>CM061545.1:72390527-73590527 GCA_030864215.1 Capsicum pubescens
TTAAAATTATTTTATGCAACAGCCAGTTTAAGCAGCTTCTCTTATATATTGAACCCGCTTCTCTTATATATTGAACTCACTTAGTGAAAAGTCGTGTTCGATTCCTTGTAAGGCATTTTTAAAATTATTTTATGCAACAGCCAGTTTAAGAAGCTTCTCTTATATATTGAACCCGCTTCTTTTATATATTGAACCCACTTAGTAAAAAGTCTGGGTCGGCCACTGGTTCTTAAACGAGACTAAGCCGAAGATTAATAAGAATCTATCACTTTCTTTCGTCTATTATTTCATTGCGTATAGGCTCTTTTTCATTACTTCTATCTGATTTTTCATAATTTCAGTTTTCTTTTCACTTAGACTTATTCCCGATTTTTCTATTATATTTGTAAATTGTTCTAATAATTTTAAATGTTCTTCTTTAGTTTTTGTATATAATAGTATATCATCTATGTATACTATACAATTAGGTAATTGTTTAAAATAACTATCCATAAAATGTTGATATCTACCTGGTGCATTTTTATATCCAAATGGTAATACGTTTCATTCATAAAATCCTTGTGGTACCGTAAATGTGGTTAATTCCTTAGATTCTTCTTCTAACTTTAAATGGTAAAATCCTAATTTACAATCGAATTTACTAAAATAATTATTTCCTTGTATTTGTCTTATTTTTAATATCTTATTTGGTATTGGCTACTTAGATTACTATATACTAGATTATTCTTAAATAACATGTTCTTCGGTCACTATTAGCATGATAATCTGGATATTTTTCCCTTAAACAGCGCCTCTACTCTGGTTACTCCCCACCACGGCTTCTTGGCTCATTGGTTTCACCTTTAGGATGGCATAGTTCTTAGGGATTTTTCTCCTTTTCCACTTTGCTAATAAACTTCTTAACATATTATTCTTCGAATAATTCTACTATAAAGTAACTAACATGAATTTATTTTATCATGCCATGATTGTTGAGAATTATGAATTTAGCTATTCATAATCATAAATAAATATACCTGTTCGGGTAGGTTTGATATTTCTAAGCTTTGTTCCTCCATAGATTTTTCTATTGAAATATACCTGTTTTTTAATAATTAAGCAAAATATTTGTTGTGGACAAGAGAGAGTATTTGTGCTTCAACTCATGAAGGTTTGCTTTACAATGCCTTCGGTTCATCTTATTTATAGACTGAAACTTTACAAGAGTACTCCTATTTTTACACTTTTCTAAAAAGTCTTTTAATATCTACCTAATCTACTTTACTATACTTTACAAAAGTCTCCTAATAAGACAAAATTTATTAATTCCTAGACTAATAATAGTCAAAAACCTATACAAAAGATTCTAATAATTTACGTAAAGCAAATTGTGAAAGTTTACATGTCGCTTTCACAATTTAATAGCCTGTCTTCTATTATTACTTCGTTAATATCTTCTCTTTGTCGTATCTGCTGCTTTTCCATATCTCCATTATTTCTTCTTATCTTGTATCTTCCAACTGGCGTTCTTATCTTCTTGGTTAATTTTTCTTCTATTCTAGCTGAACTTCTAGGATATCATTATCTCCTCCATTACATTTTGAACATTTATGATCTGGATATTTATGTCCAATTGTCTTGTAATATCTAGTTAATAATTCTTCTAAAATAAATTTTTCTCTGATAGCTCTGGCGATAGGTTCCGTCTCTGGTTTGAGCAACGTCAAAATCCATTGCCTAATAGTTTCCATATTTGTTTCTTGTAATTCCTTTGAATTTGAATGTATTAGTACATGATTTCTTGAATAATAACTCCAGATGGGATTTTGGTTGCGGTATGTGTTTGCTAGCTCTTGCAAAATTGTAGATAGTCCGATAATCCTCTTATTAGCATAAAATTTTGGTATCTCAATTCTAGGTATTTCTGGTTGTGGAATAATATCTTGTGGTATAATCATATCTCGTGTCATTCCTATCTTTACAACTTGTATTGGTTTTTTAACTTCATCATATAATATCTCTGCTGGTGCCGTGTAAATTTTTATAAAAAATAGGGTACCTTTGGTTATTCTTTTAAAAATGCTAAATGCTTCATATATTTCCGGTATAGTGGATATTTCATTTCCGTCAGAGGTATATACAGTACTGAGTAGTCCATATTCATAACAAGTTTTAACTAGACTTGGTTTGATTTTAGGTAAAGCTATTAGCTTATTGTATCCGGTCAATCTTTGGGTTATATAGTTTGTATCTGGTTCTTGGATGTTTATAGCTCTGGGGTTAGTATTTAAAAAGGTTTGTACATTGTAGATATTTTCTATATATGTTCGGGCTGTGTAGTTGTAAGTCTTTTTGTCTTGGCTTAAACTATCTCGGTATGTGATAATTTGTGGGGTATAAACATGGAATCTTTTGATGTATTTGAAATATATGGTTTATCAAATAGCTTGTTTAGGTTCATATTTGTGTTTTTCCTAAAAAGTTATAATTTTTATTAACTATTTGTTTTGGTGTCCATTTGTCATATTCTTTCTTTAGATTATATCTTTTAAACTTATTCTTATAATATGTAGGTTTTCTTATTTCTCATGTACTAGGTATTATATTTTGATCTTCTTTTTTATCAAGAGTATTTATTTCTGTGTTGATATTTTCTAAGTTTTCTTCATTAATTACTTCTTGTTTTTCATTGATTTCTAAATTTTTTGTATTTGTTAATATTTCTGTATATGTTTCACTATCTTCTGAATCATAATTATCTGTCTCTTCAACATCTATATTATTTATTTCTAATTCCTTGTTTTTTATTTCTTTATTGTTTATTTCTAATTTTTCTTTAAATTGATTTATTTCGTTTAGTAATTTTTGTTCTTTATCTTTTTCTTCCTTTTCTTTTTGTCTTTCTTCATACAAATCTTTTAACATTTGTAGTTCTTTTTCTAATTCAGCAATCCTACTATTTTTAGTTTCTTCTATTTTTCGTATTTCTTCTGTAGTTTGTTGTTTTAGTTTTTCTATTTCTTTTTTTCTATCTATTTCTTCATTTTCCCTTTCTATTCTTACCATAGCTGCCAATTTATCTTCTAATTTTAATTCTTTTTTTTCTAACATTAAATATAAATGTTCACCTATTTTCTTATATCTTCTTCCTAGATTAGAAAATACTATTTTTATTTTTAATCCTTCGTGATTTTCATATATTTTTTTATCTATTATAAATTCTTCTTTGTTCATTTTATTGTAAATAATTCATGTTGATATATATATTCTAAACTATCTATTTGTGATTCTAAATTTGATATTTCATCTTTTTGTGCATTTATTGAGTTTTCATTACTTCAATTACACTTTATTTAGCAATTTAGCCTCAAGAATATGCTATTTGGTCACTATAATTGGTGTGTTGTTAAATCGTTTAAATGAATTCAATTATTACTCTAAGTCACGAATATAACTGTATTTTAGTTATTCCTTTATCATTCATGTGAAGCCAAAATATGTGAACCATTTAGAATCCCTTTATCATTTATGTTGAGCCAAAACATGTGAATCATTTGAAAATCAGAAAATAACAAAAGAAAACGGTTTAGCTATAACTCCCTTAATTAATTGTATGATTTACCTAACTATGTATGTAATGGAATATATTGTTTGTTTCTTCAACACCGTTGTATGAGACAAGATAAATAATGACAAAAAAATTATCCCATAAAAAATTAAGTAATGCCCATTACGTCTTATAGATCATTGTCAAAAAAAAAAAATCTTTAAAAGAAGGTTAAAAATTTTGTGTCCAAGCAAAAATAGTCAGATGTCCTATATAACAATAAAGTGAATTTAAGACATTAAATAAATTTATGGCAAATAAGAAACTCAAGTAGTACTTGAATTTCACCCAACTGATAAGAAACTCAAGTCGCACTACTTGAATTTCACCCCAACTTATAAGAAAATCAAGTTGTACAATCTTTTTTTTTATATATATAGAATTTCACCCAGAACACACACGAAACTCTAATCGTACTACTTGAATTTCACCCAAAAACACATTAGGAACTCAAGTCAATCCCATCTTTTTTTCTTTTTGAAATTTCGCTCCAAAACACATAAGAAACTCTAGTCATACGTATAACTTGAATTTCACCCAAAAACACATTAGAAATTCTAATTGTACTACTTGAATTTCACCCAAAAATACATAAGAAACTCCAATTATAATACGTATATTTCACCCAACACATAAAAAACTATAAGCGTACTACTTAAATTTCACCCAAAATATATAGAAAACTCCAGAGATAATAACTGAATTTCACCCAACACATAAAAAACTCAAATCGTACTACTGAAATTTCACCCTAACACATATGAAACTCTAGTCGTACTATTTGAACATCTTACCTAACCTTTAAAATAAAGCTCATTGAAAAGAAAAGAAAAACTCGTGTCATATTCAATGATCATTTACAACAAATAAAATCTAGGCAATTGAAAATAAATATGTTTTAATTTTATATCTATTATTACTACTATCTAATAAGAGGGAAAAGGTAAGAGAACCAGGTAGCTCTTCGTCAACATGCCTGCTTCATAAGCTGTTTTTTCTGTGATTTTTATTATGTGATCTTTAATTAATTATTATAAGTTATTTATGTATTAAAAAATTAATAATATTTAATAAAAAAAATAAAAATAGATATTTATGATACTGCCTGTTCCTCCGTGATTTTTTATTATATCATCTCTAATTAATTATTATAAGTTATTTATGTATTAGAAAATTAATAATATTTAATAAAAAAAGTAAAATAGATATGCTTCTACTACCTGCTTCATCAGCTATTTGTTCTGTGATTTTATTTTGTCATCTCTAATTAATTATTGTAAGTCATTTATCAATTAAAAAACTAATAATATTTAATAAAAAGAGTAAAGTAGACATTTATGACATGTTTATTTCAGTTGTTTCAATCGTAACTTTATTAAATATCATCCTAATTAATTATTATAAATCATCTAAGTATTAAAAATTAATAATATTTGATAAAAAAAAGTAAAATAGATATAAAATGATAAGTTAACTCTTCATGTTTTAAATTAACTTGACGTCTTATATGAGGTCCACTTTAAAAAAAATCATAAGTATTTTTATGGTAATTTTGTTATATCACTTCTAATCTGCTTCGCTGTTTCAATCGTGACTTTACTATATACCCATAATTATAAGCCACATAAATTAGAATAGAAGAAAAAGTATTATAAATCACAATAATTTAAAATTTAAATTATTTTTAAAATTTAATTGATTTTTAATGCCTCAAAAGTTTGGACAAGAAAGAGATATATATTATTTGAAAATTACATAAAAAGTATTATAAATTATAATAGTTAACAACTTAAAATATCGAAAAAAAATAATTTGTTATATATTTTAAAAAATATTATAAATCACAATAATTTAAAAAAATTAAAAAAAATATTTATTGGGTCCGTGCAAATAACTAGTTTTATTAGAGAAGTTTACAAGATTAGATATCAACAACAGTATATTTACTCGTGAGGGTTGGGTGAGTAGTTTCTCACATGGGAGATCTATCATCAATTCTCCTCGCCATCAACCTTCACAATTAAAGTTCGTCGCATTAAATTTGTCTAACGCTCTATTTATAATTCTTATATGATTTACAAACTATTGCAACAACATATTCAGATTAATCTAGTAAAATAAATCCAAAACTCTTCTTGTTATGTACGTTGAATTATCTTCACGTGTAGACCAATTGACTGATTGTCGGATTATTAATATTAAATATTATAATTGCATGTACTGTAATGTTGCAACAAGAGGATCCTAGCCTGATCAGAACACCCACGTTTGCCAGCTGTGATCTTGGCAGATAATATCTCGTTTTATTATTGAAATTATTAAAAATAGATAGCTATGGGGCATAACATGGACAAACATTTAGTGATACTATAAAATACTTTAGGCTTATTTTCAAACAATTAATTTTGGTCAATCATTGATGAAAAAAGAATGCTTAGATCTAAATAAAGGAGAGGAACAGAGACCCATTCCCTGTTCTTTAATGGTTGTAGTAGCTGTGAGTTGGTAAGTTCCTAAAAATAAATTCAGTCAGTCAATTTCCACTCATAATTCATTATATTTTATTGTTTTCTTAAAGGGTCGGCAGAACGAGAGTTAAAGGTCGGTGTATTTTTACGCTGTTATTTAATTTGTAGACGTATTTTTGATCTTTTTTGCATATTTATTAACTCTTAGATAGGGGGTGTCTGAAATTAAACAACAACAGATTTAGTATAGTCCCATAAACTAACGTCTGAGGAAGGTAAACTGTACATATATCATAACTTTATCTTAAAGGTGAGGTAGAGATATTATTTTTAATAGGCCCCCGGCTCAATAAAAATAATTTTGAAAAGATATAATGAAAATGTAAAAGACAATTAATACGCTATAATACAATGCATCTATAGCTACGAAATTTAAGTTATGAATTTAGAAATCGTAGCTATTACTTAGTAATAGCCACAAAATTTTAAATTTCTTAGCTATTTATAAATTCGTAAAATTTCTTAGCCATGACAATTAAACTGACAAAGTTAATTCCCCACTTTTGTTACACTTACTAACAATTGAGACAATAACTGCATAAATAGCTACAACCTTTTTGCTACGGTAAAATTTTATAGCAAATCATATGATTTTGCCACGTGATAAAAGTTATTGTAGCAATAGTAATCTTTTAGCCACAATAAACTATTTGAAATAAAATAATATAGTTAAATATCTTTGTTTGCTTCAAGCTATAAAAAAATTGCAGCAATAGGTAAATGATATAGCCATGTCTTTTTTGCTATAATACAATTACGTAACTAATAATTAGTTTTTGCCAAAAGTTAAAATTTATCGTAGTAATAATAACTTTTTAGCCAAAATAAATTATTTAAAATAAAATTTGTAGCTAAATAGAATTTTTTTTCAAGTTATAAAAATTTGTAGTAATAATTAAATAATATTTTCACATCTTTTTTTTGTAATAGTCCAATTTTGTAGATAGTTATTATTTTTCAAAAAAAATATTGTAGTGATAGTGATCTTTTAGCCACAATAAATTATTTAAATTAAAATATAATAGCTAAATAGATATTTTTGCTTCAAGTTATAAAAAAAGTTTCAATAATTAAATCATATAGCCCATAGAGTTTTTGTTACGAGAAAATTTTGTAGCTAATTATTAATTGTTGCTATGTGTTGAAACTTGTCATAACAATAGTGGCTTTTTAGCCATGAAAAATTTATTTAAAGTAAGATATTATAACTAATAAATATTTAGCATTGAGTACTAAAAAATTGTGACAATAGTTAGTTTAACAATAACTATAATTTTTTTATCGTAAAGAAATAATTTAGCCACAAATTTAATATTTTTATAAATTTTTGTAGCTCACAATTCATTTTATTCATAAACTGAAATATGTTATAGCGACATTAATTTAGTGTAATTAGTGATGCTAATCATTCAATTTAATTCAATACTACATGTCTACTTGTGAATTTTTAATACAATTTCAAAAAATAGGTGATTATATCTAATTAATTTGGATGAACTAATTTTGTCAAACTTTAATACTTATAACTTCACTAAGTCTTGCTAAAACAACTTTATCCTGATCAAGTGTGTCCAAAATTATTCTTTGACTCAAACTTATTTCATCAAAATAATATATGTATCACTCTAATGTGATTGAAGTTATTACTTGTTTGATTTATGTCAATTTTACAAATTGTGAGTCTTAAATATAACTTAAATAAATACTTACTCTGTTGTGTTTATTTCAATTAGCTAATCATGTCAAATTTTAGAAAAACTTCAATAATTCTCATTTAACCTTTATTCTGACCAAGTATTTTTAAAATTGTTATTTGACATGGGCATAATCTATTAAGACATTACTTTTAAGAATTTAGTGTAATTAAATGTGTTCGTCATTCAACTTGGTTCAATTTTATAGAAATTTACTTTAAGTTTCAAATTATATGCGCACACGCACACTCTTTATTTTTTCAAAAAAATTAACTAAATCATAACACCTTTACATTATATATCCCTCTTTTTGTAATTCTTTCATACATAATATTTAAATAAATTTTCAATTTAGTATTTTTACCTTTTATTAATTATTCAATAATAAGAAGTTATCTTTGATAATTTACTAATATATAGTATAATATATAACATAAAAAGTTGATACTTAAGTATATAACAATAATGGTTACATTAATATGCTACAGACCTTGAGATTTCATATATATATATATATATATAAGTGTGTGTTAATACAAGACCCAAGTTGATTATTTAGTCAATATAATTAATATACATACACTAATAAATAAATTGGTATTGACATTTTGTATTTATTCTTTTAATTTTTTATTTTAAACTTGACATCATTTTAATTTGTACTACTCATTTTAAATTCATATGATTTTTATATTTTCAATTCAAACTAAAAAATGTAGTAATTCAAAATTCCTATTCTTGTTTAAATTTAAATTGAAATAATTGAATATTGTGAAAGTATGATTCTATTATAATAGAATATTTTAATATGAATTTGAACTCACGTTGTTACTGTAAAAGAAATTGATTTTAGTTTTCTTTTTGAAGTTTCTATCTTAAAAAAAGTCCAAACTTAGAATATTATTATAATTAGCATTTGTTACTATAAATAATTTTTTGAAATTAAAATTTAAAAAAAATAGGGAGTACACAGACTTTACTTTCACATCAAAGATAGAAAAACTCATTTTAAATTCATATATTTTTATATTTTTATATTTTTAATTCAAACTAAAACTTTGTAATTCAAAATAATCATAAAATTTAAAAATAAAACTTAACTTTATCCGCCAACTTAAAGTAAAATATATATTTACTATTAATTTCATTGGATGATTTTTCTTTGTTAGGTTTTTTTTTTTTTTTTTTTGGGGGGGGGGGTTATAATTCTTACATTTGTTAGTTACATATACTAATAGCATTTGTAAAAAAAATTAAAAACAATTATACATATTATACTAGGCAAGTAAAACAAAGGTCAATTGGCCAACCTAAAATTACCCAGCCGCCATCCTCCCTTTCCCATTATTTTCAATTCAATTAAATTTCAAAATCTCCCCCCAAAAATAAAAAAATTATACAGAACCAAAATCTCCCCAAAAAAATTTAAAACCTAATTAAATAACTCTACTCCCACTCCACTTAACAAACACCCAGATTCCCCTTTCCGTCCTCCCGTTCGTCCCTCACCATTGTCATCTCAATTTTGTTTGATTTGATCTGAAAGTTTTATATTGTGTTGCTAAGTATTTTTTTTTTTGGTAGGTCTTACAACATAAAAGTTCTCCAAGTCTATGAGATAAGTTTTACAATATCAGTATTTTATTGAATATATATATATTTTTGTTAATCTAAAGGTAATTTTCTATCTATGTGAATTTTAAAATTGATATTAAAATTTGAATTTTTTTATTTATAGAATTATATTGAGTATATTATTATTGTTATAGCAAAATTTATATCTATAAGTTTAAAATATCTATAGGTTTGTATACCTTTTTGATTGTTTGCAGTTTTCTTATTTTTATTTGTTAAAATTTTTTTGTAAATGAATTATCTAAACATATTTGTTTTCTTTCTGAAAATCTATATATTCATATAATTGCATATATGTTTAGTTGGTCGTGGTTTTCTTGGTGCTAAAACACTTGATCATAATCGACAGACTTAATAACGGATTAAGAGAATATAAATGACGAATTAGGATGAATGTTGATCAAGTTGAGGTGCAGTTGAAGATTCTGAAAGTAGAGAGATACGAGAAGATTTTGTTACTTTAGACTCAAACAAGACAAAAAGAATTATATATTGTGACTGTTCTCAAAATTATGTAACTTTTCTTACTACAAAGCTTATGGAAAACTCTTTAATTTGTAGTATTAAAATTTATTTTATTTTAATTATATATTAGAGAAATTCATGTAATTAATAATGCTTATGACAATAGCCATCAATTTCTAGCAATGAATTTTTGTAGTTGTGGCTAAACCATATAATATATAATTATAAAAAAAATATAATTTTTATGTTTTCTTCCATAGAAAATTTAAAAAGTACCTACTATAATTTATGTATTTCGTGAAAAAAAGAATGAATTCTTAGCCATGTATAAAAATACATGTAACAAATATTCCATTTTATAGTTATAGATTTTTTTAACTCATAGCTAAGTACAAGTATTATTATTACGAGATTAAAAGATGAAATAGCCACAAATTTTAAATTTTAGCAACAAGCAAATCAAGTCTTTTGCCACAACAGAATACAATGTGCTATAGTATAAAAATTGCTACAAATTTTATTTATCGCGGCAAAGGGGTAAAATTGTTTGCTATAAGTATATATTTCATAGCAAGAACTTTTTGTCATCACAGCTATAACATGATTTTTTTTGTAGCCGTAAGTATTTGTCCTTAGCCACAGACCATGTAAAGTTTATGGCTAACTTTAAGTTATGCCAATTCTTGCTACGAATGCTACAACAACAACAACATACTCAGTGTATTCCCACATAGTAGGGTCTAGGGAGGGTAGAGTGTACGTAGACCATACCACTACATCAGATGAAGTAGAGAGGTTGTTTCCAATAGACCTCCGACTTAGTTATGATAGCAGTATAACAGACACAAAACACAAATGCATATAAACTAGTACAATCTGCAAAATAAACTAATGCCACTAGCCATAAGATAATACTACAGCCACAAGATAATACTAAAAATTATTTATCCGAAACTATAGACAAAACTCAACACCACAAACAAGAAACTTCAGACATAAATAAAGAACGCTCCCCTATTGTTACTGACGCACTCTCGCCCCATAACCCTCTACCTTAATCCGCGTTCTCCACACCTTCCTATCAAGGGTTATGTCCTCCGTAAGCTGTAACTGCTCCATATTATACCTAATTACCTCCTTCCAATATTTTTTCGGCCTACCTCTACCCAGCCTAAAAACATCCATAGCCAGTGCCTCACACCTCCATATTGGAGCATCAAAGCCCCTCCTCATCACATGCCCGAACTAACGTAACCTTACTTCTCTCATCTTGTCCTCCATCGATGCCACTCCCACCTTCTCCTGAATAATCTCATTCCTTATCCTATCTTTCCTAGTATGGCCACACATTCATCGCAACATCCTCATCTCCGCCACCTTCAACTTTTGGATGTGAGAGATCTTAACTGGTCAACACTCCTCTCCATACAACATAGCCTGTTGGACTGCCACTCTGTAGAACTTTTCTTTAAGCTTCAGGGGAACCTTCTTATCACATAAAACTTTCGAAGCGAGCCTCCATTTCAACCACCCCGCCCCAATATGATGTGTGATATCCTCATCAATCTCACCATTGCCCTGAATCATAGTCCCCAGATACTTGAAACTCTTCCTCTTCTGAATGTCCTGAGAGTCCCTCTTGCTATGCATGCTACGAAAAAAAATTGATGGCTAAAGTATTTAGCCACAAACTTTTTATGTTTAGCTACAACGTATTTTATAGTTATATATGAATTTTCTTGTAGTATAGATAGTATAAAAAATAACAAATAGTAATAGAACAGTATTACAACAAAATAATATTCTACTCAAACTACATGAAAACAATAGCTAGTAAATGAAACTGAAGAACAAGAAACTACAGTAGTAGTCCTACGACTACTAGTAAGAGAAACAAGGCAATGCACTCCTACCTACTAATATTGTAACGATCATTTTCAGCGTTATGTATGAACCTCCTGTTAAAAGTTACATGTTAAAATCCTTTTGAATTTGAAGTTATAAATTTTAGGTCAGATTAGTTTCGAACAAAATTGAAGCAAGGTGTGGTCCAGAAAAATTCAGATATGATTTGGGCAAGGTTATTAGAAGTGTTTGATCTAATTTTTGGATAGTTGAGATGATAAGAAATTCATAGGAATTTATGAAATAGAATTTGGGTAAGTAGAACTTTCGAAATTGATTTTAGCATAAAGGATATTATTTAAAATATTCAGATTTAAATTGTGTTTCATGAATTGAGATTTTTGAGCGAAACTGAATAACATGTTAAATAAGTAAAGTAAAAGTAAAGATTAAATATAATAAGAAGGGAAAGAGAGAACAATAGATCCTTTTATTACTTTTTCTTTCTATTCATGTGTATATTACAAAGTGAAAAGGAAAAATCTATTTATAGCTAGTGACTTGGCCACCAAGTTTATTACAGATGCGGTAATAGTACTTGGGCCAAAAGCAATTAACATGGCCATCCACATCTTTGGTGACATGGCACAAGTATTTTAAAAGGTAAGTTTGGGACTCACTCCGAGGGAGGACACTGAAAAAATATCTCAAGACTCATGTGGGGCTTATTTCTGTGAGGCTTAATATCTTAGGACTCATGTGGGGCTTATTTCTGTGAGGCTTACGCCTTAAGCGCATAGTTGTACGCCCTAACCACGTCTAGTGTCCAACATTCAGGATTCGCTTAATAGTTCTTACACAAATTATGCAAATTTGTTAGTCAACATTATTGATCCTCATAATATTTTACTAAATAAATGATGTTTAGTAGCTTTTTCCATCTATAGAACTAAGAAAATTGAGAGTAACTTGACCTATTTACTATTTGAGAACGTCGTGAGGATTAATATCACTTAATATTTTTGTTTAAAATACATATTTGAATTTTACATCTTCATTTGCCATTAGTCTTTATGTTATTGTCGTATATCCCAAAACTATTATACTTTATTATTTTGTTATTTGAAAGTATTTTATTTTTATTCATGAAAAAATTATGTTTTAATTATAATATTAACAGTTTATAAATTATTTATTTTAGGGAAATAAATTCATAGTATGATAATCATATATTTTAAGAAATTATAATTTTTTTATTGTTTGAAATTTAAGATGTTAGAGTTGATTTACATTTCATACTAGTTTTTATACATTGCATTATTTCTATGTGAAATGATGTTAAAAGTTTTATTTTCTATGATTTTTTTTTACAGTTTAAATTTTTAAAAAAATTATTAATATATTTTTTGTATAATTTTTATGTTATTATACTATTTTTATGGGATGATTCTTATGACAAAATCATTGACGTAATAAAGAATGGAGAATCAATTTAGAGATTTTAGGAGACTTGTTCATTACCGAAGTGGTGGAACATATAGTACAAAATGTGAAGCCCCCCAATCAAGAAATGGGGAAGGATAGACCTTACTGAATGTTGAGTAGAGATGGAGAGTTCATAGTCAAGTTCGCCTAGCAGTATATCTGACACGGGAAAAATTCAAACAAGGTATATAAATAAATGTGGATAAAAAGGATACCATTCAAGATGATATTCTTCAAATGGAGGTTATGGAAATTTAAAGTACCAGTGGATGATATAGTGAGAAGATATGGAATTGAAGGGACCTTTATATGTTGGTGTTGTGTCAATCCAAATCAAGAGACACAATCACACCTGTTCTTAAGATTAGTTATTGCTAATAGGAAATGATCCTATTTTTTCTCTTTTACAGGACTAAAAATTGAAGGCCTCTGTCTAAGAGAGGTAACCATGCTATAGTGGGGAGCTAGAGTAAAGAAAGATACTAAATCATACTATAAGGCATTTTCAAGCATTATAGTATGGGAATTGTAAAAGAACAGAAACTTTAGAAAACATGAAGGGAAGAGGTTTACAACTCAGAAGATAATTTATAATGTGGACAGACACTTGCATATGCCGCTCAAAGTGAGAAAGCCTTCCAGGAAATTTTCAAAAAATTGGTTAGGAATGCTAAAGGAGCTAGAAGAATTCAAACCAAAGATGAAGGTCCTCAAAGTTTCATGGGAGTTTCCACCGAATGATTGGGTCAAATACAATCTGATGGAGCATCTAAAGAAAATTCAAAGATAAGTTCTTATTTTTTTTGCTTAAGAAATGCTAATAGTGATATACTATATGCAAAGAGAACTATTCTAGAAGATACTACTAACATAGTAGCAGAAGCAACAACTATTCTAGAAGTTAGTAAGCATTGCAAGCTAACCCAACATAACAACATCATAATACAAACAGATTCATTAATGTTTAAAGGGGTCCTAGGGGGTGAATGGGTATGTCCATGGAGCATTACAAATATGATTACAGACATGAAGATTAATCTTACAGGAAAGCATAGAGAATTTCTGCATATTATGAGGGAGGAAAATCAACTTGCAGATTACATAGAAAATCTAGCAATAGAGAAAGAAAATTACATTTTTGCATTTTAATATAAAAGCATGAAAATAATAGGAAATAAGATCATCAACAGTGACAAGGTAAAGTGTCTGTACTTAAGAGTATCACCTAGTAAAGGATAATGGGAAAGAAATGCCACAACATAATTATTTTCACTTGAATAATAACATATCCACAAAGACTTAAAAAAGGTAAAATGCTACATAGTGTATACTACTTCAGCCATAAAAAAGGACTCAGCAAAATAAAAAGCTTCCAGAATCGATTCAGGAATGATAAACCTGAAAGTTTCTTTACTCACTATGGGATAGAAGTGTCGAGTTTTTCATGCACTCAACTCCGAATTCATCTGCAAAGAAAGATTGGTCAGACTCACAACACAAAAAGATAAAGAAAGGAGAATTGAATCATATCCGGTAGAACAAGACAACTTCCACAGATAGGAACCTTCAACAAAATATGAAGACCATTTTCACGCATCAGAGAACACAACTTAGAAAAGAAAAGCAGTCAGTGGAAGAAATTAAAAAAGATGGTGAAAACAAGGCAAGGAATACTTACTCTTGAAAGCTGGTATTCAAAGAATTCGAGCCTTCAAAAGACGAGTATTGATAACCCAAAGAAGTCAAAAGGAAAAATTCATCGTTGAAGTGTGAAAACATCTTTTTTCAAGTGTGGAGAGGTGGAGATAAGTTTAGAGTGAGAGTGAGGATAAGAAACCCTCAATTTTTGGGTATATGTAATAAAATGGAAGAGGGTTGGGCCTCTTCCGGGTAGGCTAGTGGGCTATGATTTAATTTTGATTGTATTAGTGTTATTTATTTTTCTAAAAATTTAAAAATAATACAACTTATCTTCCATTAATTACAAAAAATACCAACTCCTCAAACTTATTACAAAAATCTCATTTTTGGTGTTTCTCTCTCTAAAAGTAAATATACATAAATAGAATGATTTCTTTCACCATTTTTCACCTTTAAAACTCGGCTTAAATTAAGCATCGGTTACCATTTTGAATACAACTGTACTTGGCTCCAATTTACAGCAATAAATTTTATCTTAATCTCCATTAATCATTCTGATTTGTAAGTGTTGAGGTTAGTAATTTTTCTTCATCATTTACTGAACTGATTTTTGTGAATTTTTGAATGAACAAATTATTGCATGTTCTTATTAAGTATTTTTTGGGGTTTCTTATTTAACAAAATTTTTAAAATTATCCATTTGAAGTAAGATATTAACAGCTTAGTACTTTGTTAATGGAGCATTCTCCTTAATTCAATTTTGGGGTTTTTCGAAAGAACAAATTGTTGCATGTTCTTATTAAGTATTTTTTGGGGGTTTTAATTTAACAAAATGTGGTTGTTATATCATTATTGTCCCTTTTTGTTTCAAAATTGTCCATTTGAAGTAGAAATAAATATATTTGTACTTTGTTAATGGAGGATTCTTCTTCTTTTAGCTTAAGATTAACTCAGTTAGATACAAATTCGGTAGTTTTCGTTACCGAAGTTTTTGACTATGAGAAATCTAACTTTGTTGAAAACAGATCTAAATTTCGTAACGACCCCAACAAGATGAAAGAGCTTAGAAAAGATGCTACTGAAAATTCAAAAAAAGCAGTTGAAAAATCATCAAGATTATCCAAAAAAGACGATTCAGGACATCCACGTCTTCCTAAGGTATATATAATTTTTTTGTTTTTGTATATGTTGGTATATAAATTTGTGGTGAGTTTTTTGTTTGAAATACAGTGATCTATATAGTTTTATATATATAAATGAATAATGGGTTTATGTAAATTCATATGTATGTGTTATACATACATTACTTAGCACATATACATAAGTTAGTTTTCGATTAAGTTATGTTATGTTAGTTTGATGCACTGAACATGCAATGTGTATATGAATAACATATACATAAACTTCAATATGTTGTTAAACTAATACTACGTTGTATACTTCATATACATCATATTTTCTGTGTATATGTGTATATTTTTTGAAGAGGTAGTTGAGGTAATGGATACCAGGTATGTATATGTTGACATATACTTCACTTTTGATATTTTGTTTGTTGTGTTTTTGAACCAATAATTCTCACAATTCAATTTTATGTATATGTTAGTAATATACATAAGTTTAGTATTTAATTTGACAACACATGCTCATATTGATATATATATATGTTGGGTATATAAATTTGTGGTGAGGTTTTTGTTTAACCTACACTGTTTTATATAATTTATTTTTTGTTATTTTAGTTTGATACACTGAACATGCCATGTGTTTATGAATAATATATACATAAACTTCAATATGTTGGTAGACTACTACTGTGATGTGCAGTGCATATACATCATGTTTTTTGTGTATATCTGTATATTGTATAAAAAGGTTGTTGAGGTAATGGATATCAGCTATGTATATGTTGACATATACACCACTTATGATATATTATTTTTTGTGTTTTAGAACCAATAATTCTCACAAGTCAATTTTATTTATATGTTAGTAATATACATAAGTTGAGTGTTATTTCATTTGACAACACATGCTCACATATCATGTGTTGTTTCATTCTCAATAGGGTATGAAATACAGGATAAGAAAGGTCCCTGCGTATTCGTTGCATTTCGATAGTTATTGCAATCGAAAATTTGAAAAAAAAACTAAATAATTATCTTGGTGAAGAAGTTGTAAATCTGTTCCGACAAATAATTTTTGGTTCATTCCTAGACATGCCGAATTGTAATTATCAGGGTCAATTATTCAAATGCTTACTCATGCTCGAGATAGAACAAGACAACCCGGAGAAAATATACGTTTACGTACAGAAAACCATACTCAAGTTTTCTATTATTGAGTATGCCATTATATCCGGTCTTAAAAGTTCAGGAAACATCGAGGAGCACCTCTTTTCTGATACATCAAAGTCCGCGCATTAATGACGAAGTATTTTCCAGGATCTAAGAGTTCTGTCAAAAGGAGTCTCTTTATAGAGCGATTCAAGTTGGGCAACTTTGAAAATAATTCTGATGCTTTGAATATGTCAATAATTTACTTCATTCACATCTTTCTGTATTCATAAGTACGTGATTCTACAATTAGCAAATTGGATTTTATGATGGTTGAGATATGATGGTTGAGAATGATAGTTACGAATAATTTTCATGGGGGAAGAGTTCATTTGAAAAACTTATTGCATCGTGGAGACAAAAAAAGTTTATTGCGAAACAGTTATACTCGATGGGGGGAATACCTCACGTGCTGAATGTTTGGATATATGAATATTTTTATGAGGTAGATAGTATGATAGTCGAGCGGGTGAGAAATGTAATTTCCCAGATTTTCAACTGGCAGGTGATTGGAATCAAAGTTAAGTACGAGAAGTTTATGGCTGGTATGTTCAGCAAGGTAAGTATGATGTATATTATTTCGAGCTTAGTTTTAATTTTCAACGTGCTTACTTTAACAGATTGTTAATGTTGCTATTTTTTATTGTTTAACAGTTTGTATACAATAATATACGACCAACTCATGAAGAAGAAGTACAAAGTCTTGATTTGCAAATGATTGAGAGATTTCAATTAAAAGAAGCAGAATGTGAATTTCCGCCAGAAATTGTTGTTGATTGTTTCGATAAAAGACCTGTTGTGGACGTACAGGCACAAGTGAACCTCGATATATAAGGTTTTGAGGAATTTAGTATAGTCCCTCCTACATAAATTCTCAAGAAGGCAGGGTTGATTACTGATGCTTCAACATCTCATCCTACTAAGAAGCGTAAAACAGTCCATTTTAATTCCACAACTGCCGAGAAGCAAGTTTGTCAGAAAACACCATCTTTTGTTTCAACAAGAACTGTGTCAACCCATAAAATAGTTTCTTCAGATTTGGAGCGTGTTCATGCAGAAAAAACAACTCCATCATCGCCACTCAATTCAGTTTGTCAGGACAATTCTAATGAAAAGTGGGATGATATAAAGTTATTTTTGTAGTCTTATGTAAGTTCATTCATATCTAATAGTCAACTTTCTTCATCTTTTGACATGCTGGTATACACAAAATTTAACTTTCATCAACATGCAGTCTTATGTAAGTTCATTTTGACATGCAGGTTGACATAAAAATTAACTTTCTTCATGATCTAATAGTCAAACAACATCAACACTCAAATGAAAAAATGAATAAACAACATGCCGAACTCATTCAAATATTGAAACAGAACAACCAAAAAAATAAAAAGGTACACCAAATATGATTTAAGTTATACAATTCATGTTTTTGTATTTCTTTTTGCTTCAATTTTGTGCATTTATACATATTTTGAATTAGAATTGTACTACGTATTATTTAACTATTATTTATATAATATTTTATAACATACATAAAATATTTACTTTGTGTTATATAATATACAAACAATATGCTATGTGTATTAACTATTTATCATGGAGTTGATAGTTGCAATGGTTTAGTAGCTGCCAATTATGTTATGTATTTTACATAATATACACAACTCCTTTAAGTTAAATTCACAATATAATCACAAGTTATACTCATACGTATGTTGTGTATTTTATAGCTATTTATATTACATATATTTTTTATGTATGTAATATAACATACATAAATTGTTACATTGTGGTATATAATATACAAATAATATGCTATGTATATTATCTATTTCTCATGGAGTTGATAGTTGCAACGGCTTAGTAGCTGACAATAATGATATGTATTTTAAATAATATACATAATTGCTTTATGTTAAGTCCACAATATAATAACAAGTTATGCTATGTGTATTTTATAGCTATGTATATTACATATGAATTATACAATGCTATGCAACATATACACATAATAGTGCTATGTATATTACATTGAAATGGCATAGTATCTGACATATCTATTACAACAAAACTATAAAGGTTCATGTTTTGGATGGTTCAACTATCGGAGAAAAATCATCACAAGCTCAAGTAGACGAGATGGATATCATGCAGAATATTGAAGACATACAAAAAGGGGTTATTTATTAAACATACATTATTATTAGATCAGGTTGATGTTATTAATTTTTTTCAAAATAATATACTATACTTATTTCAATAGCATCAGCAAGAGGGAGAAGAAAAAATAGGAAATGTACCATATAAAAAAGATGTTGAAGATATTGAAATCTTCAAAACCTTGAAAGAAAAAGAAAAAAAAGGTATTTATTCACAAGTGATAATTATACATACTTTGTTATATATATTACTTTTTCGTTACTTCTTTAATTTTATGATTTTTATCCAGCTTAGAATTTGGTACAGATTGAATGTCGTTTAAAGGCAGTTATATTTGCTTTACAATGTATACATATTATATTATATGTATATTATTATAATATACATATGCAGTACAACACAAATTATGGAAGAAATTAACTTATAAAGCAATAATCATTTATTATTCGTAGATTGTCGGCGAGATAAATAAATCAATAGACATATACTCTGCTGATAATTCAATGGATGGTCACTATTTTGATTGGAACTGCAGTCCCATACAACAACAATCATAGGTTACAGATCTCAGAATTTAACTTTTACAATTAAAACATTGAACTGACTTAGTTATGTATATGTTTTACATTATGATTGCTAGGATGTCGAAGGATACAGTGAGGATAATGTTATTTCCAGTCTAGATGCTCTTGTAGAATCCGCGGTAAATCATAATTCCGACAACATCAATGTTGGAACATCTACTACTGTGCATGTCCATAACGATCACATAATAAATAAATAAAGTCATTTTTTTTAGCCATAGGTCAACTATGTAAGAAATGTACTATTTTTTCGCTTACAGTTAAATATAAATAATGACCTACTTTTGTATATGTTTTGTGTTATCTCTTCAAGGATGTTGAAGGAGTTAGTGCTGATATTGGGCCTACCACATTGGAATGTCTCATCGCAGCTATGGAAAATCTGAAACCTGATAATGATAATAATGGAACATCTATAATGCAGGTAACTTCACGAATTTTTTTTCAAACTGCATGTCTTATTTTTCACACATGACACTACTTCTATGTGCGCGTCAAATCAAATCTAACAATACATACTTTAAATTTAATCTTAGGTTGATTATTCGAGTACACTTTCTGAATCAACTCAAGTCGAGTTAGATGTGAAATTGAAAGTTATTGCAGCACCAGTGTATGACGTTTCTGTAGAAGTAGTTCCACCGTCAGAATCAGTTGTGAACCAACACGACATCTCTGATAGTCAGCTTTCTCTTGATTTTCCTGATGTTGTTGTCGCGGCTCATCAAGCTACAAAAACCCCTGCTAATATTGCTAAGAGAATCAGGACGAGATCCAAAGTTTTCAAGTCTCCATACACAACAGAATATGCTTCTGGCTCTAAAGCAACTGAGGATCAGATCGAAGAGCAGAAACAACAATTCGCTTTTGATAGTTTCCTAATATCTGACACTATGTCAAGCAGTGTATTTGAAGAGTTCAAACAGTGGGTGGAGGAAAGATTATTGAAGTTTCATGCTAAAAAGTAAATTTTTATCGATATTAAAATTATTTTTTCACTCAATGAATATACTACCTTTTTTTTATACTAACAAATTTTATTTTTTTATAAAAAATATAATGATGATCACTACAAAGAAAAATCATCTTCGCTAGGACTTCATGAAATTGATTTTGTGGTTGCTCATGCACGGATAAAATATTGGTTTTACTTGATGTCTCAAAAGAACACGTGTTGAAACGATGAGGTATTTAAACTTTTTAATTTGATAATTATTCGTTTTTACTTGTTCTGTTATGTTGTATACATATATGCATGGTATGTATGTGTTAACCTACTACGAAGATTTTGTATGTGTTAAATAAGTTTTAAATAAACTATGTTTCTCTTAAACTAATACTTAAATTTCTACTTTTCGTACATCATGTTTTTTCACGTTATATGTGTTCATTTTTTATATGACCAGTTTAGGCGTTTGACAACACCTACGTATACTTTATAATATACATCACTATTGATTTTTGTATTATGTATATTCTTGTATCCTCAGGTCACACAAAAAAGTTTGTGTATATGTTAACAAATTCATCACTGCTAAAACAGATGAACATCATCTATGTCTATTATAACCTACATGTTAACTCAATTATAACATAACAACATATGTATATGTCTACCTTAATATATGTATGAGGTTGTTAATGGCTATATATGTTAAAAATTGATAGTCACTATGTATATTTAATAATATACATCATTGAATGTATGTAGTTAGGGACTTTCTTGCATACTCAGGTTTCATCATATTTTATGTATATGCATGGATTATCTAGATGTATGTCTACAATCACTATTCTTATAAGTATGTGATTTTTATTATATAGGAAATAATGCGTTTTATTTTTTCTCCGTTTTTTAGCATATTAATGTCATTTTCTATCATTTGCGGAAGAAATCGAAATTAAGGAATGATCAAGATTACACGTTCACAACAATCAACTATTTTTTCAAGAACTACATTGACAAGACATACTCCAAATACTATGAGGACGATACAGATACAGTCCTGGCTACACAGTAAGATTATGTTGAATCTGTTCGCGTGGCTCTAATTGAAGAGGCAATAACACATATAATCAAGGGATATTGTATGCCATTTGATTTACCATGGCACCAAGTTGATGAGATGTATGTTCCTATCAACTGCAATGAGAATTTTCACTGGGTGTTAGCTGTTATTTTCCTGAAGGATAGACGCATACGCATCTACGATTCGCGGTCCAGACGAAGGAATACGAAATTAATTACCGAGATTCAAAATTTGGCTAAGATGCTGTCAACTTACCTCTCTGACAACAAATTTTATGATGATACATCTCGTACAGATTGGCCTAATCTTGAAACATAAAGGGATAAGATTACTCTAACGACACAAATTTTGAATGAATATCCCTTTGACGTTGAGTATGTTCAAGATAATATGCAACAAGAATGCGACAGTGTGTAAGTATACTTATATATTCTTTTTGTTTGCAATACTACTGTACATGTATTAATGTATTTGTATTTTTCATTGCTAGTAAGTATTACGTAATAACTTCTATTCTTTTTTGTATGTATGACAGGGATTGTGGAGTCTTTGTTGTTGGTTATGCAGAATACCTAAGTGAAGAAATAAACTTGCCTTCTGATGATTTTGAAACATAATATCATCAAATACATTACGCCACACTACTTTAAAAATATGGTATTCAAAAAGAAAAGAAAGGTTATGTTAGTGAAAATGATGACCCTCTAAGACCAAAGTCAAGAATTATACAAATTCCAGATGAAAATAAAATAGTTTGCATTGAGTAGTCTTACTGAAGAATATTGTTAAGATTTTTAATGTATTCTGCTGAAATTTGTTAGGAATTTTTAAAGTTTAAATTATTTTAGTTGTTTTGTAAGGCAGAATACAATGAATGTTTTTTTTTAATGAATATGATGAAGTTTTTGTTTAACATATGTATTTTTTAGCAATGACGAATGCAGTTTTTGATGAATGTTGCATATGAAAACATTTACATATATTTGTGATTGTTATGTGTGTATATGTTTTCATATACATTGTAAATTGTAAAAGTTACTAATGTATATTATAAAATATACATAATTGTAATGTGTGTATAGGTTTTAATATACACAAAGCCTCCTAATTTTAATGTGTATATATATTCTAATATACATATTACATTATAGAACTAACTAATAAGGTCTGAAAAATATACATAAGTATACATTTAACTGAAAAAAATATATATATATTAAAGAAGTAAGTTAATTCAACTCTATTTGTAAAACTAATAACATTTGTTTAAAAAAATTTTGTTTACAACTATATGTTTACATTTACAACTCAGATATTTTATAATAGATCTATGTATATTAAATGATATACATTAATTAATATATAATATACATAAAATATATATCTGAGTTAAAGGCTATAAATACAATTTATGTGTGTTATATAATATACATAACTGTATCACATACTGGTTTCTATAAGTTATTTCATTTCTCTTCATAAGTATAGCAAAACAATAAGTTAATTCAACATTATATAGAAAACACATAACATTTGGTTTTCAAAATTTATTTTTTTAAAAAATTAAACTTACACATCGCAATTTTTACATTGGAGCTATGTACGTTTTATGATATACAGGTTACCATTGTTTGATAATATACATAACTGTGTTACTCTAGAATATTTCAAAGAACTTATGAAAATACACCATCATATACATAAAAATCACAAATAAAAAAAATAAATTAACACTACAATTAAAATCGAAATAAACAAAAATTTATTTCAAAGAAAAAATTAAAAAATGGAAATAAGTCAGTTAGTACTCTTCAAGAGTATATCAAAACAATAAACTAGTTCTCCTTTGAAAAAAAACTACATGAACGCTTATTGTGTCCTTCATGGCTGCATCTTCCACAACGGTTAGTGCTTGAAGAAAGTGTTTCACTTGATATCTTCTTCCTCCCCTTCTTTGGTCTACCTGGAAGTCTTTTGTCTAACGGTGACAACACTTCTTCCTCATCTACACTGCTTGAAACATCTCAGTCTTTCTTGTCTGACATTGACACGATTGGAACTTCATATGTCTTGACTAATGTGTTTGGCTTGTAGTATTCTGAACAGTATTCTTCAAAATCTTTTACATGTTTAGACTTCAATACAGCTATAGCATGAGCACAAGATATTTGATCTATTTAAAACCTCGCACAGTTGCATGAGCCATTTTCTAGATCAACAATGTATCTTCTCCCAGATTCATAAACCGAATATATATATGTTGAAGAAGCCTTCACCTGAACAATAAATAACAAAATTCCAACCAATTATTTTTTACTGAAAATTTAAATTTAAAAATAGACTTCTTTTTAGTCAAACAAATACTACATATAAATGCACATTTCAAAAAGTTAAAGCTTATACATACTGTCATTCTCAAAGCTTTCACACCGTTGAGAGTAAGAATTTCTTCAAATCGACGATCCAAAGTGGTACTTGTATAAGAAGCTATTTCACTGTTCTTACGGTTTCAAGAACCAAATAATAGACGGACTTTTTCTAAGAATCCATATATTGACAATCCCCGGGCCTCTACCAAACAACCATTAATACACTCAGCAATATTCGAGGTCATCATCCGACCTCTGCTTACCAGTGAATGATATCTACTCCACTTGTCATATTCAGCTTCTTGTAAATATTTTTTCACTCTCGAATCAGCTTTTTTAATCTTTTCCATCAAATATTCTAAATCAGCTTTCCTATAAGCTTTAGCCATTGAATAAAATAAATCACTGATACTTTCTTTGCTCTTACGAAAGTTACTACAAATATTTTTTCAAAGATGTCATATGCACACAAGATGTGGGACATTGGAATATACGACACTGACAGCTTTTATAATACTTTCGTTTCTATCAGATACAACACACATGTTTTCACATTCACCGAATGCAGCTTTGAACTGATTGAAAAACCATGTCCATTAATTATCATTCTCAGTATCCACAACCCCATATGCAAGTGGTAATATACATCCTAAATTAAATAAAAACTGTATTAGTAAAAGAACAACAAGATTTTTTTAAAGTCTACTGGACAAAATCTTTATATGTGTTAACATATACATAGATGTATATGTTAACATCTACATAGTTAGCATATGTTATTAGAATATACATAACTACGTACGTGATAATAAATACAATTTTTACTCTTTTTTATACAAAATACAAAAAACAAGTTAAAGAATTTTTTTCAATAACTTTAGAAAAAAAAATTAAATATGAAATACAATGTTTGTTTAAAAAAAAAAAGGAATTTATTATTTTTCACATACCTGCACCATCAAGAGTACTTGCTGAGACGAAAGTGCCTTGATATGGTCCACTTAAATGTGCACCGTCAACAACAACAATAGGTCTGCAATACTCAAAACCCTTATCATGGGATGCAATGCTATAAACAAATACATGAATCGATTATCCCATGATTTGTGCATTGCAACGTGTGAATTAGGATATACATTTTTTAACATATAAATGTATCTCTGCATCTGTCTATAACTATCCGCAGGTCCGCCCCTAAGCAAAGCGATGGCACGCTTCTTCGCACTCCATGCTTTCATATAATTTATATCCACACCATATACAACTTTCATTTCTTCAATGATGTCCCTCGGTGTGTGCCTTCTCTTATAGTTAACTAGTTTTGGAGCTGTGAATTCACATACAAAAAAAGTTGTCGTCAAAATATTCTGCAGTACCCTATCCCTCAAATTGCATGTATGCTCTGAAATAAATTTTTAAATCATAAAAATATCTGTTTTTTTGTAACTAGATGCTTCCAACTTCCACGTACATTCCTCATAGTAACAACAGAGTACATAGCTGAAATATAAAAAACACTATTCACATGATTATATTTTACACCATTTCATAAGTTTTAACGATTTAATTGTTACAAATCCATCATAATACAGCATAGACATGCATAATATTTCATCAAAGACAGCTATATACAATATAATAATTCACGTAATAAATTTTAAAGACAAAGTATGCAGATTATGGATTAAATAACAAATCTACTGGCATGTTACCAGTTATGTATATGTTTACACATACATAACTGCTCATGTAAATGTTTTAATATAAATAAATGCTTTCCCTTACCAAAGTTGCTAATATAAACAATTTAAAACATATACATAGCAACTTATACGTATATTTACCAAGCACCTCACAAATATTATACCCAAAAAAAATGATAACCAGTTGTGTTGTATGTATGCAAAGGCATTTCAGTAATAAAAATATAAAAAAATTCTGTAAATTGAAATTCATTACCTTGCATAAACATACATAACTTCAACATACTAACAAACAGATATTGCAAAGGCCACACTGATAATTTGTATTTCGATTTTAGTTTTAGCACAAAAAAATACACATGTTCATGCAACTATATATAACATTTTAATTAAAAAACAATAATATAAAACATTCAAAATTTCATATATTGTATTGCTTAGTATAAAAAAGATACAATTTCACCTTTTTTTGTCTGATCGTTTTGCTCTAACATTGAATTCATTAGTCACCTTATATTTCGACATCACTGAAACAAGCGTATTTTTATCCTTATACATCTGTTTCACCTTTACATCAATACTCTTGCTATCACATATCAAGCTATCTTCAACCTCCGGGACATACAAAGCATACTTAATTTGTGTCTCAGCAACAGATAAAGCTAAAGCATCAAATTCAACACCTTCCAGGCAAACCACAACTCCTGTTTCCCTATCAAACAATATGTCGTCTTCACATATTTCTGTTGTTGAAATACATAACGGATACATCATGAACGTCGGTTGATTTTTTTCAACTCGACATATAATCGTACATTATTATCGTTACGGATATGAAAAGGTGAATCATTTCCGTCAACAACATAACGTACATCAATATTTTTTCGTGTTTCGTCAATGTTTAGTTCATCAGCAATCGACGAAATCAACCTCAAATAATTTACTGATTCAGCAACAACAATCCCTTCACTTTTATAATCCACATATTCTGTTTGGGATCTCCATTTACCCAAGTACCTTAAAAGAATAGCAATATTCATCTTCAATAATTCAAAATAATTTGCTCTCTTCAGTAAACAACAAAAAACAGAGATGAAATTTGATTTTTGATTTATGATTTTGCTTCAGATTTGCATTTTTATGTATTTGTGATTTTTAAAATTTAAAATTCCATTGGTGAAACATGATTTATGGGATGCAGTAATCCACGTATTAAATTAGTTGTGTCATTTATGTCAATGAATGTTGAATGTCCGTTACTCCCTGTTTTCCAGGACTCTAACAGATTATAATATACATTACTTGTTATGTATATGCCTTTTAAGGAATGTATATTAAAAGGGAGAGAGACTAAACTAATTCAAAAAAATGGGATGGGATGTAATTACTTCTAAAATACTGGCATTTATGTTATTTACACTTTATTTTTTTGGGATTGTTTGGCCTATGTAAGCTGTGATATA
This sequence comes from Capsicum pubescens, assembly GCA_030864215.1. NCBI lineage: Eukaryota > Viridiplantae > Streptophyta > Magnoliopsida > Solanales > Solanaceae > Capsicum > Capsicum pubescens. Next base: position 72,418,052 of record CM061545.1, read on the forward strand.
TTTTTAATTAATAGATAAAAGATCAAAATTTAATTAAAAAATTATAGTATAAATAAAAAATTAAAGATCCATGGGGCTTACAACTCATGCCCCGTACCACGTAAAGTGCACCGCCTCACATTCCCGCTTTTTAAAATATTGTATGGCACCCATTTAATATATAAGAGATACATTATATATACATGTACATGCAATCATTTTTATTGATAATTTTCTTTTGTCGCTGATATATTTAGGTAAAGAAAATTTTTACTATGAGTGAGGCTCAAATAATGTAAGTTGTGCGAGGGTCTTTATGTATGATAAGTGTTTATTTCTCACCCATAAAGTCATGGCCAACCTCTCTTTTTCATATTTTTCTCTTTTTATTTTATTTTTTCAACTCTTCCATTTTTGTTCACTTTTTTTAATCTAACAACTCTCAGTTAATCATAACTAAATTCATATAACTTTGTACTATGGTCATGCCTGTCTCGTTGCTGCATATATAACAGAATTAATATCTAGTGTTCCTTTGTTAATTTGAATTTTTTTTTTTTTTGCTTTTTCTATTTTACTTAGCTACAAGCAAAAATTAGCAGATAACTTTTTGAAATTGGTATTCTATTCGTCTCATATTAGTTAGTCATTTTCTTTTTATACAATGTTAAGAAATCATAAATAAGAATGTAATTTTACTAATTTATCCTTAAAAATTTTTTTAGAAATTTTACAAACAAGTGTGAACACTTTAAAAAAGAATTAATTGCAAGGGTAATATGAAAAAAAATAATTAATGCATTCTCGGTTTAGTAAGGTGGACATCCAATATGTGACAACTATTTTTAGTATGATAAATAACTAATATGAAACGGAGGAAGTAAGATTATCAAATTAATTTTATTTTAGATGTCCTAAACTTCTAACCTACAACATTTATGGCTTCTTTTGTCTCTCTGTTTGATTTGTGTGATGAAATATTGAAAAATTAGTAAAAGTGCAGAGAGTTAAATAAGGGTGATGGTATTTGAAAAGTTTAGATGAAATTTTGATGGAACAAAAACTATAATTGAAAAAAAAAATTCATGTACACATGGTCACTTAGGACGAGGGAACACCTGACGTCAGAGTAAAATCAAAAAATGAGTTAAGAATAAAGATATTGGAAAAAACTTTCTTCAAGGGGTCATTTGAGAAGTACTTGGATCATAGTCGTATCAAAAGGGGCGAGAGGAACCCCCTCGACAAAAAATTACGTTGTATATGAGCTAATATTTTTATTATTTATGTAGCTATATAGTATTGTTAATTCCCTAACAGTATATTATGAGTAGGATCATTGATTTTGGAGGTTCGAAATTCACTTTAAAATTCTAAATTCAAATCTCAAGCATACATTTTTTTTATTTTATTTTAACTCTCCTTGTAAAAATCCTAGATTCTTTCATATTTGAATGTGAAAATATTTAAAAAATTAGAATTTGAAAAATACAAAATTTATTTTTACTCTACGTTATTCCTAAAAATGTAAAAATACCTCTAATTCATATTTATGATCCAACACAATTTTAATTTTTAAATATTATTTTTACTTTAAAATATATATTTTAAAAATATTTATACTTTTTATTGGTAAGCACCTCCTAAAAAAGAGCTAAAAATATAAGTGAGAGCAAGAGGAAGAAATACAAAATAAAGAGGCAATATTAAAAAAAAAAAAAAAAGGAAAGAAAGAAAGGAAAGCAAATGAAATATAAACAGGAAATATGAGTAAATAAGGAAAGACATTTGCTGATCAAATGAATCCCACAAGAATACTTGTCAAAAGCAAAGAGGACCTCACACAACTATTGATTCTTGGGTGACCTCACCCATATCAAATTTTTCTTTAGGTAAAAACCCCAATATAATTCGTCCGACGAAGTGAATTAAATGTCATCACCACATAGTGCGATTTGAGATGGTGACACCTTTAACTCAAATTGTTTTCCTTTCTTACTCTTTGATTTTCAGTTTACTACACTTAATTCATTGACATTGAGCTTGTCACTTGTCAGTTTCTGGACTTACATGAGGCTTTCTAGTTTCTAGTCCGGTATGAACCACTCTCCTTTTATAATGTTATATGGGTATTGCTCTTTAAGTTCGATCATTGTAAGAAACTTCCAATTCTTCATTGTGCTCCATTCTAAAGGAACTTCAAACCACTGGTTTAAAGTTCAACAGTTAAAACTTAAGACCAGCGACTTGAAGTTTGAGTGTGGCAGATTGGCAATTCAAACTTCAGAATAGTGGCCTTAAATGGAGTTGCAAAAGTTCGAACTTCAGGTCACTGGTCTCAAGTTTGAAATCTAGCAACTTATAATTAGCAAATCTTTCTCATAAATTCTATCGATAAATGGACATCATTTACAATGTATTAGTATTGGGCATAAATATTAGTCAAGCCGGCCCTAAAGCTGAGGCAAGTTCCTCTTTCAACTACCAAAAGTGGAAATAATTTACAGCAGACTAGATGCTACCATTACTTAGTCTGGTTGTTTAACATAGTGTAAATAATGTAGCCACTAACTGCTAGCATGTAGTTATTTACTGAATTGTTTGGTCTGTTACCTATGTTGTAGGAGATGAAGAGCTATGCCATTCTTGAAATTAAACCAAGCAACATTACATCAAACATGGAGAAACTAAAATTTTATAATATTGGACTGAAAGAAGCTTAAATAGAACGACATGGACGCAAAGAATCATATAGCCTGCCAACGTGCTTGAGATTGCAGCACAGTTATCGTACATTATATCAAACATGGAACTACAGATGCAGTCAATCATCACAACCAGCTACATATCAGGGCAATTAGAGATGGTCACTGGATCACATTAGCCAGAAAGGAAATAACTGGAGAAAGAATGACATTTCTGAATTGAACATAAGCTTTTCGATAGGTACAAGTATAACACTTTCAGAAGCACGATATAAGGTTGAAATTATGGTTTGCCTAACTGAATGGAGTTCTACTAATTCGCCCTTTTGGACTTTGCTTCTATTAGCTAAAATCAACTAAATATGTGTAGGAACAAAAGGATCTACATGTTCAACCAAATGGCGAGCTAAATTTCTCTAATCAGTAATTCCGAGAGAAACCTTGAATTTACCAACCAGATGTGGCAATGAATTGATGCTTTCTTGAACTGACTGGTCTACGCATGATTCCATATCCTTTATGGCATCACTTTGGTTCTTCTGTCGTGTAGCTGTCTCAAACTTGTCCTGGCAGACCATTAGAGACCTGTTCATCTTTTCCTGCAGGTCAAGAAATTACGTGCAGAAACAATAATAAGATGCTTGATCAAATGATGATTTAATGAACCCACACTAGTTATAGAACATAATGGGGATTTCACAATTGCTTCAGATGTTATCTGCAGAAAATCACACCAATCAATCTGCTATAGCTCTTCAGTTAAAGACTTTTAAGATAATAGACACTAATGTCAATTAAAACACGATAGCATCCTCCTTCCTGGAGATAGGAGCAGGATACACGGGGAAGTAATATCTATGCCAAGGACAGGGGTTAATTTGGACAAACCAAAAGCAGGACGGGATCAGCCAGCCACCCCACGTTTTGAAAGAAATCAGGAACAAGTTGTCAGTTAACCAGAACAATCATGCTAATGGAAGTAGATATTATCACCTAAATATCTCAAAGGACATGAAAATCATCAAATGAGAATGTGTTCACGTGTTTTTCAGAGCCAATATACGATTGTGACTTTCATTGCAGCAACTTTCTCTTACAGAAATCAAATAAGATAAAGCCATATTACTTGATTTTAAGAGATGGATTAGATAGAAAACTAGCATCAAGAACCCTCTTATTTTTTTGGATAAATAAATAGCATCGAGAATCCTTGTAAGAGTTACTTCAAACTTTGTCTATCACTGGCAAGAAGATTTACGAAAACTAGTGAATATCGGCAGCAAGACGAAATGTATATGCAAGTAACTCTGGATTTGTCTCAAAGTTCAATTTATTCACCTTTCTTGCATTGGTGGTATAAATTTCTAACCAGTTTCAGTTGAGTGAAAAGAATAATGTGAAGCCCCATTAAACAATATTCCAAGAAAAATTTGAAGGCCTCTCTATTCTAACAACTGATGGATGTTAAGAATCAATAGAAGAAAGAATCACTGAAGTATTATTTCAGCTACTGTTGAAACTCCATAGTCTAATCTACAGACATTGAAAAACAAAGTCAAAGCTATTAAATGACTCCATAAAATTTAAAACATGGAGGAATATGAAATTGACGGGTAAATACTATATTTTTACATTATTATTGCATTAGGGACAAGATAACCTTCACTTTGTGCTCCACAAGTTATTACTTCTAAGCAACCAGAGATACATGGAACATGAGCGTAAATGTGTAGGGAAATGCAACAAAATCTTTTCAAATGAAGAGCAGAATAGCTTTTTCTTTGGAACGGAGAAAAAAAATATTAATAAAAGAAGTAATAGAGTACCAAATATGTACAGTATAGAACAACCAGACCTCAAAAAGTTTCAGTTATAAGCAAGAATTAAAACAACCCTCAACTTGATGACTATCGAGGGGCACGAATGCTCCAGTACGGAAGAGTGAGAAGCTGGCTATGGATGGTTTTAGGCGGGGTAGAGGTACGCCACAGAAATATTGGAGAGAGGTGATTAGGCATGACATGGAACAGTTACAGCTTACGGAGGACATGACCCTTGATAGGAAGGTGTGGAGGATGCGGATTAGGGTAGATGGTTAGTAGGTAGGAGTACGTCGCTAATAGTAGGGAAGAGTGCTTTGTTTGTAACTATGTCTATGGTTTCTTGTAGTCTCTTGTTCATGGTGTTTTGGTGATGTTTATGATTTTGAACAACTTGTTTATAGTATTACCTTGTGGGTGTCTTGTTTTTTATTATCTAGCGGTGTGGTATCCTTTTTTATTGTTCGCTTTAATTTTTTGTTATACTGTTATCTGTCCGCCTATCGGAAACAGCCTCTCTACTTCACCTGAGGTAGTGGTATGGACTGTGTACACTTTACCCTCCCCAGACCCCACACTTTGTGGGAATACAGTGGGTATGTTGTTGTTGTCAACTTGATGACTATGAGGGTGTTTGGATTAGTTTTTTTAAAGTGACTTATAAGCTAAAAGTCAAAGACAAAAGTTGGTAGCAACCAACTTTTGGCTTTTGGCTTTTTTGTGTACTTTTTATGCCTAAAGTAAGGTGCTTGAAAACATTTTGTCTCTTTGTCAAACACCTCCAAAATTTAAAAAGTGATTAAAAGTCAAAAACATCTAAAAATAAGCCAATCCAAACACCCTTTATATTCTTACACGGCAATGCAGGACCCTAAATCAACAAGCTAAATCCCTAAATACTAAACTCACCCAAATTTTTCAAACTTCCCACACAATGTTCCCCACTCCTTTCCTAGCAAAATTCAATAGCTTTCAACTAGCTATTTTCTTTCTTCCATCTGTAGTTCTCTTTTCCTTTTTTTTTTCCTTTGGATCAACTGTACGTGTTTTCTTTTTCTTTGGCATAAGCAAAAAGAGGATAAACCTATATTGCACATCAGGGGCACAACCTATTATGACTTCAGCACTCTTTACAAACACTAGAGGAAGACAGACGTAACCACAAATTATTATCCACCCCAAAAAGAAAAAGGGAAACAAACAAACACGTAGCACCACATTCTGAACTTACTCCAATCTATCTGGTATAGCGGGAAATATTGCTCAACAAGACGAACAAAAAGACTTCAGTCACTTATCGGTAGAAATTAGTTTCCCTTACAAATGCTCCGAGTCTTACTCGATATCAATTGTTTTAACCAACACATTGACATTGTTGTTAACCTTTATATCTCAAAAATGTCAGTAAAGTAATAATTTTATACCCTATCATTCACTTTGTTGATTATCATATGTAACTATTCTTACACCTAATTGACCAAGAGAAGATGATCCACATAAGATATTATCCCATGAAAACGCTTCTGCATCCAACTCTTTTGTTATCATTTCTTGGTCTCCAATGGTTTACAGCAGTAGTTTGTCGCAGTACACTAGTAATTATTCACCGCAGACTAGTAGTTATTCCAGTAATTATCTCTTTGTAATAGTTATTTACAGTTTCTACTAGTTATTTCTTTGTAGTGGCAGTTTCTCATTCAGTAATGTTAGGAAGTCATGTCCTAGTCTCTAGGGGTAGTTATCTTATTAGTATTATATTTAAGCTCCAAGTTTATTCAATTAAAGATAAGCAGAAAATTATTAAGTTTTTGATTACTTCAAACTCAAGAGATTGCAGGTTCTCTCTTCACGAACCAGTGTCATAGGTTGTACAAAGAAAACATCAGATTTCATCTTACAACGTCCCATAACTACATCCATATCCGGGGACCGTAACAACTTTCCATCATATAAATGAACCTTTATTCCATAAACCATTTTCATTACCCATTTTTCCTGAACGTTTTCGACAACGCCCCAATCCCAAATAACTTAAGGTCAGATAAATGAATCTTCACTACCGTATTTCTTTGTTTCCCCAACTTCTTCTCTGTTCATAAAAAACAAACATTGTAACCGACAATCGACTGCAATGAGTTGCAAATATTGAAGCAAAAATCCAGGACCTTGCCCCCTCATCTGAATTTTGAACATTGAGAAGGGAACTAAGATTATTCTTTCCCTTGGTAAATTTTAAAACTTTTCAATTTACCATTTCACTCCTAATATGGCCATTCATAAAGCTCAAAACATTTTTCGCCAAAACATTATGGTGATCGCTACCACCAACAACCTAAAGAACATAATATTTTCACAGCTGAAGTAAAGTTGGTTCTATGAAATGCTAGTAAATATTTTTCATAATTTTCTAGTGTTTGATTGCCATAAATTGTGAGAAAAAGTTTCAGTTTTTCACCAAAAGAGGGAAAACTACTTTCGTCACATATGGGCAGAAGTCATTTTCCTTTATAGATATCCAAACACTTTCTCCATTCTCCAAAACACTATCCTTATATCCTCAAACCTCACTTTGTGGGATTATGGTGGGTCTGTTGTTGTTGTTAGAAGAATAAGTAGGATATGAGGATGTTGCGATGGATCTATGGGCAAACAGGGAGAGATAGGATTAGAAATGAAGATATCTAGAACAAGGTGAGATTAGTTTCAATGGAGGACAAGATGCAGGAAGCTAGTCGAGATGGTTTGGGCACGTGAAGAGGAAATGCATGAACGCGCCAGTGACAGGTGTGAGATGTTGGCCCTGGATGGTTTCAGGGGAGGTAGAGTAGACCGAAGAAGTATTGGGATGAAGTGATCAGACGAGACATAGTGCAATTGCAGCGTACCCAGGACATGAACATCAAATAGAAGGACGTAGAGGAATCGAATTAGGATAGCAGGTTAGTAGGTAGCAATGCATTGTTTTGTTGTTTGTTTGTATCAGTAGTCATACTATTGCTCTTGTGGTTTCTTGACCTTCGATTTCTATAACTATCTTTTGATTTCTTATACCTCGATTAGCATATTGTTTTGTTGTATTTTCTATTCTACTACTATTTGTTGATTTTTAATTATTTATTGATTCTTGTACTATCGTTACTATTTTTTCTAAATTGTTTTGTTATTATCTATTGATTCTTGTACTACCGTTGTTTCTTCTTTTAGACTGCTTTGGATTGTTTTTCCTTAAGCCGGAAGTCTATTGAGAATAGTCTTCCTAACTTTGAGGTAGGAGAAAGGTCAGCATACACTCTGACCTCCTCAGACTCCACATTGTGGGACTACAATGGATATGTTGTGGAAAAATAAGCAGGATCCAATGAAGCTTAAGAATAACTTACAAAACCAAAAGCAAGGATAATACATTTCAAATTCTTTAGGTACAAGCACAAAATCTCAAAGCTTGAATAGGAACCAAACATAAAGGAAAAACTTTTGAAAAGAAAATCAATTTTTACCTGAAAATTGGCCATTTCATTCTCAACAAAATTCTGAGCATTAAGAACAGGAACACTGCAATACTCCACACAATTCTCTATCTCCTCTTTTTTCTTCGTCCTATCAAAGCACTCGTGAGCACATTTGAAGTACGCTTGCTGCAAATTCCCATGAAAGAAAAACACCCAAATTACTAATTTTCCCATGTTTGGTTGGTCAAAATATTTTGAAAAACTTTTTATCAGGGAAAACGAGCTCCTTGAAATTGAAACTGAAAAAATAACTTCCCTAATGAAAGTAGAGAAAAAAAAATTCATCAAGTAATATTCAAGTTCATTGTCTCCTCCCCATCCACCCAACATCCCTAATCCCCACCCTCAAACCCCCACTCCTTGCCCCATACCACCCACATAGTGTTCTGCTAGATATATTTTTATAATTGTGATATCCGGACCAGCTTAACGCACACGCGATTAATTCCACAGTATACATGGCACCCTCACTAGCAACATGTACCATGTAACTCTATCCATGAAGACTACTATAGATGGAAAGCATCACCTAATGTTTTTGCTTCGACGGAGATTTTAACCTGAGAGCTCATGGTTCTCGCCTAGACCACTAGATAAAATATAAATATGTTTGGAATAATATCTTTTGTTTTTTTTTCATTAATTACCAAACGCTAGAATATAAGTTTATTTTCTAACAAAATATTTCCTTGGTACGAAAAACACGCTCAGAAGAAATAGTGAAACCTGAAGGGTAAAGAAGATATGGTCTTGGCCGCCAGAGAGTTGTGTCTGGGCAGCTGTATTAACTTGGTTGATTTTCTGTGTTATTCTTTCACTCACTATTCTCTCTTCAACTGCAGCTATGTGATCCATCTCAATTATTTTGGAAGACAATTTTCTCTGCCGGGTGAATGGGGTTTAGGGTTTTAGACAAATACTGAGGTTTTTCTTATTGACGTGTCTTGTTCTTGGGATTGCTTGGGGAAGGGGAATAAAATTGGCAAACAAGGGGTTGTTTGGTGGGGGAAATAAGCCATGCTGGAATTAGTTGTAAAGCATTAGAACAATGAGATTATTTTTTAGTAGTTATTTAATTTATGGTATTAAACATAATATGTAGTGTAATCTTTTTAAAAATAGATAGTTTATTTATAAAAATATACTTCACCTTATAATTTAATTATTTTTCTTAATATTAAATTATATAAAAGAAATTAAAAAGCTACAATATTATTTTATTTTTTTAACTTATCAGTTTCTTTTTTCTAAAAATACATGTTAAGAAATTTATGTTAATATTTCTTAAATGTGCATGAAATTTTAATATTTTGTGTTAAATTATTTATTTTTTCCTAAATTCTATAAAATATTGATAATCTCATTTTTTTGTTAAAAAACTTCATCATAAAAAAATATGAAAAAAATCACTCTCATTTTTCATTATTTAGTATCATTAATTGGAAAGTCAAAATATATTTTTTAAAATCAAATTTTCAAATATTTTTAGCTAAATATAAAAAATAATTTTTTATTTATTTAATAATTAAGCATGTATTAAGTTAGAAAGAGAATGTCAAGATACTTTAATTACTTGTCTATGATAAATTTGTTAGAAAAAATAAAAATTTGAAATAAGATTAATAAACATATCTACAAAATAGAAAGACAATAAACCCTTGAATTAATTTTGAATTTGATTGTATAAATAAGTGTATTTTTTATGGTGTTACTATCATTTTTTCATGACTCATCATTTTTGTAGCATTTAATAAGCTCATATAATTATTTAAATTTAGTAAATAGATAAAAATTTGTAGAGTAATTTAAATTTAAATTAGGGATAAAATTGACCAAAAAAATTTGATGTGAGTACTATCAAAATCTCATGTTCTCTGTTATATATAGTAGTAACTTAATATATATATATGTGTGTGTATGTGTGTGAAAAGTGTTAATCAAAAATTTGGAGGGTAATTATGTCTTTTCATGAATTTATCCCAAGGATAAATTAAGGTGGGATTGTTATACTTGTTATACCACCAAATGCATGAGATAACTTATCCCGAATTAGACAACCAAACGAAGCACCAAAATTTCTATCCCGGGACTATTTGTACCTCACACCAAACGACCCCTAATAGTATTAGCTAAATCCATTTACTATTTGAAATACGGTAGCTTTACCCTCTTTATAATTTTTTTTTCAAAAACATCCTTTAATTATTTAAATAGTAGCTTAAATATATTATATTTTCTTTTAATGTTGTTTCAAAATAAAAATAAAATGAGATAATTTTACCTATGAACCATTATATTAAAAGTGTGAAGGCGTTAGAAATGAAAAAAGGGACAAAAAAGGGTAAAAAGTTTCAACAACTCTTTTTCATATGAAATAAATAGGCTCAAAAGAACTTGACAAAATATTGCAAAAATCCTTTTTCATATGTTCAAATTTTTTGACCCACAAAAATAGGCCAAAAACTTGGCAAGAAATTACAAGAAACTTTTTTCATATAAAATACCACTTGGTTGTTTTCATAACAAAAAAAAAAATTCCAAACATTTTGGCCACTTTTCCTAATAGAAAAGGTCACCATTACTTCTATCTTTTCCTGAAAAAGGGTCGATATTGCTTTTATATTAGCCTAACTTATAAATTGTGATGTGATCTCTCGGACTGCAACTACCTCATTATGTAATCGGAGCTATATTCTCATTTATATGCCATGCTGAAGGTAAATTGATTTGTGTAAATTATAGCTATAATACCCTTTTATAAATTTCGTGCAACATGACTAATTCTCACTCTTAAAGAATTTATTGATGCTTATTGCTTTCCCTTTTTTGGACTTGTATGTTAAACTATTTCATATGTTTTTTCTTGACAAATAACAGAAGAATGAAGGATGTTCAGGCCTTAATTAGAGGTATTATTGATAAAAGAATGAAAGCTAGGCAAAGTGGAGAGACAAATAATGACGATTTACTTGGTATATTGCTAGAATAACCTCTTATAATGTTTCATGTGTAGTTGTTGTTTCAACCGTTTTAAGAAATTAAGTTTATGTATTTGATGATAGGCGTATTTACACGCCTAAAGTACTATAATTTACCCATATTTTAGCTAAGTTTTGAGGACAAAATATATAATTCATGCACTTTTAGTCCTTTTTCCTGTAAGTGAGCTAACAAACGTGATTAGCAAGTTTTCAGGTATAAATGATGCAGATTTCCGCATATTATGGATAACTTGACGCCCAAGGAAGCTTCACGAAAGAAGGAAGGGAAAGCTTGGACGCCAAGGACCAAAAGTGACGCATGAAATATCTGTCCCGGGCAAAAACAGCATTTCCAAAGACTTTGGGGATCAGCAGTAACTTATTAGGATTAGGATAATGATGCAGTAACCTAGTAGGACTAGGATAAGTAATGCAGTATCCTAGTAGGAATAGGATATGGGTGTTATAAATACCCTATGTTGCTGAAGTTTTTATGATCATCTCTCTCCATTCATACAATTAATTCTTGAGTTCCGAAAACAATTCTCTTTCAATTAATTACTTTCTCTTCATCTATTCAATTCTTAATTTCCACAACAAGAGAACGCTATTCTAAAAAGGAATTCACGCCTAATGCCATACCAAACCCTACTACACGTGAGATCTTTATTTTGGTATAATGATAAAGTCTATTGTGATTTCCGTTGCACTCATGAATAGCTAAACTTCTCTGTTGGGGTTATGGAAGCCTTATGAGATACTATCTATTGCTATGAGTTTGTGAATTCGTGACACGTATGCTGCTTATATCATTATTCTCTTCATCTTAATGCAAATTCTTGTGGTTACAAACGCATAGAATACGCCAGTATAGCATTAACTTGTTCGAAAGAAAAGTTATATGTCTGGAAAAGAGATAATGTCAAGGTAATAGGGCACCAACCCCTGTTAAAAAGTTAGTGCTGTAACTGGATTAACCTCTTGGAGAGTTCGTACCGTTAGACACGCTTTAAGCTCGAAAGAGTTAAAGTGAAATAATCCTTGATGGTCGAAAGACGCCTGGATTTACCATAGAATACAATTCTCTATAAGCACATGCATGTCTGAATTCCGCATAACTCATAGCCAATAGAGACGTATAACTCATACGGTGGACATAACCCCAACTCTCAATCCTCATTGGTTAAACATCTTACTAAATATTCTTTCTTTTTACTTTGCTATTTTCCGTTTTTACTCTACTATTTTGTTACATTATTGCACGCTACAAAATCTCCCCTTTTACGAGACTTGCACCAAAAGTCTAATAATCTTTGCTTACTTAGTGACCGACTATTCTCTGTGGGATCGATACCCAACCCAGTTAGGTTATATATTTGACAACGACCGCTTACACTCTTACGAGAGCTGTAGTTTGAGCGTTATCAAATTTTGGCACCGTTGCCGGGGAATACGGTTGTCAACTAAGTTTGTGATAGTTACTAGACCCTTTGGTCAAAGATTCTCGTACTTTACTTTTAGTTGTTGTTTTTGTTTTCTGCAGGTTTTGTTCAGTGCATGCCAAATACTCGAAATTCTGGTCAACCATTATTACCCATAAACCCTGAACCGCAACTTATTGGCAGAATGGATGCACAACGTGACATTGACAGAAGGGCGGCTCAACAGGAGCAGGCTAGACTAGCTGCACTGGCAGCTGCTCAAGTACATCAACAGAATAGTGATAACCCAAGGCGAACAACAAATCTTGATGATGAGGACCTGGGTGATGATGAGTTACTGAATCCACGGCGTGCAGATGAAGTGGCAACACCTATGCACAGGAGAGATCGTCAAGCTAGAATGAGACCTGACCGCTGAGCTGTGCAGGCTCCTTTTGATGATGATGATGACGATCTGGACGGAGTTGGTGCCACAGGAGCTATTATTCCTCCACCCTTGGCACCCGGAGCCAAGTTCAATATCACTAGCGCCATGATTCAATTATTGCAGCTCAAGGGATTATTTGGTGGACTTGCAGGCGATGACCCGAATATGCATCTGATCAATTTTATCTCTATATGCAAGTTCTTCGACAATCCAGGAGTTGGACAGAATGCAATTCGGCTGCGCTTATTTCCATTGTCTCTATCTGGGGAGGCAACTTTATGGTTGAACGGGCTAACTCCTGATTCTATTACTAATTGGAGGCAATTGAAAGACGCTTTCCTAGAAAGATTCTTTTCGCCATCCAAGAGAGCACAGTTGAGAGATGAGATCAACAACTTCCGACAGCTTCCAACTGAAGCTCTCCACGAAACATGAAAGAGATTCAAGAAGAAGCTTATGCGGTGCCCAAACCATCATATGACCAATGTCCACTTGATGGAGATATTATACAGATCTTTGAATTCGGTGACTAAGCCAGTGGTTGATAATGCAACAGGTGGGTCATTCATGGACCTCACTTTTATTGAGGCAAGTGATATGCTAGATCGTATGACAAAGCAGAGCAGAGCTTGGCATACCAGGGATTCTGAGGTAGCAAGCTCTACTATATCTATTGGCATGACTGCAGAGCAGAGACGAAGACAAGAGGAACGTGACTAAGATATGGCCCACATAAAAACGCAGATGGATCTTCTTACCAAGCACTTATTATCAGGGAAGACCGAAAAGGTTAAGTCCGTTGCGTCAAAAGGAAGAGACGAATCCGATTCAGAGGAAGAAGCCAACTACTTGAATAATCAGGGGGGTTTCCGAGGCAATGCCCAAGGAAACCAAGGTCGGATCTATTATGATAAATATGGATACAAGGACCGCGATCAAGGTAGTTGGAAAAACAATACCGACAGGAGTGGTTTGTATGTTCCTCCTGGAAGACGTGATGCCGCTGCATCTGGTTCTGGAAATATGTCCATGGAAGATATGATGGCTAAGCTGCTGAAAGGAGTAGATGCAACCAGCACAGGAGTAACTGAGGTAATAAATGATCTGTCCTCAATGAAATAATTGGTTGACTCGCATTCCACTTCAATAAAACAGCTGGAGCAACAATTGAGTCAATTATCTGCGGCATTCAACCAAAGAAAGGCTGGAACACTACCCAGCGATATGGTACAAAACCCAAGGAATGACGGATCATGCATGGCTATTACTACCCGGAGTGGTAAAGTGTTGGAAAATCCATCCAAGGACAAGCAGGTGGTTGATGATATAGCGGATAATGTTATTGATGCAGAATGTGAAGAGGCCGAAGAAGCTGAAGAGTGTGTTCATGACGTCACCCCTAGACGTTTGCAGCCTGAAAAGATTGATAGTTGGAAGCAAGGTAAAAAAAAAGTGGTGGAGAAAACTATTCCCCTTCCACCACCACCTTTTCCACAGAGACTGAAGAAGAAAGCTGATGATAGCAGGTTCAGTAAATTCATGACTATGTTGAAGCAGCTGACTATTAATGTTCCTTTGGTGGAAGCGCTAGAGCAGATGCCCGGATACGCTAAATTCATGAAGGACCTTTTAACAAAGAAGCAGGCAGTAAGCTATGAGCCGACAGATAATATTCATCATTGCAGTGCAATTGCCACAAGGTCCTTAGTACAGAAGAAGGCAGACCCTGGTGCTTTCACTATTCCTTGCACGGTTGGATCTATGAATTTTGCTAAGGCATTGTGCGATTTGGGAGCTAGTATCAATTTGATGCCACTATCTATTTATAGAAAGTTGGGGTTGGGAGACCCTACATCAACCAATATGCGGCTTGTAATGGCAGATAGGTCGGTAAAACGACCTGTTGGTATCCTACATGATGTGTTGGTGAAGGTTTCCACCTTCATCTTTCCTGCAGACTTTGTGATTTTGGATTGTGAGGTGGATTCTGAAGTTCCCATAATCTTGGGACGTCCTTTTCTTGCAACAGGAAGTGTGCTTATTGACATGAGAGCTAATGAGCTTTTATTTCAGTTGAATGACGAAGTGGTCCGCTTTGATATATGCAAAGCAATGAAGCATCCCAGCGATATGAATGTGTTCTCTGTAGCTGATGTTCATTATGAGGATAAGAAAGCATTATCTATAGAGAAACAGCTTACTGTTGAGCCATTGTCTACTGCGCTGCTGAATGTTGAGCATGAGGATGATGAAGATTATGAAGAAACTATGTGTGCTCTAACAGAAATAGGGTCCTATTCTCATACTCCTAAGCAGCCGGACCTTGAACTTAAGAATCAACCGTCACCAACAGCGAAGACTTCCATTGAAGAGCCCCCAGTGCTAGAATCGAAAGAGCTCCCCAATTATCTAAGGTATGCATGCTTGGGAAGTAGAAATACACTTCCGATGAGTGTGACGGATGATTTAAGTGAACAACACGTAGAGGCTCTCATCTCTGCTCTAAAGAGGTACAAGAGAGCCATTGGTTGGTCTATTGATGATATAATTGGTATCCCACCTGGGATATGTATGCACAAGATGCATCTCGAAGAAGATTGCGTGCCCACAATGAAGCTTCAGCGTCGTCTGAATCCATTCAGAAAACGATGCACCAAATATCTCGGTGAAGTCTAAGTAATCGAGATAACTATGTCGTGCCGCGATAATAAATTAAGCGCTTGGTGGGAGGCAACCCATCGTTTTTTAATTGTTTTTGTTGTTTTTGTTTTCTCAGGATTTTGTCGAGCCACGACCAAAACTAAGGCGCTTGATGGGAGGCAACCCATCGTTCTAATTATTTTTGATGTTTTTGAGTAAAGTGTAGGTGCAAGAGGTATAAAGAAGGAGATTGAGTTCAAATCTTGATTTGGAAGAATTGCATGTTCAAGGTGGTAAGTTAGGATTGAAGAAGCAAAAGGCTATGGGTTGGGCATTGCCTATGAAAATATAGGCAAAGAACAAGGCAAGGCCTATGTAAATCTAGGCCATGAACAAGGCAAGGCCTATACTATGGCCTAAGCTCTCGGAATCTAGTGTGCCATAGCATAGGCGCCGCCCATGCCTAAGTGTGCCATAGCATAGGCGCCGCCTATGCAAAAGCATTTTGTCTCTGAATCTCATGTGCCATGGCATAGGTGCCGCCTATGCCTAACAATGCCATGGCATAGGCGCCGCCTATGCTCAACAATGCTTTGCAAAAGGCGCCGCCTATGCCAAGCATAGGCAAAGCAAAAGGCGCCGCCTATGGTCACTTTTGGTCTCCAAATCCGATTTTAAATGGGTCAAAACCCGACCCAAAGCTTGCCCTATAAATAAGAAACTTAGTCTTAGACCAAAAATACATTGCAAACCTAACAAAAACGCCGCCTATCTCTCCAAATCCTCTCAAAAATTTTCCTTTTGCTCTTTTACTTTGCAAGAACATCTTCCGAGGCCATCAACCAAGTAAGTACTTCTTTGTTCTTCATTCATATTCCGTAAGTACCACACTACTACGCCTACAATAAATTGTTAGATCTTGAAATAGTAGTAGTGATTTGAATGTGGTTGATTTGTTGCGATACAACTAAGTGAGTGAACGAATACGTAAGGATGATCTTAACTTATTTCCAACTTGTATTTGATTTTGATGCACTGTCATACTTTTGCGGAATTGACATGGTCACGAAAATTGCATAATCTTGTAAATAGAAAGCTTACATGTTTGAATGACTCGTTCATTGATAACGCTCAATCTACAGCTCTCGTAGGAGTGTAAAGCGGTCGTTAGCAAATATAGAACCCAACAGGGTTGGGTGTCGATCCCACAGGGAATAGCTTGGCAAACAAGTAAGCAAAATTACTAAACTTTTGGTGCAAGTCTCGTAAAAAGGGGGGATTTGTAATGTGTCACCAAAATAATTAAATAAAAGCTGAAAATAGTAAAGTAAAAGAGAAAGATTGTTACGTAAGTTGTAAACAATGAGAATTGAGGCATTGGGGTTATGTCCACCTTCTGAGGTATACGTCTCTATTGGCTATGAGTGTGTAGAATTCTGACATGCAACTGCGTATAGAGAATTGTATTCGATGGTAAATCCAGGCGTCTTTCGACCTATTCGAGAATTATTTCACTTTAACTCTTTCGAGCTTAAAGCGTATCTAACGGTACGAATTCTCCAAGAGGTTAGTCCAGTTACGGCACTAGCTTTTTAGTAGGGAATTTTAGGGGGTGACCCTACTACCTTGACCTTATCTCTTTTCCAGACAGATAGCCTTTCTTTCGAACAAGTTAAATGTTATACTGGCGTATTCTTGCGTTTGCAACCACAAAGAATGTAGACTAAGATGAAGAGAATAATGATATAAGCAGTATACGTGTCGCGAACTCACAAACTCACAGCAATAGATAGTATCTCATACGGCTTCCATAACCCCAACAGAGAAGTTTAGTTACCCATGAATGCGAAGGAGATCACGATTGACATTGTTGTTATACCACAAGATTGAGTAATTTCGTGTAGCTTAGGTGGTAGGCGTGAGGCGTGAATTCCTAGGCAAAGTAACGATTCTCTTGTTGTGGAATTTAAGAATAGAAGAGTAGAAGAAGAAAAATAGAATTAATGGAAAGATTAGAAGAGTTGTAGAATTGTTTGTAGTGGAAGATGAGAGGGATGGAAGAAAGTATTGTGGTCTCCCCACCCAAATTCCTTCCAAATCTCTAGCATGATAGGGTATTTATAATACCCATATCCTAATCCTACTAGATAAATAAAATATCTAACCAAATTCTACTAGGCTAATGTAATACTTAACCCAATTATACTAGGTTAATGTAACATTATCATAATCCAAATAAACTAATGAAATACATAACCCAATTGTACTAGGTTAATGTATCATTGTCCAAATCCAACTAAGTTATTGCAAATCCCCAAAGTCTTCAGAAATGCTGTTTTAGCCCGGGACAGATTTTCCATGCAACAGTTTTGGTCCTTAGGCGTGTAAACTCCCTTCCCTTCCTTCGTGAGCTTTCTTTTACGTCAAGTAAGCCATAAAATGCTGAATTCTGCATCATTTATACCTGAAACTTTACTAATCATGTTCGTTAGCTCATTTACAGGAAAAAGGACTAAAAGTGCATGAAATATATACTTTGTTCTCAAAACTAGGCTAAAATATGGGCAAAATATATTGATATAGGTGTGTAAATTCGCCTTTCATCAACACCCCACACTTGAAGCTTTGTTCATCCTCGAACGAAATACCATGTCCTTCTAAACATCAACTTAGGGTTTCACAGCAACAACACAAAACATTTGTCAAGACAAGCACAACAATTATCAACAAAGAGTAGCTTTTCGATTATAGGTAGAAATAATTTAACCTCTAGCATAGACTCGTGATGGTGATCAACTCGCATGCAAACGTTAAGGTACAAGGAATCATATATAACTACCCAAAACTCATCAACCATGTGTGTCTCACACTATAGTACCCATAATCACTCACAAGTATAGCATATTTTTCAAACATGGGTATCAAAATGTCCTTTCTCTCACTCTCACAAAGAATTCATATGTAGCAACTGATGACCGTAGGCTTGCCCTTAGTGTAATGCTCTACTAAATGTCAGAATGCTAAGCTTAGAATCAAATAGGTCTTTTGATGGTTGTAATGTAGGCTAAGGGACGGGTAGGACTATTTTGGCCAGGAATAGTGACTAAGTTCCTAAGCGCTTTAATACATCACTTTGTATCATTGACACTTTTTTTTTTCTTTCAACCTTTCTTTCTTTTATTCTACCACCCTTGTTCTCCTCTTTTGTTTTTCAATTTTAAGCACAACTCGCTTTTCAGCTTTCTTTTCCTTTTTCTTTTCACAACATACCTCTTATGATAGCACTTTCTTTTTCATAACACATTCAAGCACCATTACAATTTATAGCATCATACTCACCCAATTTCCTCTTATGTTGTCACATGACTTTTTCACTTTAAAACACTTAGGAGTTTGGATCAAATTACGGTCTTGAAAAAAATGGATTAGGCTTACATACAAGGTTGTCAAAGAAAATAGGCTAAAGGCTCAAAAGGGTTTAACTAGGATGATGTCCATGGGTAGGTAAAACTGAAGGTAAACAAATATAGGTTGCCAAAGAAATGCCTAAATCATATCCTAAACTTACACTCCTTATTTTCGCTTTGCATACATACCAGGCAAGTTCTAGCATCAGCCACACACATAGAATATACGATTATCTCACACACACAAGGCACATGGTCGACTTGCTTGGAAGTAATATAGACTCTAGACCCAACAAGTGAAGGAATTGAACCACACAATATCACATAATGAGTCACAACTAGAGCCTAAACGTCTCAATAGTCACAATTGTAGCACATACTCTTGTTATAATCTCATGCTGCCTATCAAAATAATTTCATGAGAAGCTAGAAAAAACAACAAAAACAAAAAAAACTGAAACACGAAAAAAAACAACAAAAAAAAACAAACATAGATGCGATAGAGAAGTATAGCATACGATACCGCCACCCCACACTTAAACGGGACACTGCCCTCAGTGGAAAATAAATACGAGGAACCTGGTTAGTCAGACTCTTCCTCAATGTCGGGGGTCATACCCCCTTCGTCGGAATCATCATAAGAGTCGTCGTCAGAGTTCTCCTCCTCGTCAGAGTCTGGCAAGCGTTGATCGTCATCAGTCGGCACATCATCATCTAGAGGTTCCTCAAAGTATACGCCTACTCCACACATCTCCCGTGCATGAATATTCATTGGATAGTCATGGTCCAGCTGTTGGAGCTCTGCAGCAGTGGGAACACGACCTCCACTCATCATTGTAAACCTCATCATGCCGTACATATGGCGGGAGAAACTCTCATCCCGAGCATGTCTCTCTGCCGTAGTAAGGTTGATGCCATGTGTTGATTCAGCATCTTTGACCTTTGTGAGGTCAACTTTCTTCGGATTGTGTGGGAGTTTATGATCAGCTGGTTCCTCTTCGATATCCTCCTTCCGCAAGATTGCTGTCAACAGATTTCCAAACGTGAAGTGGGACCTTTTGTGGAGTCTGGCCTTCCTCATGGTAGAGCGAATGATTGCCCCAAAGTTGATAGGGACATTCGTCATCAAAGCATAGACCAAACACACTCTATCTCTTGATATCTTGGTGTATTGAGTCCCAGGAATAAGGCATGAGTTGACAATACGCATCCAGATTCTTGCTTCCCTATTCAGTGAAGCGTAGGGGAAGGTGTTGTGTCGCCCTGTATCTTTATGTCTGCCCCACCTTGCCATCGATCTACTTCCATAAAGTGTGTGTCTAATTGCTCTATAAGGAGGCCTGCTGTACAGCTCTTTGAATGGTGCTGGGTCGACCGAAGGTAAGCCAAGAAAAGAGTTGATCCAGTCCGCGTTGAGCTGTAACACTTGGCCCCGAATTTTGACTTCGTTGCCTGTTGTTTTCGGCGACCAGTTGGCGTAAAACTCTCTTGTCAAATCAAGATTACATTCTCCCATATCGCGGAAGATGAAATCCAGCTTCAATGCCATGATTTTCGCCAACATACGCGGCTCCTTCTTCGCTAAGGTGTCCTTGTTGATCAGGTCGACGTGAACATATCTTCTTTCTTTGTTGTTCCTGTACCATTCTTTGGCTTCCTCCTCAAGAACCCATTTTATTCCAAACACTCTGCGGGGTAGTTGTGTTGAGGATGATTCTCCTTGGTCCTTTCTACCTCTCTTTTTGCCCTTTTGGGAAGTGGTAGCCTTCTCCTTGCCTTGCCTTGCTTTAGGTGCCATTGTACCTGAGACTAGAAATAGTGTTAATGGCAGCACAATCTCAGTTGATACAATCTATAAACAAGCAGTAGAGGTACCACCCCACACTTAGTTTTGTTGACACAAATCAGTGAAGTGAAAGTGGTCGATTACTCAGATTTCGTCGACATACGTTTAAGGATTATATTCCGACAAGAAAATCAGTAATGTATTACTACTTGCAGCCATTGCACTACTTTTATGTTAGATATAACAACACTACTACATAGGGGTTGTAACATGGTATGGATGTTTTCAACAATCGCAACCTCCTAAGTCGGTAGGCAACTATAAGGCTTATCCCGATGAACGGGATAGTCTAGCATGTAAGTATCCAAGTAACAAGATCATAACATGATAGTCAATGTTCGTCACCATAGCAATTCCGCAAATCGTATAACAATGCTATTAAAACCAAATTCAAGTCGGAAACAAGTCAAGATTTTCCTACGTATATGTTTACTCACATGATTTTGTATCAACGATCAAAACACATGAACATCACCAATCAATCTTATACGATGTAGCAATTTATAATAGACATAGCAACGTAGTACTTACAAGAAATAAATGAAGAATAAGAGAGTACTTACTTGCTCGAAGCTTTTGGAGATGGTTTTGTGAATTGGAAGAGCGAAAAGAAAAATTTTGGGATGGTTTGGAGAGGGAATGCGGTGCCTTTAGGTTAATTTCTAGTATGGTTATGTTTCAAGACTAAGTCCCCTTTATATAGGAAGAGAATGGGTCGGGTTTTGACCCATTTACAATCGGTTTTGGAGACAAAAATGCTACATATGCGGCGCATAATGCTTGGCATAGTCATGGTATATGCGGCGCATAGTCTATGGCATTTAGGGACATATGCGCCGCATAGTCTATGACATATGAGATACTGAGACCTAATGCCATAGCATAGGCGGCGCATAGTCAAAAGCACACTTAGGACTGGGCGGCGCATAGTGTATAGCACACTAGATTCCGAGACCTTAGGCTATAGGATAGGTTGTGCATCGTTCGTGGCCTAGTTTTACCTAGGCCTAGCCTTCCTCGATGCCTAGTTTGGCATGAGCAATGCTCAATCCATAGCCTTATGCATCACTATTCCTAACTTACCAACTTTACCATACAATGCGTCCAAATCGTCAATTGAAATCAATCTCCTCGTTGAATACCTCTTGCACCTATTTTTGCTTAAAACCAAATGAAAACGATTAGTACGATGGGTTGCCTCCCACCAAGCGCCTTAGTTTTGGTCGTGGCACGACTCTTATTTTTGGATTTTCATTATCAAAAGCAAAACAAGTAAAAAAGAACGATAAAACGATAAAACGATGGGTTGCCTCCCATCTAGCGCCTTTTTTATTGTCGCGGCACGACATAGTTACCTCGAGTACTTAGACTTCGTCGAGATAGATGGTGGATCATTTTCTGAATGGATTCAGACGATAATGAGGCTTACTTGTAGGCATGCAATCTTCTTCGAGATGACCCTTGTGTATGCCTATCCCAGGAGGGATACCAATTATATCATCAATAGTCCAACCCATAGCTCTCATGTATCTCTTCAGAGCAGAGATGAGAGCCTCTACGTGCTGTTTACTTAAATCATCCGCACTCACCGGAAGTATATTTATACTTTCCAAGAACACATACCTTAGATAATCGGGGAGCTCTTTCGATTCTAGCATTGGTGGCTCTTCAAGGGAAGTCTTCGCTGTTGGTGATGGTTGATTCTTAAGATCACGGTCCGGTTTCTTAGGAGTATGGGAATAGGACTCTATTTCTGTTAGAGCACCCATAAGTTCTTCATAATCTTCATCATCCTCATGCTCAACATTCAGTGGCGCAGCATACAATGGCTCAACAGTAAGCTGTTTCTCTACAGATAATGCTTTCTTATCCTCATGATGAACATCAGCTACAGAGAACACATTTATATCGCTGGGCTGCTTTATTGCTTTGCATATATCAAAGCGGACCACTTCTTCATTCAACCGAAATAAAAGCTCATTAGCTCTCATGTCAATAAGCACACTTCTTGTTGCAAGGAAAGGACGTCCCAAGATTATGGGAACTTCAGAATCCACCTCGCAATCCAAAATCACAAAGTCTACAAGAAAAATGAAGGTAGACACCTTCACCAACACATCATTCAAGATACCCACAGGTCGTTTTACCGACCTATCTGCCATCACGAGCCGCATATTGGTTGGAGTAGGGTCGCCCAACCCCAACTTTCTGTAGACGGATAGTGGCATCAAATTGATGCTAGCTCCCAAATCGCACAATGCCTTAGCAAAATTCATAGATCCAACCGTGCAAGGAATAGTGAAAGCACCAGGGTCTGCCTTCTTCTGTACTAAGGACCTTGTGGCAATTGCACTGCAATGATGAATATTATCTGTCGGCTCATAGCTTACTGCCCGCTTCTTTGTCAAAAGATCCTTCATAAATTTTGCATACCCAGGCATTTGTTCAAGTGCCTCCACCAATGGAACATTAATGGTCAACTATTTTAACATAGTCATGAATTTGCTGAACTTTGTATCGTCCGCCACCTTCTTCAATCTTTAGGGAAAAGGTGGTGGTGGGTATGGAATAGTTCTCTCCATGGCTTTCTTCTCCTCTTGCTTCCGTTTTTCAGATTTTCCAGGCTGCACGTCGTGAGGAGTGACGTTAAGGACGTTAGAATCGCCTGCTGCGACATCTTCCCCTTTCGCCTTATCATCAATTTCTGCTTCTTCGTCAACCACTTGCTTGACTTTTAGTGAAGGTTCCAGCACCTTACCACTTCTGGTAGTGATGGCCATGCATGACCCATCATTCCTTGGGTTTTGCACAGTATCGCTAGGTAAAGTGCCAGCCTTTCTTTGATTGAGTGCTGCTGAAAGTTGGCTCAATTGCTGCTCTATTTGCTTGATTGAAGTGGAATGTGAATCAACTAATTGCTTCATAGAGGACAAATCATTTATTACCTCTGTTACTCCCGCGCTAGTTGCTTCCACTCCTTTCAATAGTTTAGCCATCATGTCTTCCATACTTCCAGAACTAGATGTGGTGGCGTCACGTCTTCCAGGGGGAACATACAAACCACTTTTATCATTCTTGTTCTTCCAACTACCTTGGTCCTTGTTTCCATATTTATCATAATAGTTCCGACCTTGGTTTCCTTGGGTATTACCTCGGAAACCCCCCTGATTGTTTAAGTAGTTGGCTTCTTCTTTCGAATCAGATTCGTCTCTTCCTTTTGACGCAATAGCTTTCACTTTTTTGGTCGTCCCTGATAATAAATGCTTTGTAAGAAGATCCACTTGTGTTTTCATGTGCGTAATATCTTGATCACGTTCTTCTTCTCTTCTCCTTTGGTCTGCAGTCATGCCAATAGAAAAAGTGGGGCTTGCTACCACAGAATCCCTGGTATGCCAAGCTCTACTTTGCTTCGTCATACGATCTAGCATATTGCTTGCCTGACCAAAGGTGAGATCCATAAAAGATCCTCCGGCCGCATTATCCACCACTGGTTTAGTTATTGAATTCAAGGCTCTATATAGTATCTCCATTAGGTGAACATTAGTCATGTGATGGTTTGGGCACCTCATTAGCTTCGTCTTGAACCTATCCCATGTTTCATGAAGAGCTTTAGTGGGAAGCTGACGAAAGTTGCTGATTTCATCTCTCAATTGTGCCCTTTTGGAAGGCGGAAAGAATCTTTCTAGGAAAGCGTCTCTCAATTGCCTCCAATTTGTAATTGAATCAGGAGTCAGCCCATTCAACCATAGTGTTGCCTCCCCAGACAGAGACAATGGAAATAGACGTAATCGAATTGCATTCTGACCAACACCAGGATTGTCAAAAGACTTGCATGTAGAAATAAAGTTGATGAGATGCATATTCGGATCATCGCCTGCTAGTCCACCAAACAATCCCTTGAGTTGCAATAACTGAATCATGGTGCTTGTGATGTTGAACTTGGCTCCGGGCGCTAATGGTGGTGGAATTATAGCTCCAGTGGCTCCGGCACCATCAAGATCATCATCATCATCGTCAAAAGCTGGCTGCATAGGTTGGCGATCATGTCTATACCGAGCTTGTCGACCTCTTCTGTTGGCAGGTGTTGTGATTTCAGCATCATGCCTTGGGTTTAGTAATTCGTCATCACCTAAATCCTCATCGTAAGGATTTGTTGCTCGTGCAGGGTTATCAATGTTCTGCTGGTGAACCTGGGCTGCGGCAAGGGCAGCCAATCTTGCTTGTTCCTGTTGAGCAGCCATCCTTGCGATTTCAGCTTGTGCTTCCATTCTACCAATGCGTTGTGGTTCAGGATTGATTGGTAATAACGGTTGACCAGAACTTCGAGTATGGGGCATGCACTAAAATAAAAACCTGCAGTAAACAAAAACAAAAACTAAAAGTAAAAGTACGAGAATCTTTGACCAAAGGGTCTAGTAATTATTACGAACTTAATTGACACTTGTATTCCCCGGCAACGACGCCAATTTTTTGATAACGCTCAATCTATAGCTCTCGTAGGAGTGTAAAGCGGTCGTTAGCAAATATAGAACCCAACAGGGTTGGGTGTCGATCCGACAGGGAATAGCTTGGCCAACAAGTAAGCAAAATTACTAAACTTTTGGTGCAAGTCTCGTAAAAAGGGGGGATTTGTAATGTGTCACCAAAATAATTAAATAAAAGCTGAAAATAGCAAAGTAAAAGAGAAAGATTGTTACGTAAGTTGTAAACAATGAGAATTGAGGCGTTGGGGTTATGTCCACCTTCTGAGGTATACGTCTCTATTGGCTATGAGTGTGTAGAATTCTGACATGCAACTGCGTATAGAGAATTGTATTCGATGGTAAATCCAGGCGTCTTTCGACCTATTCGAGGATTATTTCACTTTAACTCTTTCGAGCTTAAAGCGTGTCTAACGGTACGAATTCTCCAAGAGGTTAGTCCAGTTACGGCACTAGCTTTTTAGTAGGGAATTTTAGGGGGTGACCCTACTACCTTGACCTTATCTCTTTTCCAGACAGATAACCTTTCTTTCGAACAAGTTAAATGTTATACTGGCGTATTCTTGCGTTTGCAACCACAAAGAATGTAGACTAAGATGAAGAGAATAATGATATAAGCAGTATACGTGTCGCGAACTCACAAACTCACAGCAATAGATAGTATCTCATACGGCTTCCATAACCCCAACAGAGAAGTTTAGTTACCCATGAATGCGAAGGAGATCACGATTGACATTGTTGTTATACCACAAGATTGAGTAATTTCGTGTAGCTTAGGTGGTAGGCGTGAGGCGTGAATTCCTAGGCAAAGTAACGATTCTCTTGTTGTGGAATTTAAGAATAGAAGAGTAGAAGAAGAAAAATAGAATTAATGGAAAGATTAGAAGAGTTGTAGAATTGTTTGTAGTGGAAGATGAGAGGGATGGAAGAAAGTATTGTGGTCTCCCCACCCAAATTCCTTCCAAATCTCTAGCATGATAGGGTATTTATAATACCCATATCCTAATCCTACTAGATAAATAAAATATCTAACCAAATTCTACTAGGCTAATGTAATACTTAACCCAATTATACTAGGTTAATGTAACATTATCATAATCCAAATAAACTAATGAAATACATAACCCAATTGTACTAGGTTAATGTATCATTGTCCAAATCCAACTAAGTTACTGCAAATCCCCAAAGTCTTCAGAAATGCTGTTTTAGCCCGGGACAGATTTTCCATGCAGCAGTTTTGGTCCTTAGGTGTGTAAACTCCCTTCCCTTCCTTCGTGATATTTCTTTTGCGTCAAGTAAGCCATAAAATGCTGAATTCTGCATCATTTATACCTGAAACTTTACTAATCATGTTCGTTAGCTCATTTACAGGAAAAAGGACTAAAAGTGCATGAAATATATACTTTGTTCTCAAAACTAGGCTAAAATATGGGCAAAATATATTGATATAGGCGTGTAAATTCGCCTATCATCATTCATCGAGATAAAGATCATGATTGAATACAAGCATGAGATGTTGTGAGTATTTCTATGCCATAACTTGATACGATCTCTATGTAGTAGTCTTGTTCAAAAAGTACATTAATCCAAACATGAAAGTATGATCAAGATTACATGAAATAGAGTTGGAAAGGATAGTTAAGACGACATGAAAGTATGACTGTGCTGAACATATTGTTGAAACATAACGCCTAAACGTATATCGATGAAGTCTGAGTAATCGACAATGTTCACTTAATTAGTTTGTGCCAACAAATTAAGTGTGGGGTGGTGCCACTAATGTTTGTTTGTCAACTGTATCTACCGAGATGAAGCTAACATGACTATCATTTTAATCTCAGGTACAATGGCACCAAAAGCACGCCAAGGAAAAGGCAAAGCAACCACCTCACAGAAAGGCCAGAAAAGGGAAAGAAAAGAGCAAGCTGAATCCTCCTCACTACAAATACCTCAACGCACTTTTGGATCAAGTGGGTACAATTTGAGGAAACTCTGAGGATGACGACTCTGATGATGATTTTGACGCAGGGGGAATGACCCCAGACATAGAAGAGGAGGCTGGCTAATCAGGTTTTCCGTATTTATTTTCCACTGAGGGCAGTGTGTCCCGTCTAAGTGTGGGGTGCTGGTATTCATATGCTGTACTTCTTTGCCTACATTTATGGTCATATTTTTTTGTTTGTTTTAATTAGTCGTAGATTTTTTTTAGATTTTGATGCATGAAATTATTCTGATAAGCGGTATGGTGTTATGATAAGAGTTTGTGCTAGAATCATTACTATTGAGATATTTAGGCTCTAAATGTGACTCATTATGTGATAAGTGTGTGGTTTAATTCCTTCATCTGTTGGGTCAAGAGTCTGTACTGCTCCCAATAAAGTCGACCATGTGCCTTGTGTGTGTGAGATGATAGTATATTCTGTGTTTGTGACTGATGCTAGAACTTGCCTGGTGTGTGTGTAAAGCGAAATAAAGAGTGTGAGTTTAGGAGATGATTTAGGCATTTCTTTGGCAACCGATACTTGTTTACCTTCGTTTTACCTACCCGTGGACATTATCCTAGTCAACCCCTTTGAGCCTTTAAGCCATTTTCTTTGTCAGCCTCATATGTAAGCCTAATCCATTTTTTTAAGACCATAATTTGATCCAAATTCCTAAGTGCTTTAAATTGTGAAGTCATGTGACAAAATAAGAGGAAATTGGGTGAGAGTGATGCCTTAGAGTGTATTGGTAATTGAATTTGTTATGAAAAAGAGTGGCTATCATGGAGGTGTGTTATAAAAATAAAAAGAGAAAAGAAAAAGAAATAGAAAAACAAAAAGATAAATTGTGTTTATGATTAAATAAAAAGATAGTTATGCTTGAATGGCAAAATAGGTGAAAAGGGGTGATAGATGAAAGAAAGGTAGCAGGATTGATTAAAAGAAAGTGTTAATGGCATAATGTGATGTATTAAAGCGCTTAGGAACATAGTCACTATTTCTGGCCAAAATAGTCCTACCCGTCCCTTAGCCTACATTACAACCTGTAAAAGACCTATTTGATCCTAAGCTTAGCATTCTGATATTAGTGGAACATTACACTAAGGACAAGCCTATGGTCATCAGTTGCAACATATGAATTCTTTGTGAGAGTGAGAGCAAGGATAATCTTATACCTATGTTCTGAAAAATACAATACTTGTGAGTGATTATGGGTAATATCTTATGTGAGACACACATGGTTGATGAGTTTTGGGTAGTCTTGTATGATTCTTTGTGCCTTAACTTTTGGATACGAATTAACCATCATCACGAGTCTATGTTGGAGGTTGAATTGTTTCTAGAAGTGATTCGAAAACTACTCTTTGTTAATAATTGTTGTGCCTGTCTTGATGAATATTTTGTGTTGTTACTGTGAAACCCTAAGTAGATGTTTATATGGACATGATATATTGTTCGAGGACGAACAAAGCTTTAAGTGTGGGGTGTTGATGATAGGCGTATTTACACGCCTAAAGTACTATAATTTACCCATATTTTTTCTAAGTTTTGAGGACAAAATATATAATTCATGCACTTTTAGTCCTTTTTCCTGTAAGTGAGCTAACAAACGTGATTAGCAAGTTTTCAGGTATAAATGATGCAGATTTCAGCATATTATGGATAACGTGACGCCTAAGGAAGCTTCACGAAAGAAGGAAGGGAAAGCTTGGACGCCAAGGACCAAAAGTGACGCATGGAATATCTGTCCCGGGCAAAAACAACATTTCCAAAGACTTTGGGGATCAACAGTAACTTATTAGGATTAGGATAATGATGCAGTAACCTAGTAGGACTAGGATAAGTAATGCAGTATCCTAGTAGGAATAGGATATGGGTGTTATAAATACCCTATGTTGCTGAAGTTTTTATGATCATCTCTCTCCATTCATACAATTAATTCTTGAGTTCCGAAAACAATTCTCTTTCAATTAATTACTTTCTCTTCATCTATTCAATTCTTAATTTCCACAACAAGAGAACCGCTATTCTAAAAGGGAATTCACGCCTAACGCCATACCAAAACCTACTACACGTGAGATCTTTATTTTGGTATAATGATAAAGTCTATTGTGATTTCCGTTGCACTCATGAATAGCTAAACTTCTTTGTTGGGGTTATGGAAGCCTTATGAGATACTATCTATTGCTATGAGTTTGTGAATTCGTGACACGTATGCTGCTTATATCATTATTCTCTTCATCTTAATGCAAATTCTTGTGGTTGCAAACGCATAGAATACGCCAGTATAGCATTAACTTGTTCGAAAGAAAAGTTATATGTCTGGAAAAGAGATAATGTCAAGGTAATAGGGCACCAACCCCTGTTAAAAAGTTAGTGCCGTAACTGGATTAACCTCTTGGAGAATTTGTACCGTTAGACACACTTTAAGCTCGAAAGAGTTAAAGTGAAATAATCCTTGATGGTCGAAAGACGCCTGGATTTACCATAGAATACAATTCTCTATAAGCACATGCATGTCTGAATTCCGCATAACTCATAGCCAATAGAGACGTATAACTCATACGGTGGACATAACCCTAACTCTCAATCCCCATTGGTTAAACATCTTACTAAATGTTCTTTCTTTTTACTTTGCTATTTTCCGTTTTTACTCTACTATTTTGTTACATTATTGCACGCTACAAAATCCCCCCTTTTACGAGACTTGCACCAAAAGTCTAATAATCTTTGCTTACTTAGTGACCAGCTATTCTCTGTGGGATCGATACCCAACCCAGTTGGGTTATATATTTGACAACGACCGCTTACACTCTTACGAGAGCTGTAGTTTGAGCGTTATCAGTATTTCACTATTTATCTTGTACATTTGTGATAAGTGTTGTGCCAAAACTGTGATGTTATCAACCTCTTGGTAGATGACTTTCAATTTGTTCTATAGCGTTCAGGTGTCATCTTCTGCTCTATCTAATCCTTTTTTTATTATTTCGAGTGTGTTTTCGTATATTTTGTTATTATATCTTTCATTATTTGAACTATGTAAAATTTTTTAGTAATATGAAGAAATTTGGGATTGAGTGAAATTTTAGTTATGTAATCATGTAATTAGAAAGATACTTAATTTTGTTCTTCGGGGTGCAAATCAAATCAAAGAGAAAGAGAAGAAAATTTAAAGCAAATCCTTCTTGATTTTTGATATCCATAGGAATCTCAATTGCGGTAACGTCTTCATTAATGAAAATAATTGGGCTAATATATTATTGGCCTCGTGTTTTGTATCATGTTTTGTTCGGTTGAGGGTCATCAAAGACTTTCTTTTTATCTTGCAAAGCTAAGGATAAGTTCAGCATATATCTTAATATTTTCAGACCCCACTTGTGGGATTACACTAAATATGTTATTGTTGTTGTTATTGATTTTAAAGTTTTGAGTGTTGATTCATGATTGGTTTGTATGATTTTTAGATGTCACAATATATATATGACTAAATTGTGTGTTTTTGACTTGAATACATAGTCTTCGAGAGTGACTTTTTCTATGGTAGCGGTAACGTAACATGAAAGTGTTATTTTTTTTGAGTGATTTTCGATTATTACAAAGAGTTTTACTCATTTAATTCTTTACTTATTTGAACAATATTAAAAGTCTTAACATTTAGAACTTATAGTGTAAAGCTCACATTGCCGGTCATAAAACTAAATAAGAGGATTGTGATGAATCCTCACTAATACATAACATATCTCCTAAAAGGATTTTGCTTAAATAAAATGACATGATCAATGAGAATTCATATAACCGAATCAACGTGCTTTGGATATATGCATTGTTAACGTTATTGTTGTTTTTCAAGGTTGTCTTATAGATTTAAATGACTATGATTTTACAAAAAATTATAATTGTTTTCTTTGCAATGGAATACCACACATGTTGGTACATAGAGTGACCGAGGATGAAAACAAGTTAGACATATAAAAATTATTTTTGAGTTGGGAAAAAAGGCATTTCTTGATATAAACATTATGCAACACAAAAAGTACTTTACTAGGAACCCAAATGTCAAGTTGAAAATGAGTCAAATTCTTCACAATTCTGGATGATCATGCTTAAGAATGAAAACATGCACACTTACGCAAGCTAAGTGTCTGAAAAATAAGTTACAAGGTTCAAATAGGACTACCCTTAAAGGGAGTTTTTATCGTGCATGTAATTTGGATAGTAGATTGACTAAAAAAATAAAATTGGAAAAGGGAAGTTGGATTGTTCATCATATGTTGAGGACATCAAATAAGTATCCCCGACTTATTCTTACTATTTATTTCAGATCAGCGCCACATTTGTTTTTTTCTGGTGGATATTATTATCCAATGAGGGGCATGTTAGATAATTCAATAAAATAGCCAAAAATGAAAGGTTTATTGTTTTCTTTTTTTTTCTTTTTTTTCTTTATTTAATTATGACTTAGTGTTAATTATATTTGGTATTCAAAGATTTCTTTGAATACGCATCAAAGATTCCTGATTGAAAAATATTACTAATTTGATACTCCTAATTTGGACTAAAAACACAATCAATTTAGATATAATATTACAAATCGAGAAAAAACACTTATCAATTTAGATATAGTATTACAAACAACGGAAAAAAATATTAAAAGAAAAAACCTAAAAATAACTAAAAGAGATGTAGAAAATGCTAAAGTGTAATTGAAAAAACAACCTTTTATTTGTTTATGATTTTACCCATAAATTAATGTATATTTAGGGGATCACATTACAAGTGAGGTCTAGAGAGAATGATATATACGTAACCTTACCCCAAATATGAGTAGAAAAAGAGACTATTTTTTGTAATTGCAATCTAATCTCTTAATCAAACTCTTGATTGTAAGATTAGTTTAAGGAACAATTAATTTTATTTAGGGAGACTCCAAATTTTAAGCAATAAGATTTGGGAATCTTCCTTTTATCCATTTGCAAAGGTCCTCTAACTTGCCTTGAAAAGCCATCAATAGAGGTGTAGACTCAGTAAATGTCCAAAATATAGCTTGGTATAACAAAATTATCTGCAACTTAATTTGCCTCCCTATAACAGTTAAGAATGATCCAATTATATGCCCTTGATAATGGAAGTAAGTTGCCATGAAATTTTGAAGACTCCCTTAATATAAGATTGGAAGACAATTGAGTTTCTTCTATTTCAATAATCCTTATCCCAATTTAATAGCACCAGCTCAATTCATAAAGTAGAGTTTAGGCTTATACTGGAAGTTTCTTTGATTGTTGTAAAATACGCCATGTAAAAATGTAGAAGTCAAGTTCTTTTGATTGTTGTAGAGTACGCAATATAAAAGTGTGAGTCATTAGAACTTGTGATTTAAACTTTTTAACATAATTATAAATCTTTCATATGTTTCTATATTTAAACATTACATAGACAAATACATGAAACTTTTTTCTTTAACATTTAACACACGTACAATGTACGTACCCTAAATTAGTCAAAAATAATAATCCATACCTAATTAGTAAGGAACCAGAAGGGGAAAATATATATGTCATAATTTTTTACTTCTTAAAATGGAAAGTCTGTGTACTATTTATTTTTCTTATGTTGTTATTATATGTATATACATCCAACCCCCCTCCCCCCACCCTCACCCCCACCCCCACCCTCCAAAAAAATAACAAAAATAAGGGTAAAATTCCTTATTAATGCTCACTTTGAACATTATTAGTGCATATACACCACAAGAGGGTTTAGACAAGGAGGACATAAAGTACTTTTGTAAGGGTTTAGATAAGGTGGCGAGAGATCTATCACCCACTGGAAATCTTTTCATGTGAGAGAAGAAGATTCCAATATACACATTGGATCAATTCTGAGGAGTTATCATGATGTGCATAGAGGTTTTAATTTTAGGGATAAGAATGAAAGAGGAGTCACACTTTTGGATTTTGCTAAAACTTTGTGGTTGATGGTAGATAATTTAAGCTTCTCGAAGAAGGAGGAACACTTAATAACCATCCGTAGTATGATGGGTAAGATCTAAATAGATTACTTGCTCACTATGAAGGATGATAAATGTCTTTGTAGAGACTGTAAGGTTATTCGAGTGAGAATCTTATGAGCCAACATAAGTTCATGGTGATATATTTAGAGATCACAAGGAAAAGAATAGGCAATGTATGAATGGACAATGATCGGGTGGTTTGACTACGATTAGTGTGTAAGAGATAAGGGAAAAATTATTGGCGATTAGGTTGTAGGGTGTAGGGGATATGCAAACAATATGTGGGATATAATAACTAGTTGTAATAGAAAAGAAACTAGAGTAGTGTTGGGGGTATCGAAAGGCGACTGCAGTGGACATCAAGGGGTTGGTGGTGGAATGGGGATATCTAATGGATAGTGGAAGCAAAGGGTGGCGTATGTGAGGTTGGTAAAGAGTAAGGACGAATAGGAAAATGGCAAATAGGAAAAGATATAATGCAGTGACCCTTCAGATCATTTTCTTAATTTCTATGCATTTATGATGTTTTTTTCCTTCCCATAGCATCTACAAGCCATTTACGACTAACCAGAACTATTGGTTCAGTTATCGGATAGTTTGTTTGGATTTTAGGCTCATTTTACTATTTTGTAGCTTTCATTGTTAAGAAATTGGACTTGGATCAAAACTTTTAGTAAACAGCCTAGGATGAAAATTCCGACACCACCATTAGCTTTGGAATATTGACTTTAGTCTAGGGGGCCCTTAGTTCAAGTTCTGATGCTTTTGAACTCATTTTGGACTATTGGGTAGAATTTGGTTAAAATAGAACTAGATGTGGGACCCACTATAACACCCAACATTTTTGAGCTAGAAATTGAATCGTGGTTCCTATATCTGTAAGCTCTAATCCCATGATTTGTATTTAAATTCATATGTCATGATCATTAGCCTAGTGTGAAGAGTGCTTATGAGGTTGAAAAATGTTCATAGGAATCAATTAGAGCAAAGTTGAGCAAAAAGCCTTTGATTCGGCCAAATTTTGGTATTCAATTCTACAAGTGTAATACCCTGCATTTTTGGGCTAGTCTTTAAACCGTCGTTCCTACGTGTATAAGCTAAAATCCAAATAATCCCCATGTGAATATAAGTTTCATGATTTTTATCCTCGTGTTTGATGTGCTATCGAGGTGAAAAACGTTCATAAGAATCACTTAGAACAAAGTTGAGCTTAGAGCCTTTGATTCGTCCAAAGTTTGGTATTTGATTCTACAAGGATCTACTTTGAATGTGTATAACTTTTTATGTACGTAGAATTGTGCAGTTCAAGACCCACCAAATTGTAGATAATTGAATAAGCTTTCCAACGATACAATTTTGCCTTAATCCGATACCCGAGCAAAAGTTATGGCATTTTCCATGTAAGGCAGTAAGCAGACGCGATTGGGATGCGACGCATCAGTCATTGACGCGATTAGCGACGCAATGCAATAGAAATTGCGTTACGGAACTCTTTCACACGCTATTTCAATTCCTAAAGGATCTAGGGGCACTTTGGTCACTTTCCCTCACCTAAATCTGTCCATAACACTTAATTTCAGCTCCAAAAGCATTAGATACATCACAATTCATCTCTTTCTCTCCAAAAAAACCCTAGCCCCTTCAAGAATACCAAGAACTCCACCAAATTTTCTCCAAGAAAGTTAATAATCCAAGCTTCCAGGTTCAAAAACTTCAAGAATAAGCTTCAAGAACACCATTAGAGATTCAAAGTTCAAACTTCACATTCAATTTATCAAATACGGTATGTGGGTTTATAAACAAGGATACTCTTTCATCCTTGTTCCCAAAACTAGTTTTAAAGTTGAATTTACGTATATTGCAATTAGGGTTCATACCCAACATATCTTGTTTTGAGTTTATGGATTTGTAAAGTGATTTAAGTGTTAAAGTGCATGCTTGTTCTCCTCTATTTATGCTTGATTTAAAGATTTTCAATCGAAATTTAAGAATGATATTATGTTGCAAGTTATATGAAAGAAAGCATGAGATTCAAAGACTTTAGTGCATCAAGATTTTGCATGATCATGTTTTGATCCATAAGATTCATATTGTGATTTTGATTTCATTATCTTGACTAAAATTATTGAAATATTTCAAGAAAATTATTGAGCATGAAGTATTATTTTGATTTGACATGAATTTAAAGCATGGTTTATTAAGCCCTAGTTTAAATATTGATATTTCAAGAAGATTATGCTTTCAGGCATCCTATGATTAGTTTATACTCAGATTTTGAACAATATTTGATCTTTTGATCCTCAGTTTAGATATGAAATCCACTTTAAAGATTTGATTACAGTTTAAAGTAAACAGAGGCATAATTATTTTTTATAGTAAACCCTCATGCTAGTTTTAAAGCCGATTTCCTACAGATTGAGCATATAGATTAAAGAGAGTAGTATTTAGCACCGAGCGGGAAGTGTGAGTTTAGCGCATCCTACTTCCCCAGAACTATGAGCTAATGTAGGTACAAATTTAGATTATATTCCATTTGTATATGGATACAGATTGTAATCACTTAGCTCAGGTTATACTCCTTGGCAAGAGTATGACACCTCTCCCCAACGTGAGGTTTTCCTCTAAGGGGAACTAGACGTTGACACTATGTAGCTCACATAGTGTATGTCGGTTAGAAGAACCTCCCTAAAGACTAAGTCCTAAAATAGAATAACAGAATAACTTTTAGAAACTAAGTGTAAAGGCTCACGATTTTATGCAGATATTATTTTACATAAGTCATTAGCTATGATATTTTAGCTTTTAGTTTACAAATACAAAGTGAGTCCTTTTTTACCTAGCCTACATGATTTGAAAATAGACTTAACTTCAATTCTACTTAGTCCACTATCAGAAAGAGTAAAAGTACAATTTTAGAACTAAGTGTTATGACGCACAAGATTTATACAGTATGTTTTATCATTCATGATTCATGATTTTAAGATTTTAGTTATTCCAGCCAATGTGAGTTATTTATACTTAGCATGCATTATTTTACAAGTTTATACAAATATTGAGATATTTTTTTACTTATGCATTCACCCCCATATGCTCAGTACATTCCAAAAGTACCGATCCACATATACGTCTATGTGCTACATTATTTAATAATGTAGGTACCAGTTCAATTGTAGTCCATATATCACGATCATACAATTGCAGATTCTTGCAGCAGATGATGAGTCCTCCTACTTCGGGGACTTTAGTTAGATGTTATTTATATACTTTACTTTCTTACTCATATGTATTGATTAGTGGCAGTTGGAGTCGCATCCCATTTATCTATAGTCAGAATAGTAGAGGCTTCATAGATGTCAGTCATAGTCAGTCATGTAATTTCAGTTCTGCTCTTCAGTTTCATCAGAATGTAAAATTGTATTAGTATTGTATTTTTTTCTAGATTTCATCATGATTATACTTTCGTACAGTAACTTTAGTCATTTTATACATATGTAAATCAATTACTTAGTAGTATGCCAGTACAAGGGTTAACTTGGGATCACTTATGGTTCTAAGCACCGTGTGACATCTCGGGACTTATTTTCGAGGCGTTACAAACTTTGTATCAGAGCACGAGGTTCAAGTGTTCTAGGGTGTCTGTAAAGCCATGTCTAGTAGAGTCTTGTGGAATGGTACAGAGACGTCTGTACTTTTATTCCAGAGGCTACAAGGCATTTAATAAAAGTTTCCTTTATACTCTAGATCGTGTTGTAAAGTTCTTCTCCCAGAAACTTCTATCGATTCGTGTGTCACTTCATAATTCTCCATCTATGTTATATTCTTGAGATCACATGATTAGCAAGTTACAATTCTTCCTAAGATGATGCTCTCAGATTTACTATTAGTAACTTCAAAAATCATACAAGGGGCTTGACAGGAGCTCACTAGCGTGTTATAATTTCCTCAAATCAAAATTTATATCCTCATCCATATGAGTTATTTAGTTAAGACAGAATAAGATATGCATTCAGATTCCTCATTATTTCTTCAATACAGATAGTGCTCATAAGAGGAGATAGTATGAACCTGGATTGTTGAATAGAGTTTGTATTTGAGGGATATTGAAACTTGGAGTGTTATGATTCATAAGTAGTAAAACCTTCTTATAGTTAGAAGTATGGTTATAGAAGTGTAGTAACAAGAAAAGTGGGAATGACGATTGATAGAAAGTATAGAGATAAACTTATGCATGCTATAGATTTTGCGTTATGGTAATATGTCCTAGTAAGTTAGTTTAGTAGAAGGTAGAGAAGGAGTTATTAGTTAAGGTGAATTATTATTTTCTTGAAGTATGAAAGGAGTTATTGATGGTAATTATTGTGTTAGAAAAGTATAGATTATTCATGAAGTATTTCGTGGTTTAGTATTGTTAATTTAGGCTTCCCTTAAGGGTGCAAAAAAGAGTTTAGTTGAAACTTATAGAAATATGAAAGAAATTTAGGTGTATAGATGGGTGAATAGTAGTGATGTGTAGAGGGAGGATGTGCTAATGGATTATAATAAGATAGTCCATACGCTCATGATCAATTATTGTTATTATGGGGTTCTAGTGGACTAGTGTTTCTTGATGTCTTGTTTTATAGCTTCCAAGTGAGAATAGTATGTGAGGTTGGGTTGTTGATCATGCCTATCCCTAGGCACTAAGTTTGTACAGTGGATGATCATCAAGGTGGATGTAATAATTGCTTGGTTAGTAATGCTAGTTATATGGAGGTGAACTAATATGCTTGAAATAATGAATGCAAGAATTTAAGTTTATTGATTTGAGATTAAGTATGATGTTGTAGGTATAATGTAGAGATGTGCCCAAGGTGATATGGGGTTGCATTATTTTCTAGGGTTATTAAGTGTCGTGTGTGGTTAGTAGTACCCTTGAGTTGCTAAGTGGAAGAAGGCTAGTTATATAGTACATGGTGTTCTTAATAGCTAAGTTTATGAGTTATGATTGATGATGTTGAGCCTTTTGATATGATCTTGATTCTCATGGTTTAGAAATATAAGTTTAGAGGCATGATATTGGTAGGCTATGATGGAAGTAGTATGGTTCATTAAAGGTTTGGTGATATCCATGTTAAGTGTTAGAATCTAAGTATGAGTCTTTGAAGATTGAGCTAATATAAATAAAAGCTGAAGCACTAGATGGTGTGCACTCCGGCTATGAGAGTACTCATGAAGATTCTAAGTTAGTAAGTGTTCAAGTATTATATGATGACTATTGGGGCTATAGAAATATAGAGTTATATCTTCGAAGGAAGTATTAGCAGTGGGTTTTACACTTTCAGGTATAGTCTTTCGGGTTAAGTTCTATTTTTTTACGTGTATTTTTATACACTAGGCTCTAGAGTAAAGTGGTTGCAGTTAAGTTAGAGTTTAGTAAAGGGGTTCCACAGACTTAGAATGATGGCTTAAAGCTAAGGGGAAATGATAGGATAAGTAACTAAGTCATATTCTCAGATTCTAGAAGTGCTGTCAGTGTGGGAGGTAGATGCCCGACTCATTCTTATTTCAATATTAGTACTTGAGTCATCACGATATCTACTCATGCCTTACGTGTCAGCTCCATGATCCTAGTTTTGTTCATGCATATCATAGAAAATCATATACTATCTTAGTCCCTAGTATGAGGAGTTCCAGTTCATTCAGCAGTACGAATCATATTCCAAGAATTTATGAACTCCAAACTTAGGTCATGCAGCTCGTGACTTATGTACTCATGCTTTATAGTATACTCAATTCCCATAACTCATGCTATACTCCTAATGATCAGCGAGATCCAGCTTATAGCCATGTATGCCCTCAATTTAGATCTCTTTGATGAATCCATGATGTTGATCCTCTATTCTTCAGGCTTCAGTTAAATGTCAAGTTACGTATAGTATCCTTCCATGCTTCAAGGTCTCATGTTCTAAACTTTCAGTGACCCCTCCTTATGTAATGATATTGGTGATGAGTAAATGTTTCTTGTTGATGAAAGATCATTGTATGCTTGTTTTAGCTAAGGCCATAAGTGTGAAGTAAGATTGAGGCCAAGTCTTTGTACATGTTGTGGTTAGTTGAAATTTGTGTGTGTATGTTCTTGGGGTAGTGTGTGGGAGTTGTTGTGATAGAGATTTAGATAATATGATGAGTATGCTATTATAGGTGTTTGTTTAGACGTTCATATGTGGTTATAACAATAGGTTTGAATGTCATATTGGTGTATAAGTGGATGAATGTAGTGCGCATTAGTTTCCGACCTTGGAATGTAAATCTTTAAGTGAATTCATGATTGGGGTTATCGATAGCACATCTCGTGTAAGTTTTAGATTTTTTGAGAGAGGTTTGAGACTTATTTGGATGGTAAAAATAGTGAGGCATCACAATATGTCCACGTTGCATCGCATATCACGTTGGTAGGGAGCAACACGATACGTTGCATATCACGTCGATAGAGCGATGCGGCGCGTCACTTATCTCGTTGGTAGTCCAGTTGAGTTATGATGTTATATGTTGTACTTTGTGATTTTGAGTTAGGCTTGATCATGGTGAGAGGACTTAGGTCAGTTTAGACATTAGTAGATGGATTTATGAACAACCATGTGAGAATTAGAAGTTGAATCAATGAATATAGTATTTAAGGGGAATAGTATAGTTGAGGGATTATTTGAAAAGTGTTGCTAAGCATGAAAGTAAGAAGTTGCATTTCCTAAAGCCTAGTAATTCTATCCTAGCTTACGATTTATATGCCTATGTTCCAAGCTATAGAGTTGTATCAATATTGTGATTCCTTAGTTAGATGTCTTGTTTAGATCATGCCCAAGATTCTTCGCTCCCTAATATTATTAGAATTTCATAGAAGAGTGTTGAAGAAATACTCCATTTGAGTATGGGAGTTAGTATGATCCAATCCATATAGACTGCAATCCCGTTTAGCAATCAATCAGATAAGCTCCTATAGATTTCTAACTTTTCATCTAGTCTTACTATCCGAAGTCTCATGAATATGGCTATTTCAACAGGTAGTTTTTTCGCATCCAGTAATTTGTGAATTCAGCTCAGTTTATGCCTCATGCATCAGTTTTAAATTCCAGATATTCAGTCATGATTCAGTCCGTAAGTGTTTCATGCATCATCTCAATTTTTCCTTAGTAGTTCAGCCAAGTCAGTATCATCCGGGGGACGAAATATACTAAGGGGGAGATGTATTATAATACCCCAAGCATTCATGTACTAAAACTTTCATCTTTTCTTCACGCAACCAGATCCAACCTAAGGTAATGGTTAATCACAAGTCAACTCTCTCATTCCTATCTCAGCCTTATAACCATTCTCATGTCATTGGATGTAGTCAAGAAATCAATTCAGTTCAAGATATTCAGTTCATGTATC
Organism: Capsicum pubescens; assembly: GCA_030864215.1. Taxonomy (NCBI): domain Eukaryota; kingdom Viridiplantae; phylum Streptophyta; class Magnoliopsida; order Solanales; family Solanaceae; genus Capsicum; species Capsicum pubescens. The sequence continues at coordinate 72,458,688 of CM061545.1, forward strand.
ATGTTACAGGATTAGTTATGCAATCATGTTTTCAGTCATGCATGTTCAAAATATAATCACAGTTGCCTTAGTACCCTCAGTCTAATCAGCCTCATTCGAGGAGAATGCTCCCAAGGAGGAGATAATGTAATACCCTACATTTTTGGGCTAGTCTTTAAACCGTTGTTCCTATGTGTATAAGCTAAAATCCAAATGATTCCCATGTGAATATAAGTTTCATAATATTTATCCTCGTGTTTGCTGTGCTTTCGAGGTGAAAAACGTTCATAAGAATCACTTAGAGCAAAGTTGAGCTTAGAGCCTTTGATTCGTCCAAAGTTTGGTATTTGATTCTACAAGGGTCAACTTTGAATGTGTATAACTTTTTACATATGTAGAGTTTTGCATCTAGAGACCCACCAAATTGTAGATAATTGAATTAGCTTTCCAACGATACCAATTTTACCTTAATTCGATACCCGGGGAAAAATTATGGCATTTTCCGTGTGAGGTAGTAAGCCGACTGATAGGGACGCGATGCGTCGGTCATCAACACAATTAGCGACGTGACGCGATGGATAACAATTATTGAAGTGTGGAAATTATGGAAATTATGCTTGATTTATAGATTTTCAATTGAGATTCAAGCATGATATTATGTTGCAAGTTATATGAAAGAAAGCATGAGATTCAAAGAATTTAGTGCATCATGATTTCGCATGCTCGTGTTTTGATCCATAAGATTCATATTGTGATTTTGATTTCATTATCTTGACATAAATTATTAAAGTATTTCAAGAAGATTATTGAGCATGAAGTATTATTTTGCTTTGACATGAATTTAAAGCTTGGGTTATTAAGCCCTAGTTTGAATATTGATATTTCAAGAATATTATGCTTTCAGACATCCTGTGATTAGTTTATACTCATATTTTGAACAAGATTTGATTTTTTGATCCTCAGTTTAGATTGGAATACACTTTAAAGATTTGATTATAATTTTGATTATAGTTTAAAGTAAGCAGATGCATAACTGGTTTTCATAGTAAACCCTCATGCTAGATTTTCAGTAGATTTCCAACAGATTGAGCATATAGATTAAAGGGAGTAGTATTAGCATCGAGCAAGAAGTGTGGGTTTAGCGCATCCTACTTCCCCAGAACTACGAGCCACCATAGGTTTAGATTCAGATTATATTCCATTTGTATATGGATATAGATACAAATTGTGATCACTTAGCTCAAGTTATACTCCCTAGCAAGAGTATGACACCTATCTCCAATGTGAGGTTTTCCCCTAAGAGGAACTAGACATTGGACACTATGATAGCTCACATAGTATATGTCGGTTAGAAGAACCTCCCTAAATCCTAAGTCCTAAAACCGAATAACAAAACAAATTTTAGAAACTAAGTGTAAAGGCTCACGATTTTATGAAGATATTGTTTTACATAAGTCATTAGCTATGAGATTTCAGCTTTTAGTTTACAGATACAAATGTGAGTCCTTTTTCACTTAGCCTACATGATTTCAAAACAGACTTAACTTCAATTCTACTTAGTCCACTAGCAGAAAGAGTAAAAGTACAACTTTTAGAACTAAGTGTTATGACTCAAAAGATTTATACAGTATTTTTTATCATTCATGATTCATGATTTTCAGCTTTCAGTTATTCCAGCCAATGTGAGTCATTTACACTTAGCATGCATTATTTTACATGTTTATACGAACATTGAGACATTATTTTACTTATGAATTCACCCCCATATGATCAATACATTCCAAAAGTACTGATCCACATATACGTCTATGTGCTACATTATTTAATAATGTAGGTACCAGTTCAGTTGTAGTCCATATATCACGATCATACAGTTGCAGATTCCAGCCAGCAGATGATGAGTCCTCCTACTTTGGGGACTTTAGTTAGATGTTATTTATGTACTTTACTTTCTTACTCATATGTATTGATTAGTGGTAGTTGGAGTTGCATCCTAGCTATCTATAGTCAGTATAGTAGAGGCTTGACAAATGTCTGTTAGAGCCAGTCATGTAATTTTAGTTCAGCTCTTCAGTTTCATAAGAATATAAAATTGTATTAGTATTGTATATTTTTCTAGATTTCATCATGATTATATTTCCGCACAGTAACTTCAGTCATTTTATACATATGTAAATCAATTGCTTAGCAGTATGCCAGAACAAGGGTTAGCTTGGGATCACTTGTGGTCCTAAGCACTGTGTGACATCTCGGGACCCATTTTTGGGGCGTTACAAAAAGGGTCGTATTTGAACATGTATAAATTTTTACATATTTGGAATTTTGTATCTCAATACTTACCAAGTTATAGATTTCTTAATTTGGTTTCTAGCGATACCAATTTCGCCTGAATCCGATATCCGAGCGAAAAGTTATGACTATTTTCCTGAAAAACAGTGAGTGTAACACCCCATACTTTTAACGCTCTAGAAATGCATTCAAAATGAACTTTAGGACCCCTTTTTCAATGGTAAACCATGTTTATATGTTATGAGTTGTGTTGGGGTGTTTTTGGACATTGGAATTACATGTGCGTCGCCAAATAGACCCTCCGCTAAGGCCGTGCGTCGCATGACAAATGACAATAACCACTGGATGGGGTGTGATTTTGGTGTGCACCATACATCCCCAGGTGTGATTTTTGCGTACGCCACCCACGTTCAGGTGTGCTTTGGATGTGCTTCGCCCAACAAAAGCAAAGTTCCAAAGTTGCTTTGTTTTGACTTAATTTAAGGGGCGTTGAGGTCTTTTCACACCCCTAAATCGTTTCTAATCATTCTTAAAGGAATTAAGGAGTCTTAAAACACATTACTTCCACACACTTAACCCCCAAGTGTCCAACATATGATTCTATACCCTTCCCCTCTCCCTAAGAACAAAATTCAAGTTTCTTCCCACAAGAATTAAAGAATTCAAGTTCCAATTTCAAGACTTCTCAAAGAAGTCATCTAATTAAGGTATGCGGGGGTATTCATCAATGGGTTCCTTTCACCTATTGAGCCTAAAAACCCTCTTTTTGGTTAAATTATGAATCATACTCTAATTTATGATCAATTCAATGTAAATCATGAAATTCCTCCATGTTTCCTCATTATTTTACATTCAAGTTATGCTAATTGGTTTAATCCATGAAAATTATGATTCTACATGCTTGAAGTTCCAAAACCCCATGTCATGTTCAGTTAACATCATGTAAAAAATTCTCAAATTAAGCTTTAAACTATATAAACATAATATTTTCCCAAGGTTAACTCATTTCCATGTTTACATTCATGAAATTTATCAAACTATTGAAATATCTAATATTTTGGGTCTTTGAATTATGATTTTACATCACTGTTTCAAGTGTTGTTGTCTATGTTTTGTAATCATTTAGTGTTGACGGGTTATGAACACCCGATATCTACATGTTTACTTACGTTTCAGAATCTGTATGCACTATTGTTTTCAAAATATCATGACCTGAGCTTATTAGTTATCAGTGCATACATCAGTTAGTATTTCAGTGTCTTCCAATTAGGAGTAGGATTTAGCACCGAGTGGGAAGTGTGGGTTCAACACATTCTACTTCCCCTAAAACTACATGCCACCGTAGGTTTAGGGGCCTTGCCAAAGAGTGTTTTTCCTTGCCCAATATAGGCTCAGTTTAGTGATCACTCCAGTTTAGGTTCTACTCCGAAGGCAAGGATAAAACAACCCTCCTCAACGTAGGTCAGACATTGGACTCCATGACAGCTCACATGGTTTATGCCGATTATATGATAGCTCCCACAATTTCAGTAAGTATTCATTTTACCTCAGTTCAGGTTTGCTCGACCAAGTAATCAGATTTTACTAATTATCAATCAGTTTTCCAAATTACTCATGTTATTCAGATCATGTCAGTACATGCTATACTTGGTCTTGTATTCTCAATTTTACATGTTCATGTTTTTATGCTCAGTATCCATATGTGATCCTCAGTTCAGTTTTACAGCATGTTCAGCTTTACATGAGATTTACATACATTATTCATGTTTCTACTACTTCCTAGCTTACAAAATCATTTTCGGCTTATGGTTTATAAATCTCACTACGACTTATAGTTTTCACGTATAGCCATATTTTAGATGTATGTTTCAACAAATAACTAATATCCTAGATTTTAAAGCATGTTTTAAATACTTTCATGATTTAGTGCATGTCTCCATATACTCAGTACATTCCAAAGTACTAACCATATATATGCATTTTGGTTACATTCCTTCATGATGTAAGTACCAAATATAGGTCACACATTAGGGTCAGACAGTTCTCAGCTTTCATCCAGCAGGTGATAAGTCATCTTATTTTGGGGACTTCAGTCCATTACAGTTCATGTGTTGTATTTTGATTATCCATATGTATTGATTAGTGGTAGTTAGAGGCATGTCCCAACTATCTATGGTCAGTATAGTAGAGGCTTCATAGATGGTCAGTCAGTCATTCATGTAATTCAAGTTCTTTTTTTAGATTTATCATGATGTAAACCATTAAATAATCTTATTTATTTAAATTTTCTCATGACAATGCTTCAGCTCAACAAATTTAGCTATTATATACATTTTAAATCAGTTGCTCAAGTATCATGCCAGTACATGGGTTAGCTTTGGATCCCTTGTGATTCCAAGCATCGTGTTAGGACTAGGGGTAGCCTTTGGTCATGACCCACTTGGTATCAGAGCACAGGTTCAAGTGTCTTAGGTATCTATGAAGTCATGTCTAGTAGAGTCTTGTAGAATGGTACAGAGTCCTCTGTACTTTTATTTGAGAGGCTATAGGGCATTTAGGAAATGTTTCCCTTCTTTCATATCTCAGATCATGTAGTAGAGTGTTCTCTAAGAAACTTATGTAGATTTTTACGTTACTCCATTCATGTCAACTCTGCCTTATTTTTTAGGTAACAGAAATAGCCAAGATTAAACCCTCACAGACCGAGTTTTTCAGACATTTCCCATAGACAGTTATGGGATTACATATGGGCTAAAAAAGAATCCCACTAATGCCTTTATTTTCCAAAGTATGAAAGATTTCATTCATGATCATGAAAAATCGTGCATTGAGCCGAAGTCAGATGTTCCCTCATATCCCTTCTTAGAATCCTATGACAACATATGATCTACAGTTAGAAGTATGAACCCAAAAGTTTAGCAGTAGTAAAGTGGGGATATTGTTTATCTAGATTTAGTAGATTATGTATCCATTGGGCTAGTTGTATGAAAGGTAAATCAGTAGGCTTGAAACAACATATGCAAGAATTTAAGTTTATTGATTCAAAGTTAAGTATGATGGTGTATGTAGGATCTAGAGGTGTACCCAAGGTGATATAGGATTGTATTATTTCTAAGTCTTAATGTGTGTGTGCGCTTAGATAGTACCCTTGAGTTGCTAAGTGTGAATGAGGCTAGTAGGGTAGTATATGATGTTCTTACCAGCTAAGCTATGGGCTACGGGTTGTTGATGTCGGATATTTGGTGTAATAGTACTTCTCATGGTTTAGAAAAAAATATAAGCTTAGAGATGTGATATTAGTAAGATATGAAGGAAATAGGCAGATTATGTGTTTAATGAGGCAAGTATGTTGTCAAGAAGAGTTGAAATTCTAGATGATGTGAACTCAAGGTATGGTGATACTCCTGAAGATTCTAACTTAGTCAGTATCGTGCCCCATTTTTCTCATGAAAAGCGGAATTCGATGTGACAACCCTTTTTGGGATTGTTTAAAAAGTGTGAAGAGTCGCCACCTAACGAATTAAGGTGCATTAAGGCACCATTCTAGGTTTAATTATGAACCTATTTTGTTATTTAGTCTTAGTTCACCAGAAATTTAGGTAAGGGTTCAAATTACCTTAAAAGGAAGGTGTTAGGCACCTTTCGAGGTCCACAAAGGTAGTTCCCGGCCGAATTTATATTTTACATGGGGATTCTATGTGATCAAATAAAGGTCACTTATTTTATTATTAACTTAATGTTAACTGTGTGATAAAGTAATGAATAAATGAACATATTATTTGATTATTCCTATTTGATAATTAGCTAAGTGATAAACAACACAGGAAAACATAAAAGAACAATAAGAATGACACAAATTATTACACAAGGGGGACTGCTTAAATAAACTAACTACACCAAATAGATAAACGGATAAAGTAAACAAAAACAAATTTGAAAATCAGTCGAGAAATAATTTTGGTTTTATTCGGATCAGAACCCCAACTTGTTAATCATTATTCGACTCATTAGCCGGCAACCGGATTCTTAGACAAGTGACAATGTCATACGTCATGTAATATATTTGGGGTATCATCACTTCTGAATATCTACCCACCCCTCACCTAGGATGGTTGTCAAACCTAAATGCGTTCTAAAAGAAAAGTTAAAACTAATGCCTCTAAAATGCCTATCGTCCCAACCTATCGTCCAAGAGGCATTAGAATTTGCTACTTTGGAGTTATGGTCTAGACAAATAAATCTAGGTTTCCTAGTGGAACTCAAAAATGCATGAAACACATTGGACAACAAGTAGCACATAAAGTCTCAAAGAAGCCTCTTGATTAATTAAGAGCTGATTAAAGTGATTAACATTCTAAGATAAGCAATTACTTTTTGTTTAGTTAAGCTTAAAGACATGGTATCTAGGTGCCCCATAATCATTTGTTGATGAGAGATAGTCATTAAGCCATTTCAAAATAGTGTCATAAATTTGTTAAAACATGTCAAAGTAATTATGATGGGGAATGATGCCCATTAATTTATTGTGTAAAAAATACATTGTAAAAATATTTAGAGTGTCATGAAACTATATCCTAATGCTGAAAATAATTAACCTGTAAGAAAGCACTTCTGAAAATTAATAAAAACAATGCTGGAAATCTATTTTTTGCATTCTGGAAATTTGTTTGAATATGCTGGGAATCAATTTATGTTGCAAAGTAATCACTAAAATGCTGAACAATGATTTTATTGGAAATTGTTTTTATCGTAAACTGTTTAATTGGAAATTATTTTTCAATTATTAGAAATTGATTCTTAGAGGCTGAAAAAATAATGTTGACATGTTGGAAATTAATAAAAATTATGCAGGGGCATAAATACAGACGTTGAACATTAATCATTTTACCATCGGTTAAAATAACATGCTAGAGCTTGATACGTCAGAGAGTTAATTAAACTCCTAAAATAGGATATCTAGGTGACAAAATAAGTTTGTTATTAATCCTAATTCAAAGTTTGACTAAGTGATTCATGTAGCAAATAAAACACATAAATCCCTCCCCCCAAATAGTCCCCGTAGTTTATCATTACACGAACATTTATACAATATTACAGACCAATATAAGAGAAACATAGAAACTAAACTAAAACGCCACACCTTTCCCAAAATTCCGAGCAACTCTTCAAATATCACATATTTCTTAAGGATGCCTATCAAACACAAGCAAAATTGGGAACCAAGCATAAAAAGGGTCAAGCACCAAAACACAGTCCTAAATGGGGAAACAACATAGCAAACAACATAGCAAACAACAAACACCAATATTGAACCATTACTTTGAATTAGATCCTATAGACATGTTTTATAATATCATAAGGTCATCACGTAAGATATGAAAATTACATCACATAAGATATGAAAATTACATCGATAGAAAACTTACCAATAAGCCATAAAGAAAATAATAAAAAGGACCTCGGCGAAGCAATTCAAGGAATAGCACGGGACCCAATGCCTTCTTAAAAATATCCAACGGAACTTAAAAATATTTATAAACCTATTTATAGAGAAAGATATAGCTAGTGGTGAGAATAATGTCATATCAAAATGTGTCCTCTATGAATGAAGAAGAAGTGTTTATATAGTGTCAGAGAAAATTAAATCAGCCCAAACATAAAAAGAAAAGAAATATTTAACATCTTAACACCTTCAATTACTGAAGTCTTTTTCCATAAATAACAAGATTGATATTATATAAACTCAGTCAAAGTAAGTCAAGGAAGGAAGATATCAATCAATCACAACTTCCTTTTTGGCCTATGTGCTAATTAAGACAATCGTCACATCAGTGTAAAATTGGTTCAAGATACAAAAGAAAAATACTAATCAGCAGAGACCTTTTCATAAATGTGATATCCATGTAAAATTCAATCAAAGTAAGAAAAATGTTTAAAACAACCAATCACATTATTTTTCTTAATCAAAGTAGACTGAATCAATTAAGACTGAATCAATTAGAAACAAATTCACCATAAGCAAAAATATTTCTTGGGATAAATAAGAAAATAGGCGTACACTTTAATGCTTACCGTACATAAAAAAAAATTAGAACATAAATGATTAATCACATGAAATATTACTTTCCTCAATCACAATAACTTGAATATGCACACATCAATTCAAATCCTTAAAATTATATACACAATCAGTCTAAAAAATATTCAATCAACTTAATCAAATATTTTTTTGTATTGAACATTAAGTGTATAGTCTGAATCAAATTCTACCAACATCAACTACCACAATCCACATATGAGAACAATGACCTTAGGATTTGAGTAAACACGAATCGACAACGTAACAGAAATTCAAAGTTAAAATTAACCATCACAAAATTTGGGGTTTTCCCCATACACATGAGATTAGAGGGTTCAACTAAAAAATTCTCAATCAAATTCCATAAATTTGAATCCAATAAAATCAATCATAAGAGGGGGAAAATAATAATAATAAAGGAGTAGACGAAAAATAAAGTAACAAACCTGGACGGATTTTGAGAATCCGTCATGGGACTTACTTTTTTCTGGTGTCAGTTGGCCGAGGTTTGGATCGGCGTTGAGGCAAAAGTGTCATGGGGATGCATGGAGAAACAACAACGATGGCTGCATGAGTTCTTCGATGGTGGCATTGCCCTTGGCGGGTGCTTTTCGGAGCAGCGTTGGTTGGAACCCGAGAAGTCTGGTTGGTGGTGGTTTAATGGGTTTGTCGCAGCTGGTGGCAACGAATAAAAAGAATATTGGCAAGACAAGGAATGGAGAAGAGGGGGAGGATTTGACGGAGGGAAGAGAGGCAAAATACCGATGGGGGTGTGACAGTTAGTGGTTCACTAGCGGTGGAGAGAAGAGAGAGAAAGGGATGGGTGACTATTTTGGTAATGAGGGTTAGGGTTGTGGTTCCTTTGGTTTAAAGGAAAGAAGGGATGATTTAATCTCGGCTATTAGATCAAATTTCATCGATGTCTGAGATTAAAAATTGAGTTTAAAGTTTAGGCTGTGTAAAAAAATGAATTGAGGAGAAATACAGTCAAAATTTACATTAATTAAGTATAAAAGTGGTTAGAAATTATATGTAGAAGAGTTACATTAAATTTGCTGCTATTATTATAATAATATAATAAGGTGTCGCTATTAAAAATAGACAATACAGGTAAAATTAATATTAGGTAAAATATTTTACAAAATTATCGTTAATAATAAATTAGTTGCAAAATTATTAATAATAATAAGAATAATAATGAAAACTAGACAGTATATTTGTAAATTGCGACTGTGCATATTTGCAAAAAGATTTAACAAATATTTATATAATTATCTAAAATATTATGTTTAAATTAATAAATAAAATAACAACACGTTAAAATCTATTTGATACAAGAATAATGTGTAAAATTATCAATATTTGAAATTAATAATTTTGATAAAACATCAGTCCAAAAGGAGTATTAGGAGGTCAAAATTGGGTGTCAACAATCAATATTTAAGTTATTATATGATGATTATTGGGGCTATAAAAAGTTAAGAGTTCTATCTCAGAAGAAAGTACTAGCAGCGGAGTTTACACTTTCAGGTATAGTCTTTTAGGGTGAGTTTAGAATTTGTGTATTATTATATCTTGGACTCTAGAGTAAAGTGGTCGCAGTTCACCTTAGAGTTTATTAAAAAGGGTCCATAGACTTAGAATGATGACCTAAAGTTAAGGGAGAGATGATAGAACAAGGAACCAAGTTAGGCTCTTAGATTCTAGTAGTAATGCCAGTGTGTTGTAGAACAACAATAAGGGAGGAAGATGCTCGACCCACTCTTACATCAGTGCAAATTTTGTTACTTCAGTCATCACGATATCTACTTATGCCTTACATGTCAGCTACAAGATTATATCTCATAATCATGCATTTTCCATATAATTATGTATGCTTTCAGTTCCTAGTATTAGGAATTCCAGTACACTCAGCAGTACAAATCATATTCCATGAATTTATGAACTCCAAACTCAGGTCATGCAGCTCATGACTCATGTACTCATGCTTTACAATATGTTCAGTTCCAGGAACTCATGCTACACTCTTAATGATCAGCAAAATTTAAATTATGTCATGTATGTCCTCAGTTTAGATCACTTTAATGAATCCATGGCGTGGATACTCTATTCCTCAGGCCTTAGTTAAGTGTCCAAGCTATGTATAGTATTCTTTCATGCTTCAGGTCCTTATGTTCTAACTTTTCAGTGACCTTTCCTTATGTCAAGATAGTGGTAATGAATAATTTTTTAGATGAGAGTAAGTAAATGTTCCGTATTAGTAAAATATCGTGGTATACTTGTTCTATGTAAGGATATAAGCTTGAAGGAATAATGAGGTAAAACTTTTGATATATGTCATAGTTAGTTGAAATTTTAGGTGTGTTTTCTTGGAGACAGTGCATGTAAGTTGTTATTGATAGAGGTATTACAGAATTTGGGAAAGATTCTTTGATGGGTTTTTGCCTAGAAGTTCATATGTGGTTATAATCATAGACTTGAATGTCATGTTGGTATATAAGTGGATGGGTGCATTATGCGCTAGTGAATTCCTATTAAGAGGTTGAATTTAGTTGTTGAAGTGGTAAGAAGAATTATTCTTAAGATGAGAGCTGTGAAGCACGCATAGGGTATCAAATTCATGGCTCAGACTAGAATTATGGTGTGACGTTTAGTACTTTGTAATTTCAAGTTAGGCTTGAACATGGAGAGAGTATGCAGTTCAACTCAGACTTGGGCTGAAGTAGTTATCTATACCCATGTAAGGATTATAAGTTGAATCAAATGAGCATGGTATTCAAGATAACAAGTATGGTTGAGGGAGTATTTGAGAAGTGTGGCTAAGTTTAAAATTTAGCAGTTACATTGCCTAAGGCCTGGTAATTCTATCCCAGCTATGTTTTATAGGCCTATGTTCCATGTTGAAAGTTATAGCCATATTAATATTCTTTATTCAAATATCTTATTCAGGTCATGCCCAAGATTCTTTGCTCCTTAATGTTATTAGAACTTCTTAGTAAAATTACTGAAGAAATACTCTAGCTGAGTAGAAACTTTCAGAATGAGTTAGTCCGTATAGCCAATAATTCAGTTTAGCAATCAGACAGATAATCTCCTATAGATTTCCATCTTTCCATCTTCTCTTACTATCCACAGTTTCATGAATGTGGCTATTCGATGAGGTAATTCATTCACGTCCATGCAAGTTGTGAATTTATTTTAGTCCATGTATCATGTCAACGATTCAGATATTTGTCATGATTTTGTTCATAAGTGTTTAGTGAATGATATCAGTTTTCTAAGTATTCCAGCTTAGACAGTGTAATACCCATTGTCCTTGCATAATGTACTTGGTGATGCCATGAAGCCCTTTTCTTTTGATTCCTATACGTGTTTTGTTGAGGGACAATTCCTAATGAGAATTTACGTACTTTATTCCATCCCGAGTAACTCTTAGAGTTTTATTTCATTAGTTATCACTTTGCAATTGTTTATGAATGATCATATCATGAACATTTCAAGTGAGTTCTAAGCTTTCAGCATGAATCGGCTCCTTATAGTTAATAAAGTCAAGTCAGCTCAAAAATTACTTTCATGATAAGAGTTTAATGTTTCAGCTCAGCTACATCTTTCAATAGAAGACATTTCATGTTTACCTTATTCCATACTTCTAAAGTTTCAATAAATTCCTACCCATCATTCGAGGACGAATGATTCCAAGGGGGAGATAATGTAACACCCCACATTTTTTAGCTAGAAATCGAACCGTTGTTCCTACGTGTGTAAACTCTAATCCCATTATTGGTATTTGAATACATGTTTCATGATCATTAGCCTAGAGTGAAAAGTTCTTATGAGGTGGAAAAATGTTCATATGAATCACTTAGAGCAAAGTTGATCTAAGAGCTTTTGATTCAGCCAAATTTTTGTATTCAATTTTACAAGGGTCATCTTTGAATATGTATAAATTCTTAAATATATGGAATTTTGCATCTCAAGACCCACCAAGTTATAGATAACTTAATTTGCTTCCTAATGATTTCAATTTCGCCTTAATACGATATCCGGGCGAAAAGTTATGACCATTTTTGTGAGAAAATGTTAGTGTAACACCCCGTGCTTTTAACGCTCTATAAATGCATTCAAAATGACCTTTAGTACCCCTTTTATGATGGTAAACCATGTTTAGATGTCATGGGTTGTGTTGGGGTGTTTTTGGACGTTGGAATTAGGTGTGCGTCGCTAAATAGACCATCCGCTAAGGCTGTGCGTCGCATGACAAACACCAATAGCCACTGGATGGGGTGTGCTTTTGGTGTGCGCCACATATCCTCAGGTGTGCTTTTGGCATGCGCTGCCCACCCTCAGGTGTGCTTCGGCTGTATGACACCCGGCAAAAGCAAAGTACCAAAGTTACTCCGTTTTAACTTAATTTAAGGGCGTTGAGGACTTTTCACACCCCTAAACCTTTTTTAGAATTCTTTAACGAATTAAGGGGTCTTAAAACACATTAATTCCACGCCCTTAACCCCCCAAGAATTCAACACACAATTCAAAATCCTTCCCCTCTTCCTAAGAACAAAATTCAAGTTTCTTCCCTCAAGAATTCAAGAATTCAACTTCCAATTTCAAGCCTTCTCAAAGAAGTCATCTAATTAAGGTATGTGGGATATTCATCAATGGGTTTCTTTTACCCATTGGGCCCAAAAACCCTCTTTTAGGTTAAATTATGAATTATACTTTAATTTATGATCAAGTTCAATGCAAATCATGAAATCCCTCCATGTTTCCTCATTGTTTTACATTCAAGTTATGCTAATAGTTTTACTCCATGAAAATTATGATCCTACATGCTTGAAGTTCCAAAACCCCATGTCATGTTCAGTTAACATCATGTCAAAAATTCTCAACTTAAGATTTAAAATGTATAAACATGATATTTTCCCAAGGTTAACTCATTCCCATGTTTACATTCATGAAATTTATCAAACTATTGAAATATCTCATATTTTGGGTCTTTGAATTATGATTTTACGTCATTATTTTAAGTGGTGTTATCGATGTTTTGTAATCATTCAGTCCTGGCGGGTTATGAACACCCGATACCTACATGTTTACTTACAGATCTGACCTCTCAAGTAATGAATCAGTCAACTCATGATTTTATTGTTAAACTCAGTTTGTTATGATCACATTGAACACTATCAGTTTACAAGTTTATAATTACTTCAGAATCTTTATGCACTGCTGTTTTCAAAATACCATGACCTGAGCTTATCAATTATCAGTGCATGCACTAGTTAGTATTTCAGTGTCTTCCTGTTGGGAGTAGGATTTAGCATCGAGTGAAACGCGTGGGTTCAGTGCATCCTATTTCCCAAAAACTATGTGCCACCATAGGTTTAGGGTCCTTGCTAGAGAATGTTTCCCCTTGCCCGATATGGGATTAGTTTAGCAATCCCTCCAGTTTAGGTTCTACTCCAATGTCAATGATAGAACACCCTCCTCAATGTGGTTTAGGCATTGGACTGCATGATAGCTCATATGGTTTATGTCGGTTTCATGATAGCTCCCACAATTTTAGTTAGTATTTAGTTTACCTCAGTTTAGGTTTGCTTGACCAAGTAATCAGATTTCTATTCAATTAGTTTTACAGATTACTCATGTTATTCAGATCATGTCAGTACATGCTATACTTGTCTTGTATTCATAGTTTTACATGTTCACATTTTCATACTCAATATCCATACATGATCCTCAATTCTATTTTACACCATGTTCATCTTTACATGAGATTTACATATAGTATTCATATTTCTACCGCTTCCCAGCTTACAGAATTATTTTTGGTTCATAGTTAATAAATATCACTATGACTTATAGTTTTCACGTATAGCCATGTTTTAAATATATGTTTCAACAAATAATTTATATCCTCAGTTTTAAAGCATGTTTTAATTACTTCCATGATTTAGTGCATGTCTCCATATACTCAGTACATTCCAAAGTAATGACCACATATTTGTATCTATGGCTATATTCGTTTGTGATGTAGGTACTAGATATAGTTCACACATTAGGATCAAACAGTTCTCAGCTTTCATCTAGCAGGTGATAAGTCCTTTTATTTCGAAGACTCTTGTCCATTGTAGTTCATGTGTTGTATTTTGATTATCCATATGTATTGATTAGTTGTAGTTGGAGACATGTCCCAGCTATCTATGTTTGGTATAGTAGAGGTTTCATAGATGGTCAGTTAGAGTCAATCATGTAATTCAAGTTCTTTCTTCAGATTTATCATGATGTAAACTATTATAGAATCTTATTTATTTAGATTTTCTCATGACTATACTTTGGCTCAGCAAATTTAGCTATCATATTACATTTTTAATTAGTTTCTCAAGTATCATGCAACACATGGGTTGGCTTGGGATCATTTGTGGTTCCAAGCACCATGTTACGACTAGGGGGTAGCCTCGGGTCATGACACCCATATTTAATCGAAACAACCTCAGATGAAAGTTTAGATGGTTCCATTGAGTCTGAAATATTGAATTTGGTATGGTAGAATATTTCATTTATGCGTATGGGGTTCCGAACGAATTTCAAGAACCCAATCGAAGTCCATTTAGACTTAGAAAAATCTGATGCAGCTGCATCCAGTTTAGCCAACCGTTGCCCATCGCGATTGCGAGGTTAGGGCCGTATTTGTGAAGGGTAAACCTTTTGACCATCTTGGCACAAGAACTCCTTCTAGTGTCTGCAATGAGGGGTTGAGCCGACCTGAATCCTCTTCCTCTTTGTGATTGCGACACCTCCCATCACATTTGCAATCCCCCCTTGCTACGCTTTCACGGTCGCGACATGTTCCTTGTATTCACGGTGAATAATTAGTCTCACATCGTAATCGCAGCCAGGGGTCCTCACAATCACGATTAGTAACCCCTAGACCTATATATTATTTTCTTCCACGATTTCTCTTCTTTTATAAGTTTGAATTTCTCATTATTGAACCCTAAAGCTTGGAGAAAAGTGAGAATTCATGAATCGGAGCTAGAGATATGTAGGGGATGTTGAGGTGACCATTTTACGTTAATTTCTTTATAATTTTTCGACCTAAATCCTTTGTTTAATTCTTTATTTTTCTCCTAAAATCCTTAACACCGCGGACTGATTTGTTTCTCAATTTGTAGTCTGTTTGTGCTCAACTTTTGAATACATTGTCCTTGTCCTTCGAGGACCACGTGATGGATTCAATTTTAGGATTCTATTAATGGGCCCCACAAATTCATTTTGACCCAATTTTGGGATCCCAGAGTTTTATATTGTAATATGGGTCTCGTTTTACACATATTGATGTACTAGATTATTATTTTGATAGTGCAACATCATTTTTTGGATCGTGGAACAAAAATAAGTTTTTCTTGAATGGTTCGGGAATGCGATTCAACATTAAGGTATGCTTAGGTATACTTTTGTTTGTAAGATTGGGTATTGTATAGATTGCATACTAGGTAGAGATTGTAGGATAGGATTTGATCTGAGGTGGATTTATGCACCTTAGTGTTGTTATCCTTGCTTATTTAGCCTTATTTTAAGGACAACTTGTGTGCTTAATGAGTGAATAATGATATAATTTAGCGTTTAAGTGTTTAATTATTTGATTATAATGTTTAAGGTGTCTTTCAAACATGTTTGTACTTAATTTGGTCATTTAGAGTTCAAATGAGAAAACCAATGTTACTAGCTTGAGCTAGGTGTTTGACTAGTTGATCTCGATGGATTCTAGTGAGTGTAATAAGTTCATAATGGTATGATTGTGTAATTATGTGTGTAAAAACTTTATTATAGTATTTAAAGTGCAATTGAATCGAGCAAAGAGTCAAAACTAAGTGAACGATTAAAAGGGGCAAAACTTGTATTCTTAGCTTAAGTTTCTAGTTCATCGTCTTGGATGTTGTATTTTTTTGAGCTCTAATTTGTTGTGTTTAATGATATAGGATACTTTTTAAGTTGATTATGATGATATATTAAGTATATACAAGCTTCAAATCAAGTGGAAACAACACCAAAAGGCTTGAAATAGATCAACGAAAGCACAAGACACAACTTCATGTGAATTGGACACCTTGGATGTAAAGGACGCGTCACGCACCAAAACAAGGGACAAATGGTGCGTACCATACATAGGGAGATTCATAAGTGACCCAAAACAGTGGGTCTGCACCATAAGGGTGCATCGTTCAGCCAAACACGGTAAATTAACCCTGCGATGCAGCCTAGTAAAAAAATCAGCAGTTTTTTCCTCCTATAAATAGGACAGTTGTACTTGATGTTAGATACCTCTAACGACTTTGAACCTTGGAGAGGGGATGGAAAACACTTCAACTAGGGTTTGTATTTCTTTAATTTATATTTTTAATGGATTTTATCATGTGTTTATTCATCTTGATTATGCTTATGTCCTTTAGTGGCTAAAAGCCCCCTTTCCGGGGTTAAGGCCAAGAACATGTTTGTTATTGCTTTGAATTGGTTTTTTTTGGATTGCTTATCATATTTGGTTGTTTTATATCCTTGATTTAAATATTTTAAGGAGTATCTAACCTTAGAATACATATATTGTCGACCTTGTGATCTCGGGAGGGGAAATTGGAAGATAGAACATGGGGATGAATAGAGCAAGGTTCTTATTCTTTTATAAAATAAGGAATTTGAATTAGCATCTAGGAAAGGGTTATACCTAGAAGCCTTGTTTGGTTCACATTTTGGATGATATCTTAATGCATCTAAATGGATTATTACATCCCCGCTTAATGATGTAGTTGTAATGTTTAGTTAGGTAGAAGGTTAGAGGTTGGGAGACCATTATCATATGATAAACCCTACGAATCAACAACCAAGATAAGTAATCTAATGAATGACGCTCAATAGTGTAGTACGATTTTTCATAGTGGTTTAACCCTGGGTTTTCATCCATTGACTATCCAAAGTCTTTACTTTTTCACTTTATCTTAGTTTTCTTTTAGTTTATAAACTTTCACAACTTTTTTGGTTATGTTTGCACTTGTTTAATCTGAATTGTAAAGTGGAATTAGATAGTTGTCAACACAAGTCTCTTAGGGATTGATATTCGGCTTTTAGTAAGGCCACAATATTACTTGGTGAGACCATGTACACTTGCGTGTGCGCAATAAGTTTTTGGTGCTGTTGCCGGGGACTTGTAAATAGGCAACAATTTTATTTTTAGTTTAGCTATATTGAGTTGTACATAGTTTAGTAGTTTTTTTTTCTTTTTAGTTTTTGTACTTTTTTTCTCACACTTCTTGATATGTCATCCTGGGATAGATGGTTTTCGAGTGATGACAATTCTTGTTGTTTTTGTGGGGGACCCCATCATGAGGCTTTTTGTCCAGATTTTGATGGAAGTACGTGGATGGGACCTTCACAATATGAGGTGGATACTGTTCTATCTCTAGAGCGGACTACAAGTTGGTATATAGTTTGTGGCAATAGTGGTAATTCTGCAGCTATGTGTGCTGTCAATCCCGATTCAGTAACATTTGTGGGCTTTGCTCAAAGGACATATTATGTGAACACTTGCAAAAAAATGTTGCAGACTCATCCACCAATTCAATCATGGAACAACCATAAACAACAGTTTCAACAACAAGTTCAGAATAATCAGGTGTAAGACCCCGCAAAATCCTAAACTTAACTCAATCTTTCAAGCTTGCTAAGGGTCCCAGACCTAGAAAATTTTAGCTAAGTATTCAAACTTAGTTTTATTTTAACATTCGTAAGTTGGAAACTCTATTTCACGACCTCTATGACCTTAAATGTCAATCTTTAGGTCATGATCAGGAATGTCAGTAGGTGTTCCCAGATGAGTTTTGTATTTTTCGGACCTTGTTTGAACCACGTTTGAGAATCCAAAGTAGTGTATCGATGCGATCTCGGCGCGGTGCGGCGGCCATCGCGTCGATCAATATTTTCCTTAGCTCCCAGTGGTAATTTCCAGTGAACTGACGCGGACTCGACACAGCGCGTTGGCTATCGCATTGGTGACAACAACGCGGCGCATGGGTCTGCGCATTGATAGTTTAATTTTCAGTCATTAAAAAGTCGTATCTTTGGGGGTAGTTGGGTCTTTTTCCCACGTCCATCAACCCCCATAACACGAGATTTAGCCATTAATTAGCAAATTATATTCATTTTTTTTTCAAAATACTCAAGAAAAAAAACTCTAGAAGATTAAATTTCAAATTTAAGACTCAAAATTTCACCGTTAATCTTCAGGAATTTAGCAACCAAGGTATGTCAAGTGTTCATCCAAGGGTTCCTTCCACCCTTGGAGTCCAAGAAACTCTTTTAAATTTCAAGTAGCTTGATTTCATGCTTTCCATGATTTGGGTTCAAATGTATTCATGATTATAATGTTGATTGGATTTCTATTCCATTATTAAGTGCAAGATTTATGAAAAAACAACTATTATGTATGTATTATCATGAAAAATAATGTTAAAAACTTGAAATTGTGGTGCTCATGTGTTGATTAGTACTATGTGTGTATACAATACCTTCCAAGTGTTTGATGAGTTGTTCATGAGAAGTAAATAATGAAATTATATCATGTTAGCATGTATTCAAGTTCATGTCATGCAAGTGTTTGCTAGAATGTCCCAATTAATGAATGATGATCAAGTAGTTATTTATCATGTTTCAAGATTTTGCCATGTCTTATAATTTATGCTATTGAGTTCTGGGGGTATTTAATACCCGATAATTTAGCTGATTACCTAGAGCCATGGTCAGTCTCAGGATAGTGTCAGTCATGTCACGATCAGTAGTACTCTCAGTCAGATACAGAACTCAGGAAGAACTTAGTTGACTCACTATTAGTCTAGTCCAGTTTAGTATTCAGTTTAGACCTCAGTAAATTCAGTCAGTTAACAGAATTCAGTAGTATTTCATCAGTCAATGGAACTTAGTGAACTCAGTTCAGTTCAGTTAAATAGTATGATTAGTAGCAATTTAGTCTAGCTTAGAACAGTTTAGAATCAGTCCAGTGTCTATTCAGTTAGGGGTAGGATTTAGCACCAAGTGAACCCAAGGATAGGGATTCACCTACCAATAGAGGGTGTGATCTTAGAAGCAGTCCTTGTGTTCCAGAACTATGTAGCCAACATAGGTTGAGACATCAACCTACCAGTTTAGGGTTGATGAGGTAATCTACCTGCCAGTTGAGGGTGCCACCGATCTCGTTCAGAGCACCTGCCAGATAAGGGTGACTCATCTTGTCTTTACCCATGGCACGGTATTGACACCCTTCCGACCGGGGTTACAGATTTGACCCCAATCTATTCAGAAAGGGGCATGTCAATTAGATGATTACCTCCCATAGTCTCAGTTTCAGTTCCAGTCTCAGAATAGAAATCAGTTAAGTTCTACAGATTCAGGACTGTCAGATACAGTCACTCAGCTTAGTACGGAACTCAGTATAGTTCCACTGAATCAAGACTATCAGATAAAATCATTTAGTTATCAGTAATTTAGTATTAGTATACTTAGATATCAGTTAATCAATATTTAGACTCAGTATTCAGTGTTATCATGAGCTCTGTTACAGTTTACATATCCATGCATGTACTCTTACTCAGTTACATTCATGTTATTCAGTTAGTATTGTTCATGCATATGAACCCATGCATTTCAGCCTACCTTACTTAGCATACCAGTATATTCAAAGTACTGACACATACTTTTCTCTTACGCTATGATGTTTTATATCATAGGTTCAGACGCACGGGATCCCGAGCACCCTTAGCAGTTCAGAACTTCAAAAATCAAAGTTAGTGGTGAGTCCTCATAGTTTGAGGACATGATTATCATTTCAACATTCAGTTTATTTTAGTAGTTTAAAGTTAGTTGGGGACTTGTCCCATCAACTCCATATTTCAGACAGTTTAGAGGTTTTTTCAGACTAGAGTATTTTTAGACGGATGTTTCAGTTTGGTATTGTTATACCATATTCAGTTCTATTATAGTATTGAACCTTATGTCATGTTTTTCACCAAATTTCTACGTATTTGCAGTATTACTATTCAGTTATTACAGCAGGTACCAGTCATGGGTTAACTTGTGTTCCTTCAGAATTATGAACACCGTGTAGTGCCTGGGGTACAGACTCGAGGCGTTACAAACTTGGTATCAGAGCCAGTTCAACAGAGTCCTAGGAAGTCTGAAAGCCGTATTTAATAGAATCTTGTACATGGGTGTATAGCGTGCCACACTTATGGATAGAAGGCTGCGAGGTGTTTTAGGAAAAATTTTCCTTCTTTCAGTATTCATGTCGTGCGAGTGAGAACGAGCTCCAGTTAAACTCTCTGTCTAATCCAAGTTTCTCTTTAATTTACAAAATATGCCTCTAAAGAGAACTAAGGGAAGAGGAACAGGAGACCAACCAGAACCCCAGCCCATCCAGCCAGATCCTCTGGATGAACACGTCTCCCACGCTGAGTTCAGAGCAACTTTCACCACCCTAGCTCATTCTGTGGAAGCCCATAATGAATGTCTAGCTGCTGTTCTGGCCATCCTATTGGCCAACACTGCTACTGCCAGGATTTAGGATTTTACTCGAATAAACCCTCCATCTTTTACTGGGTCTAAGTCATATGATGACCCTCTGGAGTTTCTTGATTAGGTATAAAAAGTTACAAATATTATGGGGGTGACTGCTGTTGAGAGCGCTGAGTTGGACACATATCAGTTACAGGATATAGACTACTCATGGTTCAAATAGTGGAAAGCATAAAGGGCCACAGATGCAGGGCCCATAGAATGAGAGGAGTTTGCCACTGCTTTTCTGGATAGGTTCTTCCCATTGGAGTTGAGGAAAGTGAAGGTTTTGGAGTTTATAAATCTGAAGCAGGGCAACATGATAGTGAAAGAGTATTCTCTCATGTTTAATCAATTAGCTAGATATGATCCTTATGTGGTGGCAGATAACAGAACTAGGATGAGTAAGTATGTGTCTGGCATGGCTAATAGTGTGGTCAAGGAGTGTAGGACAACAATGTTGATTAAGGAGATGGACATATCCAGGCTCATGGTCCATGCTCAGCAGATAGAGGAGGATTAGAATATAGAGAAGGAGAGGGAGAATAAGAGAGTGAGAATGAGTAGTTTCAACTTTTCTCAGCCTAAGTCAGAGGGTGGGAATCGTTCTCAGTTCTACCCAAAATCCTCAGTTCCAGCTCCATCCTCAGCTAGTGCTCCTGTGCTAAAATTCAGAGATGGCAACAGAGATAGGGTGTTATGCCCTAAACTCCAGGGTAGTATTAGCAATGCCCGAACCAATCCCCTTTCTTAAAAATACGGAAGAAATCACCAGGGTATCCAGAGCGGGCAACAATGTGTGTTTTGAGTGTGCCAAGCCAGGCTACAGAGTCAGAGATTGTCCCCAGTCAGGTTCTCAGGGTCAGTATAACCATCCCCCAGCTTAGTCTGGTCGCCCGAATCAACAGGGTGCCGCTTCCAGTGCCACCAGTAGGCAGTGCCCAAACAGAATCTATGCTCTTAAGTCCCAACAAGATTAGGAAAGTTCTCCTGATGTGGTCACTAGTACTTTACAAGTTTTCCATTTATATATTTATGCTTTGCTAGATCCAGGAGCATTGTTGTCTTTTGTTACTCCATATATAACCGTTGATTTCAGAGTCTGTCCCAAAATTCTAGCAGAGGCTTTCTCAGTCTCTACCTAAGTGGGTAAATCTATCATAGCCCAACAGGTATACAGGAACTATCCGATTATGGTATCTCAGAAAGTCACTTCAGCAGACTTAGTCGAATTAGAGATGACTGATTTTGATGTCATTCTCGACATGGATTGGCTTCATTCCTGCTATACGTCAGTCGACTATAGAAACAAAATTATCTAGTTTTAGTTTTCGAATGAACCCGTCCTAGAGTGGAGGGGTAGTACTTCAGCACTTAGGGGTCAACTTATTTCTTACCTTCGGGCGAGAAAGATGATATCTAAGGGATGTTTTTACCATCTTATTTGAGTCCAGGACTCTAGATCAAAAACCCCTAATCTTGAATCAGTGTTAGTAGCATGTGAATTCCCAGATGTGTTTCCCGAAGATCTTTTTAGAGTTCCTCTCGAAAGGGAAATCGACTTCGAAATAGCCCTTCTTCTAGATATTCAGCCCATATCTATTCCGCCTTATAAAATGGCACCTGTATAACTCAAAGAATTAAAAGAAAAATTAAAGGATCCCCCTAGATAAGGGATTCATCAAACCCAGTGTGTCCCCGTGGGGCACACCAGTTTTATTCGTGCAAAAAAAAATGGTTATCTCAGAATGTATATTGATTACCGTTAGCTAAATAAATTCATGGTCAAGAACAAGTATCCACTTCCCAGAATCGATAACTTATTTGACCAACTTCAGGGTGCCAGTTACTTTTCTAAGATAAACCTCAGATCGGGCTACTATCAGCTCAGAGTCAGAGAATGTGACATCCCAAAAATAGCCTTCAAAACTTGATATGGTCATTTCAAATTCTTAGTCATGTCCTTTGGACTTTCCAACGCCCCAGAAGCCTTCATGGACTCGATGAACCATGTGTTCAAGCAGTACTTGGACATGTTCGTCATAGTCTTCATAGATGGTATTCTTGTCTACTCCCGTAGTGAGCATAATCATGCGGACCATCTTAGAATAGTATTGCATACTCTTATGAACCATTAGCTATTCACCAAATTCAGCAAATGTAAATTTTGGATAAGGTCAGTAGCCTTCCTTGGCCATATCATTTCCGGTGATGGCATTAGAGTTGATCCCCAAAAGACTAAAGCAGTGAGAAACTGGCCTAGACTCATCTCTCCATCAGATATTAGGAGTTTTTTGGGCTTGGCTGGCTAATACCGATGGTTTGTTGAGGGATTTTCTTCTATTGTATACCCTATGCCCAGATTGACTCAGAAGAAAGTCAAATTCCAGTGGTCAGATTTGTAATACCTGTGCTTTTTCTTAGCTTGAAAATTATCTCAAGGACATTAGAACTTTCTTTGAAATAATAATTCATTCTTATACATGTGGTATTTCCATAATTTTTACTTCTTATCACGTGGAAAATTGAATAAGCTTTCCATCGATATATAATTCGCCTAAATCCAACACCCGGGCGAAGAGTTAGTTCATTTTTAGTAAGCCAGTGTTTGATCCGAGCCTTCAGTGTGTTGCGGAGATAGCTCAAATGGCAATTGTAAATTTCCAGTGTTGCTCTGCTATACTGGCGCGTCGCGCCAAACTTCCAGGTTATAGACAAGGTGGCAACGTGATAGCTCCACATCGCATCTCCGTGCAGTTTCCTAATTGTCAATTTCCAGTGACAGACGTGATAACGCCATATTGCGCCAAGGTCCCAATTCGGGAAATTTTACTGAAAAATAAAATTATGTGTCCCAGGTTAAAAGGATCAATTCCCCCCCTATATAAGCTTCCAAACATGGGATTTAGCCCTTATTCATCCAAAATATTGATGTTTTTCTCAAATACTCTCAAGAAATCAAGCTAGGGTTTTTATAGAAGGTCCATTTCAAGAGGGTTTCACCATCAATCTTCACGAAATCACGAACTAAGGTATGCATAATGTTCATTCATGGACTCCTTTCGTCCATGAAGTCCAAGAATCCCTTTTCTAAAATCAAGTTATGGATTTTCTATATGTTTTCATGTTTTGGCTACTCATGTTCATGTTTGATAGATGTGAAATTAGATTCTACTCCATGATTGTTGATAGTTTCTATGTGGGTTTAACTACTATAGCCATAGATCCATGCAACCCTAAGATTTAAACCCTTGAATGATGAAATTAGAATTGAATAATAATGTTTACATGTACTATGCCTGTCATATGTTTGATTAAATGCCTAGATGAAGAAATATTGTCTAACTAGCATGATATCATGAAATCCCCATGTATGCACAAGATCATGCCTATTACATGTTTGATCAAATGATCCTATGAAGGTAGTATGTATTATGATGATAGTCAAGTCTTCAAGTAAATCATGTTATGTCAGTTTTCTTCTATCGAGTCCTGGGGGTACTTGTACCTAAAATATTAGTTGTGTACCTAGATCTATGTCTTGTTTTCATGATACTCTCAGTCAAGCTATGAACTCTTAGACTTCAGATAGTCTTATGACTTAGGAAAAATCTCCATGATCTCATGACTCAGTCAGTTGTCAGATATCAGTAGTATTCCGTCAGCCACAGAAATTCAGTAACTCAGTCCATGCTCAGTTTAGTTCAGTAAATCATGTTCAGTGTCCATTCAGATGGGAGTAGGAATTAGCATCGAGTGAACCCAAGGATGAGGACTCACCTGTTATACGAGGGTGTGATTCTTAGAAGCAATCCTTGCATTCTAGAACTATGTAGCCAACATAGGTTGAGACATCGTAGCCTACTATATGAGGGTAGATAAGGTGGCTTAATCTGTTATGTGAGGGTTCCATCATTCTCTCTAGAGTTACCTGTTATATGAGGGTTACTCATATATTATCCTTACCAGTGGTGCGGTATTGACACCCTTCCAATCAGGGCATAGATTGGACCCCATCTCAGCTATTATAGCACATTTGGGGCATGTTAGTTAGATACTACTTCCCACAATTTCCTGTTATAGAATCAGGACTATCAGATACAGTCAATCAGTCTCAGTAATAGAACTCAGATAGTTCTTCAGATTTCAGGACTGTCAGATAGAGTCAACTCAGACATAGTAAGGAACTCAGACATTTCCATCAGATTCAGGATTGTCAGACACAGTCACCCATGTTATCAATTATATTCAGATACAGTCATTCATGTTATCAGTTATGTCATGTTATCAGTATCCAGACTCAGTAGTCATGCTACCACAGTATCAGTATCATGTTATCACGTTGTCAGTTACAGTTACATTTATGTATGCATTCTTACATTCATGTTAGACAGTCAGTTAGTATTGATCATGCATGCAAACCCTTTCATATAGCCTACCTTACATGTATACTTAGTACATTCCATTGTACTGACGCATTTGTGCTATGGTTCTTTCTTTTTATGTTACACCATAGGTTCAGAGACACGAGTTCCAGATCAGTAGTAGATTCCAGATTTAGCAGTCAGAGTAGAAGTGAGTCCTCATCCTTCGAGGACATAATGGTTTTTTTAGTATCTTATTAATTAGCTTATTAGTTAGAGTTAGTTGGGGATATGTCCCATCAACTCCTTATTTAGATTCTTCAGACAGTAGAGGCTTTTAGACTAGATGCATACTAAATACAGACTATCATGTTTTAGACTTCAGTTTTGTTTTGGATATTCTATTACCCCACACAGATGTTACGTTATTCGGTTATGTTCATGATCGAACCTTATGTCTTTTCAGTGTATGTTTCCACATTATTATGTTATCTTATGCAGTATACAGGTACAGATATCATTCATAAGTTAGCTTGTGGTCCTTTGGGGTCATGAGCACCGTGTAGCATTCCGGTTCAGTAAATTGAGTCGTTACAAGATTCTTGTGAGAAGAGTTTTCAGGAGTTGAGGACTCAACTCACAACAACTCCAGTTTTGACCCTACCAGATGGTTCAGATGGGTTTGTGGTGTATTGTGATGCCTCCAGAGTCGGTTTAGGGTGTGTTTTGATATAGAGAGGTAAGGTTATAGCCTACATCTCTAGATAACTTAATCCCCATAAAAAGAACTATCCTACTCATGATCTTGAGTTAGCAGCAGTAGTGTTTACCTTAAAGATTTGGAGGCACTATTTGTATGGGGTTCACGCTGATGTGTTCACTGATCATAAGAGGCTACAGTATGTATTCTCTTAGAAAGATTTAAACCTCTGCCAGAGAAGGTGGTTGGAGTTGTTGAAAGACTATGACATGAGTGTCCTGTATCATTCGGTAAAGCCAATGTAGTGGCTGATTCTCTAAGTAGGATATCTATAGGTAGTGTTGCTCATGTGGAGGATGGTAAGAAGATGTTAGCTCAGGAAGTTTATCAGCTTACCCAATTAGGTATTCACTTACTCGATTCAGTAGAAGGTAGTATGTGGGTGCAGAGTAGTTCAGAATCATCCCTAGTTTTCGAGGTGAAAAAAAAGTAGGATAGGGATCCCAGTCTAGTCAAATTGAAGAAATTAGTCAGAGATCATAAAGTAGAGGTTTTCTCCCAAGGGGGAGATGGGGTGTTGCACTACTAGGGTTAGCTATGTGTGTTAGATGTAGATGATTTGAGGCAGCGAATTCTTGCAGAAGTGCATGGTGCACGCTACTCTATTTATCCAGGGGCTACTAAGATGTACCATGATTTACGGGAAATCTATTGGTGGAGTGGGATGAAGAGAGACATTGTAGAGTATGTGGCTAAGTGCTCAACATGTCAGCAGGTTAAGATTGAGCATCAGAAGCCAAGTAGGTACATGAAGTAGTTCAGTATTCCCACCTGGAAGTAGGAAGAAGTGAACATCGACTTTGTGACGGGTTTGCCTCGTACTCGTGGACAACATGATTCAGTTTGGGTCATCGTAGATAGGATAACCAAATTAGCTCATTTTCTACCTGTCCATACCTCTATTCAGCCAAGGATTACGCCAAACTTTATATCAGGGAGTTAGTCAAATTACACGGTGTTCTATTGTCCATTATCTCAGATAGAGGTACCCAATTCACCTCTTATTTTCGGAAGGCATTCCAAAAGGGTCTTGGTACCCGAGTTTACCTCAGTACAACCTTTCATCCTCATATAAATGGTCAATTATAAAGGACCATTCAGACTTTAGAAGATATGCTGTGAGCGTGTGCGATAGACTTTAAAGGTAGTTGGAATGACCACTTGCCTTTGATTGAATTCACATATAACAACAACTATCATTCCAATATTTATATGGCTCCATTTGAGGTGATTTATGAGAGGAGGTGTAGATCTCCCATTGGTTGGTTTAAAGTGGGTGAGGCCGCAGTGGTAGGGCCTGACTTGGTATTTGATACCTTAAAGAAAGTTCAGTTGATCAGGGAAAGGCTTAAGACAGCTAAGAGACGACAAAAATTATTTGCAGATGTATGCAGAAAGGATCTCGAGTTTGAGATTGGTGATTTTGTGTATTTAAAAATCTATCCTATAAAAGGAGTGATGAGGTTTGGCAAGAAAGGGAAACTCAGTCCCCGATATGTTGGTCTGTACCGAATTCTCAGCTGTTTTGAAAAGGTAGCTTACGAGCTTGAGTTGCCTTCAGACTTAGCTTAAGTGCACCCAGTGTTCCATGTCTCATTTCTTAAGAAATTCATAGGTGACCCAATAGTCGTAGTCCCTATAGAGGGTATAGATATTCAGAACAGCCTCTCTTATGAAGAGATACCAGTCGAAATCCTTAATTATCAAATTTGCAGACTGAGGAACAAAACATTCACTCTAGTCAAAGTTCTTTGGAGGAATCAGTCCGTTGAGGGAGCTACTTGGGAAGTAGAAGCAAACATGCAGACTAAGTATCCTCACCTCTTCTCCGTAAACTCAGACTCAGCCCAAGGTAACAGTTTTCCTTAAACTTACCCAGTCTCATGTTCAGATATAACTACCAATTTGGTATTTATTAATGTTGCATACTCAGTCATGTATTCATGAATTAGATCAGTCATGTACTCATGCATCAAAATGCATGTCCAGTATATAAGCTCAGCTTATCAGTAATCCCAGTCATGCATTCATGAATCATGTTTAGCTATGTACGCATGCATCAGATATGCATGTTTAGTATGATAATTCAGTATATCAGTAATCTCAGTCATGAAATCATGCTTTAGTTGTGCATGTCTAGTGTCTATATCCAGTCTATCAGTATTCTCAGCTTAGTCAGTCTTATTCGAGGATGAATGTTCCCAAAGGGGAAATATTGTAAGACCCAGCAAAATCCTAAGCTTAACTTAGTCTTTCGAGCTTGCTAAGGGGTCTCAGACTTAGAAAATTGTAGCTAAGTAATCAAACTTAGTGTCATTTTGGCCTTCGTAAGTTGGCAACTCTATTTCATGACCTCTATGACCTTAAAATGTCAATCTTTAGGTTAATTTATGATCAGGAATATCAGTAGGTGTTCCCAGACTAGTTTCGTATTTTTCAGACCTTGTTTGAACCATGTTTGGGAATCTAAAATAGTGTATCGACGCGATCTCGGTGCGGCACGATGGCCATCGCGTCGATCAATATTTTTCTTGGCTCCCAATGGTAATTTCTAGTAAACCGATGCGAACTCGACGCAGCGCGTTGGCTATCGCGTCGATGCCAATGATGCGGCGCGTCGGTCTACGCGTTAATGGTTTAATTTTTAGTCATTAAAAAGACGCGTCTTTGGGGGTAATTGGGTTTTTTTTCCCAAGTCCTGCAGCCCCCATAACACGAGATTTAGCTTTCAATTAGCAAATTATATTCATTCTTTCTCAAAATACTCACGAACAAAAACCCTACGAGCTTAAATTTCAAATTTAAGGCTCAAGATTCCGCTATTAATCTTCAGGAATTTAGCAACCAAGGTATGTCAAGCATTCATCCAAGGGTTTCTTCCACCCTTGGTGTCCAAGAACCTCTTTTAAATTTCAAGTAGCTTAATTTCATGCTTTTCATGATTTGGATTCAAATGTATTCATGATTATAATATTTATTGGATTTGTATTCCATGATTAAGTGCAAGATTTATGTAAAAACAACTATTCTATATGTATTATCATGTGAAATCATGTTAAAGCCTTGAAATAGTGGTGCTCATGTGTTGATTAGTACTATGTGCGTATACAATGCCTTCCAAGTGTTTGATGAGTTGTTCATGAGAAATAAATAATGAAATTATATCATGTTAGCATGTATTCAAGTTCATGTCATGCAAGTATTTGCTAGAATGTCTCAATGAATGAATGATGATCAAGTAGTTATTTATCATGTTTCAAGATTATGCCGTGTCTTATAATTTATGCTATCGAGTCCTGGGGGTATCTAATACCCGACAATTTAGCTGATTACCTAGAGCCATGGTCAGACTCAGGATGGTGTCAGTCATGTCACAATCAGTAGTACTCTCAGTCAATTACAGAACTCAGGAAGAACTCAGTTGAGTTAGTATCAGTCCAGTCCAATTTAGTATTTAGTTCAAACCTTAGTAAATTCAATCAGTTAACAGAATTCAGTAGTATTCCATCAGTCAACGAAACTCAGTTAACTCAGTTCAGTTTAGTTAAACAGTATGATTAGTAGCAATTCAGTCAAACTTTGAACAGTTTAGAAATCAGTCCAATGTCTATTAAGTTGGGAGTAGGATTCAACACCAAGTGAACCCAAGGATGGGGACTCACCTGCCAGTAGAGGGTGTGATCCTTAGAAGCAGTCCTTGTGTTCCAGAACTACATAGCTAGTGTAGATTGAGACATCAACCTGCCAGTTTAGGGTTGATGAGGAGATCTACCTGCCAGTTAGGGGTACCACCGATCTTGTTCAGAGCACCTTCCAGATTAGGGTGACTCGGATTTTCTTTACCCGTGGCATGGTATTGACACCCTTCCAACTGTGTTTATAGGTTGGACCCCAATCTATTCAAAAAGGGGCATGTCGGTTAGATAATTACCTCCCACAGTCTCAGTTTCAGTTCTAGTCTCAGAATAGAACTCAATTAAGTTCTACAGATTTAGTACTGTCAGATACAGTCACTCAGCTCAGTACAGAACTCAGTATAGTTCCACAGAATCAATTCTGTCAGATACAGTCATTCAATTATCAGTAATTCAGTATCAGTATACTCAGATATTAGTTAATCAGTATTCAGACTTAGTATTCAGTGTTATCATGATCTCAGTTACAGTTTACGTATCCATGCATGTACTCTCACTTAGTTACATTCATGTCATTCAGTCAGTAATGTTCATGCATATGAACCCATGCATTTTAGCCTACCTCACTTAGCATACCAGTACATCTAAAGTACTGATACATACTTTTCTCTTGCACTATGATGTTTTATATCATAGATTCAAACGTACGGGCTCCCGAGCACCCTTAGCAGTTTAGAACTTCAGCAGTCAAAGTTAGTGGTGAGTCCTCATAGTTCGAGGACATGATTATTATTTTAGCATTTCAGTTTATTTCAGTAATTTAAAGTTAGTTGGGGACTTGTCCCATCAACTCCATATTTCAAACAGTTTAGAGGCTTTTTCAGACTAGAGTGTTTTCAGATGGATATTTTAGTTTGGTATTGTTATACCGTATTCAGTTATATTATAGTATTGAACCTTATGGCATGTTTTCTACCTAATTTCCGCATATTTGTAATATTACTATTTAGTTATTATAGCAGGTACCAGTCATGGGTTAGCTTGTAGGCCTTCAGGATTATGAGCACCGTGTAGCGCCTGGGGTACAGATTCGGGGTGTTACATCAAGACACAACTCAAACTCGCAATATGGATGAAATACTAAAACAACTTTTAGTGTCTCGTGCTCAGTTGACGGCAGACATGAAAAGCCAGCAGGTGGCATTGAAAAGGTAACAAGTGGCTACAAAGAACTTGGAGATGTAGGTTGGGAAAATGCAGCAAGCACTAAATGCCAGGCCTCAAGGTGATTTTCCCAGTGATACTAAACCTTCTGAACAAGTAAAAGCAATCACTTTTAGGAATGGTAAAGAGCTCAATGAAGAACCTCCAAAGATAACTACGGAGGTAGATGCAGAGTTGACTCCCCAACCGATTGCAGGCAAAGTTGCTGATAATTCGAGAAAGTCTGAGTACTCAAAAACTGAAGTTTCTGAATAGGTTCAAGATATACCACCGCCACCATCTCCACAAAGGCAGAGAAAAACACAAGAATTTTAGCCATTCAACTTTCATTTTTCCCTTGAGACTAAAATTGAAAAGGTGAATAAAGGTGAGTGTGTAGTAGATGGTGTAACTTTTAAAGTGGGATTGGTTAGGTCTTATTCAAAGAACTTTTCTACATTATGTTTAGATGATGTCTTGTCTATTGAATTATCTGAAATAGTGGGAGAGTATGAAGATGAGGAACAAGATCCCTATATTCTTGATTTGCACCATATAAGCAACATAAAAACACACCTCACTTCAAGGCCGAGTGGTTTACCATGAACCATCTATTACTTGATTTCTTCATCTTTGTACCACCACCTTATGAGCAAAGCAAAAAGATGGATGTAAAGTGGGGGGTTAAATTCATATCCTTGAGGTGGAGGAAAAAATTGATATGGGTCGTGACACTAAATCAGGCGCTGCTTGGGAGGAAACCCAAGTTAAGTTAAGGTACATTTTATTTTTATTATTTTAGTTTTTACTTCACTAGTTTTTGGTTTTATTGAGTCACAGGTTGTTAGGAAGTCTGAGTACCCAAGAACCTGAGCTAAGGAGCATTACGAAGACTAAGTGTGGGTCCCCTAGACCCTCTGGATGTGTAAATATGCTACTATCTAGGCCTAGAGGCCTCAGGGTGTATTTATACCTCTAATTTTAAAGCATACTTTGGGGACAAAGTAGATTTTTAAGTGTGGGGTGGGGAAATTCCCATTTTTAGGAGTAATTTTACAAAAAATTGTGATAGGAATAAGTGGGATGTTCTTGTTGGTTCTATATTTGAATTTATGATGCAAGTGTTTTTGTTGTAATGAGCATATTAATTGTGTGAATTACTACTTTTGAGACTCCTAGGCTCATGATTATGACTCTTGTACTTGCTCGCTTAATTATTGAATTCATGTGATTGTTTAGTTAAGAGTCTATGATAATCCTACTTGAGTTGAACATATGTCATATGTGTGTGAGATGTTTGTGTATTCCTTGTTTCATGTGATATCTAGAACTTACCTGGTGTATGTGCAAAGAAAAATAAAGAGTGTGGGTTTATGAGATGATACAGGCATTTATTTGATAGCTATGTTTATACCCTTCTTTTGACCTACCCTTATGCATAATACCAGTTAATCCTATTGAGCATTTAGCTTATTCTTTAGCAGCCTTATATACATCCTAATCCTTTCTTTGATTGACCACAATTTTATTCAAAACTCCTAATCACTTTAGTTGAAATATAATTAAGTTAAGGAGTTGAAAATTCAAGAAGGAAAAGGTGAAATTGAAGCCCCTAAGTGATAGCTATTAGTGTTCAAAAATTTGATATGTGTTGTGGTTGGGAGTTGAGTAATGAAAAGAATAAAAATTTGTTCAAATTGAATAAGTTGTGTAGAGAATACTCCCACCATGTGTATTTGAATGAGCTTAATGAAATGGGGTAAAACAAAAGATAGGGGTAAAAAAAAGTGGTGTGAAGTGGTTATTAAAGGTGAGTTGATTGTATAATGTGATGTATTAAAGCGCTTAGGTAAGATAGTCACTATTTTTGGCCAACATAGTTCCTACCCGTCCCTTAGCGTACATTACAACCCATAAAAACCTATTTGGTCTTAAGCCTTAACATTCTGATATTAGTGGAGTACTACACTAAGGGCAAGCCTATGGTTCATCATGTGTAACTTGTGAATTCCTTGTGAGAGTGAGCGTAATCTGATTCTTGTACCCATTCTGTTATAAATTGTATTTATGTGAGTGATTTTAGGTAACTCTATTGTTGTGAGGGCACATATTTTATGATAGTTGGGTGAATTAGATGATGTCTTTGATCGAACAATATGTATGAGTTTTCCAACTAGGTGAGTCAATTCTTGAGGTCTTCGAGTAGTATTCTTGAACTTTCAAGTGTGTATGTAACATGCTTAGTGTAGAAACTTGCATTCTGTGTAGTCATTGTAGCACTATCTTGAGTGTATTACTTGTAGTAGGAGTGTAGAGTCACCTCATCTTTTGAATCTTAGATTAAATAGTTTTTCAAGGACGAATAAGGCTTTAAGTGTGGAGTGGTGATCTGAGGTGGATTTATGCGCCTTAGTGTTGTTATCCTAGCTTATTTAGTCTTATTTTGAGGACAAATTGTGTTCTTAATGAGTTAATAATGATATAATTGAGCATATAAGTTTTTAAGTATTTGATTATAATGTTTAAGGTGTCTTTCAAACAAGTTTGTACTTAATTTGGTCACTTAGAGTTCAAATGAGAAAACTAGTGTTACTAGCTTGAGCTAGTTGTTTGACTAGTTGATCTCGATAGATTATAGTGAGTTTAATGAGTTACTAATGGTATTATTGTGTAATTATGTGTGTAAAAACTTTTTTATAGTATTTAAATTGCAATTTAATCGAGCCAAGAGTCAAAACTAAGTGAAAGATCAAAAGGGGCAAAACTAGTATTCTTAGCTTAAGTTTCTAGTCCGTCGACTTGGATGTTGTGTTTTTTTGAGATCTAATTGGTTGTGTTTAATGATATATGATGCTTGTTAAGTTTATTATGATGATATATGAAGGATATAAAAGCTTCAAATCAAGTGGAAACGACACAAAAAGGCTTGGAATGGATCAACAAATGAACAAGACACAATTTGACGTGAATTGGACACCTTGGATATAAAGGGCACGTTGCGGACCAAAGAGAGGGAAAATTGTATCTTTACATACATAGGTATCTTCATAAAGGACCCAAAACAATGGGTATACGCTATAAGGTAACATCGCACAGCTAGACACGGTAAATTAACCCTACGACGCGGCCTAGTGCAAAAATCTGCAGTTTTGTCCTCCAATAAATAGGACACTTGTACTTGATGTTAGACACCTTGAACGACTTTTAAACTTGTATAGGGGATGGAAAACACTTAAATTAGGGTTTTTATTTCTTTAATTTAGCTTTTGAATGGATTTTATCATGTTTTTATTCATCTTGATTACGACTATGTCCATTAGTGGCTAAAAGCCCCCTTTCCGGGGTTAAGCCCTAGAACATGTTTTCTATTAATTTGAATTGAGTTTGTTTGGATTTATTATCATACTTGGTTGTTTTTATCCTTGTTTTAACTTTTTTTAATAAGTATCTAACCTTAGAATACATATATTGTCGACCTTGTGATCTCGGGAGGGGGAATATGAAGATATAACGTGGGGATGAATAAAGCAAGGTTCTTATTCTTTTATAAAATAAGGAATTTGAATTAGCATATAGTATAAGGATATACCTATAAGCCTTGTTTGGTTCACATGTAGGATGTGCATCTAAATGGATTATTACATCCCCGCTCAACGTTATAGTTGTAATGTCCAGTTAGGTTAAAGGTTAGAGGTCAGGAGACCTTGATCATACAATAAACCCTACGAATCAAAAACCAAGATAAGTAATCTATCGAATAAATTTCAATAGCATAGTATGATTGTTCGTAGTGCTTTAACCCCAGGTTTTCATCCATTGACTGTCCAAAGTCTTTACTTTTCCACATTATTTTAGTTTGCTTTTAGTTTATAAACTTTCACAACTCTTTTGGTTACGTTTGCACTATTTTAATCTCAATTGTAAACTGGAATTGGATATTTGTCAACACAAGTCTCTGAGGGGTTGATATTCGGCTTTTCATAAGGCCACTGTATTACTTGGTGAGACCACGTAGACTTGTGTGTGCGCTTGGGCGCAACAGGATTATGACTAGTATATCATGATTTAACCTATTTAGGAAATTTAGGATAAAAATGTGATTTGAACCTTACAATAGGATACTTGTTAGGGCCTTTGAATCCTATTATCCTTGAATACAGACTTGTTTAGTGATAGATTGACATTGCAAATCCTTTACTATAAGACTTAACATTTGACTTAGTGAATTGGGTTGTATTTCCCCTCTTAGATCTTTGTCATGATTTTATGCCACTGATTACTATAGTTTTCTAAAGTTATAGGGCTTTATTATGTTACTTATGTATTATTAGGTCTGAGGCCGTGGTTACGATACCAGCTACACTCCGGGTTAATGTTCTATCCTTAAAATGACGAGGTTCTAGTCTATAGATGCGCATGCACTTATGTTGTATTGGTTGAATACTGTTATTTCCATGTATACTTTTAGACACATTTATCCTCACTTAGTGGTACGTTTCCAATCAAATTCTTGATTTTACTACTTTTTCTAAAAAAGGGTTTATTATCACTTTTCACTTTTAAAATGAATTCTTTTACAATGGAAATGGTACCACCTTATTTAATGAATTATAAGCTTTTGAAACTATATATGATACTTTGGAAAATTAGACCAAGGTTGATTCTTATCCATTATTAAACTACTCCTTTACCACTATTATTTACTTTGGTCGACAGAGATTTTGACCTTTTCTCTGTCTCAAACTTAATCTCTAACAATGGATTTATAAATATACAGGTTTTTACTCTTAGTTTGAGAATGATATATATATATATATATATATTTATATATATTGTACATGATGGAGTAGATTTATTATGATGGTTATTACAAACCCTAGTTCGAAATCAAGCAATGTATATAGATACCCTGAGACCCCTATAGGTCCCCACAGTATTGGAAAATAATGGTCGCCGTAGGTCCCGCCTTTGCGAGTTACTGATCTGGAGGTGGTTTATACACTTGGTACATTATGGCACTTGGATTGGACATGGTATTATCGATTTATATTGCATTCATTAATTCATATGCATTATTTATCACCAATATGATTGTTTGGTGTTTATATCTATAGGGGTTGTGTAGGTATAAGCTATGATTGTTGTTTGCTTTTTGCTTTAACCTTCTAGGCTTATGGGGGCCCAGTGAGGTTATTGTCTGTCCGGACTAGCAGGTTACTTTATTATTAGCTATTATGGTTAGTTCATGGTAGAATGATTAAGTAATGGTACCCAAAATTATTGGTACATTTCTGATTCCTTTTCTTTCTCATAGTAAGATATTTTATTGTTAGATTACCTCATTATTAGTCACACTTTGGTTAGAGGCTTTGAGTATGCTAGCATTAGTTCCCTTTCATGTCTATGATACCCGAGGCATTTGGTTGGTTCCCTCATCTAATTATCCTTGGGTTTAGTCCTATATATGAGTGTATATAAATGGTATTACTATATATCCCTATCTTTCCTTATCTATTCATAAAGTATATATCCTTCTTTCATTCTTCATTTGTATATTGGCTAGTCATATATGGTATTGCACTTTAGTTCCTAAATACTGTTACAATAGGATAGTTTATCTTTGCTGCTTCATTAGCGTTATTGTGTTTAGTTCCTTGGATAGTTTTTCCAACGTTGCATGTTATTTATGGTTACATTATCTTTGGAGCTCAGTAGGTTAATGCCTACTGAGTACCACATTTTTGGTACTCCTACTACACTTTTGTAGCCTGCATATCATAGTAAGAGTTCTCACCGTTGAAATATGAATTGTGCAGAGCAGCCATAGATCATAGATTTGGGGTAAGCTCCTAACGTTATGAGTATTCCTGCTCTTCCTCTTATTAATTATATTGATCTTTGTTTGTATTTCAGAGATGACTTGTATTTATTATTTTGTATTTTGCTTGTACTCTTATTGTATTGGAAGCTCTTGTACTGGCTCTACCAGGTTTTGGGATTATATTAGTCTCTTTATTTTATTCCTTTCTGTTGCTTTCTATATTCCTCTTTGCAGTCCGTTACTAGCTATTATAGACAACAAATTGGTTTGCCTTCTAATGGGTTAGAGTAGGTGCCATCATGACCTGAGAAATTGGTTCATGACAAATTGAAATAAGAGCCTAGGTTTACCGATGTTGTTGGTACGAGAGCTAAGCACCTAATAGAATCCTATAGATTAGTACTATCATGACCTAAACCAGGGCCTGTCCATGACGGGCATCTCTAATCCACCATGGACCGGAGTCCACCATGGACCGGAGACCACCCCTGAACCTAACCAAACACCATACACCGCCCAACTATGGTTGAATTATGAACATATAACAAGATAGCTCAAGATAAGTTCGAAGAATAAAAGATATGTCTATAGCTGATAACGGGTAACCGACCAAACACATCCAACCAACATCACCCAAGTCCACAATAATCCAATAAAGCCTCTGTGCAAAAAGAACCAAAACACCAGTCTTGGTTGAGATATGTCCCCGACTCAGACAATGACAATGATAGTATTAATGCTAATGAAAACTCTCAAACCTAATCTATGATGAGTACTGATGAAATTTCTAAGTCTTTTAAAGAATAGAAGCTCACCACTTCACCATAATGAACCAACGAACTGGGCCAGTCCACCTAACTCTGCACAGAAAAAGTAGAGTTATCTTCGGTGCCTACATCGCGTAGGGATACAATGTCTGGAGACGGTTAGTGGGTTGAGCACTATAATGTAACTTAGGAATAAGGATAACATAATGTTGTGATGAAAAAAGCACCCATGGGCTATATGGGACCTGTTCTCCCCTAGATGGTAGGACCCTAGTGCATGTGGCCATATGAACCAGAGGGTATACATATGCACTATGGGGGACTCAAATCTCCCAGCATATCAAGGTGACACAAGCAACTAATTATGTAGTATAATACGGGGGACTCGAACCTATTAATCATGTGATAATAATAAGGGGGACTCAAACCACCCGATCATTTAGACCGCGCATTGGCAATCGCGACTTCCAGTATTAGTGCCTCGGGACCTTCACATACACAAGTCATCTACACAACCCTTATTAAATTCTAATTAAATCATTTATCTCACATTCCCATTCATTGAACCATGATACACATTTAGGCATACATTGTTGGTATCGCCATACCAACTACACTTGCAAGGTAAAATCAACATACCGAGACACTTTCATTATTTGGAGAAATTCACAGCCCCTTGGTTCAATAATGCATTAGCTTGGGCAATTTCACAACCCCATAAAGTTCAATTAAAAAACATTATGCTTCATTGACTTTTCACATTATGCAATAGTTTAAGAGTAGTTCAATATATATACTTTTTCATATTCAAAACCTATTTCGTGATATGGGGTTGAGGTCGCAATATGGCGTTGAGGTCATTACCACTTTAAAAGTCACAAGTTGGGGAAATTACAACCCCTTCATTTATTAACCATACCCATGCACCCTATATGTTCAAAACTATAATTAAAGCATAAATAGTCATAGTTAAACCATAGGAAACATTGTTCTACAACAAACATTCAAAGCCCTCAACCCATGTTTCAAAACCATCAGTAATACTATATGAAAAACACTTTAAAATACATTTTTTTTTTAAAATAGCAATTAGGGAAGAGTAACATGCCTGAAATACCCAAGATTATGGAGAGAATCCAACCCTTGAGCCCTTGGATGACCTACTTCTTGGAAACCCTAAGTATCTTACTTAAGAGACTTAAAAGAGAAGAAAGAACATTTAGAGTGGGTTATCGATGAAAATAGGGCCCCAAGTATGTTCATAGGTCATGGATTATTATTGGAATAAATGGGAAATATCTAAAATACCCCTATTTAAAAAGCTGAAAAAATAAACCGTAAGTCGTTACGGGTCTCATAATGACTTTTCATGACTCATTACGACTCATCTCTATGAGTCATTGTCAAGACAGTGTCACCGGGCACACATATTTTTGACATTACAACTCGTATACAATGGCTCGTAGTGGGACCCTATGACTCGTGGGGTCTAGTCGTAGTCAATACAGAAACCAATTGGGGTAAACATTGGGCATCCTACAATTTGCACAAAACAACTCGTAATAATTCCTCATGACTCATAGTCAGCCACTTGTACTCAAAGAAGAACTTATCCCCACACGTACTATTTAGACTTTGATCTGAGTCCAATGACTCGTCATGGGTCTTTATGGATCATGTCCCTAAGTCGTACGTAGGACAGCAACTCAAGCACCATTAACTGGAAACCTCATGAATAGGGTCATATGCCCCGTCAAGACATCCTACAATATGTAGGGTGAGTCGTAGTCAAGACAGTGAGGATAAAATTTCAGAAATTTCCAAAGACCAAAATTCAGGGTATTACATTTGAGGACGCCCCATACTTAGTTTCTAGTACAAGTGCATAGGTATGAGAAGTAGGGTACTCAGACTTCCCTTATTCCATATACACTTCGTATAAGCACAATTCCTCATATTTCAAGCAAGGATCAATTTAGACCTTTATTCAACTTATAGCATTTATTCCCCAATTCACTTCAGCAAAAATAACTTCAGGTGCACACATTTCTTTATTTCAACATGACCACACCAATATGTAATACATACACACTCCCAACTTAACCACTTCAAACAAGTGCATGCATAATTTCAAGCATAATCTTAGACCAATGGCACACATATATTAAAATCATAACAAATACTAAGTGTATGAATATTTACAAACCATGCCACACTTTGTTTCTATCATGGTAGTGTAATTGAATAACCCAAGGTACTTAGACTTCCCTTTTCATAAACGTACACCCCATATTATTATTTAAGTTTCACTACTCAATCCCTACTTTCTCTACACATTTTTCAATCATGCATGTTACCCAAATGTCCAATATTCCACAAAAATCACACGTTATTTATCTATTTCAATCACAATGGAACAAGAAAGCACATGAAGCATACAATATTCTTTTATAGCACAAAAATTCTCCAAAAACTCAAAAACATCTCACTAAGTAGCAAGAAAATCAAGTTTGTACTCTAATTATGCCTGAAATAATTTCACTTATTGCACCTAAATAAGTAAAAGGAATAGTAACATGAGTACTTACCTTTGTTGTCTTGGAGAAGATGAGAGAAAAAGCTTTCTTTTGTTTTTTTGAAATTAACACAAAATAGAAGAAAGTATAGAAATTAAGAAATAGAGGGGCGGCACGGCTAGGGTTTCTATGGGAGAGGGAAAATGGGAAATAAAGGAGTATTTAAAGGTAAAGGGAAATATGGGGAACCAATTTTGGTTAGAACCCAATTTGAAGATGGGTCCGTGTTGTAGGGCATAACGATCGTGAAATCCTCCGCATTGCAAGGCTTTATGCATGGGCAAGCCTCCACGTCGCCCATATTAGTGCTCTGATTTGGGGTTCGCATCACGGGCTTATTGTGCACGCCTATTGGAATTTGCATTTGGGGGGGGGGATATCTTATCCCCCATTTTTGTCTCATCCTCGTACCTCACTTTAGTGCATATTTTACTTACCTAAGAGAGCCCCTTTAGAAAAATATCACTTAATTCTTATTCTCGCTCATTCTACGGAGTTTCTCATTCCTTCATACTAAAAACAAATAACATAAGAAAAAGTGGGTTACCTCCTACTCAGCGCCTTAGTTTGGTCGTGGAACGATACATCTTTTTGTATTTTTGTATTTCTTCTCTCTTTTTCTTTTATTTTCTTCAAACAACTAAGAAATAAACTACACTGTTACATTATATTCGTGGGTTGCCTCCCACGTAGCGCCTTAGTTTACGTCATGGCATGACCCAACTAAAATTCATTCATGTGCAAAGGTGATGGATGTATTGTGCTGATCCCCATGATTTACCCAATAGTGCTTAACTCTCTGTTCATTCACCATGAATTTTTCTCTCTTGTCCTTATTTTATAATTTGGCAGCTCTATGAGAAGTCATTCTCACAACTTCAAATGGTCCATACCACTTAGACCTCAGCTTACCTGGAAACAACTTCAACTTAGAATTGAATAATAGCACAAGTTGTCCAGGCTCAAAAGTTTGAGTCATAATATGCTTATCATGCCATCTTTTGGTCCTTTGTTTATACAATTTGCATTCTTATAGGCATGTAAGTGAAACTCATCAAGCTCATTCATTTGTAATAATATCTTCTCTCCAGTAGCCTTTATATTAAGATTCAACCTTTTTACTACCCAATAAGCTTGATGCTCAAGCTCCACTGGCAAGTGATATGCTTTTCCATACACCAAACGATAAGGAGAGGTCCCGATGGGCATTTTATAGGCTGTCTTATACGCCCATAGTGCATCATCCAGCTTTTCTGACCAATCCTTATGCTGTCTATTGACTATTTTCTGCAATATTTGCTTAATCTTATGATTTGACAACTCCACCTGGCCACTTATTTGTGGGTGATATGTGTGGCCACCTTGTGTCTAACACCATATTTTTCCAGCAAATTTTTCAACCAAGTGTTAACAAAGTGCGTACCTCCATCACTGATAATCACTTTTGGTGTACCAAAATAAGAGAAAATCTGCTTCTTGACATCATTTGTGGGGAGATCAGCTGTTTCTACCCATTTATATACGTAATCAACATCCACCATAATGTACAAATTACCATGATATGGTGGGGAATAGGCCCATGAATTCTATACCCCATACGTCAAAGATCTCCACTTTCAGAATATTATTCAAGCATATTGTTCCCATTCTCTGGCACTGGTCACAACGTCAAACATAATTCACATCATCTTTAAAGAGTGTGAGCCAGAAGAAACCAGACTGCAATACCTTTCGAGTTGTCCTCTCTCCACCATGATGACCTCCATAAGGCGCTGAATAATAACTTTCAAGTATCTTTTTAGATTCAGCTTCTGGAACACATCTTATCATTATTTGATTTACACCCTACTTAAAAATAAATGGCTCATCCCATACATAAGCGTGAGAGTCATAGAACAACTTCTTCTTCTATTGACTAGCGACCTCTAGAGGATAGATACCAGCTACTAGTAAGTTTACTATGTCAGCATACCATGGAACTTTAGCTATATCCAATACCAATTACTTCTCATCTAAAAATACCTCTTGAATACAAAGCTTATCATCTGCTACGTTATCATGACTTTTAAGTCTTGAAAGATGATCCGCCACTTGATTTCCAACTCCCTTTTATCATGAGCGTCTAGATACCACTCTTAGAGTAGGAAAATCCACCTTATCAACCTTGTCTTCGCGTCTTTATTATTGAACAAATATTGGATGGCAGCATGGTCAGTATGAACAAATTACCTTTGTACCCACCAAGTATGATCTGAATTTATCAAATGCATATATAAGTGCTAGTATCTCCTTCTCTGTGACTGTGCAATTCATTTGGGCTACACCTAATACTTCACTCGCATATTAAATAAAGTGAAATACCTTATCTTTTTTCTGCCCCAATACCACTCCAACAACCATATCACTTGCATCACACATCAACTCGAATGGTAATGCCCAATCAGTCAAAATCAGGATGGGTGCCATTGTCAGCCTTCTCTTCAAACCCTCAAATGCCTTCTGACACTCAGCCCCAAAATAAAACTTAGCCTCTTTTTAAAACAACTTACACATTGTACTTGATATCATTGAAAAATCTTTGATAAAGCGCCTATAAAATCCTACATACCCAAGAAAACTTCTCGCTCCTTTTACTTTCACAGGATAAGGTAGCTTTTCAATAACTTCAACTTTGGCTCTGTCTACTTCAAGTCCTCTATGTGACACCTTATAACCAAGGACAATTCCTTCCTTAACCAAAAAGGCCACTTCTCCCAGTTCAATACAAGATTTGTCTCTTCATAATGGGCTAATACTCGATCTAGATTCTGCAGGCAAACATCAAACGAGTTACCATAGACAGAAAAGTCGTCCATAAATACCTTAACAAATTCTTCCACCATATCATAGAATATCACCATCATGCATCTCTAGAACATTACTGGAGCATTGCAAAGGCCAAAAGGCATATGTCTGAATACGTACGTTCTATATGGACAAGTAAAGGTGGCCTTTTTCTGATCTTCTAGTGCTATTGTGATATGATTATACCCTGAATAGACATCCAAAAAGCAATAGTATTCTTGTCTTTCCAACCTATCCAATATTTGATCAATGAACGGAATAGGATAATGATCCTTTCTTGTGGCTTCATTTATTTTCCTATAGTCTATGCAGATCCTCCATCCAGTCACTGTGCGGGTTGGAATTAGTTCATTATTTCATTAGTCACAACGATCATCCCTTTTTTATTTGGGACGCAGTGCACAAGGCTGAACTATTTGCTTTCGGATATGGGATAGACTATCCCAGCATCAAGCCACTTAATGACACCTTTTCTGACCACTTCTTTCATCACTGGATCCAGTCTTCACTGGTGCTGCACTCTTACTTTTTATCCCTCTTCCATATATATTTTGTGCATGCAAAAACTGGATTGATTCCTATAATGTCCGACATTTGCCATCCAATTGCCTTCTTTCTTCTTTTTAACACTATCAATGCCTATCTCACCTGCACATCAGATAAACCTACAGACAAAATTTCACGTAAAGTGTCATCCTCACCGAGGAAAGAATAATTTAAATGAAAAGGAAGAGCTTTGAGCTTAAGTTTTAGTGCTTCATCAACAAATTCCTTTGGAGATGGTCCAATCGATCTATTCAATGGCTCAAATTTAGTAACTCTTGTGTCGATACTTTCTAAATCCATAATTTACACCATTTCCAGTGCCTCAACATCACCATAAAGATCATACCCCATCAATGCTCGCTCAAGTAAGTTATTATACAAAAGAAGGTGAAGCTCAAACTCAAGGTCTACAACTGTTATAGTGGATAATTCTTCATATATAGCAGGCAACTTCATTGCCTTATACATATAAAAAACCTCGATCTTGTCATAAGCTCTCATAGTCATCTTCCCTGCAGCTACATCAATAAGTAATTGCCCAGTTGCTAAGAATGGACGTCCCAAAATAAATGGAACAACCGAATCAACATCAAAATTAAGAACAAAAAATCCATTGGGAAAATAAATGATCCCATTTGTACCAATACATCTTCAATGATCTCATCAGGCCTAGAAAGAGACCTATCGGCTAATTATAAAATAATTGTTGTGGGTTTGGGACTTCTAAGACCCATCTTTATGAACCAAGATGTGGGAATGAGATTTATGCTTGCCCTTAAATCACATAACCCCTAAGCATTGATGAATTAGCCGATGGTGATATGCAAAGTGAAACTTCCTGGATCTTTTAACTTTATGGGCAATTTATTCTGAATCTTGGATGTGCACTCCTCAGTAAGTACTAATGTAGAATATGCAAC
The DNA here is from genome assembly GCA_030864215.1 of Capsicum pubescens. NCBI lineage: Eukaryota > Viridiplantae > Streptophyta > Magnoliopsida > Solanales > Solanaceae > Capsicum > Capsicum pubescens. Next base: position 72,503,065 of record CM061545.1, read on the forward strand.
CAAATGGATCTTGTTTTCCTTTATGTCTTTCATATACTTTGAATACTTTGGAACACTCTGCAGAATATCGAAAAGAGGGAGATTGATATGAACCTGTTTCAAAATCTCTAAAAAATTCTTATAACTAATCTCCTCTTGGTACTTCTGAAGCCTTTGAGGGAAAGGTAGAGGTAGAGTTGTGTTCTCCACTTTGATTTCCTTGCTTTCAGCTTTTTCTTCAACCACTTTCTCTCCATTTTTTTCATTATAACCATCAATAGACTTGTGATTTACTTGCTATGGTTCCAACTCTTTTATCTCCAAACCCCTCCTAGTTGTGACTGCATTTACCTATTTTGGATTCGCCTCATTATCACTAGGCAGACCTCTCTGAGGTCTTGTTTTTTACACTCCTATAATCTGACCAATTTGCATCTCCAAGTTCTTTATAATCAACTGTTGACTCTTCACATCTGCTACCAACTGTGCTTGAGTAGCCATAATATTTTTTAGCATCTCTTCAATATTAGTCGTTGGATTCATGGCCTGATTACTCAGACCTTTCTGCTGTTGATTCTATTGTACTAGCCCCCTATACTAATTGTCATTATGCGCCTGATTTCCACTCCATGAGAAATTAGGATGGTTCCTAAAATTCGGATTGTAAGTGTTACCAAAGTTCTTCTATCCTTGACGATTAGCATTCTCCACATAATTAACAGACTTTGGATTATCCACACATGCATCTGTTGTATGCTCATTGCTTCCATAGATATTACACCAAATATTAGGCTGATGAATTACATTAGTTGTTGCTACAGGCTGTGTAACTTCTAATTAATATTGCTGAGATGAGTAGTTAACTGATTTTGTAGTGCAATAATCTGAATGGATATAGCAGTAAACTGGTCCACTTTCAACACACCAACAACCTTCTTTGGAGAACTTCTAGAGTCAGTTTGCCACTCAGGATTCCCTTGTAAAATCCGATTCAGAAGTGTGTATAATTCATCATAAGTCTTCTGAAGAGCTTGCCCACCTATTGTTGAATCAAAGAGAATCTTGGTGTTTGGCTCCAGACCCTCTATGAAAGTATGAACCAGGACATCATTAGAATGATGATGGTGAGGGATATTTCTAAGCATAACCTTAAATCTTTCCCAAGCTTGGTAAAGATTTTCTCCTTCTTTTTGCATGAAAATCAGAATATCACTTCTCAGGCGTGTTGTCTTCCCAGATGGAAAGAATCGAATAAGGAACTTCCAAGCTAGATCATCCCAGGAAGTGATTGAGTTTGGTGGTTCATCATATAACCAACTCTTTGTTTCTCTAATTAGAGAAAAGGGGAAGAGAATCAGTCTGACATAATTAGTAGATACCCCAGTAGGAATATAGGTATCTCTTATTTCCAAGAAGGTCTGTATGTGTTTCTGTGGGTTTTCGTATGAAAACCCTAAAAATTGTCCACTTGAACACAACAGATGTTCCATATTTTTCTCCAAGTCAAACTGACCACCCGCCTCTGGCTTACAGATGAAATTTATTGCATGGTTTGTGAGTGGGATTGCTACTTCATGCACTGGTCTAGCTTTCACTCGAGAAGGAATAACTGGAATCACAGAAGCTGGAATACGTTGACCATTAGGATCAACTGGATCATTAAGATTAGGCTCTCCTTGATCCACTATTTGAACTTGTTGAATTGGATAGTGAGCTCTTCGCTTTTGGTGAAATGCCTATTTTGGTTCCGAATAAGGCTCTACTAATTCTCTATCTCTTGCCAGCCTGGTACTTCGCTAGTCCTGCAAAAGTCTGGCACTAAGATCAAGTCATTAACACTTAAACTTATTATCAAAAACAAAAAAATTAGAAAATTGCTAATTATTTTAGTCCCCGGCAACGGCACCAAAAACTTGTTATGGTATATTGCACACGCAAGTGCACGTGATCCTACAAGTAATATAGTGACTAAGAGAGTCAGATATCATACCAACGAGGACTACTAAACTAGTAATTCTACTAACTTTTAGTTTCGATAAAAATGTATTAAGTGTTTTTAAGTATCGATAATGATTGTGAAGATTTAATGAATAATCTAAGTAATAAAGAAATAACAGAGTATGACAATAGCAATGTAAGCAAAGTTTTAACCAATATTAGTGAGAATTCCAGGGTTGGGACACATTAAAAAATCTTACAAATCTCCATTCTTATCATAGTTTAGTTGATTATCGGGTTATTCATTCGCAGGGTTTAGAGTATGATCATGGTCTCTCAATCCTCTAATCTTATACCTAAATAGACATTACAACTACATCATTGAGCGGGAATGCAATAATCCATTCAGATGCATTAAGATATCATCCTGAGAGTGAACCAAACAAAGCTTCTAGATATATCCCTAACCTAGACACTAATTCATATCCTTTATTTTATAAAAGAATAAGAACCTTGCTCCTTAAACTCTTTGATCTAACTTATGATTCTCCTCCCGAATTCACAAAGGAATGTAGGTGTATTTTAATGGTGGACATTCATCAAAATAGTAAGCACAAGAGATTAAGAATAACCCATATGATAATTCAACAATAAACTACTCTAAGAATATTAAAGTGTAGTCATGTTTTTGGCCTCAACCCCAAAACAAGGGTGTTTAGCCACTCATGTTCAAATAAAACATCAAAAATAAATAGTTAATCATACCAAAAATTAATGTTGAAAGAGTGAAGTTCCAAGAACCCTAAAAAAAGTATCATAGTGTTTTTAGCCTCTGCTGAACGTATACCAAAGTATCCTCAATTGTGTTGAAGTGTTTCTTTATTAGTAGGACAAGTTTAGCCCACTAAATACCCACCAATGCATTATGGGTCTCATTACGAGGGAATAAAGTCCGCTCCACTAAAGCCATAACAAGGGACTAGGGTCCGCGCCGTGGAGCTATCGCGGACCCTCATTAGAATTCATCATTGGGAATTGATTTAGCCTTTGCATCGCGGGGATATCACGGAGGCTCACTGGAATCGACAATAAAATTATGAGGGGCGACGTGTAGCTCAACGTGGGGAATAGCATCCATACAGACAACTCATTCCCTCTTAGCTAATTCCTTCTTTGCTTGTTTTTGTCTCCAAATTCATGCTTTTTGAGCTCAATCCAAATCTTCTCTTGTCCAGAAACTCAATCCCAAAGCTTCAATCATTATTCGCTTCCCATAATGCATCCAATTGCGTCCAATTTCATAAAAAAGCAACCCTATATCACTACTCATGTCCATTACTAAATCATGCAATTATAACTCAAACACAATAAAAATAACATATTTTAGCTCATAGAACAAGTCCTACTATGGGTAAATATTGGCGCTTAGACATATAAATATGCCCAAAATCAACATTCTCCCCCTCTTAGGATCATTCGTCCTCAAATGATGGGTCAAGGCATATGTTATCATGATTTAATGTAGAGACACTCCCACACATTCTTTTAACAAAGACAAAAAATAAAGATGTTAAGATCACACACATCCCTTAAGAACGATTTTCCAAAATAGGAAACAGGAACTGATACTTGGCATTCATGTCCTCCCCGACTTCCCAAGTAGCTTCCTCAAACTATTGGTTCATCTAAAGAACCTTTATTGAAGCCACGTCCTTCGTCCGCAGCCAATGGACTTGCTGATCCAAGATCTCCATCGAAACTTCCTCATAAGATAAGAAATTCAAGATGATCATACCTTTCAAAGGAACAACCAACGAAGGATCACCCACGCACTTCTTTAACATCGAAACAGGGAAGACTAGATGAATAGAACTCAAGATAGAAGGCAATTCCAATTCATATACAACATTGCCAACCCTATTCAAAACCAAATACAGACCAATATAATGGGGACTGAGCTTCCCTTTCTTCCTAAACCATATCATACCCTTCATAGGAGATACATTTAAGAACACCAAATCACCAACATTAAACTCCAAATTCCTCTGTCTCACACCCGCGTAGGATTTTTGGCGACGTTGGGCGGTCTTAAGCCTATCCCAAATCACCTTCACCTTCTCCATGGCTTGGTGAACAAAATCAGGGCCGAATAACCTATTTTCACCAACTTCAAACCACCCAATATGAGACCTACACCTCCTACCATAAAAATCCTCAAAAAGAGCTATACCAATACTAGAGTTATAACTGTTGTAATATGTGAACTCTATGAGAGTGTAATACCCCACATTTTTTAGCTAGTCTTTGAACCGTCATTCCTACGTGTATGAGCTATAATATAAATTATTCCCATGAAAAATATGAGTTTCATTATCTTTATCCTCATGTTTGATTTGATTTTGAGGTGAAAAATATTCATAGAAGTCACTTAGAGCCTAGTGGAGCTAAGATCCTTTGATTCGTCCAAAGTTTGATATTCGATTCTGCAAGGGTCTACTTTAAACGTGTATAACTTTCTATATACATGTAATTTTTTAGCTTAAAACCCACCAAATTGTAGATAAATGAATTATCTTTCCAACTATACCAATTTCAAAAAATTCCAATTACCGAGTAAAAAGTTATGACTTTTTTTTGTGAGGCAGTAAGCCAATGCGATCTTGAAGCATCTGTCGATTGCGCCTCTACACAAAAAACTGACGCGGATCCAAAGCTATTTTACATGATAATTCAATTTCAAAAGGACCTAGGGTCACTTTAGTCAATTCTCCTCACCCAAATCCATCCAAAACACATAATTTCACCCCCAAAGAAGCAAAGATACCTCATTATTTATCTTTTCATCTCAAATAGCAAACCCTAAGGCTCATAATTTCTCTCCAAGAAACTCAAGATTCCTCCATTAATTCTCCAAGATGACTCAATATTAAGGTTTCCCGATACAAGAACTCCAAGAACTCATCTTCAAAAGCATCATAGGAATCCAAGATTCAAGCTTTCTCATCTAAGATCGTCAATTAAGGTATGTGGGGTTTCAACAAGGACAATCCTTTTATCCTTATGCCCGAAACTTGTTTTAAATTATAAATTTCTGAATTTTAAGTGATCTGTCATGAAATTAATGTTAGGGTTTATACCCAATTTATATTGTTTGAAGATTATGAGATTTCAAGTGATTGAATGTTGAATTACATGACTAATTTCATATATTTATGCATGTAATGCGAATTTTCAGATTTTTTCCAATTGAGTTTAAGCATGATATTGAGATTCTTGATTTTACTATCTTGATATTTTTGATGATTTTCAAGAAGCATATTAAGCATGATGATTTACTATGAATTTACATGAGTTTGAAGCATGGTTATTAGGCCCGAATTTGAGTATTGATATTTCAAGAACTTGTGCTTTTAAGCACCCTGAGATTAGCATATTTTCACTTATATAAATAGTATTTAATCTTCGGATCCTCAGTTTAGCTATGGAATCTACTTTTCAGAATTTACTACAGTTTACAGAAATAGATTATAGATTTGAGTACAGTTTATATCAGATAAATGCATAATTGGTTTTAGATAAACCCTTATGCTAGCTTTTAAAAGTAGATTTTCAACAAAGTGAGCATATATATAATAAGGGAGTAGAATTTAGCACTGAGCAAGAAGTGTGGGTTTAGCGCATCCTACTTTCCTAGAACTACGTAGCCAACATAGGTACAGATTCAAATTTTTTCCTATTAGATATGAATGAAAAATTTAGCTTATGATCAATCACATGGGCCGATTATACTCCTTGGCAAGAGTATGACACCTCTCCCCAACGTGAGGTTTCTTCCTTAGGAGGAAGAGACGTTTGACTCCATGATAGCTCATATGGTTTATGTAGGTTAAGAGAACCTCCCTACTAGCAAAGAAAAGCTTTTAAAAGTATCTTCCTAAATATTTTAGAAACTAAGTGTAAAGGCTCACAAACTTATTCAAATATTGATTTACTTGAGATTTCAGTTACAGAGTTATAGTTTTAGCTTTCAGACACAAATGTGAGCTCTTTTTCACTTAGCCTATATGATTTGAGAATGAACGAGAAATACAGATTTCAAAACTAAGTGTTATGACTTACAATCCTTACATTATATGTTTTACTCGTCATGATTTATGATATCCAGATTTCAGATTTCTCAAGCCTATGTGAGTCATTTACATTTAGCATGCATTGTTTTATAAACTGTGATGATATTGTTTACTTATTGCATGCACCCCCATATACTCAGTATATCCTCAAAATACTGATCCACATATATGTCTATGTCCGACATTGTCTCATAATATAGGTATAAGTTTTAGAAGGCAAATTCAGATTCAGACAGTTGCAGATTCCAGTCAGCAGATGATTAGTCTTTTTGATTCAAGGGCTTAAGTCAGTCAGAGTTTGTGTAGCATTTTATTTTCTTCATTCAGACATATTTATTCGGAATAGCTGGGGTCATGTCCCGGATACCTAAAATCAATGCTAGTAGAGGCTTCATAGACAGTCAATAGAGTTGTGTATCTTATTTCAGTTTTGATTTTACAAAAAGTAGAGTTGTAATCATTTTTCCTATAGTTGTATTGATTATATTCAACCAAATATGTATCTTCCATTTATTTTGTTCAGATTTATGTATCTTATTTAGTTGCTCATAAGTTATCCCAGTAGAAGGGTTAGCTTGGGATCACTTGTGGTCTTAAGCACCGTGTCACATATCGAGATCGATTTTTGGGGCATTACAAACTTGGTATCAGAGCACAAGGTTCAAGTGTTCAGGGTGTCTGTGAAGCCGTGTCTAGTAGATTCTTGCAGAATGATATGCAGACATTTGTACTTTTCTTTGGGACGCTACGAGGCATTTAAGAGAAGTTTTCTTTCTTTCCTACTCTAGATCTTGTTGTAAAGTTGTTCCTTCAGAAACTCCTGTCTACTCGTGTGTTACCCCAAAATTCTTCATTTATGACTTATTCTCGAGATAACATAATTAGCAAGTTCCAGTTCCTCCTAAGATAATGCTCTCAAATTTGCTAGCAAAAGTTTCAGAAGTCATACAACAAGGGACTTGAGAGGAGCTCCCTAGTGTGTTAAGTTTCATAAGTTGAAAGGTATGTCTTCATCCTTATATGTTGTTTAGTTGAGACAGAACTAGATATGTATTCAGATTTCCCATTAACCCTTTCAATATAGATAATGCTCATGAGATAAAATAGTATGAAACTAGATTGTTAAATGTAGTGTGCATTCGAGGGATATTATAAACCTGGAGTGTTATGATTCATAAGTAGTAAACCTTCTTATAGTTGGAAGTATGGGTATAGAAGTGTAGTGACAAGAAAAGTGAGAATGACGATTGATAGAAAGTATAGAGATAAACTTATTTATGCTATAGATTTTACTTTATGGTGATATGTCCTGGTGTGTTAGATTAGTGAAAGGTAGAGAAGGAGTTATTAGTTAAGGTGAATTATTATTTGCTTAAGGTATGAAAGGAGTTATTGGTGGTAATTATTGTGTTAGAAAAGTATAGATTCTTAGTGAAGTACTTGGTGGTTTAGTACTGTTAATTTAGGCTTCCCTTGAAGTTGCAAAAAGGAGTTTATTTGAAACTTTTAGAACTATGATAGTAATTTAGATGTGTAGAAGGATACATAGAAATGATGTGTAAAATGAGGATGTGTTAATGGATTATGATAAATCTCCTTCACCTCCACACCAAGAGATGACTTCGCCACCTCTTGAACAATCACACCACTATCCTTTGAATCCATGAGCAGAACTCTAAAAATAGTCAAACGAGGAATGTCCTTCATCAAATCCTGCTTCTTCTTGTCCACATGAGATAAGATCCCCATGGACAACCTGCTAAGAGCATCAACAACCATATTAGCTTTACCTGGGTGATAGTGGAGACTCATCTCATAGTCCTTTAGCAACTCAAGCCACCTTTTTTTCTTGAGATTTAGCTCCTTCTAAGTGAACATGTACTATAGGCTCTTATGATCAGAATAAATATCTACATGGACGTTGTACAAATAGTGTCGCCAGAACCTTAATGCAAATACCACAATTAACAATTCCAAATCATGAGTCGGGTAGTTCTTCTCATGAACCTTTAACTGCCTAGAAATGTATGCAAGCACCTTGCCATGCTGTATCAACACGCAACCCAGTCCCCCCGGGACACATCATAGTTGAAGTCAAGTTATCCTTTAACTTCTCAAAACTACCCTCACAAATGTCAGACTACAAAAACTTCACCTTCTTCTGAGTCAACTTAGTCAATGGGACAACAATCGAAGAGAAACTTTCCATAAACCTCTTATAATAACCGGCTAAACCCAAGAAGCCCCAAAGGTCGGTTGGAGTCATAGGTATAGGCCACTTTTCACCACCATAACTTTTTGTGGATCCACCATGATCCCTTCAATAGAAATAACATGACCTAAATAAGTCACAACATTCAACTAGAACTCATATTTCATGAATTTCGCATACAATAGCTGATCTTTCAAGGTTTTCAACACAAAGCGGAGGTGATCGGCATGATCCTCACTTTTGGAATACACCAAAATATTATCTATAAACACAATTATGAACAAATCCAAAAACTGATGGAATACTCGATTCATAAGTTCCATAAATGTTGTCATGGAATTAGTCAAACCAAAGGACATCACCAAAAACTCAAAATGACCATACCAAGTTTAAAAGACAGTTTTAAGGATATCCACTTCCATAATCTTCAACTGATGGTAACCTGACAAAATATTAATAATCTTGGAGAAACACTTAGCACCCTAAAGCTAATCGAAGAGATCATCAATCCTAGGAAGCGGATGCTTATTCCTCACCATCACCTTATTCAATTGGAAGTAATCTATACACATCCGAAGGGACCCATCCTTATTACGCACGAAGAGAATCGAAGCACCCCAAGGAGAAACACTAGGGCGAATGAAAAACTTATCTAGAAGATCTTTCAATTTCTCCTTGAATTCTTTCAACTCAGTCAGAGCCATTCTATAGGGAAGGATAGAAATAGGATGAGCGTGAAAAAAAAATCCCAAAATCAATTTCCCTGTTGGGAGGAACATTAGGAAGATTATTAGGGAATACCTCAGGAAACTCACAGACCATAGGATAAAATGCAAAGAAGGACCTTCGAATCTAGAATTCTTAACATGCACTAAGTGATAGAGATACCCCTTAGAAATCAACTCTTGGGATCTAAGATACAAAACAAACCTTCCCTTAGGTATTGGGTAACTACCTTTCCATTCAATCACCAACTCATTAGAGAAGTGAATACTGAACCTTCAGGTCCGACAATCAAGCGTCGTATAACACGAATGCAACCAATCCATCCCTAAAATCACATCAAAATCTAACATGTACAACTCTATCAGATCCACCAAGTTCTCCCTACCATTGATAGACATCACACAACCCCTATAGACCCTTCTAGCCACAATGGAGTCACCCACCAGGGTGGATATAGAAAAAGGATCTGGAATACACTCATGATTAAACCCAAAATGAATATCTACATAAGGGGTCATATAAGAGAGGGTAGACCTGGGATCAAGTAGACAATAAACATCATGAGAGAAAATTTTGACCATACCAGTAACAACATCGAGGGACGCCTCAAAATCTTAATGAGTGGCAAGAGCGTACAGACGGTTTCGACCAGTGCCGAAGACAGAAGTAGAAGTAGCACTCTTTGGTGTAGGAGCTAATAAAGTAGCAACAAGGATCTTATTTTCCCTAGAAGAAACCCCGGAAGGGAAATCCCTCTGCAAATGACCAATTTGACCACATTTAAAGCACTTGTTCCTCCCTTCTTCATAAACACCTCGATATACCTGACCACAAAATTTACAAGAGAGATATGATGGAGCTGACTGAACTCCGCTAGCATGTGGCAGGGCACTCTGCGCCCTAGAACTAACACTATTCTAAAAACAACGATCACCGAATGACTTCAAATAAGGAGCACTAACAGTAGAGTAGGAACCAGAATTGCCCCACTTCTTCTTAGACTATTTTCCACCGTCTCTACCAATCTGCTACTGACCTCCACCCAAATTTGAATACCAAATATTCTTATTCTTCCTTTCACTCACCTCTTCTTGCTTCTTCTTCTCATCTTCCACTTATTGCATATATACCATGATTCTAGAGATGCCCATGGCCTTATGCAATAAGACAACCTTGCTCTCCAAATTCAACTCACAGGATAATCCAAAAGCAAACTTCCTCATTATAGACCTCATGCTGAACATTAATTTCAGATCATATCACGACAACTGATGAAACTTCAAGGCATACTCATTTACTATCATCCTACCTTGCTTTAAGTTCACCAATTCCTCAGCCTTTGCCTCCCTAAACTCCTGAGGAAAGAAATGATCAAGAAAAGTACTAGAGAAGTCATCCCACAAAGCAGACTCAGCATCACCATCCGTAGATTGATCCTATTCCTCATACCATTGATACACCACATCCTTCAAATAATAAACAACAAACTCTAAACCCTCTACATCTGTAGCATGCATCACATAAAAAATATTTTCTATTTCATTAATAAATTTTTAAGGATCTTCCTCAACTTTAGAATCGATGAAAGTCAGAAGACTCAACCTCATAAATTGGCCACCTCTAGTGACCTCAGAAAATAGAGCAACAATAGAAACACACCCAGTATGAGAGGCCACCAACTGGGTAAGGAAATAAATTAACTGATGAAACTCAGCATTAGACACATCAGCTTGATATTTTTGAGGAGGCATAGGGGGAATCAAGGGAACTTTACTAGGGCAATCAGAAGTAGAGACCTTAGACAGGGTTTAAACTCTTTGAGTAGGATGAGCTCTATCCACACTGTGCTAAGACATGACAGAAGAGTTTCCATGAGCATTAGATCTTCTACAAGGCATGATCTGAAAATCAAACATATGGGGATTAGAAGAAATTTTAAGAACTTATCTATAGCTCAAAATAGAACAACAAGAAAGGGAAATATTCCTGAATGCCTCGTACCATCTCCCTTAAATGTGTGGCGCGCTACACACCCATAAAGAGACTTTACTTGACACAACTTTGTGGAAACCTAACAACCCCAAACCTAGGCTCTGATACCAAACCTTTGTGGAAACCTAATGACCCCAAACCTAGGCTCTGATACCAACTTTGTCACGACCTAAACTAGGGTCGGGCCGTGACTAGCATCTCCAATCTACCGTGGACCAGAGTCTACCTCCTAAACCTAACCAAACACCAAACACTGTAGAATAATGGTTGAATTTCAAACATATAACAAGATAAGTTTGAAGAATAAAAGATATGTCTATATCTGATAACCGTCAATCGACCAAACATATCCCACCAACATTACCTAAATCCACAGTAATCCAACAAAGCCTCTATGTAAAAAGAACCAAAAAAATAGTCTTGGTCGGTACATGTCCCCAACTCTGACAAAGACAATGATAATGTTAATGATAATGGAAACTCTCAATCCTAATCTATGATAAGAACTAATGAAATGTCTAAGTCTTCTGGAGAATAAAATCTCACCACTTCACCATAACAAACTGATGAATTGAGCTGGTCCACTTAACTCTATATAGAAAAAGTACAGGTATCTCCGGTGCCTGCATCAAGTAGGGATACAGTGTTCGGAGATGGTTAATAGGTTGAGCACTAGCATGTAACTCAGGAATAAGGATAACATAATGTTGTGAACAACAGTTTGAAATTATTTAAAACCATTGCACATAATCAAATACATATAGATATATATCACATGTCGGTATCGTAAATAAGGATTAACATACACTTTAAAATTTTAGCCTGGATTGTGTAGCTCAATCGTCATAACATAAGAAAACATCCACAAGTTATATGGGCTCAGCTCTCCCTTAGCTTGTAGGGCCACAGTGCGTATGGCCGCATAAACCAGAGGATATATATATGTACTATGGGAGGCTCAACATATCAAGGTCATGCAAGCACCCAATCATGTAGTATAATACGGGGGACTCGAACCTCCTAATCATATGATAATAATATGGGGACTCGAACCACCCGGTCATTTTGACCCCCTTATCGGCTACTGCAGTTTTCAGTATTGGTCCCTCGGGACCTCCACTTTCATGACTAAGATACACAACCCTCATTAAAGCCCAATTAAATTATTTATCGCACATTCTTATTCATCAAACCATGATACACATTTAGGTATACATTTTTGGTATCGTCATACCAACTACACTTGCAAGGTAACATCAACATGCCGAGATACTTTCATTATTTGGGAAAATTTATAGCCCCCTTGGTTTAATTATGCATTAGCTTGGGGAATTTCATAACCCCATAAGGTTCAATTAAAAATCACTATGCTTTATCAACTTTTCACATTATGCAATAGTTCAAGAGTAGTTCAATATGCATACTTTTTCATATTTAAAACCAATTTCGCAATATGGGGTTGAGGTCATTACCGCTTCAAAATCCACAAGTTGGGGGAAATTACAATCCCTTTATTTAATCACCATACCCATGCATCCCACAAGTTCAAAACTATAATTAAAGCATGAATAGTCATAGGTAAACCATAGGAAACATTGTTCAACAACAAACATTTAAAACCCTCAACCCATGTTTTAAAACCATTAATACCATATGAATAATACTTTAAAACTTATTATTTTAACAAATTAGCAATTAGGAAAGAGTAACATGCCTAAAATACCCAAGATTATGGACAAAATCCAACTCGTGATCCCTTGGATGACTTACTTCTTGAAAACCCTAAGTATCTTGCTTGAGAGACTTAATAGAGAAGAAAGAACATTTAGAGTGGGTTATCAATAAAAATATATCCCCAAGTATGTTTATAGGTCATGGGTTATTATTGATATAAGAGGGAAATGTCTAAAATACCCCCATTTAAAAAGCTGGAAAATTAAATCATAAGTCATTATGGGTCTCATAACGACTCGTCATGACTCATTAGGACTCATCTCCATGATTCGTTGCCAAGATAGTGTCACCAGGTTCACACACTATTGAACTTACGACTCATATATAATGGCTTGTAATGGAACCCAATGACTCATGGGGTCCAGTCATAGCCAATACAAAAACCAATTAAGGTAAACACTAGACATTTTACGATTTGCCCAAAATAACTCGTAATAAGTCCTAACAACTTGTAGTGAGCCATTTGTACTCAGAGAATAACTTATCCATACACACACACATACTATTTATACTATGTTCTATATCGAATGACTCATCATAGGTATTTATGGCTCATGTCTCTAAGTCATACTCAAGGTAGCAACTCAAGCACCATTCACTAGACACCTTACGACTAAACCTTACGACTAGTGTCATAAGACCAGTCAAGATACCCTACGACTCATAGGGTGAGTCGTAGTCAGGAAAGTAAGGTTAAAATTTCATAAATTTTCAAGGATCAAAATTTGAGGTGTTATAGGTATGAAGACATTTATATCCTATCTTCTGAAGGGCATTATTAGGAAATTCTAATCTTGACTTCTTGTCATGTGTCCGTATTTCAATAAACCCTTAGTACTTTTTTTTATCCTATTATTTTCCCAGATGGATAGCATGAGGTTATTGATAGATATAGATGGGATTTTGGAGCAAGTTACCAGAGTTTTAGATCAATATTAGGGTAGGGATTTAAAGATTAAATGTCAAATATGTAATACCCCGATCGTTCCTTAAGCCTAAATCAGTCTTTTGAGTGAATATGGATGACTTCCAAAGTGATTGATGTTTATTTCATGCTTTATTTCCCTAATTTTGACTTTTTTTCACGTGGAGAACTGAAAAAGCTTTCCGTCGATACCAATTTCATCAAAATCAAAGGTCGAACCAAGAAGTTATGACTATCTGAAGTCCCAGTCGTGAAATATCGTTATTTAGACCCTCAACCCATCGCGGAGATAAGTAATATCCCAATTGTTATTTTTCAGTAAACCTCCACAATACTGACACATCGCGCCAAGGCTCAATATCAGGATTGTTAAATTCCAGCACACCAATACATTTCCACCGCGTCGCAGTGCCTTTCCAGGTCACAACCAAGGTGGCAACGCGATTTCACCGCGTCGCGCCACTGAGCAGTTTCCCAATTATTCTAATCTAGTGAAGGATCACGATCATGGCGCGTCGCGCTAGAGCCAAAAATCGGGCTCCAGTTTTAGAATTTTTCTCAAGGGCATTTTGGTTTTCCACCCAGTTTGGCCCTCTATATATAGATTCAAGTAGAGGAGAGAAATCCATTCTTCTCCATTTCTCTTCAAAGAGATATCTAGAACTAGGGTTTCCCTATTCCAAATCCAAATCAAATCTTCTTCAATAAATTCAAGAATTTTTCCATAGATTTCACCAATTTGTTCAAGAATCAAGTTCTCCAAGTCAAAGGCATCAAGAAACTTAGCTCAAAAGTGTGAAGAAGAGTTTCCAATCAAGTCTTTTTATCTAAAGTTATAATCCAAGGTATGTAGGGTTTTGAACAAAAGCAATCCTTTTGTTCTTGTGCCCAAAGCTTTGATTTCTATTATGGATTTATATGATTTTGCAAGTGGGTTTATACCCAAATTACTTCATCATGAGATTACGAAAATATAAATTGTTAAAGCTTTGTTATACATGATTATTTTGCTATTCCCAAGTTATGACTTGATATTTAATATTCTGAATTTCATATTTATACCAAGAGTTGATATTTCAAATGCCTTTAAGATACGTGTCAAGCTTTAAGATTCCTTATGACAAATTGGATTATTGAGTATATTAATTCATGAGATTGAGTTGTTACAATGAGTCTTGATATTTCCTCAAAGCTAATGATGTTGCCATGATTTAATGAATTGATACATTTTGATATTGAGAAAGATTGATTTGATTTGAGTCGAGTTAGAAATCCACAAATTGATTATGATTAGATAAATAAGAAAGAGATTTGATTTGGCCTTCATGATAGACCCTTATGATATTTGTGGTGGATTTCCTAACGCATTCTAAGCTTGTGTCTGGGAGTAGTATTTAGCACCGAGAGGGAAATGAGGTATTTCCCCCAAACTACGTGCCACCATATGATTGATATTGATAATTGTAGGCCAGAGCCATTGGGACAAACTCCCAACTGACTCAGACAGTACTGAAAGCTATAACAACAGAACAATATCACCAAAAATATAGACACGGTCCTCGAACCATGAGGACTCACCACTGAGGGAACATAGTTGAGGCACTCGAATATCGCTAACGCGGTTGCAGCTGAGTACCTGAACCTACATTACGAGAAAATGTAGCCCATAGGAAAATATGTGGGTCAGCACTTTGGAATGTACTGAGTATGTGGGGGTGCATGCAACAATGTAAATATCATCATTAATTTCATGAAAATATGAATATGTACAGTGATGGCTCACTTGGCTTGAGTTAGTTTGAAACATACTTTTCATGATCTCATAGTAAATAAATCATATGATAAAAACCTCATAAATCATCATAAACAACTCAACTCTTCAACTCAAGACTCGGAGTGACTCGATAATTCAAGAAACTCAACTCTTATTGACATGGGAGGATCTTATAACAGATATAAACTATGTGAGCTACATGGAGTCCAATGTTTTTCCCTCCTAAGGAGAGAACCTCATATTGGCGGGAGCATCGTACTCTTGCCAAGGAGTACAACCTAAATTTAGTGATCACAATCTCATACTCTACCTCTGACCAATAATTATCAATATCAATCCTACGGTGGTACGTAGTTCGGGGGAAATACCACATTTCCCGCTCAGTGCTAAATACTACTCCCAAACACAAGCTCAGAATACGTTAGGAAATTCACCACAAACATCACAAGGGTCTATCATGAAGACCAAATCAAATCTCTTTCTCATTTATCAAATCATAATCAATTTATAGATTCCTAACTCGACTCAAATCAGATCAATCTTTCTCAATATCAAAATGTATCAATTCATTAAATCATGGAAACATCATTAGCTTTGAGGAAATATCAAGACTCATTGTAGCAACTCAATCTCATGAATCAATATACTTAATAATCCAATTTGTCATAAGGAAGCTTAAAGCTTGACACGTATCTTAAAGGCATTTGAAATATCAACTCTTGGTAGAAATATGAAATTCACAATATTAAATATCAACTCATAACTTGGGAATAGAAAAATAATCATGTATAACAAAGCTTGAACAATTTATATTCTCATAATCTCATGATGAAGTAATTTGGGTATAAACCCACTTGCAAAATCATATAAATCCATAATAGAAATCAAAGCTTTGGGCACAAGAACAAAAGGATTGATCTTGTTTAAAACCCAACATACCTTGTATTATAACTTTAAGATGAAAAGACTTGATTGGAAACTCTTCTTCACACTTTTGAGCTAAGTTTCTTGATGCCTTTGACTTGGAGAACTTGATTCTTGAACAACTTGGTGAAATCTATGGAAAAATTCTTGAATTTCTTGAAGAAGATTTTATTTGGATTTGGAAGAGAGAAACCCTAGTTCTAGATATTCTTTGAAGAGAAACAGAGAAGAATGGATTTCTCTCCTCTACTTGAATCTATATATAGAGGGCCAAACTGGGCGGAAAGACCAAAATGCCCTTGAGCAAAAATCTAAAACTGGATCCCAATTTTTTTACGGTCCTTCACTGGATTCGGATAATTGGGAAACTGCATAGTGGCGCGACGGGGTGAAATCGCGTTGCCACCTTGGTTGTGACCTGGAAGGGCACCGCGACGCGGTGGAATTGCATTGGTGTGCTGGAATTTAACAATCCTGATATTGAGCCTTGGCGCGATGCGTCAGTATTGCAGAGGCTTACTGGAAAATAACAATTGGGATATTACTCATCTCCGCGATGCACTGAGGGTCTAAATAACGATGTTTCACGACTGGGACTTCAAATAGTCATAACTTCTTGCTCCGACCTCTGATTTTGACGAAATTGGTATCGTCGGAAAGATTATTCAATTTTTCATGTGATAGAAAGTCAAAATTAGGGAAATACAGCATGAAATAAACAACAATCACTTTGGAAGTCATCCATATTCACTCTAAAGATGGATTTAGGCTTAAGGAACGATTGGGGTATTACAATATCTCCCCCTTGGAAACATTCATCCTCGAATGTTGCTAGTTAGACTCAAGGTCAAAGAGGACACTTAAAATTGCCCTACTGAAATAATCTATTCAACAGGCTTACTTTACTCTAAACTTTCAGATACTTCACTGAATGCACGGATCAAGATGGAAGACAACTATATAACCGAATACACTGGATTAGTAAGAAACTGAATTAAGGAAAAATAATACCTTCAGCTTGATTTGCAATTGCAAAGAAGAGATGGGGGTACTTAAATCGCATATCTACTTCTGCTTCCCAAGTAGCACCCTCAACTGATTGATTTCGCCACAGAACTTTAACCAAAGGAACTTTCTTGTTTCTTAGTCTACGGACTTGATAATCTATGATTTCAACCGGAATCTCTTCATAAGAAAGGCTATCCAGAATGTCTAAGTTCTCCGATGGATCAACAACAATAGCAGAATCGCCAATGTGCTATTTAAGCATAGAAACATGAAAGACAGGGTGGACAACTGATAACTCCGTAGGCAACTCAATCTCATAAGTTGCTTTCCCAACAC
This sequence comes from Capsicum pubescens, assembly GCA_030864215.1. Taxonomy (NCBI): domain Eukaryota; kingdom Viridiplantae; phylum Streptophyta; class Magnoliopsida; order Solanales; family Solanaceae; genus Capsicum; species Capsicum pubescens. The sequence continues at coordinate 72,520,743 of CM061545.1, forward strand.
GATTCAAAACTCTGTAAGGGCCAAAATATCAGGGAAAAAGCTTTCTTTTCTTACCAAATCTCTTCACCCCTTTCATGGATGAAATTTTCAGGTACACTAAATCATCAACTTCAAACTCAAGAGATCTTCTTCTCACATCTGCATATGACTTCTGATGACTCTGGTGTGTCTTTAACCTTTCTCAAATCATCTTAACTTTCTACATAGCTTCAAATACAACATCAGGTCCAATCACATCAGCTTCACCCACTTCAAACCAACCTATGGGTGATCTACATCTTCTTTCATATAAAGCCTCAAATGGAGTCGTTCTAATTCTAACATGAAAACTATTGTTATAATCAAATTCAATCAATGGAAAATGTTCATCCCAACTTCCTTTGAAATTAAGAACACATGCCCTCAACATATCCTCTAAAGTCTGGATGGTCCTCTCAGCCTGACCGTCTGTCTGTGGATGAAAAGTGGAACTAAGATGAACTTAGGTGCCAAGACCCTTCTAAAAGGCTCTCCAAAATTGAGAAGTAAATTGAGTACCTCTATCAGATATGATAGACAACGGAACTCTATGCAACCTGACTAACTCTCGGATGTACAACTTAGCATAGTCCTCAGCGGTAAAGGATGTATGCACTGGCAAGAAATGCATGGACTTAGTCAACCTATCAACAACAACCCAAATTGAATTATGATGACAACGAGAGAGAGGTAAACCGGTCACAAAATCTATGTTCACCTCTTCCCACTTCCAAGTAGGAATGCTAAATTCTTGCATCATACCACCGGGTCTCTGGTGCTCTATCTTTACCTGTTAGCAAGTTGCACACTTCTCTACGAACTTTGCTATATCCTTCTTCATACCATTTCACCAATAGATTTCCCACAAATTACGGTACATCTTGGTAGCACCAGGATGAATAGAATACTGCGCGCCATGCGCTTCAGCCATAATTCTCTATCTCAAATCATCAACGTCAGGCACACACAACCTATTCTGAAGCCTCAATACACCATCTCCCCCTTGGGAGAAAGCCTCTACCTTTTAGTATTTAACTGAACCTTTCAGTTTGACCAAATGAGAATCCATATCTTGCTTCTCTTTTACCTCTAAAACTAGAGAAGATTCGGAACTACTCTGGACCCAAACATTACCCTTAGCTGAATCAAGCAACCTAACACCCAACTTCGCCAAATGATGCACTTCGCAAACTAACTCTTTCTTACCTTTCTCTACAAATACTACACTACCCATGGACGACCTGCTAAGGGAATTCGCCACTACATTGGCCTTGCCCAGGTGGTACAACACGCTCATATCATAGTCCTTAAGAAATTATAACTATCGCCTCTGTCGAAGATTCAACTCTCTTTGAGTAAAACCATACTGCAAACTCTTATGATCCATAAAGACATCAACATGAGCACCGTACAAGTAGTGTCTCTAAATTTTTAAAGAAAAAACCACTGCAGCTAATTCGAGATCATAGGTCGGGTAATTCTTCTCATGTGGTTTCAACTACTTGGAGGCATAGGCTATAAACTTGCTTTTCTGCATCAATACGCAACCCAAACTAACTCTAGAGGCATCACAATACACCACAAAATCATTTACACTATTAGGAAGGGGCAACACAGGGGCTGAAGTGAGTCGAGTCTTCAACTCGTGAAAACTCTTCTCGCAAGAATCTGACCACTGGAATTTAACTTTCTTTTGGGTTAACTGAGTCAAAGGAGACGCAATAGAAGAGAAGCCTTCAACAAAACGATGGTAGTAGCTAGTTAGACCCAAGAAACTCCTAATATCATACGGGGAAATAGGTCTAGGCCAATTCCTCACAGCTTCTACCTTTTGAGGATCAACTTGAACACCTTCAGAAGAAATAATATAACCCAAAAAGGCAACTGACCTTAACCAAAATTCACACTTGCTAAACTTAGCAAATAACTGATGACCTCTAAGGGTTTGCAAGATAATTCAGAGATGATCTGCATGGTCGTTCTTACTTCGGGAGTACACAAGAATATCATCTATGAGCATAATAAAAAATATATCCAAGACTAATGTCAATCCATTACGCATAATAAGAGTGAAGCCAATCCATACCAAGATTAATGTCTATAAGACTAACGACAGTCTATAGACACATAATAAGAGTGAAGGCAATCCATACCCAGAATAATGTCAAAATCGACCATGTCTAGTTCAATCAGGTCTGCAAATAAGACTCTGTGAATGACAGTGATAGGACACTTCTTATACACTTGTTTAGAAACAACAGATTCATCTACTGGGGTAGAAACTAGGATAGGCTCATTAATCTTTTCAGCACTGATCTCAAAATCCATAGCAACCAATGGAGTCACATAAGAAAAGCTTGATCCAGGGTCCATCAACACATACACATCAAAATGAAAGACACGGAGCATACCAGTGACAACATCTGGAGAGTCCTCCTGCTCCTGGAGAGGTGGTATAGCATAGAAAAGATTTTGGCACGAACCGCCAGCAGTACTAGAAGAGACGCCCTGAGGAGGAACTGGGCGAACTACAAGAGTAGGGGCACTGGTAGCCTGACTTTGGGGACGAGCATCTCGACTCCCCTATCTAGCATACGGACAATCTCTAAGTCGGTGGCCCAACTTGCCACAACCAAAGCAACCCTTCTGATCAACAAAACACTCGCCAAAATTATCTTTACCATACTTGGCACATGAAGAATGACGAGGTTGGTTACCTATACTTTCCTGATACCTGGACAGGATAGGCCTGTTCCCCTGCTCCTTCCCGCTTCTAGGTACGGAAGCACAAACTGAGGAAGGCGCGGGCAAAAATGGACGTCCCTGGAATTGAGGGAGGTTCCCTCCATGGAATCTAGACTGACCGGATCCCTGCTGCTCTAATCTAGCTCTTTTATTCCCTCTTACTCTCTCCCTCTCTTTCACCTTATCAGCTTCAATCTGTTGGGCATGTATCATCAACTGAGAATGGTCCATCTTCCTATTAAGCATAGCAGATCTACACTCTTTCACAACGTAAATCGACACACCGGTCACGAACTTACTCATGATGGTCCTGGAGTCAGCCATCATACTAGAAACATACTTGGATAACTGATTGAATCTAAGATAGTACTCCTTAACAGTCATGGAGCCTTGTCTCAAAATTATGAATTCCTCTATCTTTTCTTCCCTCATCTCAGAAGAAAAAAATCTATCAAAGAACACATCCTGGAATAACTGCCAAGGAGCGGAATCCCCCATACTCTTCCCCCACATCTCCACCCAGTCATATGTAACATCTTTCATTCGATAGTCAGCCAATTTAACACTCTCCTCCTCAGTCACGTGCATAATCTAGGTGATATTTCTCACTTTATCCAAGTACATTTATTGTTCTTCACCTACCTTCGACCCATAGAACTCAGGTGGATTCATCCGCATAAAGTCATGAACTCGAGCTACAGTAGAATTATTCTCTTATGGAGGCGGAATAGTAGCCTCGGCGTTAGCTTGAGCATTGGCGGTAACTACCTGGGCTGGCGCCTGAAAAACTACCCGAAATTCTGCATGAGACACATGATCGTTCAAGGGATCAATGGGTTGAGGTTGCTCGTTGTTTCTACGAGCTCGATAAAGAGGCATTTTCTGTTATAAGAGAGCATGAGTTAATCGCAGATAAAGAGATAGTTGTAGGCACAATAAACTTTAGAAAGAAAGAAATGACTTTTCCTAAAACATTTTGTAGCCTCTTGCTCATAGATGTGGAGTGCTATACACCGATGATCAAGACTCTACGTAACGTGGCTTGTCAGACTCCCTAGGACTCTTTAAGCCTTAGGCTTTGATACCAAGCTTGTAACACCCCAAGAACCTTTCCCGAGATGTCACACGGTACTTAAGGCCACACGTGGCCTCAAGCTAACCCTCTAAGCCTGTCATCCCTTTTTGAACTCACTTTGATAGTAGTCATGGCAAAATAAGAAAGGACATCATATCATGGATATACTCGAAAGCAAATATATGTTGGCCTGTACAATCAAACTACTAATATTCTGTACATACTAATATTCTAGTCTGACAAAGCCTCTTCTAATCAAGACTAAAGAGCCATTGGGACAAACCCCCAACTGACTCAGACAACATAAAAAACCATAATAATAGAACTATATAAACAAAAATATAGACACGGTCCTCAAACCATGAGGACTCACCACTGAGGGAACGTAGTTGAGGCACTTGAATATCGCTAACGCGGCTGCGGCTGAGTACCTGAACCTACATTGTGAGAAAATGTAGCCTATAAAAAAATATATGGGTCACCACTTTGGAATGTACTGAGTATGTGGGGGTGCATGCAACAATGTAAATATCATCATCAATTTTATGAAAATATGCATATGTACAGTGATGGCTCACTTGGCTTGAGTTAGATTGAAACATACTTTTCATGATCTCATAGTAAATAAATCATATGATAAAAACCTCATAAATCATCATAAACAACTCAAATCTTCAACTCAAGACTCGGAGTGACTAGGTAATTCAAGAAACTCAACTCTTATGGATATGAGAGGTTCTTATAACCGACATAAACCATGTGAGCTACATGGAGTCCAACATTTTACCCTCCTAAGGAGAGAACCCCACATTGGCGGGAGCATCGTACTCTTGCCAAGGAGTACAACCTAAATTTAGTGATCATAATCTCATACTCGGCCTCAGAATGCGTTAGGAAATCCACCACAAACATCACAAGGGTCTATCATGAAGACCAAATCAAATCTCTTTCTCATTTATCAAATCATATTCAATTTTTGGATTCCTAACTCGACTCAAATCAAATCAATCTTTCTCAATATCAAAATGTATCAATTAATTAAATTATGGAAACATAATTAGCTTTGAGGAAATATCAAGACTCATTGTAACAACTCAATCTCATGAATCAATGCACTCAATAATCCAATTTATCATAAGGAAGCTTAAAGCTTGACACGTATCTTGAAGGCATTTGAAATATCAACTCTTGGTAGAAATATGAAATTCACAATATTAAATATCAAGTCATAACTTGTGAATAGCAAAATAATCATGTATAACAAAGCTTGAACAATTTATATTCTCATAATCTCATGATGAAGTAATTTGGGTATAAACCCACTTACAAAATCATATAAATCCAAAATAGAAATCAAAGCTTAGTGCACAAGAACGAAAGGATTGCTCTTGTTCAAAACCCCATATACCTTGGATTATAACTTTAAAATGAAAAGACTTGATTGGAAACTCTTTTCACACTTTTGAGCTAAGTTTCTTGATGTTTTTTACTTGGAGAACTTGATTCTTGAACAACGTGGTGAAATATATGGAAAAATTCTTGAATTTCTTAGAGAAGATTTGATTTGGATTCGGAAGAGAGAAACCCTCATTCTAGATATTTCTCTGAAGAGAAATAGAGAAGAATGGATTTCTCTCCTCTACTTGAATCTATATATAAAGGGCCAAATAGGGTGGAAACACCAAAATACCCTTGAAGAAAATTCTAAAACTGGAGCCCGATATTTTACCCTGGCGTGATATGTCATGATCACAATCCTTCACTGGATTTGGAAAATTGGGAAATTGCTCAGTGGCGCGACGCGGTGAAATCACGTTGCCACCTTGGTTGTGACCTGGAAGGGCACCACAACGCGGTGGAATTGCGTTGGTGCACTGGAATTTGACAATCTTGATTTCGAGCCTTGGCGCAATGCGTCAGTATCACGGAGGCTTATTGGAAAATGACAATTGGGATACTACTCATCTCCGTGATGCGCTGAGGGTCTAAATAATGATGTTTCACGACTAGGACTCCAGATAGTCTTAACTTCTTGCTCCGACCTCCAATTTTGACAAAATTGGTATCAACAGAAAGATTATTCAGTTATCCACGTGATAGTAAGTCAAAATTAGGGAAATAAAGCACGAAATAAATATCAATAACTTTGAAAGTCATCCATATTCACTCAAAAGACGGATTTAGGCTTAAGGAACGATCGGGGTATTATAAAATATCTTCAGTATTAGCTAGTGAGTTTGGGGCTAGACCAAGATCTAGTAGATTTTATGATAGACTCAGCTTCTGACGATTTAGTCGTAAGGGTTTTGAGCCTTTTTGTGGACACCTCACAGTTAGTGGTGGTCCTTGTTCATCACGTGGTTCTTAGGATAAAGTTGAGTTTATTGGAGTTCAACAAGGTTCTATGTCTATTTTAGAGTATGAGATTGGATTTCTCAAGTGGCCCTGACATACTCATATGCTATATCTTTCAAAGTATAAGATAGTGCATGGATTATCAGAGAGTTAGCTTTGCCACTCTGCTTGGAGTCGGAGCATTTGATAGTAGGTGGGTTTTTTCCTTAGATTGTTGATCATACAAGGACCATAGAAAATACATGTATGGAGAGATATGGAGGTATCAATAAAAGGTCATGCCATTAGTACAGTGTTATGTCCATTTTGTTTGCGAGTAGGGATTTTTCTAGTAGAGATCAACATCACTTGCAGCCTATCAATTTTTTTATAGGTAGCACCTCAACTTATAATGTCTCTCAAATTAGTTGTGATGGTCACTATGGGCAAATTTCTCATCAGATATCATAGAGTATTTGGTAATTATCTTTTAGGACATAAAAACCATTCTAGATAAGTGTTTATTATCCATTAGAGAGTCCCAAAGGCATATTTTGACTGTGGAGAAATTGTTCATTAGTCTAGAGAATGCCTCAGTCATGAGTTGGTTGTTCCGATAGGGTCAACACATGTTCCTTGATAGCCTAGATATCTTAAGGTATGTTATGATTGCTAAGAAGATTATTATTTCAGTAAAAAGGTATCTTAGGAGTCAGTTGGTCAGCCAGTGTAAGACGACTCATGTTTCTCGCTAGGTTTGAGCTTCAAGGGTTTGTTACAATTATAGAGAGATAGGCCATTGGTCTAGAGAGTATCACCGGCATTGTTTTATTAGTTATTTAGATCATCCAAATTAGTCTCATAGAGTTGTGACACCTTCAGTTAGAAGTCGTGCACATAGTGCCTCAGTTGATGATTTAGACACTCGGTCTAATTTTATATGCACTCAAATTCATACTCATTTTGGAATGTCAAGGCAATGACTTTGGACTCCATTGGTATAGGCTTGATTTGACTTACTTTCTTTTAGTTTCTATTCTTATTGAGTTGGGGTTTTCATACCCATTGGTGTTTGCATGCCTTCATATTACTATACTGATTGTTGTATGACTTTGTATGGAGTTATGCATATATGACTATCCCCATAGATGATTTCTTTTAGTTGTGCATTGAGTGAATCAATGCTATTTTCCTTGTGGTATAGTATTTGGTTTAAAACCTCTTTTCGTTGGCATTTTGGCCTTGTTATGACCTTAGAGTGATATTGGTTATGTTTTTCCATTTTTGGTTCCTCATACACCTTACGTTGTTGTTGTTATTGTTATTATTTTAGTTGTTATCAATTCTCACATAATAGATGGTTGGACTATTGTCATCTAGTTAGTGTTTCCCATCTTGTGAATCTTATTTGTTTGGCCTAGAACCTTGGTCAGTTGGTCTTCATTTCTATTAGTGAGGCAAAGTCAATTATTGAGTGGATTTTTAATGTGAAGGTAGGTTTGGCCTTCGTGGTTCTATTATGATTCTAGTATTGACAATTTGTTTTTATAAGATTGATCAGCTTGGGGTGTGCCCTTTTAGTTTATGGGTTTATTTTCTGGTAGGGGTATTGATATTTGTTGTTGGTATTAAGTTGAGTACTTTATTTTTCCTATGATGTGGTTCACAGATCAGTTGATTTGAGGTTGTTTTCATGGGTAAATTTTGAAAAATTCTTATTTTGGCAGCTATTCAACCTAATATAACTTCGTTAAGTGCTTCTTTTTTGTGATATGTACTTATGGGTATCCATGGTTATAATATTGGATTGACCAGATTCGGGATAAGATCATATTTTTTTAAGTTGCTCAAGTTTTTCTACCATTAATACTTTTTGCAACCTTGGTGAGTTCTTGGTTATGCCTTGATATATTGTACTATTCCAGCAGATGTGGATTTGATTACTCGTATCTTCCGCCAGTAGTTTTGCTCCATTGTAATTATTCCTTCGATGATATTTCAATTTTTGCCATTATGGGAATTGTTGGGCATATGCTTGATTTTTGATAGTGTGATTGATTTGAGTACATGATCATAGTGGAGACTTGTGGGCTTCAATTTTTGATTTGGACTCTTTTAAATAGCTACTTGAAGGTTATGATTTATTTTGGAATATGAACACTTACTCACTAGTAAGATTGGTTTGGATAACTAAGATTGAGTAGTTCAGTTTTGATGTAGATATTACTTCTATGGGTTGAGAAAATTGATTTCAACCTCATTTCTAGATTTGTTTCAATTGACCTTTCATTTATAGGATATCTAACCTACTATTTACCTACGGGTTTGGTTATCTTCAGTTCAGATGGGTTATGTTTGATAAATGCTCGAGGGATAGTCTATTGGCATGTAGTATTGGTTTCTACTTTCTTGACCTTGATTCTTATTTTTTATCAAAATTTTGGATTGTCTGCTCAACAGAAGAAGTGTGCTCAAGTTAGACTTAGCATGGTTTTATCCACGGTTGGTGGGATATTCTGGAGTGGATCATTCAGTTTCAAGAGTTTGTACTTCGAATTCCTAACTGCCAGTTTTGAGGGTCATTCAGACCAGTAGTGGCTTTAGATAGAGATTGTAAGATTAAATCATCTCTATTTGTGTGTCCAGGTAGCACCTTATGGGATTATTCTTATGCTTGCTATTATGGTTTTTTAGTAGATCAGCTTCAATCTTTCGAGGTTAGTGACATTTAATTATGCAGAAAGAACTCAAATGATATTTGGTGCAAATCAAAGTCAGAATAGCAAAATTGTATTGGATTTTGGAATTTGGAGTTGGTTGCATAGTTCAGGCCTTAGGTGATCTTCAGCTTGATTGAGTTTTTGCTAGGTTGTATGGGTATCAGTGTGAAGTCGGCATGGTGTGGTTTGGGTTTATGTGCTTCAGTCATATTCAACTTAGTTGGAGGTCAGATGGTTGTTAAGCTATTAGGACAGTAAAGTATGAAGTTGATGAAAAAGAGATACCTCTGGTTTAAATCCCCTGAAAGCATTATTTCTTATTAGACGTTATCAGCGGAGTCATGCTCAATGCATGTTGGCCCAGTACTTTATTTTTTTGAGCTTTCGGGCTCTTCTATCCATTGACTTTCATGGATGAAAATCCTTTTAGTAGTAGATATTATAATGACCCTCTAGGTCAATTCTCTATTTTCATGTGTTTCCGGCTTTACGATCCTTCCCATAGTGGCTATAGGTCATTTATGACTTATCAAAATTATCGATTTGGTTATTGAACAATTTGTTTGGGTTTTAGGCTCATTTTTCTATTTTGGAGCTTTCGTTATTATGGAATTTGTCTTGGACTAAAATTCCTAGTAAACGATCTTGAATGAGAATTCCAACAATGTCATCGGATTCGAAACATTATTTTTAGACTAGGGGGATCTTTGGTTCATATCTAGAAGCATCCAGACTCATTTTGGGATATTAGGTAGAATTTGGATAAAACAAAACTAGGGGTGGGACCTACTATAGCCAAAACAATATCATATAAAAGTTTCGATAGTTCCATTAAGTCAAAAAATTGAATTTGTGGGAGCATAGTTCATTTGCGTCCACGGGGTTCCAAACGAATCTCGAACACCTAGTCGAAACCCATTTGGACTTAGAAAAATTTGATAAAGCTGAATTTGGTCCAGCCAATAATTTCCCATTGATAATGTAAGGTTGGGGCAGCATTTGCAATGGGTCAACCTTTTGACCATCGCGATCGCGAGCTTTTCCTATCGCGTTTGCGATGAAAGATCGAGTCGACCTGACTCCTCTTCCTTTTTGCGATCGTGACACCTCCCATCACGTACATGATATTCTACCTTGCTAAGAATTTATGATTGCAGCATATTCCTCGTATTCATAATGAACGATTCTTATGCACATCGTGATCGTAGCTAGGGGTCCTTGTGATTGCGATGTGTAACCCCTAGGCCTATATATTACTCTCTTTCTTAATTTTCTCTCATTTTCTGATCCCCAAACCACTATTATTGAACCCTAGCGCATAGACAAGAGTGTAATTTGTTGATTGGAGTTGGGAAGGTGTAGGGGATGTTGAGCTGACCATTTCCTATTAATATCTTCGGAATTTTTTGACACAAATCCTTTGCTTAATTCTTTATTTTTCTCCTAAAATTCTTAATGTTGTGGGCTGATCTAGGACCCAATTCGTATACTATTTGCACTCAACTTTTGATCACACAGTTCTTGTGTAACGACTCGAGACAACCCCCTAGTCGTCACACGGTGCTTATGACCCCAAAGGACCACAAGCTAACCCATGAATGATATCTACTGTGAGCACTGAATAATAATACTGTAATTAATGTTGAAAATAGGCTGAAATGCTATAAGGTTCAAAATATCTAAAATACTGATAAATAACAACATCTGATAAAAACTGAACATTATTTGAAAACTTGTCTGAAAAGCCTCTAACTGAATCTGTCTGAAAGTGGAGTTGAGGGGACAATCCCCCAACTAACTCCATCTACTGAACTAATACTTCTACTAAAAATATGAAATAGTATAATATCCTCGAATGATGAGGACTTACTACTAAATCTACTGCTGCTGGCTGAACCTGAATCTACTATGCGTGATCGGGAACCTGAGCATCCGAACCTATGATATGAAACATCATAGCGCAGAAAAAGTATGCGTCAGTACGTGGGAATATACTGGTATGCTAAATGAGGTAAGGCTGAATGCAAGGGTTTATATGCATGAGGATATAACTGACTGAATGAGAATAACTGAACATGGGAGTATGTGAAGAATCTGAGAATACTGTAAATACTGAGAATGCAACCTGTGCATATACATATATATATATAAATAAACTATAACTGATCTTTTCTTATGCTAAGTATTGAATTTTGATTACTGATTAACTTATACTGATTGACTATATCTAACAGTCCTGATTCTATAAAACTGAGCTGAGTTGTGAACTGAAGACTAAAACTGTGGGAGGCAATCATCTAACCGACATGCCCTGCTCTGAACTGATTGGGGTCCAACCTATAACCCCAGTTAGAAGGGTGCTAATACTGTTCCATGGGTACTAACACTAGAAAACCAGGATGCCAAGCCTAACTGAAGGGTGACACCTGGGCGGAGCCAAGCCTAATCTGACGGGTGACCCCTGGGAGGTAGTCAAGCATAGTCTGACTGATGACTCTTCATCCTATGATGGCTATGTAGTTTTGGAATACAGGGATTGCTTTTAACGACTTTGACTATCTGACGGGGAAAGCCATCATCCCTGCTCTCACTCGGTGTTGAATCATACTCCCAACTGAAAGACACTGAACTGAGTATATTTGACTGGACTGAGACTGAGTTTACTGAGTTTTCCTAAGTTTTGTAATTGATTGAGTTCTACTGAGTTCTGTAATAGACTGAGAGTGCTGATCATGACATGACTGATACTATTCTATAACTGACACTGGCTCTAGGTAAACAACTAAATTGTTGGGTATTAAATACCCCCAGGACTCGATAGCATGAAAAGTAAAGCAAAGCATAATCCTGAATAATATAACAATGTTCACTTGGTCATAATTCATTCATAGAGACATTTCATCAAACACTTGTAATGCATTAACTTGTACATGAATGGGATCACATAATAATATGTCATGCCTTCACTAGTCAATTCACATAAGCATTTTATCAAACACTTGTAGGGCATAAGCTTGTACATGATTAAGATCTCATAACAACATTTCATGATTCCTCCATCTACTTCACATAGGCATTTTAGCAAATACTTGGGGAGCATGAGTATTTCACATGATAATGGTCATCACATAAACATTATGAATACAATATTTAATTGCAAATTCAAGGGTTTAGCATGCAATTCTTATAATTTCCCCTAAATACTATTCTATTTTTTCTTGAATCTTATCATAATCATGGATTGAAAACCAAATCAACATCATAGATGCATTAATCACTTTATAAGTTTAAGGGTCTATCAAGATAATCACATATTTGTTATACATGCTATTTAATTTCATGAAACTTGAATTTAAATCATGGATTGGAACCCAACTAATATTATGAACATGAATTCAATCTAATTCAAGCATGGAAATCATAAATACATCATCTTTGTACTTTGAAAAAAGGATTCTTAGACTTCATGGGTGAAAGGGACCCATGAATCAACATCTAACATACCTTAATTTGTGAGATTCTTAAAGTTCTTGAAGGATTTCTTGAGCTTGACCTTGATTTCTTGAACTAGGGTTCAGCCCTTTGAGAGAGAATGGCTTGCTTCTTAAGAAAATAGTGAATTAATGAGCAATTTGTGCTCTTTTAGGGTTTGATTGCGTGTTTAGGCTGACTGGGGGTGAGGGAAAAAGACCTTAGTGCTCTCAAAATTAAAAATAAGAACTGACTAAAAATCTCAATTTTGTACGCTGGCGCGACGCGGCGCTATCGCGCCGTGTCACTGAAAATTGATGATTGGGAACTGGGATGATGGCACGACGCGGTGCCATCGCGGTGCCTCACTAGTTGCGAATTTCCCCTTTGGCACGATGTGCCATGATCACGGAGTCACACTGGAAAATGACAATTGGGAAAAAGGCCAGTGGCACAACGCTGTGGTATCGCGTTGTCTCAGTGAAAAAGGACAAATTCCATTTGGTACACTGTCTTACTAAAATGGCTCTAACTCTTCGCCCGGGTGTCGGATTTGGGCGTATTTGGTATCGATGGAAAGCATATTTAATTTCCCACGCAATAAACAGTAAAAATCTTGAAAATTCCACATTTATAAAAATGTATTCATCTTTAAAGTAAGTCTTTAATATTTTTGGGATAAATTTAAGCAAGGTAAAAGTACGGAGTGTTACAATATCTCCCCCTTGGGAACATTCATCATCGAATGAGACTGATTAAGCTGAAGGCTTCTGATAGACTGAGTTTATATGCTGGACATGCATATTTGCTGCATGGAATACATGACTGAACTGATTAATGAATGCGTGACTGAATATGCAACGATAACTGATACAAGATTATAGTTGTAACTGAACATGGAACTGAGTAGATTTAAGGAAGACTGTTACCTTAAGATGATAACACTAATAAGCCTAATATCATTTATTGAACATGTATGAATGCAAATATGAGAACATGAATGAGTCTGAAATGTGATACACAAATTGAATATCGTGAACTGGACTGAGCCCTTGAGTACATAACATACGACTAAGATTGAAACTAGAGGGTCAACTGTGATGACCCATTACTCCAACTGGGTTCGCTACATGAAGAGAAAATGGAAGGTTTAGATCATGATAGCTCAGGGGTTATAGTGCATCTCCCCCTTGGGACACTATGTCCCTCGAAGAATGTTGACTTGACTGAGATACTGAGGAAAAGCTAAGACGATGTACGGGGCACCTAGGAACTGAATCGTAACTGGATATCTAGGATCTGAAACTGAAACATAATACATAAACTAGGCTGAACTCATTACTACTAGGATCCTCTATCTTGGAATGGTTATATTCATGAAACTTCGGATAATACAACTAGATGGAAAGATGGGAAACCATACCAACTTATCCACCTAACTGCTAACCTGTAGTACTGGATTTACAGATTAACTCATGCTAAGAACTTATACTCAACTGGAGCATTTCTTGACACTCTTTCTATAGAGTTCTACTGACTTTAGGGAACAAGGAAATCTCGGCATGTTCTGAATAAGATATCTGAACAAGAAATCATAACATGGCTCTAATTCTGTAACATAGAGTAAGGCCTACAAAACACCTTCTAAGATAGAGTTGCTAAGCTTTGTGCACTATAGCTACAAATTTTCAAGATTAGACACATTTTTTGAATACTTTCTCAACTATACTCTCCACCTTAGCTCAACACTTCACCTGAAACTACAAAAAATATTTACACGGGCACTGAGCACAAATGCATAAACATACTAGCTTATCTGATTAACTAAACGGTTGATAGTTGAATACTGGTCACTTAAGATTGAACTATTCTTAGCCTAAATAATTGGATTGAAATTGTAGAGTGCTATATATATGAGGTAAGGACTGACTGAGGAACGTAAGGTAACTGAACATGAATTTGTGGAAATGGTTCTTATGCAAGACTGAGCGCATAACCTGATTCTGAAATGGTCTATAAGCTAAAGTAATGAAATAATGATAACTGAATAAATAGTGACTGTACGCTAGGGTCAAGCAAACCTGAAACTGAACTGAGCCACTGAGATGACTGCTAAACTGAGACTGTCACTGAGATTCATACTGGAACTGAATACTGGGATATGATAAAACATGGCTACTGTATGAATACTAGGTCTGAAACTATGTGAGGGAAACTGAGATAAATTGAGGATCTGAATATACAACCACACTTTGTCTTCTCTTATATTCTCATTTCCCTTCAACAACTAAATAAAGCCTTCTGCTAGCCATTCACTTACACACCAACATGAAATTCAAACCTATCCTTATGACTACAACCTCGTGTAAAACAAGCGTGCACTAATCTTTCCTAACATGAAACATTTACCCTACTCTCTCCCTTTTAAGAAATCACTCATTACTACATCATCTCATAAGGAGAGTTCACTGAAAGGCTAAAACATGATAACCTGAAGCATGAATGGACACTACACTAAACTTGATACTTAACTGAGGCCTGATAAATAGAATATCAATATCATGGATTTATCAAGAGGTCTAACTGAAGGTATACATGACATAATTTGAATTTAGCTGATTATTAGGAGAGTAGCATGAGTACTGGAATTGAACATACTATAAAGCATGAGTACAAAAGTCATGATCGACATGATCTGAGTTTGTAGTTTCTGTATTCATGGATCATGATTTGTAATAATAAGTGATCTGGAGCTTCTTATACTAGAAATTGTAAGCGTACATGATTTTCGTTAGTGTGCACAAATATGAACTATGATCATAGAGCTGACATGTAAAGCATGAGTATGGACATTACTGAAATTACTACTAGAATCTAAAACCTGACTTGGTTACTTGTTCTACCATCTCCCCCTTAGCTTAAAGCCATTATTCTAAGTCTGTGAATAACTTAATAAACTCTAAATCGAACTGAAACCACTTTGCTCTAGAGTCTGAGGTACAATAATACTCATAAACACTGAACTCATCCTGGTGGACTACTCTGATAGTGTAAAAGTTGCTGCTAGTACTTTTTTTTTAGATAAAACTCTTAACTTTATATAGCCCCAATATTTATCATACAATAGCTTAAACACTGACTAACTTAGAATTTTCAACTCTTCCTTCTATTAGCTCAACCTTCAAAGATTCAAACTTAGATTATAACACATAACATGGATATTCGTAAATTGTTAATAACCATACTACTTTCATCATAGCCGGCAAATATCACATCCATAACATATATTCCAAATCAACAAACTTAAGTCCTTGCACACACTGCTTGAAGCCTACTAATTCACCTTTCATACAACTAGCCCTATGAAATATAATCTTCTCAAATTCAAATAATACTATTCCTATTTTACTGCTGCTAAACCCCTGGGTCCTTGATTTTAACTCTAGGTCATATGTTATCATAGGATTCTGATTAGGTATCTAAAAGAACACCTGACTTTGTCTAAATGCACGATTTTTCATTAATCATGAATGAAATCTTTCTTACTCATAAGCGTGCGATGGGATTGATCGATCTTGATTGTTTCTGTCACCTTGAAAATAAGGAAGGTCTGGAAAGAATAGAGCAAGATGATAATCTATATAACTTTACTAGAGTACCTATCTATAGCATGATCTGAGACATGAAAGAAGGGAAACTTTTTCCTAAAACATCTTATAGCCTCCTGTCCATAAGTGTGGCATGCTATACACCCATGTATAAGACTCTACTAGATGCGGCTTTCAGACTTTCTAGGACTCTATTGAACCTTAGGCTCTGATACCAAGTGTGTAACAACTCGAGACTACCCCCTAGTCATAACACAGTGCTTACGACCCCGAAGGAGCACAAGCTAACCCATGAACGATGTCTGCTATGAGTACTGAATAATAATACTGTAATTAATGTGATAAATGGGCTAAAATGCCATAAGGTTCAAAATATCTAAAATATTGATAAATAACAACATCTGTTAAAAACTGAACACTATCTTAAAACTAGTCTAAAAAGCCTCTAACTGAATCTGTTTGAAAGTGAAGTTGATGGGACAATCCCCCAACTAACTCCATCTACTGAACTAATACTTCTTCTGGAAATATGAAATAGTATAATATCCTCGAATGATGAGGACTCACTGGTAAATCTAATGCTGCTAGATGAACCTGAATCTAATATGCATGATCGAGAACATAAGCGTCTGAACCTATGATATAAAATATCATAGCGCAGAAAAAGTATACGTCAGTATGTGGTAATGTACTAGTATGATAAATGAGGTAAGGTTGAATGCAAGGTATCATATGTATGAGGATATAACTAACTGAATGAGAATAACTGAACATGAGAGTACGTGGAGAATTTGAGAATACTGTAAATACTGAGAATTCAATCTGTGTATATATATATATATAAAAAAATGTAACTGAGCTTTTCTTATGCTAAGTATTGAATTTTGATTACTGATTAACTGATACTGATTGATTATATCTAATAGTCCTGATTCTATAAAACCGAGCTGAGTTCTGAACTGAAGACTGAAACTGAGACTGAAACTGTGGGAGGTAATCATATAACCGACATACTATTCCACGGGTACTAATACTAGAAAACCAGGATGCCAAACCTAACTGATGGGTGATACCTGGGTGGAGCCAAGCCGAATCTGACGGGTGACCCCTGGGAGGTAGTCAAGCATAGTCTGACTGGTGACTCCTCATCCTATGATGGCTACGCAGTTTTGGAGTACAGGAATTGCTACTAACGACTTTGCCTATCTGACAGGGAAATCCAACATCCCTGCTCTCGCTCGGTGCTGAATCATACTCCCAACTGAAAGACACTGAATTGAGTATATTGGACTGGACTGGACTGAGACTGAGTTTACTGAGTTTTCCTAAGTTCTGTAATTGATTGAGTTCTACTGAGTTTTGTAATAGGCTGAGAGTGCTGATCGTGACATGACTGATACTTTTCTATAACTGACATTGGCTCTAGGTAAACAACTTAATTGTCGGGTATTAGATACCCCCAGGACTCGATAGCATGAAAAGTAAAGCAAACAATAATCCTGAATAATATAACAATGTTCACTTGGTCATAATTCATTCATAGAGACATTTCTTCAAACACTTGTAATGCATTAACTTGTACATGAATGGGATCACATAATAACATGTCATGCCTTCACTAGCCAATTCACATAAGCACTTTATCAAGCACTTGTAGGGCATAAGCTTGTACATGATTAAGATCTCATAATAATATTTCATGATTCCTCTATCTACTTCACATAGGCATTTTAGCAAGTACTTGGGGAGCATGAGTATTTCACATGATAATGGTCATCACATAAACATCATGAATACAATACTTAATTGGAAATTCAAGGGTTTAGCATGTAATTCTTATAATTCCCCCTAAATACTATTCTATTTTTCATGAATCTTATCATAATCATGGATTGAAAACCAAATCAACATCATAGAAGCATTAATCACTATATAAGTTTAAGGGTCTATTAAGATAATCACATATTTGTTATGCATGCTATTTAATTTCATAAAACTTGCATTTAAATCATGGATTGGAACCCAACTAATATTATGAACATGAATTCAATCTAATTCAAGAATGAAAATCATAAATACATCATCTTTGTACTTTGAAAAAATGATTCTTAGACTTCATGGGTGAAAGGGACCCATGAATAAACATTTAACATACCTTAATTTGTGAGATTCTTAAAGGATTTCTTGAGCTTGACCTTGATTTATTGAACTAGGGATTTGCCCTTTGAGAGAGAATAGCTTGCCTCTTGAGAAAATAGTGAATTAATTGTGTTCTTTTAGGGTTTGATTGCGTGTTTAGGCTGACTGGGGGTGAGGAAAAAAGACATTAGTGCCCTCAAAATTAAAACTCAAAACTGACTGAAAATCTTGATTTTGTACGCTGGCACGACGCGGTGCTATCGCGCCGTGTCACTGAAAACTGACAATTGGTAACTAGGATGATGGCGTGATGCGGCGCCATCGTGGTGCCTCACTGGTTGTGAATTTTCCTTTGGTGTGACGCGCCATGATCGCGGAGTCACACTGAAAAGTGACAATTGGAAAAAAGGCTAGTGGCGCGACGTGGTAGTATCGGTGACGCGACGCGGTGGTATCATGGTATCGTATGGTATCGGTGGTAGTAAAATCAAGGATATCCTTGATTTTACTACTATTTTCTAAAAGGGGATGTATTTTAACTTTTTACTTTAAAAATGGATTCCTTTTCAATAAAAATTGTACAACCTTCTTTAATGAATTATGATCTTTTGAAACTACTAGTTTAGTATACGTGTGTTGCACGTGTGTGTCATGACAATATTATTAACTTAAATACTGTAAGTGTAAGAAATTTAGTATTCGAAATCCACAAAATCTGACTAATCTGGATTCGAAGCATCGGACCTGACATGGATATATTCTAATGGTTAAAAGTGAATAATATAATTGGACAATCTTCCTTTTCTTGCTCTATACATTAAAATTTTAACTTAACAATAATTCTAAAACAAAGTTCAATAAATAAAAAAAGTTTCATAACTTTGTTGGGTTTGAATTTAATTATTCAGCATATTTTATAATTTACATGAGAAAAGAATAAAGTAAGGAATAGAAAAATTTATACCAAAAAAAATAAAGAAGCATACACTCAATTCAAAACATGTGAGACGCGATCCATCCTTATCTTATTAAGACATGAATAAATATGTAAAATGTAATAAGGTATCAAATGTTTTCCTAATAATGTGTGCACATTGGGGTTTCTCCACTTTCTTTCATTAATTTTCTTGATTACTGAATGTGGTCATGTTATACTTATGATCTGGAGTACATTAATAGTTTATGTGGTCTCTCCATATTCATGATTCTTGAAAACACGAATTTGTTCTAATATATTTACGGAACGTCTTTAATTTTTTCACTTTCTTGTCACACAAAATAGAAAGAAAGTTAAAGCCCTCTTATACACAAGTCACAACAAAGATGCATGAAGAGTTATAGTCGAATAATATTTCAGAGAGAAAAAAAAATAATTGAATCAACAACAACTACTGTTATAATAGTGTTGCCTAAAAATTGCATAAAAACTATCAATACCTGTGAAAGAAATAAAACTTGCGGCAACATAAAAAGGAATCACTATTTTCATAATATAAACCTTAATTATTCCAGCGAAATAAGTCGTTAATCTTTTTATCTACCTCATTAAAAGTTATTTGTTAATTTGTGGTGTCCAAGTATTATGTATCTCTAACAAAATGCTCATAAACTTTTTCAGATCAAAGATCTTTAAAATCTCTAGACATCTTTTTGACTCCAAATCCTCATTTTGTAGTTATCATTTAATGGTGGACTTTATAATTACAAATCATGATATATATAAACTATAAAATTTGGAGTCTGAAAAATCGATAGAACGATTATTTAAACAAAGAAAAAGGAAAAGGAAAGAGCTTAACTTTCAATTTTTATGACTACTTCATTCAACAACAACATGTTTCTTTTGCCCAATTTTTTTATCAAAATATAATCTTCAGCTGTAAGAGAAAATAAAATAAATTATCAAAAGGGAGAGTGCATTGTCAATTATTGAGTATGAATTCAAAGTTATCGATTAAGTAAAGAAAACCAAAAGGTGGTGATAATAAATTCAAGAAGACAACTCAAATCAAATTTAAAATAAGAAGAAAACATAGAGGTAAAAATAGTGTATGCTACTTAAATAGCATTGTAAAATTTTTTGCTTATACATAGTAAAATTCCAATTAGCTTAAAAGTTGGAAATATTATAAATGTTTTACCTAAATCAAATTACCCAAAAAAAAAGTCCAAGGTTTTAGCTCTTTTGAAATAATAACGTGCACTTATTAGTTATTTTTGTTCTCCAACCTTTTCTTTTCCTTTAGTATTAGCACTCCAATTTTGATGGAAGCTTAGAGAATAAAAATTGCCGAATGAGTCATAATTTTTTTCCTTATATTAATTCTTATGAAGTAAAATCGTTATTGAATGCTACTGCTATTTTATAATTTTAATGAAAACCTCAAAAAAAATTTCTTCTTACCATTTTCTTAGGACTCCTTTTTTATATACACAAGAAAAAAGAAAATTTACCAACATTAATTTTTCACATATTTTTGTCTTACCAATTTTAGGACTTCTTAATTTTAAATATATAATTTAAAGAAATAAGTGAAAAGACAATTTTTTCTATTACGGAGATTTTTAATGAGGGGTAAAAAGTTTAAATCATTTTTTTAAGGGTATCCGCACTTCTAATATATTGTAGATATATGATATTTTGAAAAATTAGATCGAGGTTGAATCTGGTCCATTATTAATCCACTATTTTACCACTGCTATTTCTTTGGTAGACAGAGAATTCGACCCTTTTCTATGCTATTATGCTAATTTAGTCCCGAACTTGATCTCTGGCTATAGATTTACAAATTTACACATTTTTAGTGTCGGTTCGAGTTCCAATATTTATTATATATATATATATACACATACATATATAGCTGATACTGCATGCAGTATATTGATTATGATGATTATTGAAAGTCCTAGTTCGGGACCAGGCAGTGTAGACGGATATCCCGAGTCCCCTATGGGTTCCTTCATTCGTGAGCCACAGGGCCAGAGAAGGATGGTCGTTGTAGGTCCTTTCTTTGTGAGATACTGAGCTAGAGGAGGTTTACACACTTAGTACATTATCACTCTTAGATTGGACTTGGTATTATCGGTTTATGTTGAATTCATTCATTCATCTGTATTACCTATCACCAGTATGATTATTTGGTGCTTATATCTATCGACCTTATGGGGGGTTGTCTAGGTATAAGCTATGATTGTCGTTTGTTAATTGCTTGCGTGAACATTCCGTACTTATAGGGGAGGGGGCGTTAGGTTATTATTTGCTTGGACTAGCCAAGTACTGTATTGTTGGTTATTATGATTAGTTTGTGGCAGGATGATTATGGACTGGTACCCAAAATTGTCAGTATATTTCTTATTTCTTTCTCATAGTAAGATATATTATTGTTAGATTATCTTGTTATTAGTCCCATTAGCTCCTTTACTTGGCTATGATCCCTAAGATGTTAGGTTGATTCCCTCATACTATTATCCTTGAGTTTATTCCTATATATGGGTGTGTTTGTGTGTGTGTACACACACACACACACATATATATATCCCTCTCTTTCCTTATCTATTCATATAATATATGTCCTTTGGCCTTGTATTACTTTTATATATCCTTTTTTACTCTTTATTTGTGTATTGGCTAGTGATAGACGGTATTGCACTTTAGTTCCTAAATAATGATATAGGATAGTTTATCCTTGTTGCTTCATTAGCATTATTGTGTTTAGTTCCTTGGATAGTTGTGTGTAGTTTATATTCCTATTTTACATGTTATTTATTCTTATATTATCTTTGGAGCTCAGTCGGTTGTGCCTACTGAGTACCATGTGTTTGGCACTTATACAACACTTCTGCGGCCTGCAGATCATAGTACGATTTCTCGTTGTTGAAGTATGCATCATGCGGAGCAGCCATTGATCAGAGATGTGGGGTGATCTCCTGACATTCGGAGTATTCCTGCTCTCCCTCTTATTTATTAGATCGATCTCTATTTTGTATTTCAGAGTTTGCTTGTATTATACTTATTTTGTATTTCACGTGTACTCTTGTTATAGTAGATGCTCTTGTACTGGCTCCACCAGGTTTTGGGTTTATATTAGTGTAACTATCCAATTTCTCAAGTCATGATGACACCTATTATAACCCAATAGTAGGTAAGCCAACCCATAATTCAAAATAGCTAGTAACAGACTATCAAAAGAAATGAAAGGAAAAACCAAAATAAATATGATAAATGGCATGTATGTTTAAATACAACACAAAACCTGATGAAGTTAGTACAAGAGTTTTCAATACATTAAGAGTAAAAGTGAAATATAGAGTAAATATAAGTACAACCGACTCTTAATACAATATAGAGACCAGTTTAATCCATAAAAGGGAGAATAGTAATACTCTGAACGTCAGCAACTCACTCCAAATCTCCAATCCATAGTTGCTCTGCACGATGTACAGAACAACGGCGAGAACTCCTACTATGATCTGTAGACTGTAGAAGTGTAGTATGAGTACCACACTCGTGGTACTCAGTAGGCATCGACAGACTTAGTTCCAAGGATAATGCAAATATAAATAATATGTAAAGCAGGAATATAAACTACAGGCAGCCATCCAAGAAACTAAACATGATATTACTAAGGGGCGATAAGGATAAACTATCCTATCGTAATAGTAATCAGGGTCCAAAGTGCAATATTGTATATCACTAGTCAATATACAAAAAGGACTGAAAAGAAGTTACATAGTAGTATACAAAGTCAAGAGTACATATATGACATGAATAGGCAAGGAAGATAACGATATACGGTGATACAATATATATATATATATGTACTCTTGACTTTGTATACTACCCTAATGGTTAAGGTAATGACCTAAGTTAACCACCCAAACATCACAAGGCATCCCAACCTAGTAGTAAATCTAGTGCTAACATAGCCAAGGTCTCTAATCATAATGTCTAACCATGAGATAACTATCTATAATGTAACTTACCATAAAGAGTAAAGGGATCAAAATCATACCTCCAACCTCAGTATCTATCCATAATCAGCCTACCACAAACTAACCATGATAACAATAATGAAGTAACTATCTAGTTTGAACAAACAATACCTAATTGGGCCCCCATAAGCCTAGAATATTCAATCAACACTCAATAATCATAACCTATACCTATGCGACCTCCCATAAGGATGAAAGATATAAACACCAAACAATATATTGGTGATAAGAAATGCATATAAATAAATGAATGCAAAGTAAATCAATAGTACCATATTTTATCCAGGAACCATAACGTACTGTAACGACCCAAACCAAGGCCTAGTCGTGACGGGTATCTCAAGCTCACTATGGGTCGGAGACCACCCCTTTAGCCTGTCCTACAAATCATAATAATTATAAATAGAGAAATACAAACCCAAAATAGTAATAAGAAAGATAGATAGCCAAAAGAAGATTTTGAAACCAAAACTAACAACCAACCTAACTCTTGTCCACAAAAGCCTCTAAAACCAGAATAACAAACTAGGTTAGGACATGCCCCCCACCATGACAAAAGAAAGTCTACAATTTCCCAAATATGAAAAAAAATCTAATGAAATGACCCGACCTAGGGCCTTATCGTAATGGGCATCCCAAGTTCGACCAGGACCGAGGACTACTCCCATTACCTAACCCAACCTCCAGTCGCCTGCCCTGAGTTGGATGAATTTTGATCATATAACAAGATAGTGTGTTTATTCAATTCTAAACTCTGGGATAGGTCTATAACTGAGATCAACCCAACCGAGCCCAATCGCCTGAACCCAACCGAACCATACCAAACCATAAACTAAAACCAAACCAATCGGTAACCAAGTTCCTATCCATAACATAATATAAGAGGATAGAACAACCAATAATATCGTCCAATGGTGTCAGCCCCAATACTAATGCCTATACTAAGGCTAACCCCAATATCGATCCTGCCTATTCCAACCCATAGTAGTTACAAATGCCTCTAACCAAAAGAAAAATAATATTCGATTGGGACATGCCCCCAACCATTTCTAAAACCAATATCCATAAGTAAACCAAAGTAGAGCCTTCCAAAATATGGAATCTCACCATTTCAATCCAAAGATTATCTCGAAGTTCGAACACTAAGCAGGAGGAATAGAATGACCGGTTCCTTCATCGCATAAGGATACAGCTGCCCAAGGATTGGTTAGCAGATGAACGCTAGCAAGAAAACTCAGGATAAGGATAAAATAATGACATCCTGTAAAACCAAGTAAAACATCCATATGTATACAAACCATTCATATATATATAACTATGCCAGGAAAGGGAATCAGGTTTAGCATGTATTTAAAACCATTAACCTGGAATGAGAAGCTTAACCATCCTAAAACCACCCACGAGTTTATATGGGTCTAGTGTAACCCCCTGAAAAGGCCTCGATGTATGTAACCGCACAAACCAGATATACTATAAGAGTAGGGGATTCCCAATTACCCTTCGCTTTCCATGATACATATGTACAGTGTACTTAGAGGATTCCCATGTACCTCATAGTATCATATAGGGTCTCCATGCCCTTCCCTCATGTCTGCATACATGAGTTTCGAGTGCCCGTCTATAGAAATCGCACCTTCACGGTTAGATACCACACCCCACCATTATTTCCCAATTAAAACCAATTTTATCCAACCAAACCATTAGACCATTTTTATTAACCAAGGCTATAAGTAGTGGTATCTCCATACCGACTATAACTTGCAAGTAATGTCCTTAGCCAACCTTTTCATGTAGAGGGATTCCTGTGTACCCATAGTCTGCATTATCAAATTAACTTGGGGAAATCCCGTGTATCCCTCAAGTGTTTCATTATTAAGTTTTCTTGGGGGAATCCCATGTACCCCACAAGTTGTTCATTAACCATGTTTACTTGGGGGATTCTCTTGTACCTCATAAGAAAATTTAATTAACCATGACCATGACCACTAAACCTTACCATTTAACCATTCCAAAACTATTTAAACCATTTAGGGTTCCATTACCAAACCATACCGTGCAATAGTTCCATTAAAAATCCAATAATATAGTAAAAGCATTCTCATAGGCATTTTATCAAACATGTTGGGGACATAGTGTTTCCAAATCAATTTCAATTACCATTTAACCATTTCCATGCAACCAATTGTCCAAATAACCATTAAAGCATGTAAAAACATAATTAAAACATGGGAAAACCATAACCAAATATTTAATACCAAAACCCCAACACATATTTGAAAACACCAAAACCATATACTAATCATGCCATGAAAACATTGTATAAATCATGCCTTTAGTTGGAAATAACAATGAGGGAAGAGTATCTTGCCTTATATTAGAAGATAGTGGAGAGAAACCACCAACACAAGTCCCAAACTGCTTTTCTAGATAAAACCCTAGACTTTCTTTACCCCAAAAGCCTTAGAGAGAATTATAGAGTGTTTAAGAGATTTTTTAAGTATATAATAATAAAATAATAGTGTATATAACCTCCCAAGTGGGTTAGAAGTTGTGGGGCCTTAATAGGTTAAGTAGTTAAATATCTCGATTTCCCCCACTTAAACTGCATACGAATCCCGTCTTAGGGTACGACTATACCATACCAGTCGTACCCTCCAGTACGAGTGGTACCTACCACTCGTACCCTAGGTTCCCTCCTTGGACCCAACACTGTCTATCATACGACTCACCCAAACCAAGGTGTATCAAGTATACAACTTGTACCCTTGACCTATACCCCTAGCAGAATAAAATCAAGAAAAGTTTGAACACTGTTCACCATACGAGTCCATGGAATGACTCGTACCCTTCCATACAACTCATACAACCTAATTCAAACCCATTCCAGAAACTAATCCAACCCACCAACCAATACTGGTCAGCATACGACCAAGACATACCACTCATACCTCAGGGTACGAGTAGTACCCATAAGTTGTAACTGGTCCAAAAAATAGAAATCTAAAAAATTATCTAAGGGTCAAAAACCCAGGGTGTTTCATGAAATAGCAAGACTTTCTGAAAGATAGAGGCTCACCACTTCACAACAACTGAATCGATGTACCACACCACCTAACGATGTACAGGATAAATAGAAAAAACCTCAGACCCTACATCATGAAATAATGTAGGGATGGTTAGTGGGACGAGCACTGGCATGTAACTCAGGAAAAGTGTTTAAATAATGTCATTTACCAAAACTGTCAAAATCATATGTACAACATTCATATATACATACATAAGATGGTGGGATAGAGACAAGGGCCATGAGCATGAGAGTTTAAACTATTAACCTGAATTATGCTACTTGCTCCATCCTAATGGCACCCACTGGCTATATGGATTTAGCTCCCCTGCTGAAAGGGCCCTAGTGCGTGTTAGTCTCACGAACCAAGAAAATCTTAAGGAAAGACTAAAGACACCAACGCAATAGACATTCCAATATATAATATGTTCACCAAGCACACGATCATATAGATCCCCACACCGGCAAACGTGGTTTATAGTGTTGGTCCCCCCCCCCGGACTACACCTTCACGGTGAGCTACACAATTCTCTTAAATCCTAAATTAAAATCATTTTGCACATAAACCCATCCATTAACCCAGGAGTCTTATGTTAAGGCATTTTTCAATATGGTATCGTCATACCAATTATGCTTGAAAGATAATATAAGTATGCAAAACCAAACCAAGAAACCATTAGACTCCCATGTCTCATTTAGATTCCAAAACCATGGCCACCAAGGGCACTCCAAAACTATTTTTATCATCCATTATCCTTTAATGCAATGCAATGGTGTAAAGGACAAGTTACATTATGCAATTGTATATGTTTGAAATCAAATTCATGAGGTGGGTTAAGGTTAATGCCATTATCCAACCAAAATCCTTCAATTTGGGGAAACCTATGTCCCCCATTCCAATCCCTATAACCATGCACCCATCGAGTCCCAAAAAGCATTAAACAAAGCATGAATAACAAATTTAATCCATTGAAAAAGCAATTCAAGTAACCACCATTAAAATCCCTCAATCTAATTTTTAACCCAAGAATTTAAATCATATGAATATTGAATTATTTATGCCATGATGAAAAATAGTGGTATAGGGAAGACCTACATTATTGAAATACACAAAAAATTGAAAGGAATTCGAAGGTTGGAGCTTGAATACTGAATTACTTGTAAAACCCTAGTATTCTCTTGCCTTAAGAGTTAAAAAGGAGAAAGTAATGTTTTAATTTTGATAACTGATGTTAAAGGGGTCATTTGTAACACCCCCAATTTTCTGAACCGAAATGCTACACGGTGCATATGACCCCGAAGGACCATAAGCTAACCCATGACTGATATCTGTACCTGTGCACTGTAATATATAATGTAATAAAGCGGAAAACATGAACATGTAAGCCATAAGGTTTAACTGAATAAAGAATCTGTAAAATAGTAATATCCCTGTGGGTGAAAGATACCCAAAATAATTGAAAACTGAATCTGAAGCTAAATCTGAGAGTAAATCCAAAAGCCTCTAAGTACTGTCTGAAATAAGGAGTTGAAGAAACATGTCTCCAACTAACTCCATAAAACTGAACTGAAGAAATAAATGAATAAATCAACTAATGTCGTCCTCGAATGAAGAGGACTCACTGCAACTCTGTTTACTGAATGCAACTGCTATTGTTGGTCTGGAACTCATGCCTCTGAACCTATGGTGTAACATAAAAAGAAAGCACCATAGCGCAAATGCATCAGTACAACTGAAGTACTGAGTATACAAGTGAGGTACGCTAATGCGAAGGGTTTACATGCATGAATAATACTACTGACTGACTGATATGAATGTAAGAGTACAAACATACATACATAGTAACTAAGATCGTGATTATGAAATGGCTAAATCTGTACGCTAACACATGGCTGGAACCATAGTTCTGATAACATAGATGGCTGTATCTGATAGCCCTGAATCTGGTTGAACTCTCTGAGTTCTGTGCTATAACTGAATTTGACTGTATCTAACAGTCCTGGTATATTGATATTTGAAGAAATATCTGAGTTCTTTTACTGAGACTGATACTGAAATTATGGGAGGTAGTTATTTAACCGACATGCCCCATTTATGCCATTATGGCTAAGATAGGGTCCAATCTCTGCCCTGACTGGAAGGGTGTCAATACCGCGCCACTGGTAAGGACAACATGTGAGCAACCCTCATATAACAGGTAACTCTAGTGAGAACGGTGGGAACCCTCATATAACAGGTTAAGCCACCTCATCTACCCTCATATAATAGGTTGCGATGTCTCAACCTATGTTGGCTAATAGTTCTAGAATGCAAGGATGACTGCTAAGAATCACACCCTCATATACAGGTGATTTCCCATCCTTGGGTTCACTCAGTGCTAACTTCTACTCCCATCTGAAGAGACTAAACATGATTCAACTGAATGTACATGGACAGATTAACTGACTTCTGTTGACTGACGGAGTAGTACTATCATCTGAGAGTTAACTGGGATCATGAGATTTCTGAGGTTTCCTGAGTCACATGACTGACTGAGTTCTATAGATTATAGCTTGACTGAGATTATCGTGACAACGTGACATGGATCTAGGCACACAGCTATGTTTTTTGGGTACGAATACCCCCAGGACTCGATAGAAGAAAACTGACACACATGATATGACTTGATCACAAGATTGGAGTCCACAATTTGCTATATCATAAGTAGGGGATAGTATACTTCATGTATTTAATCAACACCTCAAACATGGTAGGGAAAGCATGGATATAATTTGCACACAAAATTCATATTTCCATCTTCATACATACTTCATGCCATCACCATAAGAATACATAAATAGCATGGGCATTCATATTGAAGTGTATCGCTAACATGGACTTGTCATTTAGATATCATGAAATCATGTAAATATGAACTTCTAATATCCTAGGCATTTTATCAAACACCTTACATGCATTCTTTAAGGCATAGGTGGATTTCATACTTGCATTAGTTCAACCCACCCAAAGTTCATGATTTTCAACCAACAATCACATATATTCCATGAAAAACATCATCATCTTGAAACTTGAACAACAATCATCAATGTGTACATGCTTATATCACCATAAAAGTTTACAAAATAACATTTAAAAGCATGGTTCTTGAACTCTATGAACGAATTGAATCCATAGATGAACACTACGCATACCTTAAAGCTTGATCTTGAAAGAGATCTAATGTTTCTGAAGGTTCCTGAAGAAATACTTAGGCTTGCCCTTGATTTTTCTTGACTAGGGTTTAACCCCTTTGGGAAAGAATGATCTTGTTCTTGAGGAGATGATCTTGAGAGGAAACCCTAATCTTGTGGTTGAAAGTGTAAGAAGGGGTTTTTAAGATATTTTAACTAAAGATAATGGAAGATAATACGTTCCTTGAGGGTTATAAGTCTTGGGAAGAGAAGGAAAAAGACCAAAATACCCTTATGAAATAAATTCCCAGTTGCTGAAAATCATAGCTGACGACATTTGTGACAAGGCGTCAAAAGTGTGGTAAGCCGTCAAAAATATCGTCACACAGGAGCTGGAACTGATGGTTTCTGCCTAAGTATGATGACCTTTGTGGTAGGACGTCACAAATATGGTAAGCTACCATGAATTTCGTCACTTAGGAGCTGGTTTCTGCCTAAGGCTGACGACCTTCGTGGTAGGGCGTCACAAATATGGTAAGCTACCACGAATGTCGTCACACAGGAGTTGGATTCTGCCTAAGGATGACGACCTTCGTGGTAGGGCATCACAAATGTGGTAAGCTTCCACGAATGTCGTCACACAGGAGTTGGATTCTTCCTAAGGCTGATGGCCTTCGTGGTAGGGTGTCACAAATGTTGTAAGCTACTACGAATGTCGTCACCCAGTTTCCAGCCTGACATGCTGGAGTAAAATAGGAATAACTCTTTACTCTGATATCGGATTTAGGAAAAATTGGTATAGTTGGAAAGATAATTCAATTATCTATCTGTTGAAAGGTCATTATATCAAAAATGCCAAGTATAATGAGAGATATACTCATTTGAAGTTGACTATACCAATATCCTTCTCAAGAATTCAATCGGTAAGGAATGTTTTGATTCGTCTGATAGCTGGGAGTTATTTGAAGCCTTAATATACATCTAAATTACTCATGAAACTATAAAATAACCATGATGTACTATGCATGAGCTTGGTACATGGCTCAAATATTGGTTTGGATTTTTTTTCGGGGTATTACATCATTAGAGTGTTTTTAAGTTGTGAGTAAAGTGTAAAGGGAGGAAAGACCAAAAAGAACTCAATTAAAACGTGTAGGAAAATACTGAGTATAGTTATCATGACTTGGGTAATGACTCGTGAGGTTTGAATACGAGTCATACCCTCGAGTCGTTACCTAAGGGTCAATATTTTGACCCCTCACTGTTATGAAAACAAGTCTCATATATGACTCGTTAGCTGACGTCACGATTCCTGACGTCAACTTGTGGTTAGAGCTAGATTCTTAGGCAACCTACCTATTGTGACAATAAGTAACTCCTAACGACTCATTATGCCTCATAATGAGTCATACCTTAGACTCATTGTCATGGGACCAAAACCTGGGCAAACACAATGTCGTAGTAATGAGTCCTCATCGTGGCTGATTACCTGACATCAAGACTCATTACCTAAACCATTACTACTGGAAGTGTTGACAATATTTTAGAAACTTGGCTAGTCAATTACCCAACTCATGGAGGGTCTAAAGCTCAAGAACTTGGGGTGTCATACGTACAAAGTATATACACCTCCTCCAGCTTAACCATTTACAAAGGCAGGGTCTATGGCGACCTTTCGTCTTTAGCACGACGACTCTCGAATGTAAGAGCACCTAGGGAATTTGGGGATATTCTATACACTACCTGGTCTTGGTTTAGGATTTCCAATAATCATCATCATCAATCTACTCTGTCCAGTATCAGAGAGATGTATAGATAATAAATGTATGAATTTGAACCATGGCTAAAAGAGTCTAAGTTTGGAAATTCATTGCTTGAGATCAATTCTGAAATTAAATTAGCATAAAATATGTAGAGAGGAGTGGAATCTCTCTCCACCAAAGTAAATGCTAATGGTAAAAGAGTGGATAAGCAATGGACCAAAATCAATCCTGGTCAAATTTCCAAAACATCATCTTTATTTTGAAAGATCATAAATCAGTAAATAAGGTGGTACAATCTCCATTATAAAGGAATCCATTTTAAAAGTAAAAAGTGGGAATAAATCTCTTTTTTCATAAAATAGTAGTAAAATCATGGTTTTGGTTGGAGTACTAAATGAGCATGAAAGCACTGAGAATATGCATACCATTACCAGTATCCAAACATCACAAGCATAAGCTTTTGAATCTTTATAGACTAAGTCTACATCCTTTATAAGGATAGAATACTCACATGGTGTCCAACTGATATCATAACCATGGCCTCGTGCCCAATAATATATAACTAGAATAACAAACAATACTATAATTTGGGAAACTTTAATCCAATCCACTTATTCAAGTAGTCCTTATACTAAAGGGTACTTATCATCAACTATGATCAACACTCTTGCAATCTGGGGTGATAGGATTCTATAGTCATAACAAGTATTTCATCTTAAGGGTCGGGTTACATTTCTACCCCAAATTACCTAAA
Organism: Capsicum pubescens; assembly: GCA_030864215.1. Taxonomy (NCBI): domain Eukaryota; kingdom Viridiplantae; phylum Streptophyta; class Magnoliopsida; order Solanales; family Solanaceae; genus Capsicum; species Capsicum pubescens. The sequence goes on from CM061545.1 coordinate 72,552,597, forward strand.
TAGGCTAAGTCATGATGTGCTAGTCATAAACATATCCTATCATCCATGCCTCGTATGCAATTTATACTATTCGCTATCTTGTTAAGAAAAGTAGAGCGAAACCTACCTCGATATCGAAACCGCAAGTCTTAAAGCATCCACAAATCGCTTATCTTTGCTCCACAATCTCAAAATACCACCACGCTATCAAAATAATAATCGACATATCAGTAGAAGTAAAATGAGACCCGTATTATTATATAAAAGGTTGGGATAAAATTCAGGTCAAGAATAAACTCGTGGGGGCCACAAATAAAATCTAAAATTGAATTCGTCACGAGGTCCCTCGAAAGTCAAGAAAAGTGTGCTCAAAAGTTTAGCACAAATGGTGAATAAATCAAGCCCCAGATTATTCCCTAAGATCTAAGGATTTAAAGACCTAATTTCTAAGAATTTATAATGAAAAAGGATAAAAATTGACATGAAAAATAATGGGAAAGGACCAAGGAGCGTTGGGCTAACTTACTTACCTTCAATGGATAACTTCCCACACTTTCTCATGTCCTATGCTCTCAAAATGGTGGAAAAGAGTTAAGAAAATAAGGGAAAAATTAGGAGAAGGTGGATTTAATAACCCCTAGTATCGTTAAAGCAATTACTTGGCCGATTAAGCGACTACTGCTAAAGCGACTCTTTGAATGCTAAATCGGTCAGGCAAGAAGAAGCAGGGATTGCTAAAGTGGTCTCCTAGCCACTAAAGCGATGTCCGTTTAAGCGGACCTTGATCGTTAAAGAAAACCATAGCCAAATGGCCAAGATTGCTAAAGCGACTCAAGGTCGCTAAAGCGACTACTATTTAAGTGCCTTTTTGACTGCTAAAGCAGTCAAACCAGATATCAGGCACCAGATTTTTGGCTATGTCCAAATGAACTCTGATCGGGTGCTCAAGATTCGTTCGGCATACTATGCATGCAAACGAACTTTCTACCATATCAAATTTGATATTTCAGACTCAATGAAACCATCAAACTTTCATTCAAGATTGTTTTGACTAAATGTAGGCCCCACACCTATAGTTTTATTATCATATAATCTACCCAATAGCCTAAAATGGGTCTGGAAGCCTTGGGACTTGAACCAAGAGTCCCCCTAGTCTAAAATCCACGTTTCAAAGTTGATGGCGCTATCAGAATTATCATCCTTGGTTATTTACTAGTATTTTTAGATCGAGACAAATTCCTTATCAATAATAGCTCCAAAATAGAGAAATACGCCTAAAACCTAAACAAACTGTCTGATAACTGATTGATAGTTCCAGCAAATCATGAATGACCTTTACCATTGTAGGAAGGCTCAACATCAAAAATATGCAAAACTTGAGAAAATGACTTCAAGGGTCATTACAATATCCACTACTAATAGGACTTTTGTCTGTTAGAGTCAATGGATAGGAACAACATGAAAGCTCAAAGGGATGAGGTACATAGCCAGCAAGACTCCCCAAGTAACCTCTCAGAAGAAATAATGCTTAAAAGGGATTTTGCTATAGGTATCTCTTTTTCAACCCAACTTACTTACGTTACTTTCTAAATAACCAGATCTCAACCTCAACAAGGGAATGACCTCCAAATGAATCGAGAATGGCTGATGCATGCAACTCAAAACTACAGCACATTGATGTCACACTGATAAAAGCACAACCAAGCAAAAACTCAACCAGGCTAGAGGCAATCCAAGTCATGAACCATACGACCAACTCTAAATCCAAATATAACCTTTATTTGCATCTCCAAACCTTTTATCTACTCCAAACCATGCATAAAGTCATTCGAGTCATGTCCGTACAACCCCATCATACTAGCATTAAAGAACTGGAGTTGATCCACCAGAAATCTATGATGGTAAGCATAAGGACAAGCCCATAAGGTGATACCTGGACACATGAATGGATATGATCAAAGTCTATAATCTACGCCAAAGATACACTCGAACCAATAGTCAGGAGTCCATAGCACAAACACACAAAACTAAATGATCTTCTCCAGCGTGTCCCACTAACTAAGGATGAAACAATACTAAGTCCAACTCGAGTGCACTCTTTTGCTGAGTAGATATTCAAAAATTTTGGTGAAGACTGAAAACTAATGTCAAAATTAGAAGTGTAAGAACACACAAAATCCTAGTTATTTCTGTCATAAACAGCATGCCAAAAGAGGCCTCAAACTTAGAAAATTTTAGCTAAGTGTCAAGACAGAGAATTAGTTTTAGCCTTCAAAATTGAAGGATCTTATTTTCAACCTTTCCAACCTTAGTATGTCGATTTTCAAATTAATTCATGATCAGGGTCACTTGTAGGTCATCTCAGGCGAGTTTTAGATTTTTTTAGACAAGTATAAGGGTGATTTTGGATGTCCAAAATAGCAAGGGGTCATGATAGGCCAGCGCCGCGAGGGCTAGTTGACCCAAGCTCAGGGTCGCGCTGCGAGGGCTGCTTGACCCGAGTAGGGATCATGTCGCGATGGTAGCTAAACCCAAGTAGGGGTTACGATATAATGGGTAACTTGTCCAGTATTATTCTATCCGGTTTTGTGGAAATTTAATACCCTAAAGGATTAAATACACTCATTGTTCTCAAAATCATCCCAAGAACAAGCCCTAGTTTCATCAAGCTCAAGAATCAAGTCTCAAGAACTCACCACAATCATCATCAAATTAATAGTCAAGGTATGTTAGATGTTCATCCATGGATCCTTATCATCCATGGAGCCCAAGAATCCCTTTTTTAAAATACAATATTGAGTTTTCATGAATTCGAAGCTTTAAATTAATTGTATTCAGATTCATGATGTTATATGGGTTTCCATCTATGATTTAATTGTAAGTTCCATGAAATTAAAATAGCATGTATATTTAATTGTATGATTCCCAAGTCATAACCCTTGAATTTTCGAGTTGGGTGTTGGAGTTACAATGTTTATATGTTGTCTATGATTATATGCATTAAGTTGTGCTCCCCAAGTGTTTGGTAGATTGTCCATGTGCATTAAATGGTGAAATCATGATATGCTGGCATATGTTCAAGCTTATGCCCTATAAGTGTTTGATAAAATATCTCTATGAATGAATTATGATCAAGTGAACATTATTATGCTTTTAAGATTGTTCCATGATTTACTTTTGATGCTATCGAGTCTTGGGGGTATTCAATACCCAAAAATCTAGATGATGACTTAGAGCCATAATAGCTACAGAATAGTATCAATAATGTCACGAGTAGTAGTACTTAGTCAGTTACTGAACTCAGTGAAACTCAGTCCAGTTTAGTTTAGTCGACAAATCAATGTCTTTTAGCTGGGAGTAGAATTCAGCACTGAGTGAATCTAAGGATGAGGGCTCACCTGCAAGTTGAGGGTGTGATCCTTAGTAGCAATCCTTATATTCTAGAACTATGTAGCCAGCATAGGTTGAGTTATCAACCTGCCAATTGAGGGTTGATAAGGTGTTTACCTGTTAGTTATGGGTAATACTGTTCTCATTAGGGCACCTGTCAGATGAGGCTAACTCTTCATCTTGTTTGTACCTGTGTCACAGTACTAACACCCTTCCAACTAGAGTTATAGGTTGGACCCCAGTTAGCTTATTTGGGGTATGTAGGTTAGATGATTACCTCCCATGGTTATAGTTTTAGTTTTAGACTCAGTATAGAACTCAGTTCAGTTCTACAGAATCATGATTATCAGAAACATTCACCCAGTTATCAGTAACACAGTTATCAATAATCTCAGATATCAGTCTCTCAGTTATTAGAACTCAGTACTCAATTTTAGTATGATCTCAGATACAGTATATATATATATACATATATATGCACAGTATTGCATAATCAGTATTTACAGCAGTTTCAGTTATCTATGTACTCACATTCAGTTATATTCATATCATTCAGTAAGTAATTGTTCGTGCATATGAACCCATGTATATAAGCCTACCCCATTAAGCATACCAGTACATTCCACGTACTGACGCATACTCTTTCTTTGCGCTATTATGTCTCATATTATAGGTTTGGATGCTCTGGGTCCTGACCATACTTAGCAGCTCTAACTATTAGCAGTAGATACTATGGTGGGTCCTCATATTTGGAGGATAGAGTTACTTATTACAGTATTCCAGTTAGCTCAGTAGTTGGAGTTAGTTGGGGATTAGTCCCATCAACTCCATATTCAAATAGTTAAAAGCTTTCAGACTAGCATAGACTAATATTCAGTTTCTCAAATGTTATGATCAGTACATTTAGTTATTATTTTAGTATTTTGAGAACCTTATGGCATTTTAGTTATACTTCTGCATTTGATTTTTAATATTATTATTCAGCGCTCATAGAAGGTACCATTCATGGGTTAGCTTGTGATCCTTCGGGGTCATAAGAACCATGTGACATCCAGGGTGCAGACTTGAGGTGTTACAAACTTGGTATCAGAGCCTAAGGTTCTAATGAGTCCTAGGAAGTCTGAAATATGTGTCAAGTTGAGTCTTATGCATGGGTGTGTAGCGCGCCACCCTTATGGATAAGAGGCTATGAGGTATTTTAGGAAAAGTTTCCCTTCTTTCAGTATTCATGTCGTGGAGTGAGCATGAGCTCAAGTTAAACTCTCAGTCTAATTCTTTTCTTGCTTCCATATATAGAACATGCCTCCTAAACAGAACAACGAAAGGAGAATAGCAAACCAGCCAGCACCTCAACCCATTCAAGTAGATCCCCTGGACGAGCATGTCTCAAATGCAGGATTTGGAGTTGCGCTCACCACTCTATCCCATTCTATAGAAACCTAGAATAAGTGGCCAGCTGTTGTTTAAGCCAACCCAATGGCCAATACTATTGCAACCAGGATTCGGGACTTCACCCGAATGAATCCCTCTTTATTTTTAGGATCTAAGTCTAAAGAGGATCCACAAGAGTTCCTCGATAGGTGTAGAAAGTCACAGATATTATGGGAGTGACTTCCAGTGAGAGTGCTGAGTTAGCTTCCTATAAGCTATAACATATAACTCATACATGGTTTAAGCAGTGGAAGGTAGACAGAGGTGTAGATGTAGAGCCCATAGAATAGGAAGAGTTTGCTACTGCTTTTCTAGATAGATTATTTCCCTTAGAGTTGAGGGAATCCAAGGTGTTAGAGTTCATCAATCTCAGTCAAGGTAGAATGAGTGTGAAAGAGTATTCCCTCAAGTTTACACAGTTTGCCAGGTATTCTCTCTATGTAGTAGCAGAAAATAGGTCTAGAATAAGCAAGTTCGTGTCTAGGATGTCAGAGAGTGTGGTTAAGAAGTGCAGAACTACAATGTTAATTAAGGATGTGGACATATCTAGGCTAATGGTCCATGCTCAGCAGATAGAAAAGGCTAAGAATAAGGAGAGAGAGAGAAAACAAGAGAGCTAGAATAGGTAGCATTAATTTCAATTAGCCTAAGCCAAAAGGTAGTAATCATTCATAGTTTACCCCAAAATCTTTAGTTCCATCTCCATCCTCATCCAGTGTTCGAGTACCTAAGTTTAGAAATGGTAACAAAGATAGGACGCCAGGCTTTAAATCTCAAGGTAGTATCAGCAGTGCTCGAATAAATCCCCTCTGTCAGTAATGCGGCAGAAACCATCAGGGTGTCTGCAGGGCTGGCAGTGATGTTTATTTTGGGTATGGTAAGACAGGACATAGAATCTGAGATTGTCCTCAGTCAGGTTCGCAGAATCAGTAGAGTCTTCCCCCAGCACAGTTCGATCGTCCAAATCAGTAGGGTGACACTTCCAGTGCCACCAGTGTGCAATGCCCAAAATGTCTCTATGCACTTCAGTCCCGACGGGATCAGGAAAGTTCTCCTGATGTGGTCACTAGTACATTACAAGTTTATCATTTACATGTTTATGCTTTGCTAGATCCAGGAGATGCTTTGTCCTTTGTAACTCTGTATATAGTTGTTGACTTTGGAGTCAGTCCCGAAATCTTACCAGAGCCCTTCTCATTCTCTACCCCAGTTGGTAAATCTATCATAGCACGATAGGTATACATGAACTATTCGGTTGTGGTATCTCAGAAAGTTACTTCAGCAGACCTAATAGAGTTAGAGATGACTGATTTTGATGTCATTCTCAGCATGGATTAGCTTCATTCATGCTATGCTTTAGTTTATTGTAGAAACAAAATTGTCTATTTTCAGTTCCCGAATGAACCTGTCCTAGAATGGAGGGGTAGCACTTCAGCACTTAAGGGTCAGCTTGTTTCATACGTTAGAGCGAGAAAAATAATATCCAAGGGATGTGTCTATCATTTTGTGCGAGTCAAGGACTCTAGTTTAGAGATTCTTTGTCTTGAGTTAGTTCTAATAGTAAATAAATTCTCAAATGTGTTTCCTAAAGGTCTTTTCGGAGTTCCTCCCGAAAGGGAAATTGACTTCAGAATCAACCTTCTTCCCGATACTCATCCCATCTCTATTCCGCCATACATAATGACTTCAGCTGAACTTAAAGAGTTAAAAAATAGTTAAAGAACCTTTTATATAAGGGGTTCATCAAACCCAGCATTTCCCCGTGGGGAGCACTAGTTCTATTCGTGTGAAAGAAAGATGGTTCACTCAGAATATGTATAGACTACCGTCAGTTGAACAAAGTTATGGTCAAGAACAAATACCCACTTTCTAGAATCAATGACTTGTTTGACCAACTTCAGGGTGCTAGTTACTTTTCTAAGATAGACCTCAGATCAGGCTATCATCAGCTCAGAGTCATAGAATGTGACATTCCGAAAATAGGTTTCTAAACCTGGTATGGTCACTTCGAGTTTTTAGTCATGACCTTTGGTCTTATAAATTCCCCAATAGCTTTCATGGACTTAATAAACTATGTGTTCAAGCAGTACTTGGACATGTTCGTTATAGTCTTCATCGATGACATTCTTGTTTATTCCCATAGCAAGAATGATCACATAGACTACCTCATAATCATACTTCAGACTTTCAAAGCCCATCAGTTGTTCGCCAAATTTAGTAAGTGCAAATTTTGGATAAGGTCATTATAATTCCTTGGTCATATCATTTCCGGTGATAGCATTAGAGTTGTTCCTCAAAACACAGAGGTAGTGAGAAACTGGGCTAGATCCATTTCTCCGTCAGATATTAGGAGTTGCTTAGGTTTAGCTAGCTATTACCATTGGTTTGTTGAAGTGTTTTCATCTATTTCATCCCCCATGTCCAGATTGACTCAGAATAAAGTCAAGTTTCAGTGGTCAGATTCTTATGAGAAGAGTTTTCAAGAGTTGAAGACTCGACTCTCTACAACCCCAGTTTTGATGTTATCGGATGGTTCAGATGGGTTTGTTGTGTACTGTGATGCATCCAGAGTTGGTGTCCGTTGTTTCTTAATGCGGAGAGGTAAGGTCATAGCCTATACCTCTAGACATCTTAAGCCCTATAAAAAAAATTATCCTACCCATGATCAAGAGTTAGCAGCTGTTGTGTTTTCCTTAAAAATTTGGAGGCACTATTTGTATGGGGTACGTGTTGATGTGTTCATAGACCACAAAAGCCTGCAGTATGTATTTTCTCAGAAAGACCTAAACCTTTGTCATAGGAGGTGGTTAGAGTTGTTGAAAGATTATGACATGAGTGTTCTGTATCATCCAGGCAAGGCCAATGTAGTGGCCGATGCTCTCAGTAGATTGTCCATGGGTAGTGTTGCTTACGTTAAGGATGGTAAGAAGAAGTTAGTTCCATCAGTTCATCAACTTACCAGGTTGGGGGGTCGTTTGGTTGATTCATTTGAGGGTAGTGTATGGGTGCAGAATAGTTCATAATCTTTCTTAGTTTCTGAGGTAAAATAAAAGTAGGACAGAAATCCCAGTTAAATTAAGCTGAAAGAGTTAGTTAGAGATCAGAAAGTAGAGGCTTTCTCCCAAGGGGAAGATGGTGTGTTGCGCTGATAGGGTAGATTATGTGTGCCATGTCTAGATGGCGTGAGGCAGTGGATCGTTGCAGAAGCGCATAGTGTGCATTACTCAATTCACCCAGGGGCCACTAAGATGCACCGTGATTTGCAGGAAGTCTATTGGTGGAGTGGGATAAAGAGAGACATTGCAGAGTTTGTGGCTAAGTGCTCTACATGTCAGCAAGTTAAGATTGAGTATCAGAATCCTAGTGGGTCTATGCAGGAGTTCAGTATTCCCACTTAGAAGTAGGATAAAGTGAACATGGACTTTGTGAAGGGTTTGCCTCGTACTCGTCGTAAACATGATTTAATTTGGGTCATTGTGGATAGGATAACCAAATTAGCCCACTTCTTGCTGGTTCATACATCTTATTCAGCTGAGGACTATGCCAAGATATGTGTTAGAGAGTTGGTCAGATTGCACGGTGTCCCATTGTCCATTATTTCAGATAGAGGAACGCAGTTCACCTCTTACTTTTGGAAAGCCTTCCAAAAGGGTCTTGGTATCCAGGTTTACCTCAGTACAGCTTTCCACCCTCAAATAGATGGTAAAGCAGAAAGGACCATTCAAACTCTAGAAGATATGTTAAGAGCGTGTGTCATTGACTTTAAGGGTAGTTGGGATGACCACTTACCTTTGATTGGGTTTGTATATAATAACAGCTATTATTCCAGTATCTAGTGGCTCCGTTTGAGGTACTTTATGGGAGGAGATGTAGGTCTCCCATTATTTGGTTTAAAGTAGGTGAGGCCACAGTAGTAGGGCCTGACCTAGTATTTGATGCCTTGGAGAAGGTTCAATTTATTAGAGAGAGTCTTAAGACAGCTCAAAGATGACAAAAATCAAATACAGATGTGAGAAAAAAGACCTCGAGTTTGAGATTAGAGACTTTGTATATTTGAAAATCTCTCCCGTGAAGGGAGTGAAGAGATTCGGCAAGAAACAAAAACTTTGTCCCCGATATGTTGGTCCTTATAGGATTCTCAGTCACTTTAATAAGGTATCTTATAAGCTTGAGTTACATACATACTTAGTATCAGTGCACCCAGTGTTTCATGTCTCATTACTAAAGAAGTGCATTGGTGACCCAACAGTTGTAGTCCCTATAGGGAGTGTAGATGTTCAGAATAGTCTCTCTTATTAGGAAATCGCAGTATAAATCCTCGATCATCAGATTTGTAGACTAAGGAACAAAGAAGTCCCTTTGGTAAATGTTCTTTGGTGAAATCAGTCCGTTGAGAGGGCTACTTGGGAAACAGAAGCAGACATGCGAACCAAGTATCCTCACCTCTTCTCCGCAAACTCAGACTCAGCCCAAGGTAAGAGCCTTTCTTAAATTTACTCTGTTCCATGCTCAGTTACAGCTGCATAATACTCTCATATAAATCATGCATTCAGGAAAAATTTCATTATGTATCATGTCTATAGAGTTCAGTCATGCTTTAGTTATGCATGTTGGTGTAAGTACAACTCCTTAGTTACTCTCAGTTTAGTTAGTCTCATTCGAGGACGAATGTTCCTAAGGGGGAGATATTGTAAGACCTCGCAAAATCCTAGTTATTTCTATCCTAAACAGTATGCCAAAAGAGGCCTCAGACTTAGAAAATTTTAGCTAAGTGTCAAGTCTTAGAATCGTTTTTAGCCTTCAAAATTGGAGGATCTTATTTTCGACCATTCCGACCTTAGTATATCGATTTTCAAATTGATTCATGATCAAGGTCACTTGTAGGTTATGTCAGGTGAGTTTTAGATTTTTTTAACTAGCGTAAGGATGAGTTTGGATGTCCAAAATAGCAAGGGGTTACGATAGGCCTGCGTCGCAAGGGCCAGTTAACCCAGGCTCAGGGTTGCACTGCAAAGGCTGCTTGACCTGAGCAGGTGTCTCATCTCGATGGTTGCTTGACCTAAGTAGGGGTTACGATGCGATGGGGACCCCATCCTGCATTATTTTATCCGGGGTTGTGGGGGCAAATGGGTCATTTTCCCCTTACATTATTCAGCCTTAAAACAAAATTTAATATCTTAAGGGGCTAAATACACTTATTGTTCTCAAAATCATCCCAAGAACAAGCCCTAGTGTCATCAAACTCAAGAATCTAGTATCAAGAACTCACCACTATCATCACGAAATTAATAGTCAAGGTATGTTAGATTTTCATCTATGGATCCTTATTATCCATGGAGCCCAAGAATCCCTTTTTAAAAACACAAGATTGAGTTTTCATGAATTCCATATTTCAAATTAATTGTATTCATGTTAATGATGTTATATGGGTTTCCATCTATGATTTAATTATAAGTTCCATGAAATTAAAATAGCATGTATATTGAATTATGTGATTCCCATGTCATAATCCTTGAATTTGCAAGTTGGGTGTTGGAGTTACAATGTTTACATGTTGTCCATGATTATTTGCATTAAGTTGTGCTCCACGAGTGTTTGGTAGAATGTCCATATGCATTAAATGGTGAAATCATGGCATGCTAGCATATGTACCAGCTTATGCCCTACAAGTTTTTGATAAAATGTCTCTATGAATGAAATATGAACAAGTGAACATTATTATGCTTTCAAGATTGTGCCATGATTTACTTTCGATGCTATCGAGTCCTAGGGGTATTCAATACCCAAAAATCTAGCAGATGACTTAGAGCCATAGTAGTTACAGAATAGTTTCAGTAATGTCATGAGTAGTAGTACTCAGTCAGTTACGAAACTCAGTAAAACTCAATCCAGTTTAGTTCAATCGACAAATCAGTATCTTTCGGTTGGGAGTAGGACCGAGTGAACCCAAGGATGAGGGATCACCTGCCAGTTGAGGGTGTGATCCTTAGTAGCTATCCTTGCATTCCAGAACTACGTTGCTAGTGTAGTTAAGGGTTGATAAGGTGTTTACCTACCAGTTGAGGGTAATACCGTTCTCATTAGGGCACCTGCCAGATGACTGTGACTCTTCAGCTTGTTTGTACCCGTGGAACGATACTAATACCCTTACAACTGGGGTTACAGGGTGGACACCAGTTTGCTTATTTGGGGCATATCGGTTAGATGATTACCTCCCATGATTACAGTTTCAGTTTCAGACTCAGTATAAAACTCAGTTCAGTTCTACAGAATTTGAACTATCTGAAACAGTCACCCAGTTATCAATAACACAGTTATCAGTAATATCAAATATCATTCTCTCAGTTATCAGAACTTAACACTCTATTTTATTATAATCTCAGATACAGTATATATACATGTATATGCACAGTATTGCATAATCAGTATTTACAGCATTTTTAGTTATCCATGTACTCTTATTAAGGTATATTCATCTAATTCAGTAAGTAATTGTACATGCATATGAACCCATGTATATCAGCCTACCCCATCTAGCATACCAGTACATTCCACGTACTGACGCATACTCTTTCTTTCCGCTATGATGCCTCATATCATAGGTTCAGACGATCAGGGTCCAGACCATACTTAGCAGCTCAGACTATCAACAGCAGATACAGTGGTAGGTCCTCATGTTTTGAGGATAGAGTTATTATTTCAGTATTCTAGTTAGTTCAATAGTCGGAGTTAGTTGGGGATTTGTCCCACCAACTCCATAATAAGACAGTTAGAGGCTTTCAGACAAGCACAGACTAATATTTAGTTTCTCAGATGTTATGATCAGTACATTCAGTTATTATTTTAGTATTTTGAGAACCTTATGACATTTCAGTTATACTTCCGCATTTGATTTTTAGTATTATTATTCAGCGCTCATAGCAGATACCAGACATGGCTTAGCTTGTGATTCTTAGGGGTCATAAGCACCGTCTGACGTCCAGGAGGAAGACTCGGCGTGTTAAAAGAAGAAACCATCATCAAGTATCAATGGGCTATTATATGAACATCTATTAACCACAATCTATCTGAATTGAAGAAAATCGAACAGGTAGCTAAAGAGTAGGCTTAGCCAGCCTTTAAATGAAATCTCAACTGAGTGAAACTTAAAACAAAGGCTACAACCAAGTCATGCAATCCAAAATTATAACTTCAACACTGAAGCAGGACTACTTGATCCCAAATATCCTAATCAACCCTATCGCTAAGTAAGCTTCTAGGCTCCAAGTTCTTGCATAACTTCCAAGTTGTCATTTACAAGAGACAAACTCCAAAACTAGAGCTAACAGATCTGAACTAAGGTTAAATACCTAAGTCGAGTGTACTTCATAAATTAGGCATATGCCCCAACAGTCTTTGCAGGAACTAAAATTGAAATACTACAGAAGAATATGACCACAATTGGGAAAAAACATCAGCTGAAGACATAAGCAGTCAGCTCCATATCTGTTGAAGGCATAATGAATCAAGGCATAACCAAGAACTCACCAAGGTTGTAAATAGTACTAGTGATAACCAAAACTCTAGCAACTTAGGGATATTACAAACTTAGCAAGAAATATCCAATGCTTCATCTAAAGAAATGAATACCCATAGGCACAAATCACCAAGGAGAAGCATTCCAAAAGTCATATTAGGCCAAAAAATACCACAATTATGATCTCTTGAATCTACCCATGCAAAACAACCTTAACCCAATAAAACCACGAATCACATCACAGAAAAGTAGAGTACCAATCTCAACGATCAATGCCAAGGTCAATGCTACTAAAAGAAAATAAACCAGGAAAATCAAGATAGTGAATCCCCAATTGGCCATTTTAAGAAGCGACTATAGAAGAGGATCACCCATTTCCATGCTAAGAGCTCACCACAAATCTCTGATCCATAGTTGATTTGCACAATGCACACAACAATGGCGAGAACTCTACTATGATCCATAGGTAGAAGAATTGTAGTAGAAGTATGAAACATGTGGTACTCAGTAGGCATCGACCGACTGAGCTGTAAAGATAATGCAAACATAAATAACATATAAAGTAGAAATATAAACTACAAACAGTTATTCAAGAAACTAAACATGATAATACTAAGGGGAAATAAGTATAAACTATCCTATCATAATAGTAATCGGAGTGCAAAGTGCAAAATTGTATATCATTATTCAATATACAAGGAAGAGTGAAAGAAAGTTACCTAGTAGTATACAAAGTCAAGAGTACATAAACGAAATAAATATGCTAGGAAGAGAAGGATATACAGTGATACCATACATACATACATACACATATATAAAGGCTAACTCAAGGTAATTACCTAAGGTCCTTAATTGTAACGCCCCGAGTCAGGTACCCCACATGCTACACGATACATATAATCCCGAAGGACCATAAGCTAACCCTTAACTGATACCTGTAACTGATCACTACATAATATACTATAAAAATGCAAAAAAACTAGCAGAAACTTGCCATAAGGTTCAAAACTGAAATACAAATGAAATGGAATAATAATACAACTGTCTGAATATCTAGTCTGAAAGACTCTAAACTATCTGAATAAGGAGTTGATGGGAAAATCCCCCAACTAACTTCGTGTACTGAAAAATACTGAATCTAATACAGTATAATGAAATAATAGAACCATCCTCAAATGATGAGGACTCACTGCTATCAATCATTACTGACTGAAACTGAACTGCTAAGGGTGATCTGGAGCTCGTGCTTCTGAAACTATGGTATTAAAAACCATAGCATAAGAACGTATGCATCAGTACGTAAGAATGTACTAGTATACTAGATGAGGTAAGGCTAAATTCAAAGGCTCATATAAACTATAGCTGATTGAATAACATGAGTATATTGAATGAGGATATATGTATGAATGCACAAGCTATAATTGAAATCGTAGTAACACTGAATACTGAGTTCTAGCAACTGGATTACTAATAACTGGGTCTACTAATACTAATATCTGAGATCAGGCCTATCTAGTAGGTGATCTCTAGATCTACTGATACTTATATCTGAAACTTAATTAAATGAATCTGAGACCAAGCCTATCTAGCAGGTGATCTCTGAATCTGCTGATACTAATGATGATTGAATGAATATAAGATCAAGCCTATCTAGCGGGTGATCTCTGTATCTACTGATAATTAATATGATTGTCTCTATTTAAGATCAAGCCTATCTAACGGGTGATCTCTGAATCAATGGAACTATCTAAGTTTTTTACAGAGTTGAGTGGATGTATCTAATAGTCCTGATTTCTGTAATCCTGATCTAAGTTTTGTTCTGAAGACTGAATCTGAAACAAAGACTGTGGGAGGTAGTCATCAAATTGACATACCCCAAATCTAAACTAGTGGGGTCCAACCTGTAACCCCAACTAGAAGGGTGTCAGTATCATTCCACGGGTAAAGACACTTCTATGGTCAAGCCTGTCTAACGTGTGACCCTAAGTAAGAAATCAAGCCTAATGTAACGGGTGACTCCTATAAGGTAGCCAAGCATTAATCTAATAGGTGACCCCTCATCCTGCACTGTCTACGCAGTTTTAGAGTATAGGGACTGCTACTAACGACTCTGCCTGACTAACGGGGAAGCCATCATCCCTGCCCTCTCTCGGTGCTGAATCCTACTCCCAACTAAAAGACACTGAATTGATTTCTTATTTCATACTAAGCTTGACTAAACTATTACTGATTGTACTACTTAACTGAGTTGAATTGAGTTCATTGAGTTCCGTTAGATGATGGAATACTAATGAGTTCTGTTATTTGGTTGAGTGCTACTGATTTCTGATCTGAATGCTTGAATACTACTAAGGTCTGAGCTAAATACTGAACTGGAATAGACTGATACTAATATTATTGTCTTTCTAAGTTCTGTAATTGATTGAGTTCTACTGATCATGGCTCAACTGAGATTATCTTGAAAACTGACACTAGCTCTAGACATGCAGCTAAATTATTGGGTATTAAATACCCCCAAGACTCGATAACATAAATAATACAAGGCAGGACAACTCGTACATAACATGGAAATAGGCTATCATTCACAATACAATCAATGAGGCACCTCTTCAAGCACTTGGAACTATTAAACATATAATTGTATAGGGAGGTATGTTGTTGTCTCATAACTCATTAAATAAGGAATGCACATAAATAGTAATATGTGCAACATATCATAATTCATTCACTAAGGCCTTACAAAAAACACTTGGCATTCATAAACTTATACATAATTGGGGATTTCTTGTCAACATGTTATAATGACCTTATTTCCTTCACACAAGCATTTTATTAAGCATATAGGGAGCATACTTTGGTTATACAACATTCAATACACCTAATTAACATGGTTACATCAATCAATATGCCTCTTGTAGGGTTTATTATGAATATCATGAAACTCACCTCATACTAGAACCAAAGCTTGGAACTTTGTAATCAAAACATGAATTAAAACTCAACAACATCATAAACATGAATTTCAATTCACATAAATCATGAAAACTCATAAATATCTAATCTTTATATTTAGAAAAATATTCTTGAACTTCTTGGGGGGAAGGAAGCCAAGAATCAACATCTAACATACCTTAGTTCTTGATTTAAATCAGATTGACGGAGTACCTTTGAGAATTTCTCTTGAGATTGATGCTCTAGAGTTTAGTTCTTGAGAGAAGAGAGTATATTCTAGTGAATTAGGGCTGAATTCCATGTTATTGAGGCTAAATAAGGGTGGGAAAATGAAATAAATTCCCCTCTGGATGTGGTTCTTAAAGACTAAAAACGTACAAAGTGGATAGGTCTGATTATTTCTCACACTACCCTAGGTTTTGGAGCCTGGCGCCCCATCATGACTGTCATCCCTGAACTTTGGTACTGGTTCACTAGCTGAGGATGGAGCTGGGACTGAAAACTTCTGACTATACTGAGAACGGTTACTGCCCTGAGACCCTAGTTGAGAAAAACTATAACTACCAATTCTGGCTTTCTTATTCACTCTCTCTCTTTCCATAGATTTCTCTGCCTCAATCTGTTGAGAGTGCATCATCAATCTAGAAAGATCCATGTCTCTATTGAGCATAGCAGTCCTACACTCCTTAATTACCAACCCAGACACACCGGTCACAAACTTACGCATGCTTGCTTTAGGGTCAGCCATCTAATCAGAAACATACTTATACAACTGGTTGAACTTGAGGTAATACTCCTTCACTATCATAAAGCCCTGCCTCAGGTTCATGAACTCTTTTATCTTGGCTTCCCTCATCTTAAGTGGGAAATAATTATCTAAGAATGCATCCTAAAATATCTGCCAAGTCATGGGAGTTGCATCCTCCCTCTACTCATCTTCCACATCACTATCCAATTATGAGCGACATCCTGCAACCTATAGGATGCCAATTCTACACTCTCCTCCTCATACACATGCATAATTTAGGTGATCTTCTTCACCTCCTCAAGATAAAGTTATGGTTCCTCACCTGCTATTGATCCAAAGAATTCTGGCGGGTTCATTCTCATGAAATTTTTTATCCTGGCTGCGGCTGAATCCCCATCTTTCTGAGGTGGGGCTGCAGCCTGATGGTTACCCTAAACATTAGTTATCACAGCTTAGGCTAGTGACTGAAAATCTACCCAAAACTCTACATATGACACATTCTCATTCTCAGGATTTACGGGCTGAGGTGGCTGGTTATAATTTCTACAGGCATTAGCTCTGCGAGGAGGTATATTCTGTAAATAAAAGGAAGAATGGATTAGACTGAGAGTTTAACTTAAGCTCGTTCTCACTCGCTCGACATGAACACTGAAAGAAGGGAAATTGTTCCTAAAACATCTTATAGCCTCTTGTACATAAATGTGGCGTGCAACACACCCATGCACAAGACTCTACTAGATGCAACTTTAAGAATTCCGAGGACACTGTTGAACCTTAGGTTCTGATATCAAGTTTGCAATGCCTTGAGTCTGGTACCCCGAATGCTACACGGTGCTCATAATCCTGAAGGACCACAAGCTAGCCCTTAACTGATACCTGTAACTGAGCACTGCATAATATATTGTAAACATATAAAAAAACTGGTGGAAACGTTCCATAAGGTTCAAAACTAAAATACAAATGAAACGGACTACTAATACAACTTTCTGAATATCTAGTCTGAAAGCCTCTAAACTGTCTGAAAAAAGGAGTTGATGGGATAATCCCCTAACTAACTCCATCTACTGAAAATTACTAAATCTAATGCAAAATAATGAAATAATAGAACCATCCTCAAATAATGAGGACTCACTGCTATCAACCGCTGCTGACTGAAACTGAACTGCTAAGGGTGGTTTGGAGCTCGTGCTTCTAAACCTATGGTATAAAACACCATAGCCCAAGAAATTATGCGTCAGTACATAAGAATGTACTGGTATGCTAGATGAGGTAAGTCTAAATGCAAAGGCTAACATAAACTATAGTTGATTGAATAACATAAGTATACTGAATAAGGATACATGCATGAATGCACAAGTTATAACTGAAATCATAGTAACACTGAACACTGAGTTCTAACAACTGGATTACTGATAACTAGGTCTACTAGTACTGATATCTGAGATCAGGCCTATCTAGTGGGTGATCTCTAGATCTACTGATACTAATTTCTGAAACTTAATTATCTAAATCTAGGATCAAGCCTCTCTAGCAGGTGATCTCTAAATCTGTTGATACTGATAATGATTGACTGGATAAGAGATCAAGTCTATTTAGCGGGTGATCTCTGTATCTACTGATAATGAATATGATTGTTTGAATTTGAGATCAAGCCTATTTAGCGGGTGATCTCTAAATCTATGGAACTATCTAAGTTTTTTACTGAGCTGAGTGACTGTATCTAACAGTCCTGATTTCTGTAGTACTGATCTAAGTTTTGTTCTGAAGACTAAATCTGAAACTGAGACTATAGGAGGTAGTCATCTAACTGACATGCCTCGAATTTGAACTAGTATGGTCCAACCTATAACCCCAGCTGGAAAGGTGTCAGTATCATTCCACGGGTAAAGACACTTCTATGGTCAAGCCTGTCTAACGGGTGACCCTAAGCAGAAAGTCAAGCCTAATCTAATGGTTGACTCCAGGGAGGTAGCCAAGCCTTAATCTAACGTGTGACCTCTCATTCTACACTGGCTATGTAGTTATGGAGTACAGGTACAACTACTAATGACTCTGCCTGACTAATGAAGAAGTTGTCATCCCTGCCCTCGCTCGGTGCTGAATCATACTCCCAACTGAAAGACACTAAACTGATTTATTATTTCATACTAAGCTTGAATGAACTATTACTGATCATACTACTTAACTAAGTTAAATTGAGTTCACTGAGTTCTGTTAACTTATGGAATACTACTGAGTTCTGTTATTTGGTTGAGTGCTACTGATTTCTGATCTGAATACTTGAATACTACTAAGGTCTGAGCTGAATACTGAACTGGAATAGACTGATATTGAGATTACTGAGTCTTTCTAAGTTTTGTAACTGATTTAGTTCTATTGATCATGGCACGACTGAGATTATCTTGAAAACTGACACTGGCTCTAGACATGCAGCTAAATTATCGGGTATTAAATACCCCCAGGACTTGATAACATAAATAATACAAGGCAAGACAACTCGTACATAACATGGCAATAGGCTATCATTTACAATACAATCAATGAGGCATCTCTTCAAGCACTTAGAAGTATTAAACATGTAATTGTATAGGGAGGCATGTTGTTGTCTCATAACTCATTCAATAAGGAATGCACATGAATAGGAATGCATGCAACATATCACAATTAATTCACTAAGGCCTTACAACAAACACTTGGCATACATGAACTTATACATAATTGGGGATTTCTTGTCAAAAAGCTATAATGACCCTATTTCCTTCACACAAGCATTTTATCAAACATATGGGGAGCATAATTTTGTCATACAACATTCAATACACCTAATTAACATGGTTACATCAATCAACATGCTTTTTGTAGGGTTTATTATGAATATCACAAAATTCACCTCATTCTAGAACCAAAGCTTGGAACTTTGTAATCAAAATATGAATTAAAACTCAAAAACATCATAAACATGAATTTCAATTCACATAAATCATGGAAACTCATAAATGTATAATAT
This sequence comes from Capsicum pubescens, assembly GCA_030864215.1. Lineage (NCBI taxonomy): Eukaryota > Viridiplantae > Streptophyta > Magnoliopsida > Solanales > Solanaceae > Capsicum > Capsicum pubescens. The sequence goes on from CM061545.1 coordinate 72,571,620, forward strand.
TTAAATTTATAAAAATATTCTTGAACTTCTTGGGTGGACGGAACCCAAGAATCAACATCTAACATACCTCAGTTCTTGATTTGAAGAAGATTGATGGAGTACCTTTGAGAATTGCTCTTGCAATTGATGTTCTAGGGTTTTGTTCTTTTGAGAAATTTGAGAGGAGAGTATATTTTGGTGAATTAGGGATGAATTTCGTGTTATTAAGGCTAAATAGGGTGGGAAAATAACACAAATACCCCTCTGGATGTGGTTCTTAAAGATAGAAAATGTGCTCAGCGATGCAATAGCCAACGCACTGCGTCGGTGTGCTCAACTCTATAGCCGACGCACCGCGTCGATGGCATTGACTCTATAGCAAATGTGTCGCATCGAGTTTGCATTAGCTCACTGGAAATTGCACTGGGAGCTGAAAAAATATTTATCAACGCAATAGATGACGCGATGCCCCGAGATCACGTTGATACACTGGTTTGGACTTCTAAATATGGTTTAAACGAGGTTCAAAATTTTTGAATCTCACCCGAGATGTATTATTGACTTTCCCCATCATGAATCAATAATTGAAGGTAGGGAAGGTCACAAAATAAATCATCAAAGTTTGAAGTCTTATGAGAAGACTAATTTCAAACACTTAGCCAAATTTTCTAAGTGTGAAGCTTCCCTTGACATGCTTTAAATAGCTTTAACGACTAGGAAAATTTGCGGGGTATTACATTAACATCTCAATGCATCTTAACCCAGTAATAAAGCTAGTGCTAGTATAGTCAGGGTCTCTAACCATAATGTATAACCATGAGATATCTATCCATAATTTAATTTACCATTAAAAAAGGGATCAGAATCATACCTCCAACCTCAGTACCAGTCTATAAGCAGCCTACCACGAACTAACCATGTTAACAACAATGAAGTAACCGTCTAGTCCAAAAGAAATAATATCTAATTGGTCCCCCATAAGCCCAAAAGGTTAAATCAACACTCAGCAATCATAACCTATACCTATCCAATCCCACATAAGGCTGATAGATTATAATACCCTATATTTTCCTAGCTCAATTTAGCTCTCAGTACACGAGAATTTCTATATAAAAATTTTAATTAGATTAGAATTTTCCATTTTAAGACTTACCAAATTATAGTAAATTCAGTTAGCTTTCCAACGATATAAAGTTTTCCCAAATTCAATACTCAGGTGAGAAGTTATAGCATTTTTAGTGAAGCAGTCTACTAAAATGAATAGCACCACGTCGCGGTGAGAGTCAAAATGGCATTCGTCATTTTTCAGTGTGCCATCGTGATATCACCGCATCACGTAGATGTATTATTTGGCATTCATACTATTCCAGCGAACCCAACTCGATTTCATCGCATTGCGCCAAAGGCTAAATTCGCATTCAATGAGGCACAGCAATGGCGCCACATCACGCCAAAAGTACAGTTCCCAGTTGTCCATTTCCAATGGTGCAATGCGATTTCACCGCATCTCACCATTGGTTAAAATGGGAGTTTTCCATTTTCTAGTGAGCCGACGTGATTATACCACGTTGCGTCGGCATGCAAAATCGGGAATTTCAGCTTCTGCGATATAGTTTCAGGGACCTTTTGGTCAATTCCCAAAGCCTCTAATTCAACCAAAATATGTGATTAAACCCCTAATGACCTAGTTAAGTCATTATTCATTCAATTTTCCCCAAATCAAGATCATTCTCTCACAATTAAAAAAACCCTAGCCTTCAAGAATCAAGAGCAATCCTCAAGAATTTCACCAAGAAACTTCAAGAACTTATCTTTCCAGGTATGTTATGTGTTCATTCATGGGTTCCTTTCACCCATGGAGTCCAAGAACCCTATTTACAATTACAAGTTTACAAATTTGTGATTGACATACTTGAATTAGATTATATTCATGATTATGATGTTGTTTGGGTTTCAATCCAAGATTAATTACAAGTTTCATGAAATTTTAATAGTATGTATGTTGAATTATGTGATCTCCATGCTAAACCCTTGAATTGAAAATTGAGTGTTGTACTTATGATGCTTACGTGTTGACCATCATTATGGGCATTAATTATGCTCCCCAAGTGTTTGATAGAATGCCTATGTAAGTTGAATAGTGAAATTATGAAATGTTATCATGTGGTCCCATTCATGTACAAGTTCATGCCTCTCAAGTGTTTGACAAAATGTCTAAATAAATGCATTATGAACAAGAAACTAGTGTTATTCTTTCATGAGTGCGACATGTTTACTTTTGATGATATCGAGTCCTGGGGTATTTAATACCCAAAAAATCACACCTGTAAGTAGAGGGTGTGATCCTTAGTAGCAGTCCTTGTTTTCCAGAACTATGTAACCGGTATAGGTTGAGATATCAACCTGCCAGTTCAGGGTTTGTAAGGTGTTTACCTGCCAGTTGAGGGTAATACCATTCTTATTAGGGAACCTGCCAGTAGAGGGTGACCCTTAGTCCTTCAGGATGACATTTCAGTGGATCCATATTGCCAGAGTCTATACCCATGGCACAGTACTAACATCCTTCTAACTGGGGTTATAGGTTGGACCCCAATCATTTCAGAGAAAGGCATGTCGGTTAGATAATTACCTCCCACAGTTTTAGTTTCAGTTTCAGTCTCAGCATAGAACTTAATTCAGTTCTACAGAATCAAGACTGTCAGAAATAGTCACCCAGTTATCAGTAATTCAGTTATCAGTGATCTCAGATATCAGTTACATAGTTATCAAAACTCAATACTCAGTTTTAGTACAAATCTCATACATAATATATATGTATATGCACAGTATTGCATAATCAGTGGTTACAGTAGTTTCAGTTACTCATGTACTCTCATTTAATTATATTTATATCACTCAGTCAGTTATTGTTCATGCATATGAACCCATACATTTTAGCCTTACCCCATCTAGCATATAAGCACATTCCACGTAATGATCACATATACTTTTCTTATGCTATGATATATCATATTATAGGTTTGGATGATCAGGTTCCTGACCGTGCTTAGCTAGATTCAGTTAGCAGCAGCAGATTTAGTAGTGAGTCCTCATCCATTACGGATATTATTTATTTTAGAATTATAATAGATTCAGTATTTTATTAGTCGGAGTTAGTTGGGGGCTTGTCCCATCAACTCCATATTCAGACAGTTCAGTTAGAGGCTTTTCAGACTAGACTAGTTTAGACAGTGTTCAGTTTTCAGATATTATCATCAGTTGCTATATTTATCAGTATTCAGATTATGAACCTTATATAATTTCAGCCTAACTTTCACATTATTTCAGTATTATTATTTAGTGCTCACGGCAGGTACCAATCATAGGTTAGCTTGTGGTCCTTTGGGGTCGTAAGCACCGTGTGGCGTCTGAGGTGCAGACTCAGGGCATTACAAACTTGGTATCAAAGCCTAAGGTTCAATAGAGTCTTCGAGAGTCTGAAATTTATGTCAAGTAGAGTCTTATTCATGGGTGTGTAGCGCGCCACACTTATGGACAAGAGGTTATGAGGCGTCTTTAGGAAAAGTTTCCCTTCTTTCAGTATTCATATCGTGCGAGTGAGCATGAGCTCAAGTTAAACTTTCAATCTAATTCATTTCTTCCTTCCATTTATAGAACATGCCTCCCAAAAAGACCAACGAAAGAAGAACTCAAAACTAGTCAGCACCTCCGCCCTTTCAGGAAGATCCTCTAGACGAGCATGTCTCCCATGCAGAATACAGAGTTGTGTTCACCACTCTAGCCTATTTTGTAGTATCTCAAATTGAACATCCAGCTATTCTTTAGACCAACCCAGTGGATAATACTGCTGCAACCAGGATTTGGGACATCACTCGAATGAATTCACCCCTATTTTAAGGATTTAAGTTTGAAGAAAATCCACATGAGTTTCTCAATCAGGTGCAGAAAGTCACAGATATTATGGGAGTGACTTCTAGTGAGATTGCTGAGTTAGCTACCTATCAGCTATAATATGTATCTCATACGTGGTTTAAGCAGTGAAAGGTAGACAGGGGCACAAATGCAGGGCCCATAGAATGGGAAGAGTTTGCTACTGCTTTTCTAGATAGATTATTTCCCTTAGAGTTGAGGGAATCCAAGGTGTTAGAGTTTATTAATCTCAGGAAAGGAAACATAAGTGTGAAAGAGTATTCCCTCAAGTTTACTCAGTTAGCCAGGTATGCTCCCCATGAAGTAGTAGATAATAGGTCAAGAATGAGTAAGTTCATGTCTAGGGTATTAGAGAGTATGGTTAAGGAGTGCAAAAATGCGATGTTAATTAAGGAGATGGACATATCTAGGCTAATGGTCCATGCTCAGCTGATAGAAGAGGCTAAGAATAAAGAAAAAGAGGGAGAACCAGAGAGCTAGAATAGGTAGCTTTAATTTCACTCAACCTAAGTCAGAAGGTAGTAATCGTTCCCAATTTTTCCTGAAATCTTTAGTTCTAGCTCCATCCTCAACCAGTTCTCCAATACCTAATTTCAGAAATGGTAACAAAGATAGAGTGCCAGGCTCTAAGTCTTAGGGTAGTGTCAGCAGTGCTCGAACAAATTCTCTTTGCCAAAAGTATGGCAGAAACCATCAGGATGTCTACAGAGCTGGCAGTGATGTATATTTTGGGTGTGGCAAGCCAGGTCATAAAATCAGAGATTGTCCTTAGTCAGGTTCGCAAGGTCAGTACAATTGTCCCCTAGCTCAGTCCAGTTGCCCGAATCAGCAGGGTGCCACCTCCAATGCCACTAGTAGGAAACGCCCAAATAGACTTTATACACTTTATTCCAGACAAGATCAGGAAAGTTCTCCTGATGTGGTCGCTGGTACGTTACAGATCTTCCATTTACCTATTTATGCCTTAATAGATCCAGGAGCTTCTATGTCTTTGTAACTCCTTACATAATAGCCAACTTTAAGGTCAGACCAAAAATCTTAACAGAATATTTCTTAGTCTCTACCCAAGTGGGTCAGTCTATTATATCTCGATGGGTATACAAGGACTTTCCAATCATGATATCCTACAAAGTCACTTTAGCAGACTTAGTATAGTTAGAGATGATGAATTTCAACATCATTAACAACGTGGATTGGCTCCATTCATGCTATGCCTCAGTTGACTATAGAACCAGAGTTTTTCATTTTCAGTTTCCAAAAGAACCAATCCTTGAATGGAGGGGTAGTACTACGGTGCTTAAGGGTCAATTGATTTCATACCTTAGAGAAAGAAAAATAATATCCAAGGGATGTGTCTATCATCTTGTGCGAGTCAAGGACTCTATTTCAGAAACTCCTAGTCTTGAGTCAGTGCTAGTAGTAAATGAATTCTCAGATGTGTTTCCTTAAGATCTTCCTGGAGTTCCCCCCGAAAGGGAAATCGGCTTTGGAATAGACCTTCTTCCAGACACTCAGCCTATATCTATTCCACCATACAGAATGGCTACAACTAAACTCAGAGGGTTAAAAGAACAGTTAAAAGACCATTTAGACAAGGGGTTCATAAGACCCAGCATTTTCCCGTGGAGTGCACCAGTCTTATTCGTTCATAAGAAAGATGATTCACTCAGAATGTGTATAGACTACCATTAGTTGAACAAAGTTACAGTCAAGAACAAATATCGACTTCTCAGAATCAATGACTTATTCGACCAACTTCAGGGTGCCAGTTATTTTTCTAATATAAACCATAGATTTGGCTATCATCAGCTCAGAGTCAGAGAATGTGACATTCTAAAAATAGCTTTCCAAACTTGGTATGGTCACTTCGAGTTTCTAGTTATGTCCTTTGGTCTCACAAATTCTCCAGCATCTTTCATGGACTTAATGAACTGTGTGTTCAAGCAGTACTTGGACATGTTTGTTATAGTCTTTATCGATGACATTCTTATCTATTCTCGTAGCGAAAATGATCACGTAGATCACCTCAAAATCATACTTCAGACTCTCAGAGCCCATCGTTGTTCGCCAAATTTAGCAAGTGCAAATTTTAGCTAAGGTCAGTAGCATTTCTTAGTCATATCATTTTCGGTGATGGCATTAGAGTTGATCTTCAAAAGAGAAAGGTGGTGAGAAACTGGCCTAGACCCATTTCTCCATTAGATATTAGGAGTTTCTTGGGTTTAGATGGTATTACTATCGGTTTGTTTAAGGGTTTTCTTATATTGCATCCCCTATGTCCAGATTGTCTCAGAACAAAGTCAAGTTTCAGTGGTTAGATTCTTGTGAGAAGATTTTTTGGGAGTTGAAGACTCGACTCACTACATCCCAAATTTTGATGTTACCAAATGGTTTTGATGGGTTTATTGTGTACTGTGATACATTCAGAGTTGGTTTGGGTTGTGTCCTAATTCAGAGAGGTTAGGTTATAGCCTATGCCTCTAGACATCTTAAGCCCCATGAGAAGAATTACCCTATCCATGATCTTGAATTAGCATCTATAGTGTTTGCCTTGAAAATCTGGAGGAATTAGTTGTATGGGGTGCATGTAGATGTGTTCATAGATCACAAAAGCTTGTAGTATATGTTCTCACAGAAAGATCACAATTTGTGTCAGAGAATTTGGTTAGAGTTGTTGAAAGATTATGACGTGAGTGTTCTGTATTATCTGGGCAAGGACAATGTAGTGGTTGATGCTCTCTGTAGATTGTCCATGGGTAGTGACACTCACGTTTAGGATGGCAAGAAGAAGTTAGTTCAGGAAGTTCATCGGCTTGCCCGACTAGGTATCCGCTTAGTTGATTCAGCAGAGGGTAGTGTGTGGGTGCAGAATAGTTTAGAATCATCTCTGGTTTCCGAAGTAAAAGAAAAGAAGGACAGAGATCCCAGTTTAGTTAAGCTGAAAGAGTTAGTCAAAGATCAAAAAGTAGAGGTTTTATCCTAAAGAGGAGATGGTGTGTTGCATTGCCAGGGTCGGCTATATGTTCCAGGTGTAGATAAATTGAGCCAATGAATTCTTGTTGAAGCACATGGTGCACACTACTCAATTCATCCAGGGGACACTAAGATGTACCACGATTTATAGGAGATTTATTGGTGGAGTGGGATGAAGAGGGATATCACATAGTTTGTAGCTAAGTGCTCTACGTATCAGTGGGTTAAGATAGAGAACCAGAAGCCTAGTAAGTCCATACAGAAGTTTAGTATTCCCACATGGAAATGAAAAGAAGTGAACATAGATTTTGTGATCGGTTTGCCTCGTACTCGTCGTCAGCATGATTTGATTTGGGTCATTATGGATAAGATGACAAAATTCGCTCATTTCTTGCCAATCCATACTTCTTATTCAGCCGAGGACTATGCCAAACTCTATATCAGAGAGTTGGCCAGGCTACATGGAGTCCCAGTATCCATTATTTCAGATAGAGGTACCTAGTTTACCTCTTATTTTTGGAAAGCATTCCAAAATATTCTTGGTACCCAAGTTCACCTCAGTTTAGTCTTCCACCCTAAGATAGATGGTCAAGCAAAAAGGACCATTCAGACTCTAGAAGATATGTTAAGGGCATGCGTTGTTGATTTTAAAGGTAGTTGGGATGACCACTTGCCTTTGATCAAATTCACATATAATAAAAGCTATCATTCTAGTATTCAGATAGCTCCGTTTAAGGCTATTTATGGAAGGAGATGTAGATGTCCAATTGGTTGGTTCGGGGTAGGTGAGGCCATAGTAGTAGGGCTTGATTTAGTGTTTGATGCCTTAGAGAAGGTTCAGTTGATTAGAGAAAGGCTTAGGACAGCCCAGAGACAACAGAAATTTTATGCAAATGTAAGGAGAAAGGATCTCGAGTTTGAGATTAGCGATTTTGTGTACTTGAAAATTTCTACCATGAAGGGAGTGAAGAGGTTCGGAAAGAAGGGGAAGCTCAGTCCCCGATATGTCGGTCCTTACAAAATTCTCAGTCATTTCAGAAAGGTAGCTTATGAGTTTGAGTTACCTTCAGACTTAGTTTCAGTGCACCCAGTATTCCACGTCTCCTTGCTAAAGAAATGCATTGGTGACCCAGCAGTTGTAGTCCCCTTAGAGGGCATAGATATTCAGAATGATCTCTCTTTTGAAGAGGTACCAGTCCAAATCCTTAATCATCAGATTCGTAGACTAAGGAACAAAGAAGTTCCCTTAGTCAAAGTTCTTTGGCGGAACCAGTCTGTTGAGGGAGATACTTGGGAAGTAGAAGAAGATATACATACCAAGTATCCTCACCTCTTCTCTGCAAACTCAGACTCATCTTGAGGTAACAGTCTTCCTTAGATTTACTCAGTTTCATGTTCAGTTATAGTTACAAATGTGGTATAAGTTACCATTGCATAGCATTCTCATGATAGTCATGCATCCATGAATCAGTTTCAGTCATGTATTTCATGCTTCAGTTATGAATGTTTAGCATGCAAACTTATGTCTATCATTATTTCTCAGCTTAATCAGTCTCATTTGAGGACGAATGTTCCCAAGTGGGAGATATTGTAATACCCGATATTTTCCTAGCTCAATTTAGCTCTCAGTACATGAGAATTTCTATATAAAAATTTCAATACACTTAGAATTTTAAATTTTAACACTTACCAAAGTGTAGGAAATTTAATCAGCTTTCCAACGATATACAGTACGTCCAAATTCGATACTCGGGTGAGAAGTTATATCACTTTTCGTAAAGCAGTCTACCAAAATGACCAACATTGCGTCGCAGTGAGAGTCAAAATGGCATTCATCATTTTCTAGTGTGCCATCGTGATATCACTGCGTAGCATAGATGTGTTATTTGGCTTTTGTTATTTTTCAGTGAACCCAAAGCGATTTCATCGCGTCGCGCGAAGGGCCAAATTCATATTCAATGAGGCACCGCGATGGCGCCGCATCACGCCAAAAGTCCAGTTCCCAGCTGTCCATTTCCAGTGGAGCAATGTGATTTCACTGCATCATACCATTGGTCAAAATGGGAGTTGTCTATTTTCCAGTAAGCCGACGCAATTGTACCGCATTGTGCCGGCATGCAAAATCGGGAATTTCAGCTTCCACGATTTAATTTCATGGACTATTTGGTCAATTCCCAAAGCCCCTAATTCAACCAAAACACGTGATTAAACCCCTAATAACCTATTTAAGTCATTATTCACTCAATTTTCCCCAAATCAAGATCATTCTCTCTCAATTAACAAAATCCTAGCATTCAAAAATCAAGAGAAATCCTCAAGAATTTCACCAAGAAACTTCAAGAACTCATCTTTCCAGGTATGTTAGGCGTTCATTCATGGGTTTATTTCACCTATGGAGTCCAAGAACCCTATTTACAATTATAATTTTACAAATTTGTGATTTACATGCTTGAATTAGATTGTATTCATGATTATGATGTTGTTTGGGTTTCAATACATGATTAATTACAAGTGTCATGAAATTTTGATAGTATGTATGTTGAACTATGTGGTCGTCATGCTAAACCCTTGAATTGCATATTGAGTGTTGTATTCATGATGCTTATGTGTTGACCATCATCATGTGCATTAATTATGCTCCCCAAGTGTTTGATAAAATGCCTATGTAAGTTGAATAGTGAAATCATGACATGTTATCATATGGTCCCATTTATGTACAAGTTCATGCCTCTCAAGTGTTTGACAAAATGTCTAAATAAATGCATTGTGAATAAGAAACTAGTGTTATGCTTTCTTGAGTGTGCCATGTTTGCTATTGATGTTATCGAGTCCTGGGGGTATTTAATACCCAAAAAATCTAGTTGTTTACCTAGATCATAGTAGCTACAGAATAACCTCAGTAATTTTACGAGTAGTAGTACTCAGTCAATTACAAAACTCTGTGAAACTCAGTCCAGTTTAGTTTAGTCTAATAATCAGTGTCATTCCGTTGGGAGTAGGATTTAGCACTGAGAAAACCCAAGGATTAGGGCTCACCTATCAGTAGATGGTGTGATCTTTAGTAGCAGTCCTTGCATTCCAAAACTACGTAGCCAGCGTAGATTGAGATATCAAACTGCCAAATGAGGGTTGGTAAGGTGTTTATCTGCCAGTTGAGGGTAATACCGTTCTCATCAAGGAACCTGCCAGTAGAGGGTGAGCCTTATTCCTTTGGGTCAATAGTTCTGTTGAGCCACATAACTAGTATTTGTACCCTTGGTATGGTACTGACACCCTTCTAACTGGGGTTACAGGTTGGACCTCAATTAGTTCAGAGAGGGGAATGTCGGTTAGATGATTACCTCCCACAGTTTTAATTTTAGTCTCATCATAGAACTCAGTTCAATTCTACAGAATCAGTACTGTCAGAAATAGTCACCCAGTTATCAGTGATCTCAGATATCAGTTACTTAGTTATCAGAACTCAATACTCAGTTTTAGTACAAATCTCAGACACAGTATATATGTATATTCACAGTATTGCATAATCAGTGGTTATAGTAGCTTCAGTTACGCATGTACTCTCATTCAGTTATATCAATATCACTCAGTCAGTTATTGTTCACGCATATGAACCCATGCATTTTAGCCTTACCCCATCTAGCATACCAGTACATTCCACGTACTGATCGTATACTCTTTTCTTGTGCTATGATGTATCATATCATAGGTTTGGATGCTCAGGTTTCTGACCGTGCTTAGCCAGATTCAATTAGCAACAACAGATTCAGTAGTGAGTCCTCATCCATCAAGGATATTATTTATTTAAGAATTACAGTAGATTCAGCATTTTATTAGTCGGAGTTAGTTAAGGACTTGTCCCATCAACTCCGCATTCAGATAATTCAGTTATAGGTTCTTCAGACTGGACAAGTTCAGACAGTGTTCAATTTTTAGATATTATTATCAGTCGCTATATTTATTAGTATTTAGATTATAAACCTTATGGCATTTCAACCTAACATTTGCATTATTTTAGTATTATTATTTAGTTCTCACAACTGGTACCAGTCATCGGTTATCTTGTGGTCCTTCGGGGTGCAGACTCGGGGTGTTACATAGATATAAACACCAAACAATATATTGGTGATAGGCACTTCATATGAATGAGTGTATGCAAGGTAAATACATTATACGATATCTGATCCAAGTATCATAACGTACCAAGTATATACACTTCCTCCATTTCAATAACTCATAAAGGCAGGACCTACGGTGACCACTCTTCTCTAACACAACGGCTCACAGACAAAGGGGCCCTTTTCAAGGATATTTGTATACACTAATTTGTCCCAGTCCAGGATTTCCCATAATCATCATCTCTAATTTACTCTGTTTAGTACCAGAGTGATGTATATATAATAAATGTATGGACTCGAATCATGGCTAAAAAAGTGTAAGTCTATAAATCCATTGCTAAAGATCAATTCTGGTACTAAATAAGCATAAAATATGTAGAAAGATTTGGAATCTCTCACAATCGAAGTAAATGGTAGTGGTAAAAGAGTGGATAAACCATGAAGTAGAATCAACCTCGGTTAAATTTTCAAAACATCATCTTTTGTTTCGAAAACTCATAAGTCAGTAAATAAGGTGGTGTGATCCCTATTACAAAATAATCCACTTTAAAGGTGAAAAATGGGAATAAATAGTTTTTTATAAAACAGTAGTAAAATCATGGTTTGGTTGGTGTTGTACCACTAAATAAACATGAAAGCACCGAGAATATGCATGTCATCACCAGTATCCAAAAAATACAACCATAAGCGTCTGAACATCTATAGTCTAAGGCCAGTTCTTTATAAGGATAGAATACTCACTTAGAGTCTAACTAGTATCGTAACCATGCCTTCGGGCCCAGTAGTATATAACTAGCACCTTAATAATATTATAATTATAGAAACCATGATCCAATCCATGAAATCAAGTAGTAAACTTTATACTAAGAGGTCCTTAGCATAAACTATGATTAACATGCTTGCAATCTAGGGTGATAGGATTTTATTGACATAAGAAGTATTTCATCTTAAGGGTCGGGTCATATTTCTACCCAAAATTCTCTAAATATTCTAAGTTATGATGTGCTAGTCATAAACATATCCTATCATCCTTAGCTAGCATGCAATCTATGAAAATAATAATAATATACATGTAAATAGGAGTAAAATGAGTTCTAATTTCTATATAAAAGGTTGAGTCATAATTCGGGTCAAGAATGGGACCGCAAGGCTTACAAATGTAAATCCAAAATTGAATCTGTCATGAGGTCCCTTGAAGCATAAGAAATGTGTGCTCAAAAGTTAACCACAAATGGTGCATAAATCGGGGCCTAATCAGCCTCTGAGATCTAAAGATTTAAAGACCTAATTTCTAAGAATTTACAGTAAAAAAATGGAACTTGACAATGAAAATAATGAAAAATGACCAAAGAGTGTTGGGCTAACTTACCTTACCTTCAGTGAATGATTTTCCACACTTTCTCATGTCCTGTACTCTTAAAATGGTGGAACAGAGTTAAGAAAATAAGGAGAAAATCGGGCGAAGAAGGGGAATTTAACAATCCTCAAGTACCGCTAAAGTAGTCACATGACCACTTAAGCGACTGTCGTTAAAGCGTCCAAGAAAGAAGAGGTGGGGATTGCTAAAGAGGTCTCCTGGACGTTAAAACAATGTACGCTTAAGCAGATCTTGACCACTAAAGTAAACCTCATCCAAATGGCTAAGGCCGTTAAAGAGACTTAAGGCCGCTAAAGGGACTGTCGCTTAAGCGGCTCTTTGATCTCTAAAGAGGTCAAACTAGATATCAGGCACTAGATTTTTGGCTGTCAAAATGAACTCTGATTAGGTGCTCCAAATTCGTTCAGAACCCTATGTATACACATAAACTATGCTACCATACTAAATTCGATATTTCAGACTTAATGAAATCATCAAAACTTTCATTCGAGATCATTTCAACTAAATGTGGGGCCCACACCTGTAGTTTTATTTTTCATATAATCCACTCAATAGCCAAAAATAAGTTCAAAAATCTTAGGATGTGAACTAAGGGTCTCCCTAGCCTAAAATTAATGTTTCGAAGCTGATGGCACCGTCGAAATTGTCATCTGAGGTTGTTTAATAGGAGTGTTGGTCTAAAACTAATTTCTTAACAATGATAGCTCCAAAATAGAGAAATGAGTACAAAATCCAAATAATTTGTCTAATAATTGAACCGACAGTTCCAATAAGTCATGAATTACTTATAGCCACTATGGGAAGGATCAAAATGTCAGAAATATGCAAAAAGTGAGAAAATAACCTAAAGGGTCATTATAATTAGTCTCTTTATTTTATCCTTTCCACTGCTTTCTTTATTCTTATTGGTAGTCTGCTACTAGCTATTCCAGACTATGGGTTGAATTACCTACTAGTGAGTTAGAGTAGGTGCCATCATGACTTGAGAAATTGGGTCTTGACATATAAGAAGACCAAGAAAGAGACAACATTAATTGTTATGATGGAAAAACAACATCTTTTGGATGTTTATATGTCATAAATTAGAGAGAAAATGGGGAGATAAAAAGTTATATAGGTTAGTCAAGGTTAGAGAGAGGAGGGACAGAGATTCAAAGCAAGTAAAGTGCATTAAAATTGAGGACGGCAAAGAAAAAAGGAGACACTTATTAAATAGAGGTTACAATCATATTCTTTAAACTCTTGAACAAAGAAGATTACATAAACATTATGCTGAAAGATTTGGAGCACTCTAAGAGGATTTGTGATTTTGGACATTGCAGGTGTATAACATTTGAGGAGGTTAAAGATGTGATTCGAATGATGTATGGGGGAAGAATGATCATTCCATATGAGATCCTGATAAAAAATTTAAAAATCAAGGGCAAGGCAGACATGGAGTGGTTGACTGAGTTAGGTCATTTTTCCGACACCAAAATGACCTAACACTAGAGGTAGAATACAATGATCATAGTGTACAAGAACAAAAGTGATATTTATGATTGAAACAACTATTGAGGTATTAAGCTGCTAAGTCACACTATGAAAGTTAGAAAAAAAGAGGTGGAGTTGAGCCAGGAGGGGTGTGGCTATTTTTGAAGACCAGTTTAGATCCATGTCGGGGCATTCTACTATAGAAGTGGAATTGCACTGGATATATTATTGTTGTTGTTGTTGCATCATATCTCTCTCTCTCTCTCTTATACATCTCAATTAATTAATTAATACTACCTCCGACTCAATTTATACTCCCTCCGTACACTTTTACTTGTTACATTTTGACTTGGAAAACCCATTAAGAAAAATAATTATTGACATGCTTATTTTATCATAACACCCATATTAAATGATATTACTATTGTGTATTAAAATTAATTAGGAGAAAAATAATTAATGCTCAGGGTAAAATAGAAAAACAAAGATGACAAGTAAATATATTATGTTGTCTTTTATTGATATGTCAAAGATGATAAGTAAAAACAAAAATCCAGTTAGAAAACAAGTGACAAGTAAAAGCAAAGAGAGGTAGTATGAGTTAGTATGATCTTACACGTAATTTAAGAAAGAAAGAAATTTTTTTTGCAACTTGTATTCTAAAATAAGTCAATAAATATTTGTGTGACTATCAAATAATTTTACTAAGGCTAAAATAAGTATTTTAAAATTAAATTGTACTCCCTCTAGTCCACAATAAGTGAATTTTTCCCTTAATACACTCCTATTAAGAAAAAGAAACTAGGTCATAAATTATACTTTACTTTTCATTTTTATCCTTTTAGATATTATTAAACTACTCTTGAAATTTTAGCTATATTATAATAAAGTCAGTTAAGTCTCTTGAAATTTATAACCTAGAAAGTGTAAATAAAGAGTAAAAAAACTTCCTAACATATCTATTGAAGAACTAGTCACAAGAAGCCCGTGCAAAGCATGGGCCCAACATCTATCCTAAATTAATATTATAACAATAATCATATCAATTAATGTGACATCTTTTGAATTTTGAAATTTAAATAAATTTATTTTTCAGGGTAATTTTTGCATATATTTTTAAAATATTTTAAGTTATCAATTATTGTGATTTATTATTAAAATATACAATTTTATTTCAAAAATTTAATCCATGATCAAAATTGAACTCTACAAATGTATAAATTAGTAAAGAGTGTGAAAAGTAAAATTCAATGGACCTATATTAGTGATAAGTTATCACACATGTCGTCACACTTGGAAGCAATTCTGACAACTTATGTGATAACTTATCAGATTTGTGATAACTTATCACACATGTCGTCACACTGAGGCAGAACACCAAAAAGTGGAAGCATGTCTGACGACATCTGTGATAACTTATCACAAATCTAATTAGCTATCACAGAAGTCATCACATTAACCAATATACCTCTTTTGGGGCTTTGAGCTTGTAATTCAATTTTCAATCCTTTGATTTAGTTGTGGGAAATTCTTATTGTACTTGGAGGAGAATCAACTTTGGATTTCATATTTTGTAAGTTTAATTACTTTAAATTGTGAATTCAATCATTGTTATCTCTTTCTATCTCATGAGCAACTAAAACCCACAACTAGAGTTGTGGGATCTATGACTATTCTTTCATTGATTTAGTAGTTGGTTAGGATTCGAATGATTATGGGAACATCTTGATAATTTTTTTATATTAATTATTTCCTGTTGGTTGCAAATAATAGGTTTTGCTTACTGTTGATTTGCTTGAGATAAGAAATCAACCCTAGTAAGAAGTGAATTATCAACGAGGATTTGGGAAGGTTAAGTTCTCATCTAATGATTAATGTTGTAACAAGATTGATCAAATAGAGATAAAATCAGTATGAATAGAATGACTTCTTAAGTTCGAGAGAATTACAGAGTTCAACATCTAGGTAGATTGAGAAACACTTAGATGGACTGTCGAAACTGATAATCTGGTGTTTCCCGTAAGTCATGATAACCCGATGCCACAGCTATTATTTAATAGGGATTAGTAATCATAGTGATCACAACCCTAGTTTATTCTTTATCATTGATTTGAACTATTGAACTTTTGGCTTTGAGTTCTGAAGCAAGTTACAACTTTAACATCTGTTTGATCATTGAAAATCCCCATTTTATCTTTTCGTGCCAGTTGTTTGAATTTAACTTGTAGCTTTAGTTTTAAACTAGTTTAATCTCCACTCACATTGTTCCCTGTGAATTCGATCCCGACTTCAAAGTTGGGTAAATATATTGACGACGGCCGCCTTGTACTAAATTGATGTGTAAGTTAAGCGTTATCAAAAATGGCGCCGTTGCCGGGGAACAATTTGACGTATTGAGTTGGTTTGGACTTTTAGCCTACTTGCTTGAATTCAAACTTGTAAATATTTGTTTTAGCTTTCTTTTATTTCTTGTGTTAGGTAGATTTTTATTTTAGTTTACTTATTACTATGGCATCATGGAATGAACATGAGCTTGGTGGTTGGAAATCTTATCTTGATGATCCATGTCCATATTGTGATCGACCTCACTTTTGGCAAGATTGTAGATATGCTCCCCGTAGAGAGATGTGTGCACCATATCCATCCTAACGGGAGTATGATTGTTCTTTATGTGGTGATCAAGATGGACATTGGAGTGATTGCCCAAATGCCCCATCCCCCCATTGTGCTAATCCAAATTCTAGTTTTTCTTATGATTTCGATAGGTCTTTTGGTCAAGAAAAGGAAGACCGAAGCACCGAAAAGAGTGGCATTGAAGGTATGTTTCAACTAATGTTGGATCGTATGGACACAACGAATGATATCATATGTGATATGCATCAAGACATTAGGGCATTTAACAAGGAAAGAGAAAGGATAGGGAGATGGATATCGAGGTCAATCATCTAAGGCACTCTTCTACATTATGTTTAGATGATATCTTGTATGTGGAATCATTTAGACTAATCGAAGAGTGTGAATATGAGGAGCAAGAATCCTATACTGATGATGAGCTTGATGTTGATCAACCAACCATGAGGGATGATGCCAAGATTGTGGAAATGGTGTTAGAGGCAAAAGAAGAAATCAAGCACAATCCTTGTGAAGACTCTAGTCCATTTCGGGGTAAAGATACTAATAGGGATGCTACTCCGGAAGTAAGAGTTAGTCCTCATTCGAACCACTTTTCTACATTATGCCTGGTGGATGTGATGAAAGTCGAATCACCCAAGCAAATAATGAATTTTGAAAATGAGGAGGAAAATTCTTTAATTTTGGAGTTTATCTTTCCAAAAGGGTATACCACAACCCCAATCGTAAAAGCCAAGAATCCTAAAGATCGATGTCCATTTAGTGGCTTTTTAAGATCCGCACTATTTACCAATGAGCCCACACAAAAGTTTGATGCAAAATTGGGCAAACGGTTCAAGTATTTGAAGTGGCGTGATAGAACATTCCTTATCAAGCCCTCACCTTTGCCCAACGGACCTAAAAGGAGTAAAGATCGAAAGATGGATCGACAATTCAAATCGTCTAAGTGGAGGGATAAAGAATGACTGAATGATGTCGTGTCGCGACACTAAATTAGGTGCTTCTTGGGAGAAAACCCAAGGTATTTTGTTGTTTGTATTCGTATTATGTGATTGACATCAGATCTTTGCACCCATGGTGCCACAGTTATGTTTCTGACTCTCTTGTTTTGGTTTGACGCATTGGGGACAATGTTGATTATAAGTTGAGGGTGGGACTACTTGTGGGTGTTGATGTCCTCTTAGAGTTTTTGTTGTCGTGCCTCTTTTCCCTGGAGTCTTGTTCCTAGTAGAGCCGGCATGTTTAGGCGTATTGTGTTTTATTTTGTGATGTGTTGTGGTTAACTGGGAGAAAAATAAGTAACTATGGCAGTTGACATATTTTTGTTGATTTTTGAACACCTCTCCAAAGGTATATTTTATAACTGTGTGATATCCATTTATGTGTAACCAGTATGCATCTTGTTATGGCATTAATACTAGGGACATGATAATTACTGCTAACAATTGTATGAACCGAATGGGTAGTGGTTTGTGATGTACCTTTGTTCCATGTGTATAAGAGATACTACCTAGTTCTCGTTGTGTGTGAAATTCAGTACTTGCCCGGTTAGTCTTGCCTTGGTTGTAGGATAGCGGTTAGGAAAGGATCATAGGCCGTTGTTGATATTAGCCCACTTTTAGCCTAAATGACCTTCCATGTGTGAATAGTATCCCTTGATCCTAATTTTGTGCCTGAATGCATATTCTTTTTATTATACCTATCATCTTCCCATTTGTATCACAATGAACCTGTTTTGGCCCTGGTCCTCCTTGGAGATTGTGCACTTTGACTTAGGGAAATAGCCTAAGTTGAGGGTGGCTATCATAGGGGTGCATGATGTAAAGTGAGTATGAAGAAGGGTATATATATTCAAGGCTGAGTGTGGTAGAAAAAGAATGAGAAAAGAAAAGTTGTGAAAAAAAAATGAATGACTAAATGAGCACACCCATCCTGAATTTGCTTAATCAAGGAAGGGAGAAATAAGGTAAATGTTGATAAGTGAGACCCTAAAAATAGTGTAGTGCCAAGGAGGCTTAGTTACTTTAAATATCCTTGTGTATCATACCATCCCCGAGCCTACATTACAAGCTGAAGAAAAGCTCTATAGTGATCCTAACTTAACTGTCTGAAAGCTTTGGTAATGAAAATAAGGGCAAGCTTATGGTATTTGGCATACATTGACTGGAACTTCCTTCTGAGAGTGAGAGTCTCTTGACCGTCCCTGCATTTACATGCTTGATTTCATACATGAGTGAGGAGGGACTTCTTTGTTGTAAGGGTACATCAGTTGCATTGCTAGTTGCCTACTTATTTGGGTAGTGAAATTTGTATATAGGCATGGTTATTTTTGCTAAGTTGATGTCATATCTTGATTCCCTTATGTCACATTGCTGATCTTGATTGATATACACAGTTGGGTTTAAAGTGATTGAAAATGAAGAGGGTAATGTGTTTTGAACTAAACTTGATAATCAACTGTCATAGGTATCTTATGTGTCTCTTGGTTAAGCATCGTAGTATGGTATTATGTAGTTGCTTGAGGCAAGCAATTGTTTTAAGTTGAGGGTGTTGATGTGTTAGCTTTCTGTTAGCACATTTAAGACTTTTAACTCGAAATAATTGTAAGTTCTTAAGTAACTACTGTTGTTTTTTTATTATATTTCATGTGATTTTGTAGGAAAGTCAAGATGCAGGGAAATATATGAAATCTATGTCAAGGAGGATGATTTTTGGGGAAAATAATTGATTTTTAAAGAATCCACCTAGAAGCACTTCTGACGACTTGTGTGATAAGTTATCATAAATCTGATAAGTTATCACACATGTCGTCACACTTGGAAGCAATTCTGACGACTTATGTGATAACTTATCAGATTTGTGATAACTTATCACACATGTCGTCACACTGAGGCAGAACACCAAAAAGTGAAAGCATGTCTGACGACATCTGCGATAACTTATCACAAATTTGATAAGTTATCACAGAAGTCATCACATTGAAGCAGAAGCTCGTTTATTCAGAGTTTTCCTTTTAGGTGACGACATTTGTGATAACTTATCACAAATCTTATAAGTTATCAGGAATATCGTCAGAGTTTCTGCTTCAATGTGACGACTTCTGTGATAACTTATCAGATTTGTGATAGGTTATCACAGATGTCGTCAGACATGCTTCCACTTTTTGGTGTTCTGCCTCAGTGTGACGACATGTGTGATAAGTTATCACAAATCTGATAAGTTATCACATAAGTCGTCAGAATTGCTTCCAAGTGTGACGACATGTGTGATAACTTATTAGATTTATGATAACTTATCACACAAGTCGTCAGAAGTGCTTCTAGGTGGATTCTTCAAAAATCAATTATTTTCACCAAAAATCATCCTCCTTGACATAAATTTCATATATTTCCCTGGATCTTGACTTTCCTACAAAATCACATGAAATATAATCAAAAAAACAACAGTAGTTACTTAAGAACTTACAATTATTTTGAGTTAAAAGTCTTAAATGTGCTAACAGAAAGCTAGCACATTAACTACTGTTTTTTAGATAACACGGACTTAATATATATTATTTTTTGTCTCAATTTATATGACATAAATAGAATTTAAATAATCAATCATACTTTTAATATGTTTTTAGATATTTTAAGTTGTTAACGATTGTAATTTATAATAGTTTTTAAGTAGTTTTTAATTAATATAAATTACTCTCCCTGTCCAAACTCTGGTGGCATGATAGTCAATTATATTCTTAAAATTATTTATTAAGTTTTAAATTATTGTGATTTATAATACTTTTCTTCTATTTCAATTTAAATGACATTGATATAATTTCGAGAGTCAACCAAATATTTTAAATCTTTTAAATTTTTTAAGTTGTTAATTATTGTGATTTATAGTATTTTTATGTATTTTTTGAAATATATAACAGATTACTTTTTTTAGATGTTTTAAGTTGTTAACTATTGTGATTTATAATATTTTTTATATAATTTTTAAATAATATATGTTACTCTCCTTGTCCAAATTTTTGTGGCATTAATAGTCAATTATATTTTTTAAAAATAATTCAAGTTTTAAATTATTGTGATTTATAATACTTTTTCTTCTATTTTAATTTAAGTGGCATAATGCTTAGATGACCATAATAATTAATTAGGGGTAATATAGTAAAATCACGATTGAAGTAGCAAGGCATATATGTCTTAAATGACTCACAACAACTAATTAGAAGTGATATAGCAAAATTACTATCAAAAATACTTGTGAAAAAATTTAAGTGGGTCTCATATAGATGTCAAGTTAATTTAAAACATCAAGAATTAATTTATCATTTTATATCTATTTTACCTTTTTTATTAAATATTATTAATTTTTTAATACTTGGATGATTTTTAATAATTAATTAGGGGGTGATATTTAGTAAAATTACGATTAAAGCACCTTAAGCAAACATGTCATAAATTTTTGTCTTACATTTTTTATTAAATATTGTTAATTTTTTAAAATATAAATAATTTATAGTAATTAATTAGGGGTGGTATAGTAAAATCACGAAGCAAGAAACTGAAGCAGGCATGTTGATTCCCTGCTGCCTGCTTTCTTTCTTATTAGTTAGTATAATTTTTATTAAATATTATAAATTTTTTAATACTTAGATGATTTATAATAATTAATTAGGGGTGATATTTAGTAAAATTACGATTGAAGCAGCTGAAGCAGACATGTCATGAATGTCTATTTTACATTTTTTACTAAATATTATTAATTTTTTAATACTTAAATAACTTATTATAATTAATTAGGGGTGATATAGTAAATCACGGAGCAAGAAGCTAAAGCAGGCATATTGACGCCCTGCTACCTGTTTTTCTTTTTATTAGTAAGTATTTTTATTAAATATTATTAATTTTGTAATACATAAATAACATATAATAATTAATTAGGGATGATATAGTAAAATCATGGAGCAAAAAGCTAAAGCAGACAGCTGAAGCAGGCATGTTGACCTCCAGGTCTAAGCAGAAAGATTTATCGAGAACTAAGACAAATAGATAATAGATTATCAGAAGTACAAGTCAAAATATTTTAGTACAGAGACCAAATAAAAATAGAAGAAATTTGGAGGCAAAAGAACGCTATTTATCTAGCTTATGAGAAGACCTCGTAGAAATACTAGGTCCTACAAAGAGATTAAGGAAAAATTAAATGATCTATATTTAGAATATAAGAGACTTAATAATACAAAAGAAGATCCTATAAGACTAGATCAACTAATCACCATGATATCTCGACTAGAATATAAATTGATAGGGCATCTCAAATCTAGGAATAAATGAGAACACACTTGTGGGCTAGAAGTATACAACTAAAATATTGGTACGTAAATCGAGAAATAATACTAAAAAGAAAGGTGATCGAATTAGAAAAAAATTTAAGTAACTATTTGAGAATACTAGAAATTAGAATCATCGAAAACGCTAAAGTCAAGACTATTAAAAGAATATATAAGTGTTTTAAAGTGGGAATTAGAAGGTATTAGAAGTGATATAGAATGATATAATAAACAAATCAGACTTCATAGAGAACAGTGTAGAGAAATTATTCCTTTGGGATAAAGTAAGCCACAGTAAATAAGAAAGATATATGAATACACATCCCTTTGCTCGACTAGTACAAAGACCATATAATCAATTATATAAAGAATTGAAACAAAGAAACGAAATTTTGAAAATAGAACAAACCTTGAAAAATCAAATAGAGGAAGTGGAAACTATAGAATTATCAGGAGCAATTATAATTTCAGATCCTGTAAATCTATTAAACTGCGTAGATCATATAAACTTGTTAAAGTGTAGATTAGAAGGTATTAGATATTGCATAAAATATAGAAATATTAGAATAAAATTTATTAGAGAACAGTGTATTAGCGATACATTTCCATCAGGGTAAGAATAGTGTTAAAATAGATAACTTAAAGAAATTAGAGTATTTAGATCTAAAAATTCAAACGGAGAAGAAATACAGACGTTTTAAAGATAACTCACTTATTAGGTGTAGTTTTAACAACGGAGAACATATATTACATGGAGAAGATCCACAACTAAATTCTATTACATACCTTATAATAAATCTAGGAGAAACGGTTAAAAAAGAAAATACTAAAATATTGAAGACTCTAGAGATATTAGAAGATCTACGAAACAAACAAAGAAACTGTTAGATAAAATAGAACAAAATTTTGATTTCCTAAAAAATCAACAAGCAGAACTAGAAAATAAAGTTAAAGATTTAATTAATAAAGATAAAAAGGATAGCCTAGAACATCCTGAAATAAAACTAGTGCTACAAGAAATAAGAAAAGAAATTAAGCAAATAAAAGAAATAACACTCTCATGAATAATATTCATATAAATGATCAACTCTACATAGCAATATTACAAAAGGTAACGCAAATCCAATCAAACCCCGAAGGATTATCAGACTATCAACCTCAAGGAAAAACAGACTCTATAGTCATAAAACAAAACAATATTATAATATTGTTATTATTAGAACTTAATATAAACCTAGAAAAAGCAAAACAACAAGCTAGTCAAGATAAAAATATAGAAGAGTTAATAGAGCAATCAAAGAAAATAGAATTAACTCCCCAAAAAGAAAAAGCTTAAACGACTAAACCTAAAACATGGAACTTTTTTCAACATCCACAAGCAAGCCAAGATCAAGTTTTACCAAAGACAAATTAACAAATAGCGTGATATCCAAAATAACAAGTAGATCAAAAATGACTTCAAGACAACAGCTAGAAGAAATAGTAGACACAGATAAAGATATACAATTATTCCAACAAAATAAATTAAAACTTTTAAAAGCCAAAACTTTATACAATGAAGGAATGTTTTCAACAACACAATTATATAGGCATTGTAGAAAAGAACAACTATGCGTTATTGGAAAAAATAGCAGTAGCATAAATTTAATAAGCACGGACTCCTTAAAAGAAATTACAAAACTAAACATGAGCCTTATGCACATAGGACTAATAGTAATAGGCTTAAAAGTATTAACTAGGAAGAACCTAGGAACTAAAGTATTAGTTACAATATACGATAATAGATGGTCAGACTCAAAAAGGTCGATAATAGGAATAACTGAAGTAGACATGTCCTGTAATGGAGGACTTTTTTACTGTAGTCCAGACTATATGATAAATTCTCTAAAATTTGGAAAGTACATAAAAATAGGTATTCAGACTAAAGGATATGAAAAAATGAATAATGGAAATAACTTACTAATATATGTATGTTTTATAGAAAAACTTGTCACTAATAGTGATACAAAGTTTAAGTTAAAAAAAATGACGTAGTAAGCTTAATGGGAAATAAAGGAATAAGACTAATGAAGCCATTAAAGATAAATTTAGAAGAATATGCAGGACTAGAATGGGATCTAGAGAAATTCAATAAGAAAGAAATACTAAAATCAACTGATCATTTAATGTATACGAATAAAAAAGTAAGAACCTCAGTCAGATTCACAGACTATACATATACAAATGAAAGAGAGATAGATGAAGAAGCTGAAACAAGTGAAAATAATGACTATATGAATATAGAAATAATAGAAGAAGATGGTTTCGAAGTAAATAAGGCCATAATAAAAGCTGAAGCCCTATACGAAATAAATAACAATAGAGTGTTTAAACGCACAGGCTGTAAAATAGGAAATCTAAATCTTACTGAAGTAAAAGAACATTTTGTCAGATGTGAATTAAGAATAGATAATTATGGTTATACACTCAAAAAGGAAAGGAAAGAAGAAGATTTAGAAACAAGTTACAGTACAGAAGAGATAGAAAGTATAAGAGAATTTATGGAAAGTACGGCAAGTACTTCAAGCCCTTTCCAAAGGACAGCTGGTATGCAAAGAGTAGATATAACTACAGGAAATTTACCAAGAAATAGAGT
Organism: Capsicum pubescens; assembly: GCA_030864215.1. Classification (NCBI taxonomy): domain Eukaryota; kingdom Viridiplantae; phylum Streptophyta; class Magnoliopsida; order Solanales; family Solanaceae; genus Capsicum; species Capsicum pubescens. The sequence continues at coordinate 72,596,057 of CM061545.1, forward strand.
ATTTAGAAGAAACCCGAAATAACAGACAGAACAAAATATAAAACTTAGAGAAAGAAGAATGCCAATAGAAGAGCCTATTAGGTTACAAGAAGATGGTAATAAGATAACTATTTTAAATTTGATGGCTCATGACCCTCAGACGTGGAATGTTGTAATAGACCTATGGAAAATATAGTTGTAACAGATTACATACAAGCTAATCAAGAACCAGATGCATAAAATATGTATAGATATCTAGAAACATTCCTAGGAGAAACTATTAAGGCATTATGGGAAGCCTACAAGACAAACTTCTCCAAAGATTTTCAGGGAATGGTAGATTTAGGAGCCAATCCATATAATTTTGTAAATAAAGTACATACTTTACTAACAGGTGAAGATCCCAATAGTGGATTAATAGTATTACAGAAAAGATCTTTAATAAATTTAGAGAAATTAAGAAAAAATAATTGATAAAAAATTAAGGAATTTCTAAACGAGTATTTCTATTATTGTACCATTAGTGGAAACTCGTTTGTACAGACTCTAGGAAAAAGATTATTTAATAAATTACCTGGAGTCTTAGGAAGAGAAATAGAAGAAAAATGCTCTAAAAGAGAAGAAGTAGTATAAAACCCAGACACTAAATGGTCAATAGGACAAAGAATACAACATGTGATGGAAGTGTTACAAGAAAAATGTACAAATATACAAATACAAAAACAATTAAAAAGAAATGATTCAGATTTATGTAAAAATATATATATATTACACAACATTATGATCATGATTATAAGAAAAGAAGATATAAAAAATCATATAAAAAGGATTATCATCCTAAGAAAAAATATTATTTAAGAAAGTCAGAAGCAAAAAAACCATATCTAAATAAACAGAGACATGTAAGAAAATATAACACCAATAGAACTTATAAAAATAAATTAGAATGTTTTACTTGTGGAAGTATAGAGCATTTAGCAAATACTTGTCCAAAAAGAAATAATAGTAGATCTAGAAATACACAATTAATAGACGATGTAAATGAAAATCTAATAAATGTAGATGAATATATGTCAGACAATGAAAATATATACTCCATCAGGAGTATGGAGGTATTTGAAGAAGAAAAAGACCCATTGAATTCCTCGGATTCTGAAGGAGAAGAATTTATAAATAAAGTAGGATTAGAAAAGATAATACCAGACTATCATGATTTAGTCAACTTTATAGAAGAATGTGAACATGAATTTGAAAGAGGTAAAGGACTAGATAGTAACCAGTGTTTTAACTGTGGATGGTTTTCAAGTAAAAACAAAAGGGCAAAATGCAGAAAATGTTATATAGAAGTATGCATAACTTGTATAAAAAAAACCTCACAAATACAAAAATCAAAAAATAAGTTAAGAAATTTAAATAGATAGGAACCAATGGATAAAACAATAGATGATAAAATATTAGAACTAGAAGAAAGATTAAGAAGGTTGAAATTAAGAATAAATAGTCTCGAGAAGAATAAAGAAGTAATTAAGGAAGAAGAAGTAATAGAAGTAGAATTATTGAATACATCTATGAAGGGAATAGTGGATAATCAAAATAAACATAAAAAATCAATGAATATATCATTAGAAGGAATGATATGTAATGAAGATAAAAAGATTAGTACAGTCAAAGTTTTAACAAGAATAAGGATTCAAGATTATGAGTTTGAAACATTAGTCATAATAGATTCAGGATGTACAAAAAGTATATTAAATAGCAGAATTTTACCACCAAGACTAATTAAAGAATTACCAAAGCCAAAAAACTCCATGAAAATGGATGGAACTTATAACACCTATACAAAGTATATACCAAGAGCAAAAGTAAGTTTTATCAACACTTGCGAAAAATTCTATCAGCCATCATTTAAACTCAATGAAATACTAGTTAGAGACTTAAACATAAGGGCAAACTTTGTGTTAGGATTAGATTTTATGGTACAAAATAATGGAGGATGTTTTGTTACTAGAGATTGGATAATCTTCGCGAGTAATATTACTCACTCACCAGTACAGGCACAATCTATACTAACTAAATATCATTTTCTTAAGGATAAATCAGAAAAAAGAATGCTCAAATAATCAGATAAAACCCAAAAAATCACTAGAATGTGATAAGGGAGAAAACTGTACATGTAGTAACAATAAAAAGAATAGAATGTATGAAGAATTACAAAATTTATTAATAGTAAAAGAATTAGAAAAAGACTACACTCTAATAGAAGTGGATACAGAATTGTACAATTTTAAGAGAGGAATATAACAGATAGGAGTAATAAAAGATCAACAAGACCTAGACAAAATAATACAAATTCGAGACAAACTAGAAATAATTGGAGAAAAACCCTTGCAGCACCGGGACTCCAATCAAATTACCTGTAACTTAGAAATAATCAATCCAGAATATACTATAAAAACAACATCTATAGAAGCTACAAATAAAGATCTTAAAGATTTTAAAGTACAAATAAAGGAACTATTAGAATTAGGGATAATTAGAAAATCCAAGTCAAGACAAAGATCAGCAGCTTCCATAGTAAGAAACCATAGTGAAATAGTATGAGGAAAAGCTAGAAAGGTAATAAATTACAAAAGACTAAATGATAACACTACGATGGATGGATATAAGTTACCAAACAAAACAGAATTAATAAATAGAATACAAGGAATAAAAGTATTTAGTAAGTTCGACTGTAAATATGGATATTATCAAATTTCGATGCACAAGGATAGTATAGAATAGACAGCTTTCACATGTCCAGAAGGACATTTTGAATGGCTAGTTATGTCGTTCGGACTAAAGACAGCTCCTCCAATTTTTCAAAGAAAAATGGATAGTATTTTTGGAAACTTTAAGAATTTTGTATTAGTATATGTAGATGATATTTTAGTTTTCAGTAATAACTTGAGAGAACATCTAGGACATTTACAACAAGTCTTTAAATTATTTGTAGACAATGGAATAATAATAAGTAGGGAAAAAACGAAACTATGTAAAAATAGTATTAATTTCCTAGGAGTAGTCATTAGGGATGGTAGAATAAAATTACAACCACACATAGCTAAGAAGGTCTTAGAAATGTCAGATAGATTAGATAAAATCAAGGATTTACAAAAGCTTCTAGGGCAACTAAATTATGTTAGAGCTTTCATTAAGGATTTAGGAAAGGTTATAGGGCCGCTATATTCTAAAATTGAATCAACAGGCCAGAAGACTTTTAATGCTGAAGACATAAAATTATTTCAACAGCTTAAACGCGTGATCCAAGACATCATAGACTTCATACTTCCATTAGAAACAGACTATTTAATAGTCAAAATAGATGAAAGTCTTCGAGGATGGGAGCAATATTAAAAGGAAAACCTAATAAATATAGTGAGAAGAAAGATGAAAAAATTTGTTCTTATTCAAGCGAAAAATATAAAGAAAAAGGCAATCTGAATAGTATAGACACAGAAACACTAGCAGTAATCTACGGTTTAAATAGTTTTAAATTTTATATATTAAATAAACCTGAAATATTAGTAAGAACTGACTGCAAAGCTATAGTAAAATTCTATCAGAAAATAAAGAAAAAAATAGTAGTAAAAGGAGGTGGTTAAATTTATTAGACGCCACTTCAATTTACAACATTGTGCTAGAACATATTAAAGAAAAAGATAATAATCTTGCAGATCAACTTAGTAGACTAATAAAAGACAACTAACGAATTTTGTTTTAGTATGTATACAGGCAAAGGAAAAGGTAAGGCCTCTTCCTCGTCCTCCCAAGACTATCTGAGGAAATTAATGAGCAATACTCATTATAGATCACTTATAATGTTGGAACATCCAAAATTAGAAAGGATGATTTTCGGGCCACACAACCTGATCAGTTATGAGCCATCCAACCTGACTTTCAAACTTAGACCAGACGTGTGAATAGACAAACAATAGATATGCCTAATAAACAATTTATGGATATCCTACAATAAGACACCTAGAAACAATAGCTATTTCATTTCCGTCCTAAATGCTTTAAGTTATTATTTTACTGGGAAAAATAACACTAACAGATTTAAATTTTATGTTGTTCTTAGGGGACAGACACAAGGAGTATTTCAAACATGGATAGAGGTGATGGACTCTAGAAAAGACTATACAACACCTCTCTATAAAGGTTTCAATAACCTCACAGAGGCATTAGACTATGCCCGAGGAAATCTAGGGCCAAACTATTATATTACTCCAGCTTTAAGACCAAATATGAAAGAAGTTCCCCAATATAATATCAAAAAAGTTATAGATAAAATTATATTTTGCGATTATTGTTCATCGATGACCGAAGCTTTTAGAAGACTAAATCACGCAAATGAGACAAGACAGTGAGAACCTTATAAATAAAAAAGGACAAATGATAGAACATATAGGAATTTTACAAGATCGTATTAAAGTTCTTCATTATGAATTATCCCAACAGACTCAGCAGACCTATGAAACTCAAATGGTTTCGAAGAGTTCTCCATCTCTTTTAAAAATGGATAAGAAGGGTGTGCATTCCCCAATGAATTTAGAAAGACCTACCATATCGGGTAATGATACAGCTAGTCCAGTTCAAATGGTAACTGATAAAGACTCACCAAATCCGTTAATGGCTAACACATTGCCAAAAAGTGTAGGGAGAATTCTCCCAGCCAGTTTTAAAATAACAGGTACTCAGACACTAGACGAAGGAACGTTTGCATCTACCCAAGACAAAAATAAGAAAGGTTTCTACCTGCGGAGAAGAAAAAGTGGTAAAATAAATATAGAACAAATAGTAGCAAACTCTATCAAAAAATTGCTAGCAGAATAGCCTAAAGAAATAGTAATGAAATATCCAAAGCCTAAGCCTAGATTCTGGATTTTCTCGATACCAGGAGAAGAAACAAGACCTAGGACTGGAACAAGACTAGGACTTTCGAGTGAAGATGGTGAAGAATATGATCCAATAATGAAAGATGACTATAACTCAGCTCTAGATTAATTCGCTGAAGATCCAAATACAGACGATGACTCTGGAATGAATTTCTCTCCAGAAGCATTACACAATTTGGAAACGTAAGTAGTGACGATACTCATAAGAAGACAAAACTCAAGACGTAAGCAATAATGTAAAGGATGAATAATTGACGCCAACTGGAAAACAAATGAACGGATATGAATTAAATATGAAACATGACCATGTGATGATGGGGCTCACAAAGTGTACCCGGCATGCAAAAGTTTCTTAAACACATTTGAAGTCCGGAATTAAAATCTGTCAGACGCCTATAAATACCCACTTCTTCATACTTAAGAGTACAGAGTGAAAGAGAAGTTCGAAATGCAAGAACTTAAGAGTAGATACAAAAGTGAGAATTTCTTATTTTCTAAAATTTTGTTTCCAAGTTAAAAAAAAAAAAAGAGTAAGTAAGCTGTGTATAGTTTTTAAGTTGTTTCATCTGTAGCTGCGAAGTTTTTAGGGGCTCCCAAAAGGGAAACCTCTCTTTACCTTAAGACAGTAAGTAGTTGTTATTTAAGATCATTGTAATTTTTCTCCCTACTATGTAAATTATGTTTGTAATAAAAAATTTCATGAACTCTTTGAATTCTTGTAAATTGCTTGATATACCCCCAGTATATGGTTAGTCTCTCAGTGTTTTAGTAATAATGATGGATTAATCTGTAAATTTCTAGGGATTTAAAAATCTAAAGAAGATTTAAAAGAACTGTTGTGTTGTCCCCGAGATGTGATTAAAGAAGATATTGCTAAAATACCTAAAACTAAAGAGAAAGGGATGAATAAGGTATTATAAAAAAAAGTATTTTGGGAGAAAAACATACTTTGATTTAGATAATTTCGCTACTACATATGACTAAGGATAACGAAGGAGGGAGTACTGAGTAGGATTTTACACCATATTTAAAAAATATATTTGTTTCAACCCTGCTGCTTGCTCATTAAGAATCAAGAAATGCTATTTATCTTTTTTGTATTTTTTTGAGTTTTTGTTTAGTTTTTTCTCATTTATAAACCTAATTTATATATCTAAAACAACTCTAGAAGAGATAAATAATTGAAAGAAAAGGACATAAATTAAATAACTCATGAATGGATACCTTTAAGTTTCAGTTTTTTACCTTTTGGTTATCCATTATTATTACCTATTTTAAAGATCTTAATTATCTTTAGTACAATAGTTACATACATATAGAAAATATATATAGCATTACTAAGTTCTCTTCAAATGTTTTTTAGCCAACATATGCTAAGTAACAGATCTAAAATTTTATATATTTTTTTGTTTTTGTGTAGATGGGAAGGCTGATAGTGAATTGTTTGACACAAATTATAGAGGATCTAAGCTGGGGGAGGAAAGGTGTGATTGATCTATAAACGAATTAAACTAAGGGTACTAAAGATAGGAGCAGAATCTATACAGGTGCAATGTACTATCCTTTCTTTTTTGATGCTTTGATTTGACATCTAATTAACATTCTTCTGCAGGCTCTTTTGTTCAATACAAATATATTGGATGATGTTATATAGTAGCAGCATGCAAGTAGAGTTTAACTTCAGTTTCAAAAATTATTCTTTATCAAATTATTTGTCTTTGAAGCTGTCTATAATACATATGAACTATTTTATGAAAATTCAGCATGTGGTTGTACAGATATATTTTCATCTTTCATAGATCATTAAAAATCACAATTGGTCCTCTACTTCTCCATTATGCAATTTGTCCAATTAAAAGTAGGGAATAAATGTGCATGTTTTTCATCTAAACATGTGACTATCAACCATCATTAATTAGCCATGGTTAATTAGCCATTTATCTGTTGTATCACAATTTCATAATTTTTTGTTTAGAAATAGTTAATTTATATTGTCTGAGGGGGAGTCATGGAGTAACTGGTAAAGTTGTTTCCATCTGATCAAGAGGTCACGAGCTCAAGCCTTGAAAACAACCTCTTGCATAAATGCAAGGTAAGGCTGTGCACAATAGACTCTTGTAATCGGACCCTTTTTCGGGACCTTGCGCATAGCGGAAACTTTTGCATTGGATAGCCCTTTTTAATTTGTATTACTGAAAAATAAATGCAATAATACACGTTGAGGTTCAAACAAAGTTATTTTTTCTTCCAATGAAGTTATTCACTTTTTTTTAATTTTATTTCATAGTAAATAATTTTTTATATTATACGTGCGTAGGAAATTCATAACGACCAAGATTGTGTTTACTATTTATTCATAAATATTACATGGACATGAATGACCATTTGATTCCAGAAATAAGAATGTGTTAGTGGTAACTTGTAATACTTTCTCGATCTACCGAATGGAAGAATAATAGAAAATAAGTTGGAATAATGTATCCATTTTGAAAGCCAGATTTCAAAAAAAAAGAGGTCGTTCTTGATAGCTTACATATAGGTAAAGGATGTTTATAAAAAATTGATATTAATAATTAATTTGTTAACTGAATAAAATAAAAAATAAAAACAAGAGTGAAGAACGAGAAGGTCTGTCCCAATTTTTTTTTTTAATTTCTTATTCCACGGCTTTTTACTTTTCATTTAAGAATGTGATGAATTTTGATAAGTATTTTATAAATAGAACTCAAAACATGCACATATTAATACATATTAGACACTATTAATTTTGAGTAAGCATCCATAATTTGAAAAGTTTACGCTCCTCTCTCTTTCTAACAAAAGTTCTCTTCATCGTCTCCAACGTCTCTTTGACGTGACTGCCATCTCTGATGAAGTAGACGCTGGCATAGTAATATCGTCGGCGGCAGGTAAGTACGCTACCTTGTTTCTCTCACTCTCTCCTCTCCTCTGGTCCATCCTGTTTCTTCTCTCTCACTGCTGCCAGTTCGATCCTCTCGTCGGCATTTGGGTTCCCATGGTTTCCACTTTGACGAGGCTAGGTAAGAAGCAGATCTGTCAGCGATTTGGGTCAGGCGACCTGAAGTGATTGCCGCCGGCGACCCTTGGCAATTTATTGATGATGTCATTCCGGCGAACGTCAACGTTTCGGAATCCAACAGAGCAAGCAGGATCTGAGTACTGGATCCACATTTTCCGGTGACTTCGAACCTCTGAACTTTATTTTACTGAGTTTTACTGTATCGCTCTTTTTAATATCTTCACTGTTTATAATTTGTGTGGGTTAATTTGTTGCGGAATATCTGTTCTATATATCGGTGTCTAGCATCTGTTGTGCTTGAATTTTGGTTGTATTTTGTGCTTTGCGTGTATCTTTTATTGTTATTGTTGTTTTAGTATGTCCTGTTCTTTGGGTTGAGTAGTGGCTTGGGTGGCACATGGTGGAATAGGGTCATGTTCGGGGGGTCATGGGTGCCCTGTGGGGCTGGGAGTGGGAGCGGGGGTTGCGGGTGGGGTAAGTCTGAGATACAGAGTGTGGGTTATTAAGGAAAGAGATAAGAGAGCTGATAATTTGCGGGTAGGGTCGTGAAACATAAGAACCCTGCAGTGTAAGTCTATAGAACTGGTTAAGATTCTTAAGAAGATAAAGATTAGTATTGTGTGTGTCCAGGAGACTAAGTGGATAGGGTCCAAGGCTAGGGATGTGGATGGGTACAAGTTGTGGTATTCAGGTAGTGATAGACGTAGGAATGGCATAGGTATCTTAGTGGACGAGGAGCTTAGGGGGCAGGTGGTGGAGGTTAAAAAGGTTAGTAATAGGGTTATGACTATCAAGTTGGTCTTGGGGGGGGGGGGTTACTTTGAACATCTGTAGTGCGTATGCACCACAGGTGAGCCTAGACATGGAGGAGAAGAAGAGATTTTGGGAGGTTTTGAATGAGGTGGTTAGGGCGTGCCAAGTTTGGAGAAGATTTTCATAGGAGGGGATTTCAATGGGCACATCGGGTCTTTGCCGTTAGGGTACGGTGATGTGCATGGAGGCTTTGGGTTCGGGGTTAGGAATGATGAGGGAGCTGCTCTTTTGGAGTTTATGAGGGCCTTTGGGTTGGTGGTAGTGAATTCCTACTTTCCGAAGAAGGAAGAGCATCTGGTTACTTTCCGTAATAGGTTAGCCAAGACCCAGATTGACTTTTTGTTGCTTAGGAAGGGGGATAGAACTATGTGTAAGGATTGTAAGGTTATCCCAAGTGAGAATCTTGCGACCCAGCATAGACTACTGGTGATGGACTTGGTTATCAAGAAGGGCAAGTTGAGGCGGGGTGGGAAGGGTCGACCTAGAGTTAGGTGGGGCAGTCTGACTTCGGGTAGTGCTTTGGAGATAGGGTCAAAGTTTGAGGGAATAAGGGTATGGGATAGTAGGAGGGACGTGGATAGTATGTGGGATAGGGCTGTTAGTTGCATCAGGGAGTCTGCTAGAGAGGTGTTGGGTGTTTTGAGAGGTGGGTCTAGCCGGTATCGGAGGGATTGGTAGTGGAATGAAGCTATTAAGAAGAAGGTGAAGACGAAGAAGATGGCTTATGTTAAATTGGTTGAGAGTAAGGATGAAGAGGAGAAGCGGGTGAGCAGGAAGGAGTACAAGTTAGCTAAGAAGGAGGCTAAGTTAGCAGCTATAGCTGCTAAGACAGCAGCTTTTGAGAGTTTGTATAAGGGGTTAGAGGAGAAGGGAGGGTAGAAGAGTTTGTTTAGGCTTGCCAATGTTAGAAAGCGGAAGGGTTGGGATCTGGACCAAGTAAAGTGCATTAAGGGGGGGGGATGTCAGAGTTTTGGTGGAAGACGTCCTCATTAAGAAAAGATGGCAGTCGTATTTCCATAGGCTCTTGAATGATGAGGAGAACAGAGGTGTCGTGTTAGGAGAGTTAAAGCAGTCCAGAGAGTGTCGCGACTTTGGCTTTTGTCGGTGTTTTAAGGTAGAGGAGGTCAGTGAGGCTATTTGCAAGATGCGAAGGGACAGGGCAACGGGGCCCGACGAGATTCCAGTGGATTTTTGGAAGTTCTCTGGCCGGACTGGTTTGAAGTGGCTAACCAACTTATTTAATAATATTTTCAAGTTAGCAAAGATGCCCGAGGCATGGAGATGGAGAACGGTGATTCCTTTGTATAAGAACAAGGGTGACATTCAGAGTTGCAACAATTACTGGGGTATTAAGTTGTTGAGTCACACGATAAAGATTTGGGAGAGGGTGGTGGAGCGGAGGTTGAGGAAGATTGTGTCTATTTCAGAGAATCAATTTTGTTTTATGCCTGGTCGCTCCACGACTGAGGCAATTCACCTAATGCAGAAACTGGTAGAGCAGTACAGAGAGAGGAAGAGGGATCTTCACATGGTGTTTATTGACTTAGAAAAGGCGTATGACAAGGTCCCTAGGAAGGTTCTTTGGAGATGCTTTGAGGCGAGAGGGGTCCCGGTGGTGTACATCAAGCGATTAAGGACATGTATGAGGGGGAAAAGACTCGTGTAAGGACAGTGAGAGGAGATTCTGAGCATTTCCCGATCTTGACAGGGTTGCACCAGGATCGACTCTAAGTCCGTTTTATTTGCTTTGGTGATGGATGTGTTGACGAGGAATATTCAAGGCGAGGTGCCTTGGTGTATTCTTTTCGCGAATGATATTATTTTGATTGAGGAGTCGCGATAAGGGGTTAACGATAAGCTGGAGGTTTGGAGACAAACCCTGGAGTCTAAAGATTTTTGGTTGAGTGGGACCAAGACGGAGTACTTAGAGTACAAGTTTAGTAAATCGAGGCAAGAGGAGGTGATAGTGGAGTTGGATTCCCAGGCGGTTTGCAAGAGGGATAATTTTAAGTATCTCGGGTCTACGATTCAGGGGAATGGAGAGATAGATGAGGATATCTCTCACCGTATTGGGGAAGGTTGGATAAAATGGAGGCTTGCTTCGGAAATTTTATGTGATAAGAAGGTGCCCCCCAAGTTGAAAGGCAAATTCTATAGAATTGCAGTCCGTCCTGCTATGTTGTATGGAGCGGAGTGTTGGCCGGTTAAGAATTCTTATATCCAAAAGTTGAAAGTGGCGGAAATGAGGATGTTGCGTTGGATGTGTGGATTCTCGAGGGCTGACAGGGTTAGGAATGAAATTATTCGGGAAAGGGTGGGAGTAGTGTCAGTGGAGGATAAAATGCTAGAAGTGAGGTTGAGGTGGTTTGGTCATATGATGAGGAGGGGCGCGGATACCCCAGTTCGTAGATGTGAGAGGTTGGCCTTAGAAGGTTTCAAGCGGGGTAGGGGTAGACCGAAAAAATACTGGAAAGAAGTGATTAAGCGTAACTTGGAGCAGTTACAGCTGACTGAGAACTTGACCCTGGATAGGAAGTTATGGAGGAATAGCATTAGGATAGAGGGCTAAGAGTGTGAATGAGTCGCAGTCAATATTTAGGTTGAACTTGGTGTCCTGTGTTTGGCAATGTACAATATGTTTGTGGATGTCGTACATATGTTATTTTATCCTGTTCTATGCTTTTGTTGCTCTTTCATACTGTCTTTTGTCTTGAGACGGGGGTCTATCGAAAATAGCCTCTCGACCTCTTTAGAGGTAGTGGTATGGACTTCATACACTCTACCCTTCCCAAACCCCACTATGTGGGAATATACTGGGTTTGTTGTTGTTGTTGTAGACACTATTAATTTAAAAAATAAGATATTATGCTGAAACTTATTTTTATTCTTAAGGAATAATCAATGAGTTGATTGACTAAATAAATGCTTATAAATTTATAGGCAAAATGGTTTGATGGACCCTTGTACTGTGTCCGTTTTGTAATGTGGATACTCCTTCTTACATATTTGTCATCTGGACCTTTGAACCAAAAAAAAAAAATAACATTTTAAATACTTTGACCATTAACCGATCTATGTGGCATTAAAATAGCTGACTAGGACAAAGTGTGTGATTACACGCGCGTGAGGTGCGAGTGAGGATCATTTTTTGGTCAATTTTATATTAAAATAATTAAAAAAAAACTCAACCCCCCTTCCCACCCACCCTACCAAAACCTTTTTTCTTTCTTCATTCACCATTACAGCCCCCACCCCACTCTTTTTTTCTCTGCTTTCTCGCTTAATCATTTCTCTCTTTGAATTCCTTTCTCGATTTCTCTCTACTCTCTTTCTATTTTTTTTGCGTCTTCTCCTATTTCTCTCCTTTTTTGCTCAATTTGTGTGTGTGAATCTGTGAAGAGCACTTAGTTGAGGTGCATCAATCCCAAAAGAAATTGTTCACTAATTCCAACAATTGATTGGAGAGGGTCAAAGAGGAGATCATAGCGCCTCAACCAGTCCAATTAATTGTAAAGAAGTTTCGAGTATTAGTACTTTCCTATTTGGTTTGGTTACAACATAGGCAATCGATCAGATCTGAAAAAAAACTCATGAAAAGCATGTAAAGAGAAAAGATTTGTTTCACTTTTGGTTGGAGTTTTTGAAAGCGTCTTTACAGTAGTAATGAAAAATTAATTTTCTGGTGCCAGTTGTTTAATCAGGTAGTAATCAAGAACCTCTTTTTTATTATTTGTTCGTTTATCTATTTTTTGCCTCTGAGTTTTTTTATTCTTGTGGAATTGTGGGAAGAATCAAAGATAGAAACTTCAGAGAACCATGCAAGAAGTTGTGATTTTTTTTCCTTTTTCGAGTGTATGTTCTAAATTGATTATGTCTAGTGTAACTAAATTGATAATGTAGTGGTGACGAATGTGTACCCCCTGTCTTCCCCAGACCCCACCTTGTGGGAACACACAGGGTATGTTGTTGTTGTTGTTGTTGTTGAAACTTAATTATAATGTAATCTTTGTTGTGAAAGATCTTTGATTTCTATTACCATGCAATTGGATAGTTGAAATGTAATTTCTCTAATTTTGAAGTTTATTTTGTTTTTAAAGCATTGATCTGGTCTGAGATTTCTATTCGTTGGAATGAAATGGACCCGAATAGAGTGTAAGATGTATGAATATGAATGAATTGAAAGAAAGAAAGAACACTGAGAAGCAAAGCAAAAGACAGAGAAACAAAGAAAAGCGAAAGTCAAGTGATTCAAGAAAAGTTGTCTTCACCTTTAAGAGAAAATTGATAAAAAAATAAAAATGGAAAAATGTAATTGTTGGACTGTGTTTCTGCTTTACCTATAAACTTTTCCTGCTTCTTAGGCAAAGAATAAGAAAATGAAGATGATGAAGGAAAAGAAGAACGAGAAGAGGAGGGAGAAGAATAAGAAAAAAGGGAAGAGAGAGGAATGGGGGTGGGGGTTGGGGGTTGGTTTTTTTAATTTATTTATTTATTTATTTTAATATTTAATATTTTTTATACTTAAAAATGACGTGGAAGATGTCGTGGCAGCTGACGTGGGACGAGTGTGTTACACTCACCGAAAAAGTGTTTAAAATGTTGTTTTTTAGCGAATTAAGGGTCCAGATGACAAACATGTAAGTAGGAGTATCTATATTATAAAACGGACATAGTACAAGGGTCCATCGAGCTATTTTGTCAAATTTATATAACAAGATTAGCATTTCTATACAAGCATGGACATTTGAACCCACTTAAACCAACTTGCAACACATATGCAGATATTGAACATTTTTTAAATATGTTTTCTGTAATAACTTAATTAATAAAAATGAAATTTCGTGATTTATATTTATTTTTTATTGCACGAAGCGCGAATAAATTAACTGATTAGTAAGTAATGAAGGACTAAAAAAGGTGAGGGTTACCCTATTGATTTGAGTAACAAGAATCAATTAGAGAAAAAAAAAAACCACGATTAATCATTTTAGAATGTCAAAAAATTCAAAACAGTAAATTATAATTTGTCAAAATGATCAATCAATATTTAAGACATGATGGACTAAAAAAAAAAAAAAAGTGCAAACCTTTAATTAGAAGGAAAAACATCAAAGCTTGCTATTAACGTCAACCAAAAGTCAAGTCCCCACCAAACCAGTATTTATAAAACCAAAAAAAAAAAACTTCCTTCATATTTCTTAAAATCTTACAAATGGAGTCGTCACAAGCCAATCTAACATGCCAAAATCTCCCTAGAATACTCTCCTCTTTCGTTGACACATTCGTCGATTTCTCAGCCAGTGGCGGCCTTTTTCTACCGCCACCAACCGATTCATCATCAAACAACCAAACAGTATTCCCTTCTCCAACTCGTTTAATTGCTATTGGTGATCTCCATGGTGATTTCCAAAAAACTAAAAAAGCCTTCAAACTTGCTGGTTTAATTAATGAAAGTGACAAATGGTGTGGTGGGTCAACAACAGTTGTACAAATAGGTGATGTATTAGACCGTGGTGGTGAAGAATTAAAAATTCTTTATTTTCTTGAAAAGTTGAAAAGGGAAGCTTTAAAAGTAAATGGTAATGTAATTACTATGAATGGTAATCATGAGATTATGAATGTTGATTTTGATTTTAGATATGTTACTAAAGAGGGTCTTCAAGAGTTTCAAGATTGGGCTATGTGGTATTGTGTTGGTAATCATATGAAAATGTTGTGTGATGGTGTTAGTGTTGTTCAAGATTTGTTTGATGGGATACCCTTTGAATTTCGTGGCGTTAAGCCGGATGTTTTTGATGGGATTAGAATGCGTATAGCAGCGTTAAGGCCGAAAGGGCCGATTGCTGAGAGGTTTTTAGCAAAGAATCAGACGGTTATTGTGGTTGGTGATTCGGTGTTTGTGCACGGTGGGCTATTGGTTAAGCATGTGGAGTATGGATTTGAGAATATGAATGAGGAAGTGAGGGATTGGATTTGTGGATTGAAGGGAAGAGTTTCGAGGGATTTGGTTAGAGGAAGGGATTCTGTTGTTTGGTTGAGGAAGTTTTCGAATGAGTTGGAGAAGGATTGTGATTGTTCTACTCTTGAACATGTGCTTGCTACGATTCCTGGAGCGAAGAGGATGATAATGGGACATACAATTCAAGAAAGTGGGATTAATGGAGTTTGTGGTAACAAAGCTATAAGGATTGATGTAGGAATGTCAAAGGGATGTACTAATGGAATGCCTGAAGTTTTAGAGATTGATAGGGATAAAGGATTGAGAATTTTGACGTCGAATCCACTGTATCAAAATGGAAAGGAGGGTTCTTTGGATGCTAAACCTAAGGATGGTCTTGGTTTGGTGCTCCCTGAACTAGGACCAAAGCAAGTCGAGGTGGAGGCGTAAGTGGGTGATTGAACTCACAATGATCTAATCTTTTTTTCGACATTCTTGGGGATTGTATTTCTCCGTTGTTGGTATGATTCTTCTATCGCTCTTATACTTGACCATTGTGTAGTGATGAGAAAAGTATTGTTTTAAACTGATGTATGGTTAAGATATTGTGAATTATTTGCTATTAGCTCTATTGAAAAATTGGTGTACTGAGATATTAGTGATTACTCAGTTTGCTCTTTTTTATTCTTTGTTATGTGTTTCAGTATTACTGTCGTTTCATTTCTACTAGATCGGCCCCCATGTGCTCCTATAAATGACAGTTTAATTCTTTTGCTGAATTGTTGAATCTGAAGTAGAGAACCGGTTCCTTTAATTGGAGTCCTTGGTTAGGTTGCATGTATTGGCGAACACTTTATCTTGATTACTAGCCATCCATCCATCTGGAAAATGAGTATCTATTACAAAGTGACATGAAGGGTGTTTTTGTTGGATGTTAGATCGATAATCTTTTAGAGATTTTGTTTTTGGATGAGCAACGATTTTGTAATGTTTTCTGCTCTTTAAAGGTTCATTGTTGGATCTCTCAAAGGTGTATTATTTCTGAAAAGAAAAACAGTGGAGTTTCCTATATTTTGTAGAACACATTTTCTTGGCAGATGCTTTCTTGCTGTTGTGACCGTTCTTAGCATTCTCTTCTTCTTGAAGCTCTGAAGTAAAAATTATTTCTTAGATGTTCTGGTCCACTTATATCAAGCTCTGGTAATTACAGGGGACAAGTAGATTAAATCACTATAGAGCTGTGTCACCTTCCACCCATCGCATGGTAACGATGCAATAAGTTGCTCTGTCTATTCTTGCTGGAGACACTTGAATTGCTTAAAATTTTGTTGTTTGTTCTGTAACCTTTTCCTCAAGGCTTTCAATATCTGGGCCAACCTTATCGAGGCCATGTATATACAGATTGGCAGTGAACCAGGCCTCTCGTAGTATAATATTGGTTTCATGATGGGTCGGAATTAGCTTTTAGAAGAAACTATGAAACTGGGGAGTTAGAAGCGTGGGTGAACTTCTGACTGTAAATTAGGGCTTAGAATTAACCAGGGAGAACCAGATAGATATAAAGAGATGGAGGCACTGAAGGATTTACTCTGTAAATTCTGGTTACAAAATGTTGACCTTAAGTGGGAATGGCTCAACAAAATGGGCTTGGAGATAATCTGGGAAAACGGGCAGCCCATAAAGTAGCCAGATTTTGTTGGATTACCGCACATGAAGCTTATCTAACACAGTCAAAATTGCAGAGAAGGGGGATGTTGTGCTGCAGGCGTTTCATGTGTGAAGTGAAAGAGGTCAGTTAGATGTTTCTAAACTGCTAGGCAGCAAAGAAGCTGTGGGGGTATATTTCTTAGTTTATATAACTTCCATGTGGATATAATCCAATAACAGTGAAAAAGCTTCTATGGAGCTGGACCGGAAGGATAGTAAGAGAAGAAGACAGGAAGGTTTTTTTGCTAATTGACTGAAGAGGGAAGGGACGTAGGTGACATACATTTGGTTACTGGGTTAAAGATGGTGATTGGTGGTAATGAACATATTTTGAGTTGACACTACATTGGTGTATACCTTCGGTGATGCTTGCAATGTACGACAAATATTTCACGAGGTTTAGATTAATATCAATGGATCCTTCTATCAGTCATTCATTGAATGACAAGTAACTAGAAGTGGCGAAGACAGACGATTTAAATAAATGGAAAATCGAAAGAAAACGGTATCAAGAGTGACTGAAACTCGTGTATGGTTAACCTGTGCATGGTTGGATGGACTGGGAGAGCACATTTAATGTCAACTTTGTTTCAGAAATGTATAGACATACATTGTCTATGCATTAGAAACACTTTGATTTTCTGTTGGCATGCATCACAAGGAATGCGTGTTTTTGCAGCAGTTCTGCCAACACTTCCTAGTGGAGATTACTCTATGCCAATTTTCCCCCTTCATTAGCAACTCAATGAACTTGAGAGTGGATGCACCACAATCAATCTCAAGAAAATGTTAAAATAGTGATGATTCAATTACACTGAGGGTGTATTTGGTATGAAGGAAAATGTTTTCCATGAAAAATATTTTCCTAGAAAATGTTTTCCATGAAAAATATTTTCCTAGAAAATGTTTTTCCAGAAAACAAGTTGATTTCTTACTTGTGTTCTTATGTTTGGTTGGTGGATGGAAAATTTTTTGTAGTATTTGATTGGTGAATGAAAAGATATTTTTCAAAAAATACATTTTAGTGTTTAGCTAAAGCGTAAAAATACATTTTAGAATCCTTTTTTAAAATATAAATTAAAAAAAATTAAATTCTTTTTTGGGAAAGGGGTTGGTAGGGTAGGGGGGGGGGGGGGTCAGAAAAAGTTTTGAATCTTTTTTGTTAAAATTTTTTTAAAAAAAATTGGCGAGGGAAGGGGGGGCGGGAGAAAGGGGTAGTAGGAGTTGGGGGTCAGGGGAGTGAAGGGGAAGGGGTACGAAAAAAATTAAAAAAAAAAATTAAAATAAATTTAATTTTTTTTTTTGAGGTTGGGGGTGTGGGGGGGGGATGGGAGAGGGGGGGTGGGAGGGTAGGGGTGTGGGGTAAGAGATAAGTTTGAATTTTTTAATAAAATGTAGCTATTGTTTTTGGAAGGGGGTTGGTAGGGGTGGGGTGGGGCGGGGCGGGGTAGGGGATGGACTAAGAAAAAAATTTGAAATACTTTTTAAAACAATTGAATTTTGGGGGGTGAGGACGTGGGGATAGGGCTAGGGGTAGGGGTAGGGGTGGTGTCCGGGTGATAGGGTATTAGGGGCGGGGTAGATGATTTTGAGAATTGTATAAATATTTCAACTTTAAAGTGAAGTTGAAAGAGAATTTTGGAAAATATTTTCCTTACTTTTTGAAGGGAAGTCATTTTCCTTAGATTTAAGGAAAATAAGTTGGTTTGGAAAACATTTTCCAAAATATATAAGCCAACCAAACATAAGAAAACTGTTCCTACCAAACACACCCTAAGACAGTTTAAAATTTTGTAAAATTTACAATAAGAGGGATTATACACGTGAGACTATTGCTTCAGACATCCAAGATTCTGTTTTAGTGCATACCATGACACTTTCTACATTTCACCAATGAGTTTATTGAAAGGCGACACAATTACTTGAACTCTCTGATGATGAAATAGACTTGTCTGAATGCTTTCTTGGAGTTTATTGTTTTGAATATCAATCACTTGCAAGCAAGGTAAGTAGACAAGCCTTTAAGGGATGTCCCCATGAAAGTTCTTGTTCCCAAGATTGGGCTCTCTGAGAAAAGCAGATTGCCCAAAGATGGGGAAATTGTGCTTTGAAGTTGCAAATTAGGAAGAGTGAAGGCCATAACCCTTTGTTTATTTGTACTTCAGGTGACACCAAACAAGAGCAAAAAAGAAGTATTTTCGGATCTGCTTTTTATATATTTTTATTGGGATCCTATTCTCTTTGAGTGAATTGAGAAATGGGTTTGATTGTTGATATATATGAGATATTGCATTTTCTGGATAATTCAAATCAAAGCAATTGGACATCTAACTTGGATCTTTATGACATACTGATCAGTGGATGCACTTTTGTCATGTATTATGTTCGTCACACTAAATAGATACTCCATTATATTCATAGAATATAAGTAGCCAAAAAAGGTGTTGGACTTGTAAGAAGTTTTTGAAAAGATAGTAGAACTTGGATTGTTTCCACAAAGAAGAGAAATCATCATGCACAAAGGACTGAAAGTTCTGAACAATGTAAAAATTCATGAACTTTACAGCTATTGCTGCACTGCACCTCAAAAAATACTGCACTAACAATTCACACTATACTTTTTGTTCGAAAAACTCGTACACTATTATAAAATTTTAAAGTTAAAGGTAAAATAAAGGGACTTTGAATTAAAAGGGACAAATAATTTTCTCAATTAAGTGAGGGTCCTTCAAGTTTTAATAATTAGGTAAAAGGGACAAAACAAAATTCAGATTTTTTTTTTTAATATTTTCGCTCCAACAACTAAAGAGGTTGTCTCAACAATTATAGAAGTTATCTCAACAACTATCAAAATTGTTCGACAACTTTGTAAAGTTGTTGGACAATTGTGCAAAGTTATTGGACAACTTTGATAGTTGTTGAGACAACTAATGCAGTTGTCGAACAACTGTCCTAATTGTTTAAGCGATTTTATTTTTTTTAACTTAATAATATTGTGGGATCCACTTATCCCTTTTTTTTAATTAAAGACTTGAGAGGAGGGTCTATGAGCTCATTTTTCTATAAAATCAACCTCTAAAAACTATTTCAATATGAATGGAAAACAATACTCATGGATATATATCTATAATCTATATTTATATCTATAATCTATAATATATTAAAAGTGTGAAAGACCTTAAAAATATTGTTTGGAACTTTTTGTCCTTCATCAAAAGTTTTTGCTTTAGACAACATCATCGTTTTACTATTTTTTTCTAATATTTAAGAGATGAAAATTAATTTAATATATTTATGGTAAAAGCCCTTTCTTATTAGAAATCATTATAATTAATGATAACTAATAATTTTTTCATTTATTTAAGAATTCTAAATCAACTAAATTTGATTTTAAGAAGATTTGAAAAATCTAGAAATAAATATAAAAGCGTTAGAATAAGAATAATTTAATAAGTACCAAATTTTTATAAGTTTTACGTAATAAGAATGTAATCAATGATTTTATAAATATTTGACTTTAAAAACAAGAACATATTTTAAATATAGAATATATAAAAATGAAAAATAATTGCACCACAAATATGATTTAAATTGATGCGTCTCTCTTAGCCTCTAGCGGCAAGGGAAAGGGGTATGCATGACAAACGCAAAAGTGATGATATATTAAAGCGTGAAGGATATTTTAAAAGTGATTTGAATTTTTTACACTTCATTAAAAATCTCCTTAATAGACAAAATAATTTAATTTTATTTCACTATTTTATCTAATATTTAAGAGTTGAAAATTAATAAATATATTTATGGTAAAACATTTTCTTATTAGAAGTCATCATAATTAATGACAACTAATATTTTTTTTATTAATTTAATTATTCTAAATCAACTAAATTTGATTTTAAGAAGATTTGAAAAATCTGAAAATAAATATAAAAGCGTTAGAATAAGAAAAATTTAATAAGTACCAAATTTTTATAAGTTTTATGTAATAAGAATGCAATCAATGATTTTGTAAAGATTTGACTATAAAAATAAGAAAATATTTTAAATATAGAATAAAAAAAATTAATCATACCACAAATATGGTTCAAATTAATGTGTCTCTCATAGTCTCTAGCAGCAAGAGAAAGGGGTATGCATGGCAAACACAAAAGTGATGATATATTAAAGTGTGAACGATATTTTAAAAGTTATTTGAACTTTTTACACTTCATTAAAAATCTCCGCAATAAATAAAATAATTTAATTTTAAATAACCATACGATACACATGCGGTTAAACTAGTGTGTGTGTGTGTGTGTGTGTGTATATGAGTCAAGTGGCAAGCTACTGAGAAGCCACATGACAGATTTTAGGACAAAGTTTAATGGCATTGTAATAAATTTTTTGAATTTACAGATTAGAAATATTTGAATTTAAAAAAACATTATCCTTTAAAAAAAATAGCTTAAATATAAATTATCCTATAATAATAATAATAATATTAATAATAATAATAATAATAATAATAATAATTATTATTATTATTATTATTATTATTATTATTACGTCTAAATAATATATATTTGTAGTGTGTATCCAAACATTATCCTTACTTGCAATATTATTATTATTAGTTTAATCGCACGTGCTTCGTACGTGTAATCTTTGATTATTTAAAATTAGATAATTTTGTCTATTGCGAAAGCTTATGTAGATATTTATATACTCCCTCGGTTTCAAAAAGAATGACCTACTTTTCTTTTTAGTCCGTTTAAAAAAGAATGACCGCTTTCCTTTTTTGGCAATACTTTAATTTCAACTTTTCACATGGCATGTTTAAGACCACAAGATTAAAGGGCATTTTGGTACATTTGACACAACTTTAATTTAAGGCCACAAGATTCAAAAGTCTTCTTTATTTTCTTAAATTTTGTGTCAAGTCAAAGTAGGTCATTCTTTTTTAAACGGAGGGAGTATAACTAACAAAAAGTTAAATAGTAATATACTCAAAATAGAGTAGATTATAAATTTTTATAAAGATATCTAATTATAATAACAATGCTTGCTTACAAAATTTATGCAAAAAAAAAAAATCAGATTAAAATTGAAAAAAAACAGTAAAATTAAAACCTTATCAATTACATGGACATAAGATGATAAAAGAAATATTCCTAGAAAAAAATGCAATATTGTCGAAGACAAAATTAATTGAGAGAATAATACCTTAATGTCTTTTGATTTTATTGAATTTTTTATCATCTTCTCTATATGGCACCACACCATAAAGTTAATACTCTAAATTTGTAATGAAGAATGTTGAATATCGGTCTTTTATATATAAGTGTACGGATCCTTCTCTTTACGCAGCCAAATTTTCACGTTCATATCTCAAATCTATATAGTCAAATTTTTTAATTAGATATTTGAATTATGTTTAATCGAATTCTTACACCGATATTTATATTTGGCTCCATATCATCAAATATTTAAATTTAGATTATGAAGATCAAATATCCACATGCGATTACAAGCAATCAAGACATTCACATATAAACTAAAACCAACTCAATCAAACCCAACCTTCAATAGAGGAGGTTACTACGCTCAATGTGATATTGGTGAAAATTACTATACTACAAACAACTTTTTTTGCTTCGATTTGTTTTGTTCTTTGAAACTCAATAGCCGCCTCTTTTTTATGTTATTCTCATAAATCAGTATTACAATTTTCTTTAACATAAATAACAATTAACATGTCTCACTTACCAATAATATGAATTCCAATACTTGTTGAATTGTACATAAAAGGTACGATATTACAAAAAACATGATTCATATATAAAAAAGAATTTAACCTCCTATCCTAATTCGTGACCTCTATACCCTTTTTAAAAAGAAAAAAAAAAACTTGGGCTTGGAGCCTTTTTTATGTCACGATAACAAAATTATGTCACGATTACACAAAGAAAGTAAAAGAAAAAAAAAAGAGCAATAAACCATTGGGTTTTTGAAAACTTCATTCGGAGGCAGCATGCTTATCCAATTTTTTTATTAGAAACTTACAACTGAAAGAGAAACACAAGAAATTATCAAAAGAGAGAATCAATGTCAATTGTTGATTATTATTCTTCATAAATAATCTTTAAAGGTATGATTTAAAAGAAATAAATAAAAACAAAAGCGATGATGACAATGACAGAAAGAAAAATGTGAATTAAAAATAAAATAAAAAGTAAAAGTACAATATAAGAATTTATTTCGTATAAATTTTGATCCAAAATATTACTTAAATAAGATTGCAAAGAATATTTTTTATATAAGGCAAAGTTCTAATTGTTTTAGAAGTACTAAATATTACCTAGATTAAATAATCAAAATCAACAAATTAAATCATAAAACTCATGCGTAGGAACAATAAATTAAATTTATTCTATTTATCCAGTTTTTCTTTTTTAAATCATATAATTAATTATTAAGTTTTCCGCCTCCGTTTTTTTTCACGTGCACAATGGTTTCTTCCTTTTTTAACTTTGACTTGTCCTACTTTTTGTTCTTTGATTTCTCATCCGGTGTCCGGTACACGCATTGGAGCCCGACTAATTCAGATTCACGCCGGATAGGGCCCCATTCGGGAGGTAGCGCTCCCAACAGAGTTTTTTTCATACCCAGGGTCGAACCCTCGACCTCTGGTTAAGAGTGAAACAGCCCCATCCACTGCACCACAACCCATGTCGGTGACTTGTACTACAATTTTATTCATAATATATTATTTATTTATTTTTTTATTAATTTTAAATTATTAAGTATTAGAAGTTTTTATTTTATCAGGATTCTTTCTATATATTTTATGAGTCATTAAATTCTTTCCATATATTTTAGGAGTTCTTAATCTAATTAAATAATAAATTATGAAAAATAGTAAAAAGACGTTTTTGTCTATTGCAGAGGTTTTTAATAAAGGAAAAAAAGTTCAAACGACATTTTTAAGGCCCTTCTCACTTTTAATATAGTATAGATAGATATAGATATAGATTATAATAATAATAATAATTATTATTATTATTATTATTATTATATGTCTAAATAATATATATTTGTAGTGTGTACCCAAATCTTACCCTTGCTTGCAATTATTTTAATATTTTAATATAAATTAAAATTTGATAATTTAATTCAACCTATATACCTACTTGCAATTCTTTTATATATCTAAGATAACAATTACTCCCTCCGTTTAAAAGAGGATGACCTAGTTTGACTTGGCACGGAGTTTAAGATAATAAAGAAGACTTTTGAATCTTGTGGTCCTAAATTAAAGAAAGTTATGTCAAATGTATCAAAATGTCCTTTGATCTTGTGGTCTTAAACATGTCATGTGGAAAGTTGAAAGTAAAGTATTGTCAAAAAGGAAAAGGGATCATTCTTTTTTAAACGGATTAAAAAGGAAAGTAGGTCATTCTTTTTTAAACGGAGGGAGTAATTTTTTAACTAACAAACAAAAGAAAGAAAAGAAAATAAACGGAAAAAATGTAGAAAAAAAAAGGTAAAACAGTAAAGATAGTTAAGAATAATAACTTGTTATTTTTAAGTTAAAATAATTTGTATATAAAATTACATATTAGAAGTAGTTAGTTATCACACTTAAGGGGTCATTTGGTACACTGTCCGAAATATGTAAGGATATTCCATGGGATTATTTCATCCCTTACTTCTATGAGATAGTAATCCTATCATTTTAATAAAAAAGGTGAGATAAAATAATCCCGACATTAAGTAGTCCCTTCTACCAAACATGTGATAAAGTTAATCCCAAACAATATCCCGAGATTATTTTTTCTATCCCTTCTACCAAATGACTAGATTTCTAACTAGATTTTTATTATTTTCTAATCAATCTTATATTGTCTATTCTATCAGTTTTTTGAATTTAAATTGGAGATACAATATCTTCTAAAAGTAAACCTATAATTAAAAAATATTAGATGTGTTTATTCCTTTATGAAGTGATTTGCTGCCACAAAATGTGGATAACCATTATTATGAAATTGCATTATAACTACAAGACAGATTAGAAATTTGAATTTAAAATAGAAGTAGCAATAGAAATAATAATAATAATAATAATAATAATAATAATTATTATTATTATTATTATTATTATTATTATTATTATTATTATTATCTCATTGATTACAAATTATATAAATTATTAGGTAAATATACATTATGTTTTGATAAAAAAAATCAGGATAAGAAAAAATAACAAATTAATCCTCTTTAACAAATTAAATGACATTTGAAATTTGAATTTAAATGAAATTTGAACTAAAATGGAATTCTAGCTTCTTAACCTCTCTTATATACTACTATCACATTAGCTTTATTTATAAATTTGTTTACCGTATTCCTGATATTTTTTATTTTATAATTTTTTTTAAACTTAACATTTTTTTATATGCAGCAACAATAATATGACTTTTTCGTCTTCATCTTTCTCTGTTAACGTAAAAGAAAAGGACCAACTCCACATCTATTGATGTTAATTCTATCTACTTCTCATGGTTCTTCACCTGTCACTATAAATGATAACAACTTTCAATAAGATGAGAAGAAAAAGGATTGATGATGACTGAAATGGTGATTTCGATAAGTAAAAGATTCATAGATTAATCAATTTTAGATTAATATTGTTCTATTATTTAATTTATGAAAAGGTATTTTTGAGAGTTTATTTTTATTTTTTTAGTGATAATTTTATTATTATTGCTAACCTACAGAAGTGATTAAGAAGAATATTTTTTTTAAAAGAATTTTAGGGGCTGGGCATCACCGCCAGGCCTTATCATTAATCAAAGCAAGAATTTGTACATAGAGAGGGGGCATAAACCTAACCTCCAGTAAATGAATAAATGTAGTGAAACAAGTATAAAGCTATAAAATAGGAATGTAATATGCCTTTCTCAAGCATGTTGATGCTCCATACTCTGTAATACATTGTCAGCAACACTAATGAAAGCATCAACTCTAAGGGGGTTCTTTAAGCCTTTACAGTTTCCTTCTTCTGAAACTTGGTATGCCCATCTTGTCCATTCTAAAATAGCCTGCTACTTCATGTGGGAGTTGATTGCAATGGAAGTAATGCTGGGGGTTGTCAAACTTATGACTGACTTTGGATAGTGAATCAACAATTGGCTTATCTGAATACATGTCTGCAAATACAGAGTTGGAATTGAGAGATGATCTTGAGAAGGGAATTAACCGAAGATTGTAGATGCCAAGGAGGTAATTTATGAGCCCTGGTCCATCTTATATGGAGTCCAGAATCAACCTCCAGGATAACTTGTTGTATACCATTATGCAGACACCATGATAGACCTCAGATAGCAGCCTCCATTTATGCTTGGTTGTTAGTCCCTTGCCCTAAAGGTGTAGCATATGCATAAATGAGATCACTATTATGATCCCTAATGACACCTCCTCCCCTATCTTTCCAGGATTAGAGAGTGCATTTCCATCTGAATTCACCTTAACCGTATTGATTAGTGGTTTGGACCAATATACAGATCTCACAATTGTTTCCTATCTACATTGCTCAACAAAGGAGATCATCTTGTTTGATTCAATCGGCCAACAAATATCAGAAAATGCAGTATATAACAGATTAAAGTTGTCCCTGCAAATCAAGAATTTTACCCTAGTTAGCTGTGATTTCTTACCTCCATATTTAATAGCACACTTATTCTTCCATAAGTTCCAACATATAATAATAGGAAGAGCCCGCATCACTAGTTTATGAGCAATATTCATGGGCTTCAATTTCCACCATTTCAACAAGAAGTTCTTGAGTAAGTTTATGGCATGAGTTATACCCAGAGAATAAGAGAAGTTTTGCCAGATTTTGCAAGAAAAGTTCGCAGCAACAAAAGTGTGCTGAATGGTATCGGGGCCAGGGCTAGAGCGACACCCACAGTTAGCAGGAGCAATGCCAAATTTACTAAGGCTTTCATTAGTAGGCAGTTTTCTTCTTAAGTCTCTCCATACCAGGAATGACCACTTGAAAGGAACATGCCTATTCCAAGTGTATTTATCAACCATAGTAGCCTCTCTATGATTCCTGATCACATCCCAGACAGGGAAGCATGTGAATTATCCACAGTCAGTCAGTTTCCAGATAGGTTATATCATTGATACCTATTGAAACCCTGAGGGCTGCACTACACAGTGAGGGACCAGGTCCCTCAAGATCAATCACTGGCAAAATACACGAAAATAGAAGTAATAGACGGTGCAGAAAGAGTAAACAACATAAGATTCTTACGTGAAAACCCAAAAAGAGAAAAAACATGGCTTTCCCTCACAAGCACCAAAGAAATTCACTTTAATAAACCTCATGATTATAGTCTAGACTTCAGCCTACCTCTAGGCTCCTTTCGCTTGTAATAGCTCTACTACAATTTCATCTTGGTAACTCTACTAACGACCCTCTCTATTGGTTAACTCAAATCAGTAACTGGCTTAAGCAACTCTACCTAAGCAACTCTCCCAACAAAAGAAAACAATACTCTTATAACATGAGTAGCTCAGTTACAAATCATTTCTCACTCATAAAGCTGGGAACTTGAGCAGTGTTAAAATGAGGGATTTTTGCTACCTTTCTTCACTCTTTGTATTTACAAAAAACTAATTGATGAAGAGGTGTCTCTTTTCTTTTATATCTGAGTGATGATTAGGGCTGAAAGATCATTGAACCAACTATCCTAATTAGTACAAAATAGCACCTGCAAGTTTGTTACACAAGAGGACAAAATTATGCAGACAACGTGTGCCAGTTGTACTGTACCTTACACGTCCAAGGACTTGGTCCCTTGCAGTTTAGTTTCTCATCATCAAAACTGCATATAATAATTTTTTCCCTTTTTGATAATGACAAACCAAACCATACAATTTGAGTATCAGTGTATATTTATCATATTTAATCAGAGTGATTACCACATGAAGATGAATGTTCCCCCTATAATCATACTTCCTCCATCATCATTCAACACAGGTGAAATACCCTGGGTTTTGACCCTTGGAAAATTTCTTGGACTTCTGGTCTCTGGACAGAGTACTACCAGGGGAAATGACTCGTACACTGGGATACGAATGGTATGGGTTAGTCGTATGCTGACCAGTGTTGGTTGTTAGGTTGGATTTGGTTTCTGGAATGGATACGATTTGGGTGGTATGAGTCGTATCGGTGGATACAAGTTGTTTGCTTACTTTACTTAATCTTAGGATTGGAAAATTAAGTTGGATCTAAGTACGAGTGGCTTATCTTGAGTCGTAAGCCAGGCTACGAGTCATACTATGGACTCATATGGTGGGCAGTGTTCAATCCTCTTTAGATTCTATTGTTCCAGGGGTACGGATCATGGGTACTAGTCGTACACTTGGATACGACAGGGTTTAGGGTGATTCGTACCTTGGACAGCGTTGGGTCCAAGAGAGATCTCCTTGGGTATGAGTAGTGAGTACCACTCGTATAGAAGGGTATGACTGGTATGGATGGTCGTACCCACCTGACGGGATTTTTGGGAGTTTAAGTGAGGGAAATCTGGACATTTCCCCACTTATCCTAATAAGGCCCCATGGCTTATATTCCTATTGGGAGGTTATTTACCCTACTATTCTATCCATTTAACACTTAGAAGCTTTCATAAATATTCTATAATTCTCTCAAAGGCTTGTGGGTGGAGAAAAGCTAGGGTTTCATCTTACGTATTAATTTGGGGCTTTTGTTGGTGATTTCTCTCAATCAACTTTGTCAATTCATATATGTTCTCTTCCCTCATTGTTAGTTCCAATTAAAGTCATGGTTTTATCCAATGTTTTTCATGGTTTGATTATTGTATGGTATTGGGTTTTCAAATATAAATTGGGGGTTTGAGTTATAAATGTTTGGTTATGTTTTTCCATGTTTTACTTATGCTTTTATATGTTTTAATAGTGGTTTTGGATAATTGATTGCATGGGAATGGTTATTTGGTAATGAAATTTGGTTTTGGTAATACTATGCCCCCAATGTGTTTGATAAAATGCATATAAGAATGTTTTCTCTACATTGTTGAACTCTTATGGAACTTATGCATGGTTTAAACTTGGTGATGGAGCCCTAACTATTTAAATGGTTTGTAATGGTTTAAAGGAATGGTTCGGCTTAATAAACATACTTTTGGGGTACAAGGGAATTCCCCAAGTTAATATGGTGACGAACACTTGTGGGGTACATGGGAATCCCCTAAGCAAATTGGACAATATGATCTATGGGTACATGGAAATCCCTTGGTCTGTAAAAAGGTTACTTATAAGTTCTAGTCGGTATGACGATACCACTATCTAATAGCCTTGGTTAATGATAATGGTATAATGATTTAGTTGGAAATAGTTTTAATTGGGAAATAAAGGCGGGGTGTGAAAGCTAACCTTGAAGGTGGGAGTCCAATGGACAAAAACCATACTCTTGTTTGCCGACATAAAGGGCAGGTCATGGCGACCTTATATGATACTATGAGTACACGAAAATCCTCTAAGTAGACTATACATATGTATCATGGAGAGTGAAGGGTACATAGGAATCCCCGACTCTTATGGTATCTCCAATTCGTTTGGCTACACGCATCGGGACCCGTTTAGAGGTTACACTAGACCCCTATAACCCGTGGGTGGTTTTAGGACGGTTAATGTTAACATACCCAGGTTAATGGTTTTAAATTCATGCTAAACACGGTTCCCTTTCCTGACATGGATATATATATATATATATATATATATGGTTTACTTGGTTTTATTAAATGGTATTATTTTATCCTTATCCTGAGTTCATGCTAGCGTTTACCCGCTAACCCGTCTTCGGACGCTGTATTCCCACGCAATGTAGGAACCGACCATTCTACTCCTCCTACTTATCACTCAGACATTCAGGGTCAGCTTTTGGATTGAAGTGGTGAGCTTCCATCTTTCAGAAGGCCCCATTTCATGGTTATTATTTCATACTTTGGTTTATTTATGGATATTGGTTTTAGCTATGGTTAGGGGCATGTCCCAACCAGATTTTGGTATTCTTTTGGTTAGAGGCTTTAGTCGAACTACTATGGGTTGACATGGGCAGGATCGTTATTGGTGTCAGCCTTAATATTGGCATTGGTATTGAGGTTGTTACCGTTGGACTAAATTTCTCACTGTTCCATCCTTTTATGTTATGTTATGTTATGGAACTTGGTTTGGTTATTATTTGGGGTTATGGTTTTGGTTTGGTTTGGTATGGTTGGACTGTTGGTATGGGACGGTTGGACTTGGTCGGGTCGGTTACGGTCGTGATCCTATCCCAGAGTCTTCATATGATCTATTACTCTATTTTGTTAAATATTCATAATTTGGCCGACTCAAGGTACACGCAGGTTCGTTGGGTTGGGTATCGGGGGAGGTCTCTGGTCCTGGTAGGACTTGGGATGCCTATTACAGTAAGGCCCTGGTTCGGGTAGTGTCAACAGGGACATAGTCCCTTGCAGCAAAAACTTCTTATTTGCTTCTCCATGTCATTGTGCACCTTCATTTAGTGCATTGTTTCCCCTGTCACTATGCACCTTTATTTAGTGCATTTTCGTACTTTGCACTTGCACACTTCCCCCTATCAACATGTCATTCAAATCTTCAACCTATTTGCAACCTGTTCCCTACTATATGAACTTAGTATTCCCTTTTTTGGCATCATTGAAAAGGATTCGCAGTAAACCAAGAGTAAATTATGCACAAGTTAGTTAACTCATGGCCACTGGGAAAACACTAACATGAAGAACAACTTTACAAGAAAGGAGAACAAATGTAACACATAAAGCAAAGATTCATCCATCCATAATAGTCAGTACTAGTAAAGTAAGCTAGAATAATCACCATAAAAATAATTGTCTTTAAAAGCCATTATGTGAACCAGGATGTGAAACTGACACAAGTTTGGTGTGAAAATGAGGATAACAGGGCTGATCAAGAGAGAGGATTGGGGGAAACGGATTTAAACAACATCTCCATTCTTGCATTTTCAGCAATGTGGGCATCCAACAACTTTTTGGTAAGATTATTCACTTTAGCATTCAATTCTTGAGCTTCACCAGTTAGTTCTGCCACTTTTTCCTGTTGTTTTACATTTTTATTTGTAAGTTCATCAGTGGCACCTAGACCTGATCCCTCTGAAGACAACTTCTGATTCTGCAATTTTAGGTGCACTAATTCAGCATCTTTGTTAACCAATTTGATCCTTAATTCCTCCATTTCCATTCCCAACATTTCTTGAACAAGCTAGCAACTCTGATACTTGAGCCACCAATCCACTTTTTCCCTTTATGTATTCATTTTCTACAAGTGTTGATTCCTCATTTAGATGTAGTCATCCTTGGCACCCGACATACTTTACCAACTCCATTCATTTCAAGCTTCTCACATATATTGGGATCAAGGGTTCTTCCTGACAAAACCTTCTAAGTCATCAACATTTTATTCCTTCTTTAACTAGCCATATCCTTCATCTCTTTCTTTGGTCTCATTATTTGCCTCTTCTTTTCTAATCGCAACTTTTCTCTTCTTAGGACTATGTCCCTTAGAGTTTTTTCCCTTTTTGATAGCTATGTGTTTCTTCCTCATTCCAGTAAGGTTACTTTGACTTAGAGGACCTAAGATAAAGTTTTCTAAGGTCATGGTTTCTGAAGGATCAAGGTATTTGATGAGGGCATATTCAATTTTTAATTTTCTGGAGTTTTATCTACTTTAGGGTTCTTGGCTGGGTTTAAGGGAGTAGTTATGTCAGTCATTTGCTTTTGTTAGAGAAGGAGAGTGAGAAGGACCAATTTGGTTTAGAGGAGGCAGAGAGTGATAAGTTGAGACTAAGAATAAGAAACAACCTGATTTAGCAAATTGAAGAGATGACCGTTGTCATAAAAAAATATTCCTTTTGAAATGACATGTCTGATCCTAATAAGAATAACTCTTCATTTTGCAAAAGAATCGACAACTTTTATTTAGAGAAAGAAAAGAGAAGGAAAACACATGGCTTTCTAGACAACATTTTATGATTATTATTAGAGCATCCTAAATAGGTACTAACCTGAGAGATGGGACCAGGTCCCTCTCCTTTGAGTGAATCTTTAAGTTTGTGTTGTCACATTTGTCCACTTCCTAAGCTGTTTCCATAGGTGCATACCTGCAAGGGTACAATACCGAGTTAGATCAAGTACAAATTTACCAAGGATACCTGCCTCCTGAACATAGCTAATTTTGTAAGGAGACACTGATTCACTAGATAGTAGGTCAGGTTAGTTTGATCAATTATAGTCTCAGCTTGATAGATTCATTACACTACATGATACTGTGACTTATTCTGGAAATAGGTCTTAGAACCAGGTCCTGGACTTGGGCATTCTTCAAATGTCAAGAGTTCCTTCAACATTGCTCTGAACTTGACAGCTTCTTTCACATCTTTGAGTTCATTCTTGGGATAGGAATGTTAATCACATAAGACACCTTCACCTTGAAGTGGCTTTAGGAAACATAATACAATCATACCTTCCATTCATCGCCTTAAGCAATAACAAGAAGATTTTTTTGATTGCAAACCCTTTCTCCCTCATGTACTTACAATTATTTGTTAGACTTAGGAACCCATTTGAGTTTGATTTCCTAGTAGCAGGACAGAGGTGTGATTAAATATTTCTTTGTCTAACTAGGTAATGTGAGATTCTTTTTTCCCTTTTCACAGACTTAAAATCCTTATAATGTGCATTCTTCTGTTGATTGTATTCAATACTCTTCAATTTAGCCTTAAGTCGGTATTGACATTTTTCTTTAAAATGTCCATATCTTCCACATTGAGTGCACAGGAGTTCGTTCCCATTGCTTCCAACATAATGAGCAGCCTTTCCTTTAGACTCAATAGGCTGGAGTTCTACTTAATAGCCCAAACCTTTACCATCATTGACATCTTGACTGATCAGCTTAGAGAGGATTTTTGAAGAAGCAGTCTATTTAAGAGATTTGTTCAACTCTTCATTCAAGTGAACCAGGCCCTTCTCTAACTCTTCATTCCTGTGTAGTGCTTCCATAAGGTGTTTTTTAGAATCCCCCAGCCTTTCCTCAAGATCGATTTGAAGCCTTGAAGCTTCTTTCGTCCCTTTTTCATCTACCTCATTTACCTTCTTTAGATTACTCATTAAGCTCAGATTTTTAAATTTCATTTTAGTGAACAACTCTTCAGTTTTAGAATTTTGTAGAGCTAAGGTAATCAGCGCATGCTCTTGATTCTTTACTTTTTCTTCCAAGGTATTCTTCTCAGTAATTAGTTCAGAAACAGAGTCAATCAAGACACTAGCAAGCCTTTTTATCTTTCTAGCAGTATAATTATCTAGATTCTCCTAAATATCATAAAGAGTTATCTCATTTTCTTTTTCATTCTCTGTGTTTGCTATGAATGCAAACAGGGAGTCATAGATAACTGGACTTTCTTCCACTGCTATCATAGAAATATCTCTAGTCCTTTCATCTTCACCTGATTCACTGGAAGAGTCTCCACATGCTGCCAGAGCTTACCTTACAGCATATTCAGCTGCTGTCTTCCTTCTTGAATTATTAGGGACCTGGTCCATGTTCTTTCCTTTGTCACCAACAGTTTTGAGGTAATATTAATGATCCACTTTGTGCATAGGACAGTCTTTAATGAAATGTTTAGGACTTCCACTTTGTGACAAACCTTAACATTGCTTTCTCTTTTGCTGATGTTTCATCTCCTTTGGAACTGACTACTCTTCTTCAGGTCATTAACAATTCTTTTTGCCAGATAGGCAACCTCAGTGTCATCTTCATTTGGATCATGTTTGAAGCTTTTAATATCAGGTATTTTTCCCTTTTTGCATCATTCTTATCTATCCCTTGTTGCTTCTTGAGCTCATGGGTTTTTAAATTTCCAATCAGTTCATACATGGTGAGGATCTTCAGGTTTCTGGCTTCAGTTATGGTATCTACTTTGTTTTCCCAAGACTTAGGAAGAACACCAAGAATTTTCTCACTTGTTTGTACAAGGGAATCACTTCACCTAAGCAGTGAAACTCATTTATGATAGAAGTGAACCTTGTATGTATTTCTTGGATTGTTTCTCATTTTTCATGGTAAGGGTTTTATACTGAGTAGTCATCATGTTGACTTTTGAGTCCTTTACATCAGTGGTGCCTTTCATGAGCAATCCCAAATCTCTGTAGCATTTTCACAAGCTGAGATCCTATTGTATTCATTAGGACTTATGCCACACACTAGCAGTTTCTTGTCCTTGTAACTCTTTTCAATCTTTTTTCTATCTTCATCATTGTACTCTCTCCTGCTTTTAACAACAATAGTTGTAACACTTCTCTGACTTCTTAAATAGGCATATAAGGACCATCAATAATTATGTCCATCAGTTCACTATCCTCAGCCATAATAAAGTCAAACATCCTGGTTTTCCACCAACCATAATACTTCCTATTGAATCTGGGTGGTCTAGTGGTAGATTGCCCTTCTTCTAAATTAGGTGGAGAAGCCATTCTAACTAAGACACTCTAGGTGTGAACCTTTTAGAGTGGCCTGACTCTGATACTTATTATTGAAACCCTAAGGGTTGCACCACACAGCGAGGGACCAGGTCCCTCAAGATCAATCAAAGGCAAAATACACTAAAATAACCAGGGAGTAAGAGACAGTACAGGAAGATTAAACAACACAAGATTCTTACGTACAAACCCAGGAAAGGAAAAACCATGGCTAGCCCTCATAAGCACCAAAGAAATCCATTATCTGGTCCCTCAAGATCAATCAAAGGCAAAATACACTAAAATAACCAGGGAGTAAGAGACAGTACAGGAAGATTAAACAACACAAGATTCTTACGTACAAACCCAGGAAAGGAAAAACCATGGCTAGCCCTCATAAGCACCAAAGAAATCCATTATAATCTACCTCCTGATTACAGTCAAGATTTCAGCCTACCTCTATGCTTCTTTCGCTTGTAATAGCTCTACTACAAGCTCATCTTGGTAACTCTACCAAGGACCCTCTCTACTGATTAACTCTAATCAGTAACTAGATTAGGCAAATCTACCTAAGCAACTCTCACAACAAAAGAAAACACTACTCTTATAACATCAGTAGTTCAGTTACAAATCATTTCCCACTCAAGAACAATTTTCAATTTAAGCACTCATAAAGCTGGGAACTTGGGGTAGTGTTGAAATGGGGTTTTTGCTGCCTTTCTTCACTCTTTGTATTTGCGAAAAACCAATTAATGAAGAAATGTCTCTTTTCTTTTATAGCTGAGTGATGATTAGGGATGAAAGATCATTGGACCAGCTGTCCTAATCAGTACAAAATAGCACCTGCAAGTTTGTTACACAAAAGGATAAAATTGTATAGACAACGCGTGCCAGCTGTACTTACCTTGAACGTTCAGGGACCTGGTCCCTTGCATTTTAGCTGCTCATCATCAAAACTACGTATAGCAATACCATCTTAAAATTAAAAGAAAACTTGCAAAATAATCTGAACTAAGTGAGGGGGGATTGTTGTAGTTAATTTTGGGATATCCCAATTCCCATTATTCCAGAATGATGCAACTTTAACATTATTTGACCTTACATCACCCAATCTGAGATTATGTAAAGGTAACATACATGTCCAATTATTCCACTAGAAGTAGCAATTGCCAAATTTGAGTCTCCACAGAATCTCAGTTTCTATCTTAATTCCCATCATATGTTTCCACACCAGGGAGTGACCATTGCACCATTTCCTGGATACTAGATTAACTCTCTTATGGTATTTAGCTTTCAAGAAGCTTCCCCATAGAGACTCTTTAGTTCTACGCACCCACCATTGTTTGAGCTGCGTGGCACTACAAACATCAACCATATGTCTAATCCCAATACCACCTTCTTAATAAGGTAAGCATAAATTTCTTCACCAAGCCCAATAAAACTTTTTCTTATAGTCTTTACACCCCAAAAAGAAGTAAATAAATAGACACGTGAGCTATTTAAGAGTAGTTTTAGGAGGGTATATGCTGAGAGGATGTGAACAGGGATTGATTGAAGTACATGTTTCACCAGAATTGTTTTTCCTATATAACTGAGCAATCTTGATAGCCAACCAGAAATCCTAGATACAACTTTACTAATCATTCCAGAGTAATGACTAATTCTTTGTCTTATAATATATATTGGGCATCCGAGGCGAGTAATGGAGCTATGTCTTTGCTGAAAACCTATTTCAGATCTAATTCTAGAAACAATGGAAGGGAAAGCTTGGTCATGTAATAAGAAGTAGCTCTTGTCTTTGTTAATAAGCTGGCCAGACACATCATCATATGCAACTAATGTATTTATTATTAATCTTAAGGTATTTCTTCTTCTAATTGTGAAAATGGTCACATCATCAATAAAGCTGAGGTGATTAATCTGAGGACCTTTTCTTTTTATGTGGAAACCGTAATACTGAGGGTGTTGATGCAGGTTATTCAAAGTTCTGGTTAGTACTTCAACCTCAATAATGAATAATGTAGGTGACAGGGGAGCACCTTGTTTTAGACCCCTTGTAGAGTGAAAAACCTATGTCTGGTACCATTTACAATCATAGAGTACCAGTTGTTTAACAGGGTTCTTCAAATTATATCAATGATAATCTCACCAAAGCCAAATCTTCTAAGAACTATACATACAAATAACCAAGATACCCTATCATATGCCTTAGCCATATCTAGTTTAATGACCACATTTCTACCAATAACATGTTTTTTTAATTCTACTGATAATCTCCTGAGCAAGCATGATATTTTCAATAATGTTTCTACCTATCATAAATCCTAATTGGTTGGATGAGATAAGAGAAGAGAGAATAGGAGCCACCCTGAGGTATAACAGTTTAGAAATGACTTTTTGGTGAAATTGATAAGATTAATAGGTCTCAATTCTGAGAGTTTGTTAGGATGTTCTACACTTGGGAGCAGAACCAAACAAGTGTTAGAAAAATATTTAGGCACAACCTTTCTACAAAAAAATGATAAAACCACCTGAAGAAGATCTTGACCTATAATGTGCCAGTAAGATTGAAAGAGTTTCCCATTCATACCATTTGGACCAGCTGCTAAATGAGCATTCATAAAAAATACAACAGTTTATAATTCATTAAGAGTGGGCATTGCTTGGAGAGATTCATTATGCATATCTGATAGTAGTTTAGAAATAGGATAACACCTCTTCAGGTATATATTCATCTTTCCCTATAAAAATATCCTGAAAGTGTTTATAAGCTGCGACAACAATCTCAGAGTCCCATTGAATCCAATCTCCCTCCTCGTTTCTATCTTTGTGTATAAACAACTTCTTTTTTCTTTCCCTAATTAAAGCATGAAAGTAACTAGAATTGGTATCTCCATATTTAAACTAGTGCAATTGAGTCTTTTGCCTCAATACAACATCTTCTACTTTAAGGTGTCTAATGTATTCAGCTTGCAGCCTGTGAAACTTTTGTCTGTTTTTATTAGTTCCATTCAGAATCAAGTTCTCCTCTACTACTTGAATTTTCTCCTCATAAGTCTTCACATCACATAGATATCACCATATTCATATCTAGACCAGTGACTCAAGGTAAAGGATAGTCTTTTCATCTTCTACTGAAACTTCCACGAAGCTTCTTCTATGCATGGTTTCTGCCGACAAGATTCCATAATGCTAAAAAATAAGGGATTATCCACCCATCAATCCAAGAATTTAAAGTATTTTATGAATATAGTTGTTCTTTCCTGCATCTCCAACAATAAGGGGCACTGATCAAAGCCAACTGAGGATAAATGAGTGATGGAAGGCAGGGGTAATTTTTCCAACCATATATCAGACACCATTGCCCTATCTAATCTCTTCCATATTCTAAAGTTTATACCTCTAAGGTTGGACCAAGTAAATTTGGGACTATGAAAGCCCAAATCAGTAAGCCCACATGCTTCAATAACACCTAAAAATTCGAAGCTTTTTCTCATATCATAAGGAATTCTACCAAGATTTTCTTCAACAGTGGTAATTACATTAAAGTCCCCAACAGTGCACCAGGAAAGACTAGAAGAGGCTAGTTGAACCAAGCTAGTCCACAAAGGTCTTTCAGAGTGTCCCAACACTTAGCATAGACAAATGCCATAAGATATTGCTGAGCAAGTTGTGTATGATTGATAGAACAGGCAATCTACTGGTCATCAATTATAACAACATCATAAGAAATATCCATGGACCAAAAAAGCCAGATCTTGTCATTAGATTTATATATAACATGCTCCATCTTGAACCTCCCTTTAGCCTTTTGAATATGAATGTTACTTGAAAAAGGTTCCAAAATTTCAATAAGAGACAGGTAATGAATATTAATGAGATTTTAGAGTCTTTCCAGGACACCTGGGGTGTAGACACCCCTAGCATTCCAGATGAGGTGACTAATTATTTAGATGAATGTGAAAAGTAAGACTTGGTGAGAGGTTTACTTGTGATAGCAGGCATGTTAGACAACCTTTGTTTGAACTCATTCTTTGATATAACTAAGGAACCTCTTGGTGAGAGGCATTGTTGACAAGCCATCTGGGAAATCTCAGCTGCAAAATCTTTCTGGTCACTAAGGTCAAATGTATCAATCACTTCATCAGCAATACCTCCCTCTTGTTCCTCTTTGCCAGGGCCTTTAATTTTATCTTCAGAGTTTATTAATCTATACTCAAAATCTACCTCCTGAGCAGGGAAGTTAGAGGGACAAGGTTGACGAGACTGACTATTATTTAGATCCTATAAATTATCACTAGGGTTTTATTCACTTGATTAGTAGAGTCTCCATTTTCTTGATAATTAACATTCTCAATGGGGATCTGAGAACAACAATATGCTGGGGTGAATTACTACCATCCACTATAGATTCTATCACCTGATGAGTAGTGTTATGTACCTCCACTTTATTCCCCCATCAATACATTTATCATTAGAGTACTCCACTTACTGATCATTGGAGAGTGGGGCTGGAAGAATATTATTTACATCATCAACTACATTATGATCAATAGGACTAACATCCTTAGTACCAACAGAGTATTTCTGCAAAGGTGTAAAAGAATTAACAGCATGCTACACGTTAGATCCAACCTGTTTTCCTGGATATTCAGGTCTGGAATTTCTGTTGTGTCCCTGCATACAATGGTGAACACCTCTTCTTTATTTTTTTTTTGATACTTCCATTTATCCTTGGGAGATTTACCTTTATCAACAATAAGATGGAAGAGGGGTGTATGTTATTGCTAAGGCTTGTTTTCTGGTACAGCCTAGCCCATCTGCTTCATCTGATGCTCTGTCTCTTGATTACATTCAACATATGTAATTGGTTCTACTTTCATTTTTGATTTTGTAGCCTTATCTTTCTGTTTACTAAAACAACCTCTAACAGTATGTCCTTAGTGTTTACAATAGCTACAATAGTCTGGCACACCCTCATATTGAATGGCTTGCCACCTTCCTTCCCCATGTTTATCATTATATCTCACCTATACATACTGGGGTTTAATTTTGGTAAGGTCAATCTACAATTTTATCTTTGCCACACTACCCTTGGTCTTCTTATAAGTGTCCATGTCTAGGAACAAAACCTTACTTATAGGAGATAGTAGAGGTGTAACCACCTTCAGACAATAACAAGGCCAAGGAAATTCGGGTAGACTGCCCAAATAGGTACCAAAGATGTCTCTTTCACTAGATTAAAGGTGGGAATCCATAACTGAAGTCGCATTATTTGTCCTTGAATGTACATTTTACCTTTTGACCAAACAGATGAGCGATCATACTCATTATCAATGTAAATATGCCTGGAATTGAAATGCGTAAGTTTGACCTGGCCTCTTAACTCAGTTTGTAGAATAAATTTCTTTCTTATCACTTCCATTCTATTTAGTATTATCAAATTTACCATTCAGAGTGAATCTGCATCTTTGGGCAAGCTTAATCTTAAAGTCCTCGAGTTTAAAGACTACAGCTGGAAGGCCTTTGTTTAGTAGTTATGTTGGGTAGTGTAATCTATATGAGCTCAGCCTTCATAGCTTCCTGAGATCTTAGCTTTGTGGCCAAGGAGTGTGCCACCTTTGGTAAAGAGGGTTTAGGAATATGAGAGGTTTTGCGCCAAGCTACATTTGTGCCAGAAACCCCTAAATTCTTTAGGGCATTGTTTTGAAGAACTCCTAATATCTCATCCCTCAAATTGGAACCATTACTTCATTGGATAGGAAGCTTACCACCAGAGTTGACTGCGGCACTTGGATTGCCATGACAAGAAATAGCCTGAGTTGTGGAAGACACCATTTTTGACACCATTTCTGGATTGCTTCCATGGATAACCATTTTCAATCGCTCAGGTTCCTTCTCCACCTGAGTGTTCTCTTACCCACTCGGATTACCATATGCCTCCAATTTAGCTTGAGAGCCCAATGCAATTGCTCCTCAGAAATTCGAAACCTTAACCCATCCTGGTTCTACAACTGTGGAGAATTATGTGGGTATTGTGTGGGTGATGCCTTATAAAGGGATTGTATACTAGCATGACGCCCCTGAGAAGGATTGTACGGTGGACGGAGTGGCTCCGCCAGTGTCGGCAAAGCCATAACTGCCGACTAAGATGAGTGAGTAGTTGAAAACTGCCTAAGAGAGAATTTTTAGAAGGTTCTGTTAAAGATTTCAATTTTTTAAAGGAGAATAAAGAGAAGAAATAATACATAACTGCAGAATTAGGAGTTTTACTGGTGCGGTTGAGAAGCTTAAGCCATTCAAAATATGTGTTTGATTATTGTTCTTCTTCTTAACGTTGTTTTATTTCATTTTTTCTATATTGATTCAATTGTATGCAATTTATAATTGTTCGAGTTCATAAATTAAATATTAAATTCATATAATTATTTTTTAAGTGGATTAGAAAACATATTTATAGACATTTTATTTATTATGTAATTGAAATTATAAAAATCTGAAGCATTAAAATTATTTTTCTAATAATTATTTTATTTTTACTCATATAGATTTGGTTAAGGAGGGAGGGGATTGGGGGAGAGAGGGAATATTAACAATCTAATATCTTTAAAGTTTTTTACAATAATATAATTATTTTCTTTGTATAGATTTAATTAGAGATAGAGAGATTGAGTGAGGGAAGAGGTGGGGGGGGAGGGGGGGGTTATAACTTTTTTTTTAAAACAGATTTACTTTTTAGGATGATTATAAAATAGATGTATAGACATTTAGATATTTTAATTTATTTATTATGTATTTGAAATTATAAAAATATGAAACATAAAAATTTTTTTGCTAATTATTATTTTGTTTATATTCATATAGATTGGGTTAGAGAGGGGGGGGGGGGTGCGAGGAAGGGGATAATAAAAAATTTAATATCTTTAAATTGTGAATAAAATAATAAAAAACATATAAAACATAAAAGTTTTTTTTATAATAATATGATAGTTTTTTTTTGGTTTTTCATCCGCTGTCCGGTGTCCGCATTGGAGTCTCGACTAATTCGAATTGCACGTTGCAGGGCCCATTAAGGTGGAAGCGCTCCCAATAGAGTTTTCTCCATACCCAGGGTTGAACTGTCGACCTCTGATTAAGGGTGGAGCAACCCCATCCACTGCACCACAACTCATGTTGGTTAATATGATAGTTTTTTACATATAGAATTGATTAGAAATTTTGGGGTGGGTGGGTGGGTGGGCTGATGGAAGCGGGGTAGGGGTGAGTAAGGGACAGAGTTTTTTTTTTTTTCTTTTTTTTAGCATTTTATTGAGAAATAATGTGGTGGTTGATTTTTTTTTCCTTTTAAAAAGATGATATGATTTAACATGTTCAAAGAAATATTTCAATATGAAACGATAATAATAGTGAGGGACAGAGTTCTATTTTTTTTGTAGCATTTTATCGAGAAATAATGTGGTGGTTGATTTTCTTTTTCTTTTAAAAAGATAATATGATTTAACATGTTTAAAGAAATATTTCAATATGAAACAATAATAATAGCTCAATGTTATCCCGCATTGCACAGGTATGTATGCTAATATTTATAAAACTAAAATTGTACTTGATAAACAAATAGAATTGATACGATCTATTATACAAGTTTTTGGCCGAGTCATAATATTAGAAAAGAGAGCTAATTTTTACGAAGCAAATAAGACAAGTAATTTAAATGAACTTTTTTTTTAATGCTGAAAAGGTAAAAGCATCTTTTTAAATTCATTTTAATAATGTACAGGACATTTACGGAGTCCGGAACCAAAGTATGCCTTGCAACTAAAAAAAGAACCATTCTATGTCATATAAAAAAAAAATACTAAAATAGGCTTTGTGCACTTATTAAGTGCACAATGTCTTTCTATTTTAACGGCAAATTCATTCACCGTGTCAGAGAAAGTCAAACTTAGATTGTGCACTTTTTAAGTGCACAATCCATTTTTTTATGGACTGTGCACTTATTAAGTGCACAATTCATTTTTTTATGAATTGTGCACTAAATAAGTGCACAATTCTTTTTAAAATAGATTGTGCACTTATTAAGTGTAGAATATTTTTTAAATAGATTGTGCACTTATTAAGTGCACAATCTCTATTCACTTTTTACGCATGGCATTTTCATTTTATTTATTTATTTATTGATTGATTGTGCATTTTTTTAGTGCACAATCCATTTATTTATATTGTTCACTTTTTGACACAATCAATGGATTGTTGTGATTTTGGGCTTGTTGAAAAAGACTAAAAAACAACAAAAGGAGCTGAAGGCCAAAAGGATCTTAAAGCTAATTTTGAGCATTAGTGTGATATGTAATCTGATGATGTTCATTTACCTTTTGTGCCGTTGAAAGAGAATCGTCTATGTATGATGTTGTATTTTGACGAATATAATAGTATTTCTCTGTTAAAGTACAAATACTCTTAACACGAAAAATTTATGGTGGATGAGGTGCGCCATGTCATATTTGTGTGAGGCTTTTCATTATTTGACAAGTGCACATTCTGGGTTCCGTGTAATTATTATCCTTTTCACTTTTTATTGGAATGTCATACTTTTTAATTTTTTAATTTATTTACACAAAATCAAATAACATGAATAAAATAGGGTGAAAAAATTATCATACAATTTTTTTTTAAAAAAAATTTAATATAAATTATCTAACTTTAAAATTTATCACACATAAATCACTCTTTTATTTATTTATCATATAAAAAGTCATCCACTTTTAAATTATCACAGTAATCTTTTTTTCTAATTTTTAAAAGGCAATGAAATGATATAATAAAATTATTT
This sequence comes from Capsicum pubescens, assembly GCA_030864215.1. Lineage (NCBI taxonomy): Eukaryota > Viridiplantae > Streptophyta > Magnoliopsida > Solanales > Solanaceae > Capsicum > Capsicum pubescens. The sequence goes on from CM061545.1 coordinate 72,638,862, forward strand.
ATCATTATTTTATTTAATAAGATTATTTAGATTAATAGATTTATCTTACAAAGTAACAATAGAATTAAAAAGCACACTTAGAAAATAGGATAGTCTGTAATTAGAATCCTTAATCTATGCTTTTTATTATTATTATTATGGTGAAACTGTTTAGTTTGAAAGCTTATAACAATTATTATTACTATTATTATTATTATTATTATTATTATTATTATTATTATTATTATTATTATTATTTATGTTTTTTATTTTATTTTATATTTTTAAAAGGCAATTTATTTTAATATTATTATTATTGTTGTATTTTAAACAGATTACCCTTTAAAAACATAAAATAAAATAAAAATCATATATGCTTATAACAAATTGTCGTATTCATACTATAATTTTTTTTATATACAAATACATATATATAATAATAAACATTTTAAATGTCAGCTGTAAAAAGTGAATAGAAATTGTGCACAATCTATTTAAAAAACGTTGCGCACTTATTAAGTGCACAATCTATTTTAAAAAGAATTGTGCACTTATTTAGTGCACAATTCATAAAAAAATGAATTGTGCACTTAATAAGTGCACAATCCATAAAAAAATGAATTGTGCACTTAAAAAGTGCACAATCTAAGTGTGACCTTCTCTGACGCCGTGAATGAATTTGCCGTTAAAATAGAAAGACATTGTGCACTTAATAAGTGCACAAAGCCTATTTTGATATTTTTTTCTTCTATGACATAAAATGGTACTTTTTTTAGTTGTAGGGCATACTTTGGTTCCGAACTCACATTTACGCAGAAAATTTTATAAACCCAGTACAGCTTAAAATGACAACAATCAAATTAATCGCACCATGAAATTTTACTTTGCTTTACTGAGAGGATGAATATTCATTGTTTTGGAATTCTTTTTCACTTTATTTAAATGACCTTAGTGCATGAAAATTACGACGTATAACATGTATACTCATTAACATTGTCGATATCTGCTCAGTGCTTTTTTCCCCTCATACTCCATTTCAACCGCACGCTTTCAAGAAAATAAAAATTAAGTGGAAAAATGTGGATAAATTGTTTCATCTTAAAATATTAATTAAAGTTATCAATTGATTAAAAAATAAATCAAAACTGCTTATCTCAAAAGATTAATTAGACTTTATTAAAAAAATTGAGTAGAAATTTATAAAATAGCTTGTAAAAAGAAAATTCGAAGAAAGAACCTACAAACATCACCAGAGCAAGTGATGAATAATGATACATTTTACTTAAAATTTTCACATTAATCATTAATTTTTCCCTTTGCCCAGTGAAGACGAAGAGAAAGAACTAAAATCAGATCTAAGAAAAAAAATATTTAGGATTGAAAGCATTTTAACTTCTTAAAATTTAATAATAAGTTAAATTTTATGTTTTTGGTGTTAATTAAAATACTAAAAATTACACAAATACACAACTTATGTTTCCAATATTACAAAAATTCCCAACTCCCTAAACATATTACAAAAATTTCAACATATACACAGAATGTTATGTATATGTCTGCTATATTATGTATATTAATAGGAAGAGAGAGTAAAGTAATTAAAAAAATAAAAGAGAATATAATTACTTCCAAAAGAATTGATATTTATGTTATTTATACATTAAAATATTTATTTAACAATTTAATTTTAATTAGGAAATTTTTTCTCAACTTAGTAAAACTCGCCCAACGCTTAGGTGTACACCGAGACTGACAGGGTCTGCACCTCATGATACTTTCGCCCTCATACATCGCCTTGAATCATTTTTACTACGCCTGTCCCTTCCTTCCATTTAAAACATTGTTTTTTTTACACTAAAGGATAATACCGTGCCAACCCGGACCCATTATAGTCAAACTACTAATATATTTTTATCAAAACAATAAATGTTAATTAGGAGAATTTTAATCCTTTTTATGTTATTTTGTATTAGAATATAACAGAATTGTCTAAAATTATATAAGAATTAATTTATAGGAGTTGTATGCTTAATCACATATTGGATGATTTGTTTTGCATGTAAAATAATAATTACCATACATTATTTATTTAATAATGAATTATGTTTATTTCTTATAAAAGTAGCGGTTATTATAGGAAAGATCTAATAGCGTGAAACTTATGTAGCGATTATTATAAAGAGTTCAATTTCAAATCCAACGATTTACGAATTTGCTATTATGCAACTCATTAGGTATTTTCTTCCATTTCTTTTTACTTAATTTATATTAATTGATATATATCTTAAGAAAATACTTGTTAGAAATTTACTTTACTAAATTAATTTTATTAAAACATTTAAGTTTGAGATGGAATATTCAGAATAAATATTAACTTATTTGATAAAGTTAATAAATATTTTAATTTATTTGATAAAATAAGTAACAAATTATTATACTTGGCAAAGAATTTGTTTAATTATAAAGTACTTACGTGTTAAAATATTTGTTCCTTTCAAAAACAAAAATGGCGCACGGATTCAGAAAAGTACTACACTTTTTGTAGGGATGTCACACCCCTATTTTTCACCGCATCCAACCCCGCTAGAAAGTTGATTTTAGAGAAAACGATTTTTTTCAATTAAAGTGACATTTTGAAAAGGGATTATTTATTTTACAGAGTCACCACTTGGAATTGAGTTTGGGTGTTCCAAATCACCTTATTGAATCCCTATTCAAAAGAAAATGACTTTTAATTTTTGGTCTGCGAACTAGAAATCCGGATAAGGAATTCTGTTGACCGAGGGGAAGATGTGAGGCACCCCTCGAGTCCCGTGGTTCTAGCATGATCGCTTTAATGACTTATGTTTGGCTTAAAAATAACCTTTTGGATAGATAATATTTATTAGCCTAAAAGTGATTTCTATCCCGCTTTTAATTTATTTCAAATTATTTAATTATATTAATGCGTGACTTGCCAGTAGCAGTACTTTTTGGTCATACCACAAGTTTTGATACATTTCTCGTGCCTTTGAGGCATTTATGAATCGTCCCCATTTTCCTAGTCTAAATAAGCACCTAATAGGGTTGAAATCCATCCAACCCAATTCAATCGGCTTCAAATAGTATGTTAGATTTTATTATAACGAATGGTCGGTAGCAGGGCTTTCCAACTTCATCGTTATCTATCACTTATCTATTAAACTTTAATTATTTTAATTATTTTAACAAAACTTAACTCAATTTCTATGATGACTCGTTCCTCACGTAATTATAGATATCCATAATTAATTTCAGTCTTGAGTGAATCTATAAACTATCTTGCTCCATTATGGTTAATAACTCTGCTGAAAGAAATAATATTAAATAAAGCAACATTAAAATCGACAACCAACTGAAGTGTTCTTAAATTAAATCGAAGGCAGGTACTTTACTTATTCAAACATAAAAATTCATACAAGAAAACCGATCAAAATTAAAATATGAAACCTGATATGTTAAATTAGTTACTGATTGCCTTTAATAACCTTTTTTTTAAAAAAAATATTGAAAATTATTTAAATAATTGATATTTTGCCCTTTATGCCTACTGCTTCTTCCAAATTTAAACTGTGACATTTAAATTTTTCTTTTTTATTCTTTAAACAATTTCTAAAAATTCTCATTCTGCCATTTTTAAAACAAAGTAATGGTTATTGACGTTTGAATATTAAAAATAAAGCTATGTTTTTTTTTCTTTTAGTTTTCAAATATGACATTTCCTAACAATAGATGTAATTTTTTTTCTATGCTTTGACTTTATATTATATGCTACAAACATTTACATAGTATTTACACTATGAAAAAAAGAAAGAAAGAAGAAGACAAAAAAAAAATTCTCACAAAATGGACTTCAACAGGCCACTAGTTCCTTTTCCAAAAGAAAAACAATCTTCCAGTTTGATTAAGTATTGCAGGAACCATTCGTATGAATATTGTGAGATTCCATCATTATACATATTTATTTGTGGGTCGTATATTTTCTTTATCTGCTTCAAAATATTTTACCACATAACCATGAAAAATGATCAACTACAACAAACCATGTTAAATAACTCATTATATTACTTTAATCAAACTTTACACATGTAACAAAACAAATTTAGAAGGAACAAAAATATAACAGAGGTAAAAAACTACGCACGATACAACAAATATCTCTTAATTTCAAATCAAAAGTTGATTTATGATAATAGTATGTATTTTATTACAAATTCAGATTAAGTTCAATTTCAATAATCCTACTATATTCTCTTAGCATTAATTACAATTTATTTTTATATTTGAAAAGACAAAGTTTCCATCAATTTTGTACACCAAACAGTACAAAAAAATCACATAAATAACATTCTTAATGATTCGAGATACAACAAAGCTTGTTAAAAGAATGTAAGGAGTTGAATAAAACCTGTGATGTTGCCACCCGAAAACTCAAACGGGAATGTAAACTTCTACTCTCGATTCACCAACTTCAAAGAGATTTCACTGTTTTTTCTCTCTCTCTTTTTTTCCTCTCTCGGTTGTCCCTTACTATTTTTCTTGTTTCTTTCTTTATAGTTTCTAATGCTTTCTTGTTTTTCAATGTTTGTTTTTGTTTCCAATCTCCTGTGTTGTTCAATGTCCCCCTCATCTTAGTGTTTGTCTTGTTGGTTTATATAATAGTGTGTTTGTGAATTAGGAGTCGAGGTAATAATGAGGGAGAATGTTCTGGGACGTGGAGAGAGTGGGAGATGGGGTAGCTTAGTGGGAATTGTGGGGTGTGGGAAGATTAGGTATTTAGGATAAGTTTTTTTTTTTTTTTTAACTAATATTTTAAATAAAATAAAATGATAAAAATCTATTTAAAATTAATAAAAATATAAATAAGTTAAACACTAGCCTTAGAAATATGATTAAGAAATATTAATATCACTAGATTTTTTATTAAAAGTAAAAGGAAAAAACAAATATAATTTTTTTTAATATATAACTAAATAAATAAAAATATAAACTTATTAAAATGTTACTCTATTTTTTGTAGTTTTCAAAACTTTTAACAAACCTCAAAAAATAAGATAAATTTAAAATGCCTAAAAAAAATAAAAAAAATAATTGAATATTAAAATGATATAAAAATATTGCGTTTGGGTCAAAAATTAGGTGTTTACAGAATGTCCCTCTTTGCTTAGAAATATGGAGAATTTCCAAGCAAAGAAGTAAACATGACTAATTTTTGGCTCAACCATTTATTCACAAGTAAATAAATAGAAAAGAGGTGCGACCGAGCCTTGGTTTTAGACATCCTACATATCTCGAGTTATAAGAGAATCAGGTCACATGTAGTTCAAGTGGGTGTAGGAATGAATGGATGAGTTGGAGAGTCAAGTTGAGGTCCCGTCGAGTTTCCAGTTCGTTGCTCCTTTTATTACATCAAAAATGAAACTAGAAATTAAAGTACAAGATCCTATCTATTCTATTTGTCTTGATCCTCTTGCTTCTGATCTTCCTCTTGGATTTTCAGTTATTGTCTCACCTTCTTCTGGTGGGTACCTTGATCTCTAAATTTGATCTTGAAATTAGGATTTGAGACTTGAACTTGAAACTTAGATTGAGTCATTGATACTCTACCAAAGAACAATTCATAGAATACTTTAGATGCTTGTTCTCTTGATCAGAAGCTAAAAAAATGTCTCTTGAGATATTGGGGCACTACGGATGCAAAGCTGACTCTAACTATCTTCAAACTGATCATTCTTCTATATTCTAACCGAAGATGAAATTCCATTCCTGGATAAACCTGTGTTTTGCAGAAAAACCTGCAAGCCATCAAAGAAAAGAAAACAAAACAAATAAATTTTTTTTGTCATAGTTTGCACTAGAAAAATTTTGTGAGTTATTAGAAAAACTACACAATAATTTAAAAATAAATAAATAAAAATAATAGAAATCAAAGCTAGGTATGTAATAAAATAAGATTCTTGTTCTCAATAATGCAACTAAATGATGTTATGCCTTGCGAATGCATGAAAAAAAATAAGGAATTTTGCTTCTAAAAATACGACTAGGGATTGTCATACCCTCTAAAGACATAAAGAAGAAAAATAGGAAGATTTATTTCCTAAAATGTTAACTAGGGGATGGCGCCCTATGAAGACGAATAAGAAAAATTAGGAAATGGTATTTCCTAAGACGTCAATTAAGGGATGGAGCCCTATAAAAACGAATAAGATGTCAACTAGGGGATGACGTCCTATGAAGACGAATAAGATGTCAACTAGGGACGGCGCCCTATGAAGATGGATAAGAAAAATTAGGAAATAGTGTTTCCTAAGATGTCTACTAGGGGATGACGCCCTATGAAGATGAATAAGATGTCAACTAGGGGATGACACCCTATGAAGATGAAATAAAATGTCAATTAGGGGATGACGCCCTATGAAGACGAATAAGAAAAATTAGTAAATGACGTTTCCTAAGATGTCGACTAGGGGATGGCGCCCTATGAAGACGAATAAGATGTCAACTAGGGGATGGCGCCCTATGAAGACGAGATAAGATGTCAACTAGGGGATGGTGCTCTATGAAGACGAATAATAAAAATTAGGAAATGGTATTTCCTAAGACGTCAACTAGGGGATGGAGCCCTATAAAGATGAATAAGATGTCAACTAGGGGATGGCACCCTATGAAGACGAATAAGATTAGGATTTTTTTTTGTTAAAAAGAAAAAAAAATGCCCCAGTTTTGAATATGAGGGGTTTTATTATTATAATTATATTGATACGAACTTAGAATTATAGAAGTATAACAAAAAGAGAAAATTTAAGAAAACTTAACTTTGCTATACTTGTTTTTTTTCCCCACTAAACTTCACAAGATTGCTTTGCCCCTGTTCAAGCAAAAAAAATAAAAATTGTGAGTTTTAAAATTGGTAGTTGGTTTGTGGCCTTGAATCCCTTGGAGGTTTGCCTTATCCTTGCCCCAACTTGATACGGTTGATTAAACTAATTGGTTGGCGAGCTTGAATCTTCGTCTTTCAAATTCTGTTGCATCTCTGTTTGTTTCAGTACGATTCTGTTCTTCATTTTCAAATGCTTCACTCGTAACACTTATCTTAACTGGCTCCCTGTCCTTGTCAAGGTGGTGAACGCCCAATAATCTCTGCTCAATTTCACTGGGAGCCATGGTCAATTTTGCGCGTCTTTCTTTATTTTGCATTTGATGCAAGACTTACGCATAAAAACAAAACGTGTAACAATGAAATAAGGAAAAATTGAAAGAAGAAATAAAAGAATTATGTTGAAATAGAAGGTATTTTTAACAGTAAAGGAAGCTTATTTGGAGGTATATATTAACTTGAATGAAACATGACACGCAATTTGGAGTAGACATTTGACCCTTCAAAACTGTCTAATCTCGAATTAGGTTGCACCTTTCAATCAAATCAAATCATCCTTCTTGATCTTTGCCCTGTCATGATAAACTTTGTTTGACTAAAGTTATCTTTTAAGGATTTTCACAATTGACCTCTATAATTTTGGTTGTCTCATTCATCATTGTCTTATGGCGCCCTTGAGGGTTTTCACCAATAAGATTTTTTTTATTTTTTTTATTTTTTTAGGCACACAAGGCTCGACATTCTCGAAAATTGATCGGAAGGTCTTTAATGGAAAAAGGGAAAAGAATTTTTAGGATAAATTACAACTTAGGAGCCATATAAAAGTGATAGTAGGATAATGTCTTGATTTCTTTTAATACCAAGATTTTATTATTATTTTTGGTCGGACCGAACCCCAAAATAGGGCTTCCTACGTATCCATTTAGGAATCAGGTCGAACGTAGTTCAATCCTATACGCATTTTTTTTTTTTTGAATCATCTTATGGGTGCCTCCATGGGTTTTCACCCACAAGTTTTTTTTTTCCGGCTCCAAAGAGGGTAAGCAAGGAAAGGTAAATAAAGCTCGAAGGGATGACAAGGGATTAACGACATTTAGTTAAGTAGAATGATGGCCTTTCGTCATCTCAACTTGAGAATGTTAAGCACAAGTGTGTCAAATATAATATCTTTTGACTGAATCGGCATTAATAGCTTTTTCTGCCATTTTTCCGTCCAGATCCGCAAGTTGCAAAGCTCCATTTGATAATACTTGTTTAACTATGTATGGACTTTGCCAGTTTGGAGCAAACTTTTCTTTAGCCTCTTCTTGATGTGGAAGGATGCATTTTACAACAAGTTGGCCGACCTCGAATTTTCTAGGACGTACCTTCTTATTGTAAGCTCGCGCCATCCTCTGCTGGTATAATTGGCCAAAGCAAACTGCCGTCAACCTTTTTTCATCTATTAACGATAATTGTTCTAGTCTAGACTTGACCCATTCGGTATCGTCAATCTCGACTTCAACAATGATTCGAAGCGAGGGAATTTCGACTTCTGCGGGTATCACAACTTCAGTCCCATAGACTAGTAAATAAGGAGTTGCGCCAGTCGATGTACGGATAGTTGTACGATATCATAAAAGAGCAAACGGTAATTTCTCATGCCACTGTCGAGATCCTTGGACCATTTTCCTAAGAATTTTTTTAATATTCTTGTTCGCTGCTTCAACGGCTCCATTTGCTTTGGGACGGTAAGGGGTAGAATGATGATGCACAATCTTGAATTGCTCGCAAACCTCCTTCATTAGATGACTATTGAGATTGGTTGCATTGTCTGTGATAATGGACTTTGGTATACCAAAACGACATATGATGTTGGAATGAACAAAATCCACTACTATTTTCTTCGTGACTGATTTGAAAGTAGCAGCTTTTACCCATTTGGTGAAATAGTCAATAGTGACCAGTATGAATCGATGCCCATTAGAAGCTTTTGGTTCTATTGGACCGATTACGTCCATGCCCCAAGCAACGAATGGCCAAGGAGCAGACATATGATGCAGCTCTGAAGGTGGCGAGTGAATCAAATCACCGTGAATTTGGCACTGATGACACTTGCGAACAAAGAGAAAGCAATCTCGCTCCATAGTCAACCAATAATATCCTGGCCGCATAATCTTCTTCACTAAAATATAGCCATTCATATGCGAACCACATACCCCCGAATATACCTCATTCATGATTCTTTCAGCTTTCTGAATATTAACACATCTCAACAGGTTCAAATCTGGGGTTCATTTGTACAAAATCTCCCCATTTAAGAAGAAACCATTAGCAAGTCGCTTAATAGTCCTTTTTTTATCTGCATTGACGTGTATTAGATATTTTTTTGACTTTAGGAAGCATTTGATATCATAGTACCAGGGTTTATTATCTGGTTCTGCATTAATTATGTTGCAATAACCATGTTGATCTTGTATCTGTATCTCTAATGGGTCGATATGTGTATTTCCTGGGTATGGGAGCATGGAATCTAGGGTAGCCAGGGCATCAGCCAGCTCATTGTGGGACCTGGGAGTATATCTAAAATCGATAGACTTGAACCTTTTTCTAAGGTCCTCTAAGCATTGTTTGTATGGAATGATCTTGATATCTCTCGTTTCCCATTCTCCTTGAATTTGTCGAATGAGCAATTCGGAATCTCCCAACACCACTAGCTCGCGTACCTCCAGATTTATTGTCATATTTAAACCCATGATGCAAGCTTCATATTCTGTTGTGTTATTAGTACAAAAGAAACGAAGCCGTGCTGTGGCGGGATGATAATGCCCGGTCGGTGAGACAAGAACCGCCCCAATTCCTACTCCTTTGACATTGACTGCCCCATCAAAATATAATTTCCATGCATACATATCATCTTGAACTTCTTCCTCAATTGAATTTATCTCTTCATCAGGAAAGTAAGTTCGCAAAGGCTCATAATCATTGTCAACTGGGTTCTCTGCCAAATGATCGGCCAATGCTTGTGCTTTCATAGCGGTACGAGTAACATACACAATGTTGAATTCTGTAAGTAAAATCTGCCACTTCGCCAATCTGCCTGTGGGCATAGGTTTTTGAAAAATATACTTTAAAGGATCCATTCGAGATATGAGGTAGGTTATGTAGGACGAAAGATAGTGCTTTAACTTCTGAGCAATCCAAGTTAGGGCACAACATATCTTTTCTCAAAGAGTATATTTTACCTCATAACTCGTGAACTTTTTGCTCAAATAATAGATTTCTTGTTCCTTTTTGCCTGTGATATCATGTTTTCCTAAAACACAACCAAAAGAATTGTCCATCACTGACAGATATAGAAATAAAGGCCTACCAGGTTCCGGTGGGACCAGTACTGGAGGATTTGCCAAATATTCTTTAATCTTATCAAATGATTCTTGACATTCGTCTGTCCATTGGATAGCAACATCCTTTTTCAGCAACTTAAATATCGGTTCACATGTAGTGCTGAGCTGAGCGATGAATTTGCTTATATAATTCAGCCTTCCAAGAAAACTCATGACCTCAGTTTTATTCTTCGGAGGCGACAATTCTCGAATGGATTTTACCTTGGAGGGGTCCAATTCAATGCCTCTGCGGCTAATTATGAAACCCAAAAGTTTTTCGAATGGAACTCCAAATGCATACTTGGCTGGATTGAGCTTAAGATTATAATTTCGCAATCTTTCAAAGAATTTCCTCAAGTCATATACATGATCGACTTGTGTCTTGGACTTGATAATGACATCATCAACATATACTTCTACTTCCTTGTGTATCATGTCATGAAAAATAGTAGTCATAGCTCTCATGTACGTAGCTCCCACATTCTTTAAACCAAATGGCATGACCCTGTAGAAATAAGTACCCCACGGGGTGGTGAAAGCAGTCTTTTTTGCATCTGTTTCATCCATCAAGATCTGGTGATATCCGACATAACAATCTACGAAAGATTGAATCTCATGTTTAGCACAATTATCAGCAAGGATATGAATATTGGGTAGCGGAAAGTTATCTTTAGGGCTTGCTTTGTTCAAATCCCTATAATCAACACAAACTCTGATTTTGCCATCTTTCTTCGGTACGGGCACCACATTAGCCAACCATGTAGTGTACTAAGCGGCCCTAATCACGTTCGCATTCAATTACTTCATGATTTCCTCTTTGATTTTATCGCTCACGTCAGTTTTAAACTTTCTTTGCTTTTCCTGAACCGGTGAAAAATCAGGGTATGCAGGCAGTTTGTGGACTACCACATCAGTGCTTAGACCCGGCGTATCATCATAAGACCAAGCAAAAATATCTTTATACTCGAACAAAATCTGAACAATATCATTCCTGATATTTTGATCCGCATGAATGCTTATTTTTATTTCTCTAACCTCCTCACCAGTTCCCAAATTTACTATCTCAGTGTCATTTAAATTGGGTTTGGGCTTATCCTCATATTGATCCAATCCTTTTCTGACTTCCTTATCAGTTTCTTCTTCATCGTATTCATCTACTATTTGGTTTGTTGATTCAAGATTAGAAAACTTTTTAGGATCTAAATGTGAACTCCGTGTGCATGCCATGTTATCAGAGCCAGTATTAACATAACTGAAATAAGATAAAAATGAAAATTAAAAGAGGAAAGAAAAGATAAATTTACTAGAAAACTTGAATTTCATTTCATTGAATCGGAAAGGATAGGAGGGTTAACATGAAAGCAAAGCAACTAAACTATGTGGACTACAACCCTGAGAATAGTCCAAAATGCAAAAGAAAGAAAAATGAAACAACAAAATAAACTACCAAGACTCCTTCCTTGTGGGGAGAGGAGTGGCTTCCCAGTTAGTGAGCTTGATATTTGGCCCGACGAACTGCACATCTGCATGGCTAGGGCTTTCACCCATCTGAACCATGTTTATTTCATAAAAAATTTCCTTGAGACCTTGACATATTTTATCCACATCCTTGTTAGCATATGGCTCTTGATTTTCTTCTTTTTGAGCTTTCGTGAAAAATTGGCTAATGTGTGGAACCGGACTTGTCAATTTCCAAGCCTTCTTCTTCTTCTCTTTCACCCATTTTCTATCTGCTGTGGTAGGCTTAAAGCCTAAGCCAAAGGTGTTGTGACTACCACATGGATCTACAGGGTTTATAATTCCTTGTAGCGAAACCCCTAATCCTTTTCCCGGTTCATAACCATTTTGTAGCATTTGGCTAGCCACCATGATTGAAGTAGAAGAGAGATGAGGCCCCGGAATCGGCGTGCTTTCCACGACTTGATCAGCTGTCATAATTTCAAAGGCTTGATAAATGGAAGATTCACAACCCCCTTTTGCTTCGATACAGGGTACAGAAGGATCTCGATGTATGAGAAGGTCATCCTCTCCATGTACAACGATTTCCTGATTATCGTGTTCAAACTTAACTTCTTAATGCAAAGTAGAAGGTATGGCTCTGGTCGTATGGATCCATGGTCTTCCTAAAAGTAGGTTGTAGGAAGTATCCATGTCTATTACTTGAAAGGTTATCACAAACTCAACTGGTCCAATAACCAAAGTAAGATCTATCTCACCAATTGTGTCTCGTTTTGCACCATCAAAATCCCGAACACATACATTATTGGATCGAATCCTATCTGGGCTAATTTTCAATTTTTGCAAAGTAGAGAGAGGACAGTTATCTACTCCTGAACCTCCATCGATCATTACCCCTTTTATGTAATATCCTTCACATTTGATAGTCAGATGCAAAGCCTTGTTGTGACCAGAACCTTCTGTGGGTAACTCATCATCAGTGAAAGTGATTCTATTTGCTTCAAATATTCTACGAATCATCCTTTCTATTTGACATACCGTAGTTTCCTTCGGGACATATGCTTCATTCAACAACTTAATCAATGTCTGATAATGTTCTTTAGAATATAGAAGCAGGGATAATAATGATATTTGATCTGGGGTTTTCCTCAATTGATCGACAATGGAATAGTCTTGGGTTTTCATTTTCTTCAGAAATTCCTCAGCCTCTTCGTCTGTGATAGGTTTTTTCATTGGCCCTTGACTATCTTTAAACTATTTTGGTCTCCTTAATTCTTCTGGAGCATAGCATCTTCCTGATCGAGTCAAACCCCCTGTTTCATTTGTTTCTTCCATGACCTCTTTTCCTTTGTACACCACCGTGGTTTTGTTGTAGTTCCATGGGATGGTTTTCAAGCATGTCACTGGGAGCTGTGTTGCGTGTCTTATGACAATTGGCTCTGTTATCTTTCTCATGTTGTTGCGCTGTCGGTCAAACCATGCGGGACCACTCGAAACATATAGTTTTGGCCCATCTTGTGTTATTCCCTTTAGCTTTGCAGGAACATACAATACCGTCTTTTCTGAATCTCGGGGTCTTATAATGAAACTCGCTCCTTTCACAATCAGTGTTCTCTTTGCATATACTTCAGTGCTTCACCCGGGTTATCCTTCAAGGTGCCTATTTCCATCACTGCTTGGCTTGTTGGCCTGTAGTCTCTATCGTCAAAAACCATCCCCATGACGTGTGTGTTACTGTGATTGGGAAGTGGATTGTTGGTGACATTCGGTGCTTCTTCTTTTTGTATTACGATTGCCTTGCTTTCGATTAACTTTTCAATGGCTCTCTTCAGATTCCAACAATTTTCGGTACTGTGACCTTGGACGTTTGAATGGTACTCACACCTTACATTAGGATCAAACCAACTTGCATCGGATCCACTTTGAAGGGCAAAACAGGTTCAATCCATCCTAATTTGACCAATTTCCGCAACAGGCTCGTATACGATTCTCCAATTGGGGTGAAATTTTCCCTTGGCCTCTGTTCTCTTGTATAGTCTGCCTGAACATACGGATTACGAGGGGCTTGGAAATTTAGCTGCCACGGACGAAAACCTTGTGGCGCAGGTGCCCGCCATTGTGGATGCTGAGGAGGTCGGGCATACGCTTGAGCATTAAGAACAACAGGTTGAGGTGTATAATAATGTTGAGGAGGGCTGGGTTGCCCCTGTTGTACATGAACGTAAGGGGAGTTCCGTCCCCTTTGGGCATTGCCCGGTCCTGATGCCATCATGGATCCTTCCTCCTTCTTTTTTCGATTTCCGAAACCACCTGATCCACTCTGAATGACTTGTGTAGTGTCCTTAAGGGGGTTTGGCTCACGATTTTTCCTAATTTGATGCCATTCTCCACCATTTCCCCAATTTTTATTGCTTCGGCGAAAGGTTTACCAACCGCAGCTAGTAAATGATGAAAATAATCGGACTCTTGAGTTTGGAGAAAAACGTCAATCAATTCCTGGTCCTTCATTGGCGGTTTGACTCTAGATGCCTGTTCTCTCCATTTTATGGCAAACTCTCGAAAACTTTCAGATGGTTTTTTCTTCATATTAGTGAGAGAAGTACGGTCAGGGACAATGTCGAGATTGTATTGAAATTGTTGTACAAAATCTTGAGTCATATCATCCCAAACGTGCCAATGGGAGATGTTTTGATCGATAAATAATTCGGAGGCTATTCCCGTCAGACTTTCTCCGAAATAGGCCATAAGCAGCTCCTCTTTCCCTCCTTCTCCTCTAAGTTGATTGCAATATCTTTTTAAGTGGGCCACTGGGCCACCATGACCACTATATTTTTTGAATTTTGGGGTCTTGAACCCTATTGGCAAATGAACATTAGGAAACATACACAGGTCTTTGAAAGAGACACTTTTGTGTCCTCCCAATCCTTGTATGTTTCTCATACTCTGCTCCAGACTCCTCACTTTTCTAGCTATCTCTTCTCGTTCTTAATTTATAATAGCTTTCTCAATCACGATATGAGACTTAGGCTGATGAGTGGGCTGATATGAATTTACGGGTTTGAATGCCAATTCAGGAGGATAGACTTGATCATGATTTAGATCGTTGATAGGCTTCTGTATCATTGATGGAGGATTTATATTAGTTGGCACAGCCGGAATAAAAAATGGGTTGTTCGTGGATGATGGATTTGGAGGACGCATGGTGGATGTGCCAGCAGCGCTAGACACATTAGCGTATAGACCAAATCCAGGCGGATAAAGTGGATCGTCGACTTGGGCTTGAGTAGAACTGGGATGATTTGCATCCGAAAGACCAGGAATCGAGGAAGGCGGGGCTTTTCCATTCACCCAGGCCTGATACATTTCCGCAATTTGTTGCTTCAATAACCTATTCTCCTCCAAAGATGCGAACTCTCGTGGAACTAACTGATCTCGACCTTTTTCATTATCAGATTTTGTTCCATCTTTTTGAGTCATCTTCCTTTTTCCTTTATACCTTGTGTTGTACGAGTGAGAGGCCAGCTTAACCATAACCAACTACCTTACTCTCTCTCTCTTATGAAACAGAAACAAATATGTTAGGATTTAGAGCTTTAAAAATATTGATATATTCATAACAAACTCAAATGTCATGCACCTAAGTAATTTCCTTCCTGAAATGGACTTAGGAAAACCCTCTTGTTTCATTCCGGCTTTGGTGAATTAATTTTTACCCTCATTATTTAACGTCAACATCTTAAAATTATTACTTGAAACTTGAAAAAATATTTGATCGCGCCCGCCGAGGGTTGCCTACGTATCATGTTGTACATGAATCAAATCATCACGTAGTTCATGGATATAGTAAATATATATATATTCAGAAATAAAGAGAATAAAAACTTGAAACAAATGCAAAATTTTCCATACATTTCCAACTGTTCTTAAAACAAAGCTTTAATGAAAGGAAACTAAAATTATCTAAAACTAAAACAGACTCGGAATACTGGCGAAATACTAAAAACTTATAAAGAAACTAACTCTAAGAAAACAAGGACTTTAATAATTATCATCAAGATGCCTTCCAAAGATGTCTTGCAACTTAATCCTCCCTCAGACTTGAGTAGATCCTGGATAATGCTTTTGGCAGATGTGGAGCGAGAGCACGTGCCTGATGGCCCAGATTTTTATCACCTCGGTGAAGATACTTAGCATAAACATTAATCAAGGTTTCACTGAGCTGAAGTACTTCTCCCCTGGCCTCGATCATACTCTCATGACAGTTTCATACCCAATGCTGCGTAGTGCGGACGGTATGCTTTAGGTCTCCTTCTTGTTCATGAAGGTCATCGATCTGATAGTGAAGCGCCTGTCGTTCGGTCATCCACTGGTTTCTCTCAACTTCAACTTCCTTCTGAAAAGTCGTGAAGCGTCTCGCTATTTCTCTTTCCCATTCCATGGAAGCTTTTAGCTGAGCCAAAAGCTTCGACTGTGTACTTGTCAGCAAAGACTTCTCTTTCTCAAAGTCCCTCGACTGCTGCTCCATAGCACCGGTGGCAATATCCAGGTCTTCTTGTAGGGCATGCATAGCAACACGGTTCTCTCTCTTAATCTCCTTACGAGCCGACCTAATTCTGGCCTCAAATCTCGCCTCATGGTGAACCAATTCTTCTCTAGCCCTTTCCAAATCATTATTTAAGACGTGCAGAGTAGACCGATAGTTCTCTTCTATCTCTCGTCGAGCCTTCTTAATTATGACTTCGATCTCCGTTTCTCGATCCACTGGCTCTCTGGCTGACCTTTCTGGCATAGCTTTAGGAGAAGGCTGGTCATGAAACCATGGCAGATACCAATAGTCTACCTCGCCCTTATCGCGGTCTTCCACCATGTGATCGAAACCTGAAAGTACACATCCTCCCCAAATCTTAAGTACCTCAGTCTTCCTTAGAGGGATGTCAGGGAGGAATTCGTACATGAACTCTTTCATATTCTCGACTGGCGGTATATGCTGACGTCGATCGAATTGTCGCATGACTCTTAGTGGAACGTAGGGCTGAACACCTCGGAGACCCATTAAGACGATGAAGGGTCGGAAAGTAGACATATATATCACCTCTTTTGAGGGGAACCAATGATAGTTTCACACTATCTTGTCCGCCGTCAACCCCTCCAAGTACTCCTTCCAAGCTCCTATTCCTTCGGGAAAGTTTTGGTCCTCCATCCTCTTCTAATGGCCATTGATATAATCATTCCATTCGACTCAAAAATCCACAACAAATGGATGATAACGAACATGCTCGAGCATCCATAACTACAATAGAATGTTACATCCTTCAAAATAGTCCGCCTCATTTTTACATATCGTCAGGGCCCGATAAATGTCTGCCAAAATCATGGGCACGAGGGTGACCTTAGGATTCTTCTCAAAAGCGGTAATAAACGCAACTAGATTGGTGCTGATTTTTCCTCCTCTCTTCGGAAATACCATGATTCCCAAAAAAGCCACTATGAATGCTTCAGAACTGTGCTTTTCCCAGGTTTGGTAGCACCCCCCGTTGTTAAGTTCTGATGTAAACAACTCGAATCCCCTTTCCTGACCATATCTTTCGTACAAAAATTCTAGACGAACCCATTCATTTTCTAGGCAGCCTCCTATGTTCTTCTCTTTTATGTGCAATAGCTCGAAAAATCTTTCGGAAGTGACATGCTTCGGTATCATGGGTTCTCCTCGGTGAAGGTTCTTTCCTTTTCCAATAAATGCTCCTATTTCCTCTAGTGTGAGAGTGAGCTCAAAGTCGGAGAATCGGAATACGTTGTTTGAAGGATCCCAAAACTGTACCAAAGATTCTATCACGTCTCTTCGCGGTTCAACACTCAACAGACTCCTTAAAAATCCCAAGTGTTTATATACTTCTCCTTGTCCATAGTCAGTCATATTGTTATACCATATCCGCAATAGCTTTGGAACTTTATCCAACACCATGAAATGGGGTACTTCATCATCCCTCGGCCTCTTGTCACTCCTTCCGAATGAGTTCATATTGCCCTATAGGACAATGATAGCAAATAAGAAGTCTATTTTAGGCATCCTAAAACAAGACAAAAATAATTTTTGAAAGAAGTTGACGGAATGACACGGAATAAGATTTCAAAATGAACATGAGAAAGTAGCAACCAACACAACAAGAAGTATCTTCTAAAACATCCTAGAGTGGAGACAATAATTTGATGACGTTTGGACCAGACACATTAGAAATAATTAAATTATTAAAATAAAATAGTGGACCGAATTGTTTGACAAAATTTTAACTGTGTTTGACAAAAATGGGCTCTATGGTATTCCTAAGAGAGATTTTAAAATCAAAGAAAATGGACATAACGAGACCACGACGTTAAAACGACTTAATCTTTACAGAAAAGTCCTATGTAAAATATTATATATTTTCTAAAATAAATCCTTAAAAAAATTTATTTAACCTCTTTTTTTCAGATCAATTAATTCACTTAAAAGCCGGTCAACATTCGATATGGCATTTCCTATAATGCAACAAGTAGCACATAAAATGTACATGATGGTCTCAAAAGGTGACACCTGTCCTAGACGGACCCAACCCCCGTGTCGAGCCCCGCTAAGTAAAAAATGCACGTGATACCAATAAAACGCAGTCTATTAGGGATAGCCATGTCTAAGTTCCAGTTATGCTAGGTTCGACCTGGTGGAGTTAGGTATCTACACTGGCTGTAAAATGAGCGGACAACTCGAGTCGGCAAAAGACAGCTTTACCAGTAGCAGGGCTTTCCGGCCTCACTGTTGGTCCCTTTCCGTCCTAAATCATGGGTGACTACAGAATCCTTCCCAGGAGCATTGCCGCATCTCTGGTATCTCAAGCTCGGGAGCGTATACCGCATCTCCGAATATACAGTATCTCAGAAGACTCAGATGGGTGCGCGAAAGAAGACAGTTTATATTGCAATTCAAATAATATCAAAGCGATAAACATGTAGGCAAAGAACACATTTAGGCCATTAATATACAATATCAAAATTAAATAAAGCCAAACAAATCAATATAAAAGCTCGAATTCTGGTTATTCCCAAGCAGAGTCGCCATCTGTCACACCCCTATTTTTCACCGCATCCAACCCCGCTAGAAAGTTGGTTTTAGAGAAAACGAGTTTTTCCAATTAAAGTGACATTTTGAAAAGGGATTATTTATTTTACAGAGTCACCACTTGGAATTAAGTTTGGGTGTTTCAAGTCACCTTATTGAATCCCTATTCAAAAGAAAATGACTCTTAATTTTTGGTCTGCGAACTAGAAATCCGGATAAGGAATTCTGTTGACCGAGGGAAAGGTGTGAGGCACCCCTCGAGTCCCGTGGTTCTAGCATGGTCGCTTTAATGACTTATGTTTGGCTTAAAAATAACCTTTTGGATAGATAATATTTGTTAGCCTAAAAGTGATTTCTATCCCGCTTTTAATTTATTTCAAATTATTTAATTATATTAATGCGTGACTTGCCAGTAACAGTACCTTTCGGTCATACCACAAGTTTTGATACATTTCTCGTGCCTTTGAGGCATTTATGAGTCGTCCCCATTTTCCTAGTCTAAATAAGCACCTAATAGGTTTGAAATCCATCCAACCCAATTCAATCGGCTTCAAATAGTATGTTAGATTTTATTATAACGAATGGTCGGTAGCAGGGCTTTCCAACTTCATCGTTACCTATCACTTATCTATTAAACTTTAATTATTTTAATTATTTTAACAAAACTTAACTCAATTTCTATGATGACTCGTTCCTCACGTAATTATAGATATCCATAATTAATTTCAATCTTGAGTGAATCTATAAACTATCTTGCTCCATTATGGTTAATAACTCTGCTGAAAGAAACAATATTAAATAGAACAACATTAAAATCGACAACCAACTGAAGTGTTCTTAAATTAAATCGAAGACTGGTACTTTACTTATTCAAACATAAAAATTCATACAAGAAAACCGATCAAAATTAAAATATGAAACCTGATATGTTAAATTAGTTACTGATTGCCTTTAACAACCTTTTTTAAAAAAAAAATATTGAAAATTGTTTAAATAATTGATATTTTGCCCTTTATGCCTACTGTTTCTTCCAAATTTAAACTGTGACATTTAAACTTTTCTTTTTTATTCTTTAAACAATTTCTAAAAATTCCCATTCTGCCATTTTTAAAACAAAGTAATGGTTATTGACGTTTGAATATTAAAAATAAAGCTATGTTTTTTTTTCTTTTAGTTTTCAAATATGACATTTCCTAACAATAGATGTAATTTTTTTTCTATGCTTTTACTTTATATTATATGCTACAAACATTTACATAGTATTTACACTATGAAAAAAAGAAAGAAAGAAAAAGACAAAAAAAAAAAAAAAATTCTCACAAAATGGACTTCAACAGGCCACTAGTTCCTTTTCCAAAAGAAAAATAATCATCCAGTTTGGCTAAGTATTGCAGGAACCATTCGTATGAATATTGTGAGATTCCATCATTATACATATTTATTTGTGGGTCGTATATTTTCTTTATCTGCTTCAAAATATTTTACCACATAACCATGAAAAATGATCAACTACAACCAACCATGTTAAATAACTCATTATATTACTTTAATCAAACTTTACACATGTAACAAAACAAATTTAGAAGGAACAAAAATATAACAGAGGTAAAAAGCTACGCACGATACAACAAATATCTCTTAATTTCAAATCAAAAGTTGATTATGATAATAGTATGTATTTTATTACAAATTCAGATTAAGTTCAATCTCAATAATCCTACTATATTCTCTTAGCATTAATTACAATTTATTTTTATATTTGAAAAGACAAAGTTTCCATCAATTTTGTACACCAAACAGTACAAAAAATCACATAAATAACATTCTTAATGATTCGAGATACAACAAAGCTTGTTAAAAGAATGTAAGGAGTTGAATAAAACCAGTGATGTTGCCACCCGAAAACTCAAACGGGAATGTAAACTTCAACTCTCAATTCACCAACTTCAAAGAGATTTCACTGTTTTCTCTCTCTCTTTTTCCTCTCTCGGTTGTCCCTTACTATTTTTCTTGTTTCTTTCTTTCTAGCTTCTAATGTTTTCTTGTTTTTCAATGTTTGTTTTTGTTTCCAATCTCCTGTGTTGTTCAATGTCCCCCTCATCTTAGTGTTTGTCTTGTTGGTTGATATAATAGTGTGTTTGTGAATTAGGAGTTGAGGTAATAATGGGGGAGAATGTTGTGCGTCGTGGAGAGAGTGGGAGATGGGGTAGCTTAGTGAGAATTGTGGGGTGTGGGAAGATTAGGTATTTAGGATAAGTTTTTTTTTTTTCTAACTAATATTTAAAATAAAATAAAATGATAAAAATCTATTTAAAATTAATAAAAATATAAATAAGTTAAACACTAGCCTTAGAAACATGATTAAGAAATATTAATATCACTAGATTTTTTATTAAAAGTAAAAGGAAAAAACAAATATAATTTTTTTAAATTTTTTTTAATATATAACTAAATAAATAAAAATATAAACTTATTAAAATGTTACTCTATTTTTTGTAGTTTTCAAAACTTTTAACAAACCTCAAAAAATAAGATAAATTTAAAATGCCTAAAAATAAAAAAAAAATAATTGACTATTAAAATGGTATAAAAACATTAGGTTTGGATAAAAAATTAGGTGTTTACAAGGGATATAGAAAGACAAAGATGTATGTGTTAGATAATGATCTTACGTATTCAATATTAGGGCAATATATGCATTTTCTGAGAAAAGTATGATTTTTTTTTAGAAATTGTAGATAATTTTCAAATAATACAATAAAAAGAATAACTTTTTTAAGCTAGTTGATCTTGTGGAGAGACTTTAATATTCTCATACTTTTCACTTAATGACTATAAGCTAACATTACATGTCAAAGTCAGCTCTTCTAATATATAGAAAAATCACACGAGGAAAGTGTTCTTAAAACAAGATTGGATGTGTATATCACCAACTAAAATAAAAGCATACCATTGAACATAAATAACAACACTAATGAAAATAACCACTTCTAAGTAGACAACTCTTTTCGAGGATGTTAATTGTTTGTTCCATTAGTCACTTCATACTTTTTTTTGGCACAATTCCACATTAGATTAGTAAACACATTACCTTCATAAATAGAAGTATTAATCGTCCACAAAATTGCCTTTTATCTATTATGCAACACAAAAGATAGTATTTAGTAGTATTATTTAAGTAACTAGTATTAGTATCCGCGCGATGCGCGGTTGATACAAGAAGAAGAAGAACAACAAACTCAGTGTATTCCCACGAAGTGGGGTCTGGGAAGGGTAAGATGTACACAGTTCATACCACTACTTCCGGAAAAGTAGCAAAAATTTATAGAAATTAATTATAGAAATTATTATCTTATTGATTTAATATAATAAAAAATTTATTCAATATCATTCACATATTTGAAATTAATAAAGTTATGCAATACGAAAAATAACTATTAAAATATTGAACTTAAGATCATTAATTACATAAAACTTAAACATTTCTTTTCAAAAGTTAGTATCCGCGTGCAAATAATATTATATTGTAATATAATTATTTGAGAATATTAGAAAATATTGTGATCTATATTGATTTATTTTATAAAAAAATCATATAATTGCAAAAGAAAATGCATATTTAACATAATTATGATTAATTAAGTGACTTACTTCTAAATTTGGTTAGAAAAATAAAGAACTAATGAAAGATATGTTTTAGAGTTATGCACATCAGTCTTCTCTGTAAAATTTTAACTTGAAATTTAAATTCTTTTAAGTTAAATATTTTAATTTGCACCCTCTTATCAAAAGGAAGAAAAGAGTTTTTCTTTCTCTTTTCTTGTCTTAATAGATTTTTCTTTCAAAGTAAATTTTGTATTCCTTTGCACGATCTTAGTCATAGTATATTTTTTTATAAATTTAAAATATTTTTGCATCAAGGCAAATATTTTGAGAAAAGTCTCAATAATAGTCAATTTTCCCTCTCTTATATTTTTTATTACCATTTTTTCAACAAATAACTTATAACATTATCTAAAGTCCTAACCTGTTTGCACGATTTCACAATATTCACTTATTCTCTTATGATAATGGACCAACAAATATTAATGAATCTTATTATATATTATTTTTTCGAATAAATGGTTTAGTCCCTCATAGGTTTGAATATTCACTCTCCAACGCTATTTTCGATCAACCCTATCATACTTTCTCAATTTACTCAATTTGAATGAAATTATAAATATTAATCACTATCGAAATTGAATTCTCTTCCATCTTAGAACATTCAACTAATACTTAACCCCTCATGTTCATCAGTACAATAAGATATTCATTTTATTCATCTTTATCTTTTATATTTTACAAAGTAAATCAAAATAATTATTGCACCAAAAGATCTACAATATTCTAAAATTAGAGTTACAAATATAAATATAAACATGATTGAACTCATTACCTGTTTATATCAACTAAAATAAAAAAATAAAAAAGTTTGTAGCATAATATTTATAAATAACAAATGATAAATGACCTTTAATTATTTTCACATTAGTACAATATGCTACGTAAAAGTACAATAATATTTGCAGTAAGAATTTTAAAAAATCAATATTCACAAGTATTTGATTTATTGAATTTGAGCGTTGCCTATTGAGCATCAGCCACGAGATACTCACCAGAATTTTGATCTTTGATATGTAGCTTTTTGAGATAGTAATCCTAGTGTCGGGTAAATTTCATAGATAGTTATACAACTATCATTGTTTTACTAAGATCGCTTAACTATCATTCCTAATACAATATCACAGAACTTTTAATATACTATTAAAATCACACAATCTAATTTATAAATTAATTGTTAATCATAACATATAGAAATATAGTATAGACAAATCAAGTGTTAATCCTAATATATAGAAATACAATGGATTAGTAATTTAGTATCATAGTTTATTAATTTTTGAAATCATACTATCATCTCACTAAAATCTAAAGCAACAATATTTGCAATGCAAGAAAATCAACTATCTAATATAAATATTAGTTTCTTCATATTTAATGTATAACTTGTAAATTTTTGTGTTATTGCTAAAATTCTCATTGCACATTTTGATAAAGATAAATTTTTATAAGTCTTTAAGAATGTATGACATATTAAAAGATCACTAACTTAAATTTTCAAAGAGTACAAATTATATTTTTTTTTATAAAACATAAGTACATGAATACTGGCTCATAAATTTTTCACCAAACATGTAAAAAATAAAATGAATATGCAACATAACTTGTATATTTAGTTGACTTGATAAATCAAGAAAAATCTATTCTAAAATAATACTCGCAGTAAATTGAGATTCTAGCGATTATCACGACAAGATAAGTTGTGGCGAAAATCACTTGCACAATTCATCTTCTCCAACATATTATGGTAGAAATTAATTAGCTTTTACTAGGTGTAGCCTTCTTATATAGTGGTAAATTGTTATGACATTAGAACTTCTAGATTAATTGCAGTTGGTACAATATTCTTTTCCATATATATATGTATATAATTGTTAATTGATTATTCATTTTCTATTTATATTTTTCAATCAATTTTGTCATGCTTCCTTAATTGACTTACATTGAATGAAATCATAAATACTTTTTGTAAAATAAATATTCATTTTATGGTAATACTTCAATTGCATATATTCTAATTTATTAGTAACTCGCACCTACATTTCATCATATAAAAATTATTATAAATTTTTATTGATATTCTTAATATTAAGAAATATTTATTCCTAATTCATTTTATTGATTTGCACGTTTAAATTTTTATATAAGATAATTTAATCTTTTTAAATTAATTTTTGTTCATCAAAACGAAGTATCTTTTTCAAATTTGATTATTTTAAAATCCGATATTATTCTTACAGACATATATAAGGTTATATAATTGGTTAATTAAAGAATAACTTTGTAAAATAAAATTTTATTTGACTTCGAATATTAATTAGGACTAATGTAATTTTAGTAGTTATTTTTGATAAACGTTATCCAATATTTTCCGTGTAGTAATATTTTTTTTTTTTTAATATTTATTTATTTTCAATCTACTCTCCTTTTAAATTCAAGACTATCATTTATTCATTCCATAATATAGAATGATAGTGTAGTTACTCATTGATAGTTAGTCTTAATTATGAAAATCCTTTCATTAAATATGAATGCATATTATTTTAAATATAGATTACTTAAAATATATCGAATGAAAATTCTTCCAGTAAACATGAATGCATATCTCTTAAATAAAATTCTTGAAATATATTGAAATAGATTTCTTCTATTTTGTAGTCCAAAGTTACCATTTGAGTGATTACATCTTTTTCATAATATTTTTAATTTTGGAATAACTCTTTGATTATTATATTTTTTTTCCATATAAGTTGTTTGATTTCTAATTGGTTATTTTCTTAATTGATATTTCTTGATACTTTCTTGATTTAGTCAATTATAACCAAATCATAAATGTTCTTTTTTTATATAGTATTGTTACTTAAATTAATTATATATACATTTTGAGTGATGACATCCTTTTCATAATATTTTTAATTTTGAAAGGACTCATTTGTCATAATAATCTTTTTCATAAAAGTTACTTAATTATTAATTAGTTATTCTCTAATTGATTTTTTTTGTAATACTTTCTTGATTTACTAAATTGTAGTGAAATCATAAATGTTTTTTAAATAATATTATTATTTAAATTAATTGTGTATATTTTTTGAGGGATAACATCTTTTTCATATTTTTTTTTAATTTTGAAATGACCTTTTGATTATTATAATCTTATTCATATAAGTGACATGATTACTATTTATTAATTGATTTTATTGCTATGACATTAGAACTTCTAGATTAATTGCAGTTGGTACAATATTCTTTTCCATATATATGTATATAATTGTTAATTGATTATTCATTTTCTATTTATATTTCTCAATCAATTTTGTCGTGCTTCATTAATTGACTTACATTGAATGAAATCATAAATACTTTTTGTCATATAAATATTCATTTTATGATAATACTTCAATTGCATATATTCTGATTTATTAGTAACTCACACCTACATTTTATCATATAAAAATTATTATAAATTTTTATTGATATTTCTATTATTAAGAAATATTTATTCCTAATTCATTTTATTGATCTGCACGTTTAAAGTTTTATATAAGATAATTTTATCTTTTTAATTAATTTTTGTTCATCAAAACGAAGTATCTTTTTCAAATTTAATTATTTTAAAATCCAACATTATTCTTACAGACATATATAAGGTTATATAATTGGTCAATTAAACAATAACTTTGTAAGGCAAAATTTTATTTGACTTCGAATATTAATTAGGACTATGTAATTTTAGTAGTTATTTTCGATAAACATTATGCAATCTTTTCTGTGTAGTAATATTCATTTTATTTTTTTAATATTTATTTATTTATTTATTTTCAATCTACCTTCCTTTTAAATTCAAGACTATTATTTATTCATTTCCCAATATAGAATGATGATGTAGTTACTCATTGATAGTTATTCTTAATTATGAAAATCCTTTCATTAAATATGAATGCATATTGTTTTAAATATAGATTACCTAAAATATATCGAATGCAAATTCTTCCAATAAATATGAATGCATATTTTTTAAATAAAATTACTTGAAATAAATTTCTTCCATTTTGTAGTCCAAAGTTACCATTTAAGTGATCACATCTTTTTCATAATATTTTTAATTTTGAAATAAATCTTTGATTATTATATTTTTTTTCATATAAGTTGTTTGATTACTAATTGGTTATTTTCTTAATTCATATTTTTTCTTATACTTTCTTGATTTAGTCAATTATAATCAAATCATAAATGTTCTTTTTTATATAATATTGTTATTTAAATTAATTATATACACATTTTGAGTGATGATATCTTTTTCATAATATTTTTAATTTTGCAAGAACTCATTTGTCATAGTAATCTTTTTCATATAAGTTACTTGATTATTAATTAGTTATTCTTTAATTGATTTATTTGTAATACTTTCTTGATTTACTAAATTGTAGTGAACTCATAAATATTTTTTTAAATAATATTATTATTTAAATTAATTGGGTATATTTTTTTAGAGATAATATTTTTTTCATAATATTTTTTTATTTTGAAATGACTTTTTGATTATTATAATCTTGTTCATTTAAGTTACATGATTACTATTTACTAATTGATTTTTTTGTAATATTTTCTTGATTTACTCAATTGTAGTAAAATCATAAATATTTACTTTTTATAATATTATTATTTATGTTGTTTAAATTAATTGTTCACATATTTCAAGGAATGACATCTCTATTGAAATATTTTTTATTTTGGAATGACTTTTTGGTCATAGTAATTTTTTCCGTATAAGTTGCTTGATTACTAATTAGTTATTTACAAAAGTAATCACCAATATAAATTTTTTTGTCAATAAAATAGATTTTTGTTGCCAAAATATCAAGTGACTAGTTCTCAATATACCACTTAGCTTAATTTTAGGCTAACTTCTTTGCTTAATTATATATATAGATACATATCAACATCAGCTAAATATAATATCCTTCATATCCCAGGGTGCTCTAATATTCATTATTTCTATGTCCACCATGCATTGCTCACAGGAAATATTGAATTCATGGCAACCAACTACATCGGCAACGTTGTGATTCTTCCAGTGAGCCCCTGGACCAACACCTTTACACAGCCTGGTCATTGGGGCTTTAAGGAAATTTTCCTCACCAATAATGATTTTCGAGCGTATTCGAAACAAAATGGCAAGAGCTCTACCACTCGAATACTGGAAAATTTTAATATGTGAGAGGTCCAAGTATTACATAGCAGACAAAAGTTATGTGAGAGTCTCTCAAATTTTGCCTAGTAGAAATAGTGGATCCCACCGTCACAAAAAGGTGTCAAAGGCTTAGATTGTCCTATTTCTCTCTCTATTTCTTTTCTTTCTTATATTTTTTTTTTGGTATGACTGCTATGCAATATCCTCTTCCAATTCACCTCTCCACTAACATCGAATATTTTAATTTTTAAAATTTAAATTTACTCATGTCATTTCGTTGCACAAATTAAAATAACACAATAACAAGATCAAAGGACAACAAAAAACAGTAATGGACATTTGGTCATGAAATAAA
The DNA here is from genome assembly GCA_030864215.1 of Capsicum pubescens. Lineage (NCBI taxonomy): Eukaryota > Viridiplantae > Streptophyta > Magnoliopsida > Solanales > Solanaceae > Capsicum > Capsicum pubescens. Next base: position 72,666,858 of record CM061545.1, read on the forward strand.
AAAATTTATTTATAAATTTTAAAATTGAAGTTGGAGTTGTGTTGGTTATACTTTTTGTAATAAAGATTAAAAAAAATCTATTTAGCCATAAATAGTATTCACTATATTTCAGAATACATTTTTACTTATTTCGGAATACTTATTTGGTCATAAATAAATCAAATACAAATTGAAGTTGTTTTGTATTTGAAAATTTGAAAGACATCTCAAAAGATGTTTTCACTATTTTTGATTGCACTTATTGCTTTATTTTAAAAATAAATTAATTTTTTATTTTCATGAAATAACTTTAGTTTCATAAAATTCTATTTTTAAATTTATTTTCACTTTTTATATTTTTCTTAAAAAAATACATTTAAATTCTATTATCAACTTCAACTACTATGACCAAATATAATTCAACTCTATTTTCAACTTTAGAAATTTCAAATAAAGTGAATAATCTTTTGATCTTTCATGGTCAATGCCTATTTAAAATTGAAAGCTAGATGTGAAACTAAATTTTTTAAGATAAATTTCATTAGTGATTATTCAACTTTGGGTTTATTAAAAATAATTTTTATTTTCTTATTACATAAAAGTTATCTAACTTAAAAGTTTAATACACATAAATATTATTTTATCATATAGGGTGTGTTCGGTAATACGGACTTTCGATGAATGAAAATATTAAAATAAAGAAGTAATAAATTTGTTAGAGTAAATAAATCAAAAATTTATTTAAATCAAAATATGAATATATTGCAAAGCAACCAGTGTAAGAAAGGAAAGAAATAGAGAGAAAAATAGGGCATCCAAGTATGATAGTGGGATTCATTATTCTTACTTGGCAAAATTTGAGAGAATTCTTACACAACTTTTGTCTGCCATGTAATACTTGGACTCTCATGTCAAGTCCTCCAACAACCGCTTCCCTCAATATGTCCTCAGCGTCGTGATGATCTAGATAGAAGAACCTATATATTCCCAATAGTAATGATACGTCTGATAGACCCTTGCGGTGCATCCACTCAAGAAACCCCACGAGACGTCTCTGATCAACCTCGTCTAATGATTTGTTGAATAGTCCATGCAAACCTAGTTTTTTTTTTTCAAACGGTGGGGAATATACCACCTCCCGAAATTGTTTGGACCTACAGGTACGTCATACACAGCGGAATAATCCAAACGAAGAATATATAAAAGTAAAGGAAAAATATCAACTCACACTAGTGAAAGAGACGAAACATCCCTTCTTAAAGAGACGAAAGGATTTTGTAAAAGATAGTTGTTTTTGTATTACATTGATCATCTTTAAATGCATAAGGGGGAGTTGAGAATGCTTAATGATACAAAGAAACTAAATAAAGAGAATCAAAACTCAGAAGATTACAGAAAATAAGGGATATTAACAAGATATGAAAGATCTGAAGGATTGCAAAATCAGAAAGAATAAACGGAAGAAATTCGAAGGATTATCTTTCCTTCTTATGCCCCCGCAATATACGTGATGGTTCAGTAACACCTATTGATCTTGGGCGTATTTATACATTCAATTGCTAATTATTGCTTGTACTTTTACTGAATTGTGAGCTACATTTCGTATAATTTCATATGTTTGGGCTAAAAATGTGTTCGTGAACTACTGGTGTGATTAGCATTTTCAAGTTGAGATTTTGTGAAGACCAAGCTTGATTTGAAGTCGATGAAGTGCTTTTTGATGATGAATACTATATGCCAGATATTGGGATGCGAGACGAGCTGAAAATAGGTGTTTGAAAGCAACTACGGACCATGGGACACAAAGGCAAGTTGAAGAGTGCACTTTGCGGGAAAATAGTTGGAGATTTCTTGCTTCCGTACGGAAGTCAAGCCCCGCGATATGGGCGTGTCACGGAGATGGCTAATTCATGAGTGTCAAGAAATAATAGCCTTCCGATATTTCAACATGAAAGAATCTATGTTCCATGATTTCAAAGTGACACAGAGGTATTTTTCAGCAGCTGCTAGCAATAGACTATAAATAGGACACTTGATATAATTTTGTATCATTTTAATTTGTACGTCCTTAGGAGCAAGAAAAAAAAATGGATGGCTTATGTTAGGGTTTATTACTCCACTCCTTCTCTTTCAAATACCAGATGAATTTATTGAATTCCATGAAGTTGATTCTAATTATGAGTGGCTAAAAACCTTTGTTCTAGGGTTGAGGCCAAACAAATGATTGTATTTCATACTCTTGATTTGGTTTAACATTGAATTTCTCGCATTGGTTGTTCTTAAGCTCTTGTTATTACTATTTTAATGCTTGACTGACATTAAGATAAATCTAATCCTCTCGTGAATCCAGAAGGAGAATTATATGGAGAGAATGAAAAGGTTACATGGCGAGCTTGAATCTTTCGTAAAGTAAAGATTTGATTTGCATCTAGGATAGGAATACACTTAGAAAACATTGTCTGATCAAAATATGGGACAATATCTTAATACATCTCAATTGGATTATCCCATCCTCGCTTAATGATGTAGTTGCCACATACCCTTTTAGGTAGACGACTAGAGGTTTGAGAGACCATATTCATATTATCAACCCTGTGAACCAATAACCAGATAAATGACATAGCTAATGAGAGAGTGTCGTGATGCAAGAATGCAATGCATGCATTGACCCTGGAATTTCCCCGTAATATTGTTTACACCTTTGGTAAGTAATCCTTACTTTAAATATTAAATGTTTGTTTATTTAGGATCACCTAAAAACCTCATCTTAATCGATTAATACAGCATTTGGTTGAGACACCAGTATTACTTGAGTTAAGAAAATTACTAGAAACACAGTCTTGATGGGTATGATATCTGGACTCTTAATCTTATATTGTTTGTATGATCACATACACTTGTGTGTACATTTGGATGAAATAAGTTTTTGGTGCCGCTGCCCGGGACTTAGAAAATAGTGATTTTCTAATCTTGGTTTTTACTAATATTGTACAAGTCTTGACAACTTGATGTTACCTGCTATATTTGTAGGTATAATTGCAATTCTGAAAGCTAGCTCGGAATGAAGAATTAGTCGAACCATATCTTGAATTGAAGCAATATTTACATCAGCAGAAAAGAGCGGTTGTGCTTCAATACCCAATTTAACAACTCCAGCCAGACCCATGAAGAGATTGTTTCTATAGATATGGAAGTAACAAGGCCAATTCGGGAAGTGGCAATCCCACTTGCAACTAATGTCACCTCTAACATTCAAAAACCTAAACTAGTAGATCGATTTGAAATAAAATCGAACATGGTGAAATTGTTGTACAAATTTAGGTAGTTAACAGGTCTCTCACATTAATATCCATAGAAATATTCGCAGAATGTTTTGGAGATCAATGACACGTTTATTTCCATCGGATTCTCGATCGACTATGTGAGACTCACACTCTTCCCATTTTTATTGTTGGGAGAGGCTAAAAGGTGGTTGAAGCCAAACCACCCAAGTCAATCATGACATGGGATGAACTTGCAAGTAAGCTTTTAATTCGATTATTCCATCTGGAAAAACAACAAGGTTGAGATGTGAGATTTTGAGTTTCAAGCAGAAACCAAAAGAAAATATCTATCAATAGTGGGAAAGATTTTAGTCTCTCCCAAGAGATTAGCCTCATCACCAAGAATAACATCATGTGTTGGCATACATATGCTTTTTTATAGAGTCTCTACCCAAGAAACAAGATGTTATTTGATTCTGCAGTAAGGGATCAATCTTTTGAGAAAACGTATGTTGAGCTAATTGCTCTATTGAATAACATTACATAGAAGCTACCCAGAGTGGAATGGATATTCTTTGAGAAATATGCCGAAGAATCCTACAGGTACGTTAGAAGTTGACAATATCACTACTTTAGCTGCTCAGATGGTTGCTTTTCAAAATCAGGTGATTTGGCAACTCAACAAATTAAACATGTCATAGCCGCATGCGCATATTAATATGGTACAATAGAATAAAGTGTGCTGTGAAACTTGTGGTGCGAGTGATCACTCATCAGAGTTGTGTGGAGTAAATCTAAATTCAGTAAATTTTGTTGTGAATGCATACAAACAAAATGGTCAAAATTTTGGGAACACTTACAATCTTGGTTAAAAAAATCATCCATATTTTTCATGGGGAAGTTACCAGGGAAGAATTCAATCACACCCAACACAGGAACCCAGGGTAGAGCTAGAACCAACAAGCGTCTCAGCGAAAACAAGCAACTACTCAATCTAGTAATATTGAAGAGATGATAAAGTCGATAATGGCAAATAATCCAAAATGGCTGTAGAGCAGATAAGATAGCTAAAGACGTAATAATCAATAGTTTACCACTCAACAATTAGAAAAACAAGTGGGTCAAATAGCTAGAGCGTAGATTATGAGGTCTCTTGGAGGTCTACCAAGTGATGCAAACCCAAATTTGAGGCAAATGAATGCATTCTCTACTCAGAGTAGTAGACAGTTAGAAGAATTAGAGCCCAAGAAACACCTCAAAAGGCTATGGTAGTTGAGGAGAAGTAAGAAGAACCTAAAAAACATGTGAATTACGAGAGTACCTTAGAAAGTGTGAATCTACCTCCTCCATCTAAAAAAGCTGAAGTAGGAAGCATGTTTTCAAAATTTTATATATCTATTAAAATATGTATATAATAGTCTTCCTTTTGTTGATGTTTTGCAGGGAATTCCTAAGTATGCAAAGTATATCAAGGATATTGTAGGAAAAAATAAAGGTTGATAGAGTATACTACTATTGCACTTGCTAAAGATTGCACCTCACGTATTCAGAATAAACTACCAACGAAGCTCAAGGACCCAGGGAGTTTCACTATTCAGATCACATTAGGAAGTCTATTGGTGCTCGGGGATTGTGTGATCTTGGGGCCAATATTAATTTGATGCCCACCTATTTATTCAAGAAGATGAGGTTGGGTAATCCAAGGTCCACCGCTATGATTTTGTAGTTGGCTGATCGTTCGCTTTCCGGGCCTGATAAAATAGTTAAAAATGTGTTGGTGCAAGTGGGTTCACTCATCTTCCCTATGTATTTCATTATATTGGACTTTGATGCAGACCTAGATGTCTGATTTATTTTGGGACATCCATGTTTTGATACTGGGCATGCTTTGCCAAACGTAATTTCTAGGCAACCGACGATGCAAGCTCATGATAGATTTAAGATTTTTGATGTGTACAAATCAATGAAGCTATCATCTATTTATCAGGATCATCTGCTTTTATGGTGATAGATCTTAAGTTAGAGCTCCCATTCATTACTTCCAAAGATCCCTTGAAAAGAGCTTAGTGGGGCATGATATCTTCAGAGATACAAACGCTAAAGAGATGGTATAAATTTTATATATTGCAAGCATCCTACTTCACAAGGGAAGATTCAAGCTTCTAAATAGACCCCTTGATTCCCCTCCCAAGCCGTCTATTGATGAAACTCCTAAGTTAGAGCTAGACATTGCCTCCATACCTCTAGTATGCCTTTTTAGGAAATATAATTCCTTACCCGTTGTTCTATCCACAAGACTATCTGATGTATAGGTTAAAGAGGTTTTGGAAGTGCTTAAAAGGTAAAAGAAAGCTATTGACTGACAAATGTCAAACATCCAGGGTATCAATCATGCTTTTTGCAAGCACAAAATATTTATGAAAGAAGGGTATAAGACAAACATGCAACACTAGAGAAGATTAAACCCAGTGATGAAAAAAGTAGTAAGAAAAGAAGTGATCAAGTGGCTTGATGCAAGCATTGTGTACCCTATTTCAGGCAACATATGAGTGAGCCCTATCCATTGTGTCCCAAAAAATGAACAAATAAAAGTGATGACTAATGATAGAAATGAGTTGATCCCAACTCTCATAGTAACAAGATAGAGGATATGCATGAACTACAGAAAGCTTAATGATCCTACTCACAAGGATCATTATCTAGTCCCTTTCATTGACCAGATTTTGGATAGACTTGCTGGACATGAGTATTATTGCTTTTTGGATGGGTATTCCGGCTATAATTAGATAGTCATAGAACCATAAGATCAAGAAAATACCATGTTCGCTTGTCCATATAGGACTTACACCTTCAAACGTATGGCCTTTGGGATTTATAACGCGTTGGCCACCTTCTAGTATTGCATGATGCCATATTTTATGACATGGTGGAAGACTTTCTTTAGGTATTTATGGATGATCTTTTTGTGTTTGGTAAATCTTTTGTGGTATGTTTGTAGAGTTTGGACAGGGTCCCTAGCAAGAAATGAGGAGACTAATTTGGTGCCAAACTAGGAGACGTGTCACTTTTTTGTCAAGAAAGTGATTATCCCTGATCACAAAGTTTCTAAAAAAGGACTGGAGATAGAACGAGAGAAAGTAGAGATTATAAAGAAGTTAACACTATCGATGTCAGTAAAAGGTTCCACAATTTTCTTATATATGTCAGATTTTACAATAGGTTTATTAAGGATTTCTCAAAGTTGTCAAGACCTATGTGCATATTTCTAGAAAATGATGTAAAGTTCGAGTTTGGGGACTATTATATAAACATTTGAGGATTTGAAAGAAAGTTGACAGAAGCTCTTATTTCAATCTCTCAAGAATGGGAGCTCCCTTTTGAGTTAATGTGCAATGCCAGTGATGTAATCATTGGAGTAGTATTAGGTCAAAGGAAAGAAAGAGTCTTCCATTTGATGTATTATGCAATCAAGACTCTAGCTGCCATTGACACCTAATTTATTCCCTCCACGTCAAAACCATTTTCTTTAAAATAAAAAATCTGAAAAAGGATAAAATAACTGCAACCTAAAAAAATTACACATTAATAGATTAGTAGATATTGGCTTTAATTTATGCTTTCAATAAATTTAGATCCTCTCCAGTGGGAATGAAGGTGAAAATTAACACTGACCATGCTGTAGTTTAGTACTTATTTAATAAGAAATATGCTAAACCCAAACTCATTAGATGGATTTTGTTGTTGCAAGAATTTGATCTTGAGGTCCAATATAGAAAAAGTTTAGAGAATTAGGTGGTAGACCATTTGTCAAGGCAAGAAGATCAATCACAAGTAGGTGATGATAGGCGAATTATAGAGGAGTTTCTTGATGAAAAAATCTTAGCACTTAGTATAGATGAGCTCCTATAGTATGAAGACATAGTGCATTTATTGGGGAATGGTGTGTATCCACTGAAAACAACCAATCAATAGAAGACCTTATGTATGGATGAGCCATAATTTCTTAAGCATGGGACTAATTAGAAGATCTATTTTTGAATGACAGGCTAAACAAGTGCTTGGGAGCTATCACTCATCAGCTTACAAAGGTCATTATGGAGGAGGATGCACAATGCATAAAATGTTGCAATAAGAATTCTTTTGGTCTACTCTATTTAAGGATACCTTCACATTTGTTAAAGAGTTTGATCAATGTCAACAAATGAGAGCTATATCCAGATGACATAAAATGCCATTAAACAATATTTTAGAGATGTAGATCTTTAACATTTGGGGGATAGATTTCATGGATTCATTCCCGCTATTGTTTAGAAATAAATACATCTTGGTTGTATCTAAGTGGGTAGAAGTGACAACTCCCCTCAATAATGATGTATAGGTAGTAGGTAAATTCATAAAGAAGAACGTTTCTCCATGTTTAGAATCCCGAGAGCAGTCATTAGTAATGAGAGGTCACACTTTGTGAATAATTGGTTCAAAATTTGCTAGCAAAGTATGGGGTGAGACATAAAGTTGCTATAGACTACCATCCAAAATAAGCGATCAAGTCAAAGTGTCAAACTATAAAATAAAGTAGATTATCTAGAAGACTGTGAATGTTCAATTCAAGGACTGAGCTATCAAATTGGACAATGCACTATAGGCGTATAAAACTGCGTACATGTAGAACCCTTGGTGCACCACACAGCGAGGGACCAGGTCCCTCAAAGTTAAACACAAGCGATCAAAGTCAAACATAAGCGACAGAATAGTAAAAGAACTATGAGGTGCTGGAAAAACAACGACAGTGCATGAAAGTAAGAACACAGGATTTTTATGTGGAACCCAAGAAGGGAAAGACCACAACTTGCCCTCACAAGGACCAGACAATCCACTATAACTAACCTCTTGATTACAGACTCGACTGTAAACCTAACTCTAGGTTTTTTTACTTGTAACAACTCTATTACAAGCTCATCTTGGTAACTCTACCAAGGACTCTCTCTATACTGATTACTTCAAGTCAGTCTCACAATTAGGCAATTCTACCTAAGTAACTCTCTATTCAAAGAGAAAAAACACTACTCTTATATCTTGAGTAGTTTGGTTACAAATCAAAGCTCGCTTAAGAATAATTTCTATTTAAGCTCACATAAACAACTAAGAACTTGAGCAGTGTTAAAATGGGGTTTTGTTGCCTTTTTTTTCTCTCTTTAGAATTTGAAAAACCATTTGATGAAGATGGATATCTTTTCTTTTATAGATGAGTGATAATTAGGGATGAAATATCATTGGACAAGCTGTCTAAGTTAGTACAAAATAGCACCAACAAGTTTGTTACACAAGAGGACAAAACTGTGCAGATGATGCGTGCCAGCTGTACTGTACCTTGCACGTCTAGGGACCTGGTCCTTTGCAGTTCAACTGCTTATCATCAAAACTACAAATATATATTTTCCCCCATTTTGATGATGAAAAACCATACCATACATTTTGAGCATTAGTGTACATTCATCACATTTAATTAGTGTGATTACTACCTAAAAGTAATTGTTCCCCCTATCATTATGCTTCCTTCATCACCATACAACATAGGGATCTGGTCCCTTATTGTCATTTGTAGCAAAACCTTTTGATTTCTTTCTTGTCACTGTGCCTTATCATTCACTTAGCACATCACTTACTTCCCCCTATTAGAATACACCTTTATTTTGTGAATTTGCATGCTTACCACTATCAATATGGCCCTTCATTCATCTATTTAGCATATTACTTACTTCCCCCTATCATCATGCCATACATAATAGTGCATACACATTACATGGTACCTGGTCCCTGGATATCACACTCATCATACCTGGTCCTTACACATAAAGTCAGTATTCCCCCTTTTGACATCATTTAAAAGGATTAGCAGTAAACCGAGAGTAAGGATAAGTGAAAGCTAATTAAATCATGGCCACTGGGTAACACTAGCATGAAGAGCAATTTTAAATGTAAAGGATACAACTGAGGCACACAAATAGGAATTTATTCATGATTAAATAGGCTAAGTACCATTACAATATGCCAAAAAGAAATTATAAAACTATTATTTGCAAAGGCCACAATAAAAACTGATGCAGGAAGTTGATTCACTAAGACTCAGGTAGAAGGGGACTTAGAGGAGAGTGATTTTAGCAACATATCCATTCTAGCATCCTCAACAACATGAGCATCCTGCAATTCTTTAGTGAGAGTTTTAACTTCAGCTTTTAACCCTTGAACCTCACCAGTTAGTTCTGAAACCTTGCCCTTTAGCTTTGCAATTTCTGCTGCCAGTTCCTTAGTGGCACCAGGTCCCTCTGCGGATAGCTTCTAATGCTGCAGTTTTGGATAAACTATTTCAGTATCTTTTGCAGCTAGGTGAATCCTCAACTCCTCCATTTATTTGTTCAAATTTTATTGAGCAACCAAGACTTTTGATACTTGGGACACAGTTCCAACCTTTCCTTCAATGCATTCATTCTCCACTAAGGTTGTTAGACTAAACTTCTGTTTAACTGTTCTAGGGGTCCCCTTTGTCCCAATTATTCCATAGTGATCAAACACTTTGTTTAGGAAGTACCCATAATGCATTCCATGCTTCCCTTATTTCTCATAGATTACTTTCTTCATGTGCTCTATCATAAGAACAGGTAAGCTTATCAACTCATATTTACTCAAACATTCTATTAGGAATAGGTCAACACCAGAGGCAATGGTCCTTTTCTCCGATCTTGGTAACATAACCTTATTGATGAACTCATATACTAGATGAAACTTACTAATTAAGTTTTTTACACAACAACTATTGAAGTTCCACCCACTTTTAAGGCTTCAATCATAAATTCAGTGGTAGGCTGCTCCTTCACAACAGATTTTAATCCCATAACAAATATATCTAAAATCCTTTCTAGTGCTTCTTCATCTAAATAGATATACTTTCCTTGCACCTGGTCAGTTAAGCTTAGCCCATCTTCTGATAATTCCATAGTATAATAAAATTTCTTAACTTTATTTTCAAACACCATGGGAACTAATTCTTTAAGTCAGTACATCCAACCTTGGGTTTTCACATATTCTACCAATTCCACCATCCCTAATTTATCATAGATCCTTGGATCAAATACTCTCCCAGTCAGCACTTTTAGGGTTTTCAAGATAGCATTCCATGCTTTTCTAGGGACAACCCTCCTCTTTCTCTTTTCTTCTTCTCTCTAATTCACTATTTAGTTCTTTCTGTTCATCATTTTTTCTCTTTATAGGACCAGGTCCCTTAGAGACTTTCTTTCTTTTGACAACAATATGCTTCTATTTTCTTATAGCAGGACTACCAGACTTTTGATTTGAGGAGTTGGTTCCCTCAAAAACTTGTAATTTTTGTATTTTTTTCTTAGTTGTAATAATAATATCAATGTCCGTATCTTCTCCAACCTCCACTACTTTAATATTTACCTTCTCTATTCTAGTAGCTTTCTTGAGTCTTCTTCTTTTAGTGGTAGAAGACTTGCTTTCCTTCATCACATCTGCTAGTAATTTTTATTCAGATCCCCTAGTGGAATAGAATCTAGTGCCTTGTATACCAGTGTCAATTATTTTTCCTTTTTGTTTTTTGTCCTTCAGTTTATTTATTTTCCAACTCAGAGGTTGATTATCCTCACCCTCTTCATCTTCCTTATTTAGAGGTAATACCACCCCTTTATTCCCTGTCTCTTCATTCTTTTCCCTTATAAATTATTCCTCAATACTTACAGATATTTCGTTTGGATCATGAAATATCTTGGGTTTTGACCCTTACAAAATTTCCTAGAATTTCCATTCTTTGGGCCCAATACGACTCATGGGTACGAGCTGTATGTTGGGATACGAGTGGTATAGTTTTGTATGCTGACCAATATTAGTTGGTGGAATAGTTTTGGTCACTAGAATAGTTACAACTTAGGGGTATGAGTTATAGGGCTTGGTACGAGTCGTATCATGGATGCGTATGGTGGACAGTGTTTGATCTTCCTGGTATTTTATTCTGCCAGAGATATGGGTCATAGGTATGGATTATATGCTGTGGTTACGACTTAGTTGGATGAGTCGTATACCGGATAGTGTCTGATACAAAAGTGAGGATTGGATACAAGTGTTGGAAACCAATCGTATAAGAGGGTACGACTCGTATGGGTCAATCGTATCCCTGTGACAAGATTTTTATGCAACTTAAGTGGGGGTATTCTGGATATTTCCTTACTTACCCTAATTAGGAATCACGACTTCTAATAGACTCAGGAGGTTATTTACCCTATTATTCTATTCATTAACACTTAGAAACTATTTCAAAACACTCCATAATTCTCTCAAGAGCTTTTGGGGAAAGAGAGCTAGGGTTTCAACTAAAGGAATTCTTTGGGGCTTGCTTTGGTGATTTTCTTCCATTATCTTCTTTAGTATAAGGCATGATTCTCTTTCCTCATTGTAATTTCAACTAAAGACATGGTTTATATGAATGATTTCATGGCTTTACTATTTCATGATTATGGTTTTCAACTATTATTTAGGTTTTTTTTATATTAAATGCTTGGTTATGGTTTTTTATGGTTTTAATTATGCTTTTATATGCATTAATAATGGTTTTGGACAATTGGATTCTATGGTAATGGTTTAATGGTCTTTGGAATTGGTTTTGGTTATATTATGCCCCCAATGTGTTTGATAAAATGCTTATAAAGATATGTTCATTTCATTGACTTCTTTTAATGGAAATCTTGCTTGTTTTTGGCTTATGTAATAAATCTTTAAATGGTTTGAAAAGGCTAAAGGCTAAATGATTATGTTTGTGGGGAGCATGGAAGTCTCCCAAGTGGTTTAATATGGTATACAGAAGGGCACTTGAAAGTCCTCTTAACCTAAATAGTTTGGCTATAGATATTGCTTACAAGTAAGAAGTGGTATGACAATACCACTAATATTGGCCTTGGTTAATAAAATTGTAAATGGATTGGTTGGTTATTTGGAAACATTTTTAACTGGGTATTAGTGGTAAAGTGTGTAGCAAAACCGTGGAAGGTGGCAGTCCGGGGGGGACCAAAATTGGAAACTCGTATTTTCCGATATTAGGATTGGTCTTAGTGGACTGTGTGCATGAAGTCATACTATTGGGGGATGTACTAGTCATCCCATGGGATACTTCCCTGGTCATGCGACTACACGCATTGAGGCCCTTTCAGCAGTGGGAGCTGAACCCATATAACCCGTGAGTGGTTTAGGACGGACAACCTACACAACCCAGGTAAAGGTTTTAATGGCATGCTAAGCCCGGTCACCTTTCCTGGAACTTATATATATATGTATTATTGTGTGCATTAGATGGTTTTACTTGGTTTTATAATTGGCATTATTTTATCCTTATCTTGAGATTCATGCTAGCGGTCACTCGCTAACCCGTTTACTGGAGGCTGTATACCTATGCTATGCAGGAACTGATTGTTTGACTTCTCTTACATAGTGATTGACTCAGGGAAAACACTTGTACTGAAGTGGTGAGTTTCCATCCTTTTGGAAGGCATCATTTTATGTTATGTATATTGTTAGACATTTTAACTTTATTTTAGATATTGGTTTTGGCTATGGTTGGGGGCATGTCCCAACCAGATTTATTTACTCTTTTAGATAGAGGATTTGTGGTACTTCTAGGGGTTGGTATGGGAAGTATCGGTATTAATGTCGACCTTGGCATTGGAATAAGCTGGGAGGCTAGCATCATCGAAGATGATTTACCACTATTCCATCGTATTATATTTTGGGATTGATTATCATATTATGTTTTGGTATTCTCTTTTGTTATGGCCTGGTTTATGGCTTATGTTTTGGTTGATATGGTTGGATAATTGATTTGGTATAGTTGGACTCTGTTGGTTCAGTCACGGTTGTGACCTTATCCTAAAGTCTTTATGAGAGTATTTACATTATCTTGTTATATGCTCGAAATTTAGCCCATCTGAGGCTAGAAATTGGTGGTTGGGTTGGTAACAAGGGGAGGTCCCCAATTATGGTTGGACTTGGGATGCCCATTATGACAAGGCCCGAGGTCAGGTCATGTCAAGTTGGTAATAGAGCCTAGGTTCATGGTCAACTGGAAAGTCCACAAATCTGTGTCGAGTAGAGTCTCTTTTAGGGGTGTAAAGTGCGCCACACTCATAAGAGAGAGGCTGCAAGACATTTAGGAATAATTCACTTTCTTGGTATTCTATCTTCAAGCTTGAGTTCTCAATCCTGGAATTCTTCTCTAATCCTTGTTTGCTCATCTTTCAGATCATGCCTCTTAGAGTTAGAACACAAGAAAATTCTTCCATTCCATCTGGGGATAATACTGAAGGGTTATGTCCTATTTATGGAGTACATCTTTGATCTCATGGTCCTATTCCTGATGGTGCTGGAGTTTCTCCTATTCCAGCTAGTTCTTCTTAGGTCCCTAAGGCAATATGATGAACGCAGAATTTTGTCAGTCTATTTATGTTATTGCCCAACTAGTTTCTACTCAGGCTGAGCAGGGTGCGGCTGGTGCTTTATCTGCTGAGGCCACAAGGGTTGGTCAATTGATGAAAATAGGTCCTCCAACTTTTACTAGAGTAAAGGTAGAGGAGGATCCATATGGCTTCTTGGATGAGATGGAAATAATCTTTCGAGTGAGCAGGCTACTAATGTATAAAGAGTTAACCTTGCAACTTATCATCTCAAGGATATTGCTTATTAGTGGTATGAGAAGTAGGATAGAGATAGGGGTGATATAGAAGAGGAAAGGTTGTGAGAGGCCTTTTCTAATGCCTTCTTGGATTGGTTATTTCCTTAAGAGTTGAGGAAAGCTAAGATAGAGAAGTTTGTGAACCTCAAGCAAGGAAGGATGTCGGTAAAGGAATATGCTTTGAAGTTCCATCAGCTATCAAGGTTTGCTCCTGACTTAGTGCCTGATATAAGGTCGAGAATGAGGAAGTTCACTTTTGGGTTGAATAGAGATTTGATTCTGGAGAGAAAGACTGCCTTGCTGATTAAAGATATGGACATCTTAAGGTTGACCATTCATATACAACAGGTTGGGGATGAGAAGAAGAGCGAGGCAAAGTTTAGGGATAGGCGGGGAAATAGGAGCAGGTTTTCTAATTAGAAAGGTACTCAGTCTCACGGTGGTAGGGATGGTGGCATATGGCAGAAAAAGAAGTAGGGGGGAGGGGTTGGATCCTTTTCTGCTAGTGCTCCTTACCAGTCAGGAGACATACGTCATTAATGTGGTGACAATTTGTGGGCATAGGTTTCCCAATCTCAGGCGAGCGTGAGGTTAGTCAGTTTCTTTGTGTCCTCCTTGTCGATTTTGTAGTCTTTCTCACCGGGGTTATTGTGATGAAGGAAGGGACAAATGCTTCAAGTGTGGCTAGGCAATCCATTGTCTCAGGGATTGTCTGGTCAATAAGGTTGCTACGAGGGAAGATAAGATTTTTATGGCTCCATCTTCTGCTCCTACACCTGGTGGTGTGGCATCTTCTTCTATTACTGCTCCTGGTTTTAGTGTTGGTCGGAATAGGTTGTATGCTTTGGTATCCCGACAGGAATCTGAGGTATCACCTGATGCCGTTATGGGTATGTTACATCTTTTCTCTCATGACATATATTGTTCACTTGATCTGGGGTTCACTTTTTCTTATATGACTTTATATGTGGCTGTATTTTTTGGTTTCGATTCGAAAGTTATTTTGGATCCTTTTTCTATTTCTACCTTGGTAGGTGACCCGATTATTGCTAAGAGAGTCTATAGGTGGTGTGTGGTATCTGTTGGTTGCAAGCAGACCTTGGTGGATCTAATTGAGTTGGATATGGCAGATTTTGATGTAATTTTGGGTATGGATTGGTTGCATTCCTGTTATGCGTCTTTGGATTGTCGGACCCGTAAAGTTATCTTTAAGTTCCCTGGTTAACCGGTTATAGCATGGGAAGGTAGTCCCTTAGCTCCTAGGGGAGGTTTATTTCTTATCTTAGAGCCCGGAGGTTAAACTCCATGGGTTGTCTTTATCACTTCGTTCAGGTTAAAAATTCTAAATCGAAAGGTCCTTCTCTGTCTTAGGTCCCTATGGTTAATGAGTTTCCATAGGTCTTTCCGAATGATCTTCCTGGTATTCTTCTAGATAGGGAAATATAGTTTGGCATTGATTTACTTTCGGACACTTGTCCAATATTTATTCCTTTGTATATAATATCTCCGACAAAGTTGAGGGAACTCAAGGAGCAACTTAAGGATCTTCTGGACAAGGGGTTTATTCATCCTAGTGTTTCTCCCTGGGGTGCACCAGTGTTATTTGTGTGAAAGAAGGATGGTTCCCTTCGGATGTGCACTGACTACAAACAGTTGAATAAGGTAACAGTATAGAACAAATATCCTCTCCCGAGGATAGATGATCTGTTTGATAAGTTACAGGGTGCCAATTTTTTTCTAAGATATATCTTCGGTCGGGGTACCATCAACTTAAGATTAGAGAGGTGGATATCCCTAAGACGACTTTTCATACTCAGTATAGGCATTTTGAGTTCTTGGTGATGTCATTTGGGTTGACCAATACTTCGACAACATTTATGAACTTGATGAACAGGGTGTTCAGGCAGTATTTGGATCTTTTCATCATTGTGTTCATTGATGACAATCTGGTTTATTCAAAGAGTGAGGTGGATCATGCTAATCACCTTAGTGTGGTGTTACAGACCTTAAAGAAACAACAATTGTATGCCAAGTTCTCGAAGTATGAGTTTTGGTGGAACGTTGTAACTTTCTTGGGTCATATAATTTCTAATGAAGGGATCATGGTTGATCCACAAAAGGTTGCTATGGTGAAGAGGTGGCCTAGGCTCTTGACTCCATTTGATATTCGGAGCTTCTTGGGTTTAGCCAGGTATTATAGGTGGTTTGTGGAAAACTTTTCTTTGACAACTGCTCCTCTGACTAAGTTGACTCAGAAGAAGGTTAAGTTTTCTTCGTCAAATGCTTGTGAAGGGATTTTTGAGAAGTTGAAGGATAAGTTGACTTCGGTTCCAATCCAGACTTTGTTGGAAGTCAATGATGGGTTCGTGGTTTATTGTGATGCATATCGGGTAGGTCTTAGTTGTGTTTTAATGCAATATGGAAAGGTGATTACCTATAATTCCAGGCAGTTGAAGATATATAAGAGGAATTATCCTACTTATGATTTGGAGTTGTTGGTGGTTGTGTTTGCTTTGAAATATGGCGACATTATTTGTATGGTGTTCATGTGGATATCTTTTCTAATCACAAGAGTCTTCAGTACGTGTTCACTCAGAAAGACTTTAATCTCAGGCAGAGGAGATGGCTTGAGCTTCTCAAGGATTATGATATGAGTTTTCACTACCACCCATGTAAGTCTAATGTGGTTGTTGATGCCCTTAGCAGGTCTATAGGGAGTTTGGCTCTTGTAGAGGAGGTAAAGGATTTCACCACTTGGCTAATCGTAGAGTTCGTCTTTTGGACTCTAAGAATGGTATTGTGATAGTGTAAGAGGTGTTTCAATCATCTCTTGGTGTGAAGATTAAGGAGAAGCAAGTGCTGGATCCTATCTTGATAAAAATCAAGAGTGATGTTGGTGGGCAAAAGGTAGTGGTGTTTGAGATCTATAGTGATGGTACTTTACGGTACCGGTACCAAGAGAGGTTGTGTGTTTCTGATGTCGACGGGTTACGATAAAGGGTGTTGGCTGAGGTGCATGAGTTGCAATTTGTTGTTCATCGCATCTCGACTAAGATGTATCATGATCTCAAGGAGATCTATTAGTGGAATGGCATAAAAAGAGATATGGAAGATTTTGTGGCCAAGTGTATGGTGTGTTCACAGGTTAAGGTTGAGCAGATGAGACCAGATGAGTTGTATTAAGAAATTAATTTACCTGAATGGAAGTGGGAAGTTATCAATATGGACTTTGTTACTGTCCTTCCTCGATCTCGGAATTAATATGATTCGATTTGGGTCATCGTGGATAGGATGAAAAGTCTGCTTACTTCTTGCCAGTGCGAACTACCTTTTCGGCAGAGGATTATGCAAAGCTATATCTTCAGGAGATTTTAAAGCTGCATGGGGTGCCTGTTTCGATTATTCCTAATCATGGTACGCCGTTTACGTCTCACTTCTATCGATCTTTCCAGAAAGAGTTGGGGACTAAGGTTAGTCTGAGTACTGCTTTTCATCCGCAGTCGGATGGGCAAGCGGAGAGAACTATCTAGATATTGGAGGATATGCTTCGGGCTTGCATGATTGACTATAGTGGCAATTGGGTTTAGCATCTACCTTTGGTGGAGTTTGGTTACAACAATAGCTATCATTCGAGTATTGGTATGACTCCTTTTGAGGTATTGCATGGTAGGAGGTATAGATCTCCTAATTATTGGTTTGAGCCAGAGGAGACAGATATGTTTGGATCGGATTTGGTTTATCAAGCGATGGAGAAGGTCAAGGTGATTTGGGATAGGCTTAAAGCTGCCCAAAGTCCCCAAAAGTCCTATGCGGATATTAGGCGTAGAGACTTGGAGTTTGAGGTCAGGGATAGGGTGTTCATCAAGGTGCTCCCATGAAGGGAGTGGTGTAGTTTTTCAAAAAAGGGAAACTCAGTCCTCGACATGTTGGTCCTTATGAGATTTTGTGAAAGACGGGAAATGTTGCTTATGAGTTGGAGTTTCCATCTAGCTTAAGTTTGGTTCATCCGATTATTCATGTTTCTATGTTGAGGAAGTGTATTGGTGATCCTTATTCGGTTGTTCCTTTGGAAGGATTGGGTATTTTGGATTCTTTGTCATATGAAAAAGTCTCGATTGAGATATTAGATAGGAAAGTTCATTGGTTTCGGACCAAGGATATGGCTTTGGTTAAGTTCAATGGCGGAACTATAAGGTGGAAGAAGCTACTTGGGAAGCGGAAGAGGACATAAAGTCGAAGTATCCACATCTATTTTCTGCTCCTGGGATTCATGCAGAAGGTATGTGTTCTTGAACACATCTTTATTTTCTGAGTTTGTTAAAGGAAAGATTGACATCTTTAACTCTTAGTTTTTGAACTTTGATGAAGATTAGGAATATGTTTAATAATTCAAATGACTCTGTGTATGGGTACCCCTACTTTTTTCGTCATTCAGGGATGAATATTCCTAGTGAGGGAGACAGAAATATCTTGGGTTTTGACCCTTAGAAAAATTCCTATAATTTCCATTCTCTGGACCCAATACGACTCATGGGTACGAGCCGTATGTTGGGGTACGAGTGGTATAGTCCTGTCGTATGCTGACCAGTGTTAGTTGATGGGATAGTTTTGGTCACTTCAATGGTTATGACTTAGGGGTATGAGCTATAGGTCTTAGTACAAGTCGTATCAGGGACTCGTATGGTGGGCAGTGTTTGATCCTCCTGGTATTTCATTCTGCCAGGGATAAGGGTCATGGGTACGGATCATATGCCGTGGTTACTACTTGGTTGGATGAGTTGTATACTGGATAGTGTTTGATCCAAGGGTGAGTCTTGGATACGAGTGGTGGAAACCAATCATATAGGAGGGTACGACTCGTATGGGTTAGTCGTATACCTGTGACAGGATTTTTATGCAACTTAAATGGGGGTATTCTTGACATTTCCCTACTTACCCTAATTAGGACCCATGACTTTTAATGAGCTTAGGAGGTTATTTACCCTATTATTTTATTATTTAACACTTAGAAACTATTCCAAAACACTCCATAATTCTCTCAAGAGCTTTTGGGGCAAGAGAGTAAGGGTTTCAACTAAAGGATTGCTTTGGGGCTTTATTTGGTGATTTCTCTCCATTATCTTCTTCGGTATAAGGCATAATTCTCTTCCCTCATTGTACTTTCAACTAAAGGCATGGTTTATATGATTGATTTCATGGTTTTACTATTTCATGATTAAGGTTTTTAACTATTATTTGGGAGTTTTGATATTAAATGCTTGGTTATGGTTTCTTATGGTTTTAATTATGCTTTTATATGCATTAATGATGGTTTTGGACAACTGGATTGCATGGTAATGGTTTAATGGTCTTTGGAATTGGTTGTGGTTACATTATGCCCCCAATATGTTTGATAAAATACTTATGTAGATATGTTCATTGCATTGACTTCTTTTAATGGAATTCTTGCTTGTTTTCGACTTATGTAATAAAGATTTAAATGGTTTGAAAAGGTGAAAGGCTAAATGGTTATTCTTGTGGGGAACATGGAAGTCTCCCAAGTTATTTAATATGGTATATGGAAGGGTACTTGAAAGTCCCCTTAACCTAAATGGTTAGGCTATGGATATTTCTTGCAAGTAAGGGGTGGTATGACGATGCCACTTATGTTGTCCTTGGTTAATAAAATGGTAAATGGATTTTGGTTATTTAAAAATGTTTTTAATTGGGCATTAATGGCGGGGTGTGTAGTAAATTCGTGGAAGGTGGCGGTCCCGGGGGGACCAAAACTGGAAACTCGTATTTGCCGATATTTGGATTGATCTTAGTGGACTGTGTGTATGCTGTCACACTATTGGGGTATATACTAGTCATCCTATGGGATACTTCTATGGTCGTGCAGCTACACGCACTGGGGCCTTTTCAGTAGGGGAAGATGACTCCATATAGCCCGTGGGTGGTTTAGGACGGCTAAGCTACGCAGCCCAGGCAAAAGCTTTAAAGGCATGCTAAACCCGGTCCCCTTTCCCGGCACTTATATATATATGTATAGTTGTGTGCTTTGGATGGTTTTACTTGGTTTTATAACTGACATTATTTTATCCTTATCCTGAGATTCATGCTTGCGGTCACTCGCTAACCCGTCTATTGGCGGCTGTTTACCCACGCTATGCAGGAACCAACCGTTCGACTCCTCCTACATAGTGATTAACTCGGGGAAAACACTTGGACTGAAGTGGTGAGCTTTCATCCTTTCGGAAGGAATTATTTCATGTTATGGATATTGCTAGATGTTTTGACTTCATTTTGGATATTGGTTTTGGCCATGGTTGGGGGCATGTACCAACCATATTTATTTACTCTTTTGGATAGAGGTTTTGTGGTACTTTTGGGGGTTGGTATGGGTGGGATCGGTATTGGTGTGGGCCTTGGCATTGGAACAAGATGGGAGGCTAGCATCATCGGATATAATTTCTAACTGTTCCATCGTATTACATTTTGGGATTGATTATCATATTATGTTTTGGAATTCTCTTTGTTTATGGCCTGGTTTATGGCCTATGGTTTGGTTGGTATGGTTGGATGGTTGATTTTGTATGGTTGGACTCGGTTAGGTCGGTCACGGTTGTGACCCTATCCCAGAGTCTTCATGAGAGCATTTACACTATCTTGTTATATGCTCGAAATTCAGCCCATCTGAGGCTGGATATAGGTAGTTGGGTTGGGTAACAGGGGGTGGTCCTCGATCCTGGTTGGACTATAAAGCAATAAAACAACAAAAATTATGCGTATGATAACATGAGAATGATGATGCAATGTTTGCAAATATTTAAAATGAGTATTCTCACAATCAATCCACATGATGTATTTCCTCAACCAACCATAATATTACAATTCCACAACCACGTGAGCCAATATCCACTCATTATTTCCACTATCCATGATTTTTTCAAATAATTCATATGCCCACAAAGTATGAATATATCACAATATGAAAAGGCACAACTATAGGCATTTATAACAACACAATATAATTATTCACATTTATTCCAGGCTATCAACATCACATAAGACCCAGTACGGTCACACATATCACATGATATCTCAGATTCAACAATTACATCACATTCAGGCCCCCACACGAGCACAACATAAAGATAGCTATTTTTTCATGATTAGTTCCCACCCTTAACATGCATTTTGGTATACAAATTAACTACCTTGCACAGTCTAAAGAGTTAAGTCATAACTTACCTCGAATGCCGAAACCAGTCCGCTACACTTTGAACCCATGACCTTACTTCTCACAAATGATCCCAAAAATCAATTAAAACCAAGAAATATAGAATCTACACATAAAAAAAAGCCAACGATATCCATATTGCCTACTTTTAGTTTGGGGTCAAAATGGACCCCCGAAATGGATTTCCAAAAAAAGGGAAAAATTGAAAATTTATTATAAAAATGTGTTTCCCATATCTTTAGGAATCGACATCTAAAAGCCCAAGTTAAATTGAGTTTAAAACGAGGTTCAAATTGAAGAGAAATTATTGTTAATCTTTATCGGGTAAAACCTTTGAGATTCGTTTTAAAATCAAGAATCGAAGTTGTTTTAAAAATGAAATCGAGGAAAAAAAGTAATTATAGGATTAGAAACATTATTTAAGTAGAAAGGAGCGAGATTTGGGGATAAATCAAGTAATAAGGTTTTTGGGAGTTTTGAACAATAATAAAGAAATTCACAAAGAAAAGGGTGAATTCTTACCTTAAATTTGTAAGAGAATCGAGAAATAGATGTTAATCTAGCTTCCCAATCACTCACAAGCTTCACTTTTAAGCTCTCATACTATTTTAGGGTTCAGCTCTCAAGAGGCAAGATGAAAAATAAGCAAAAAATGGGTAAAAAGGGGCTATTTATACTTGTACCAGGTTTCCAGGTAAATAAGGCATAAATCGGGCTCCTCAAATTAGTTTACCCTTTGTTGTCCAGGTTGCACCAACAACCTGGTGCACCAGATTTTCTAACTCCAAAACGAACTTCACGGGGTGCCTGAGATTTTTTCGAAATCCGATATACACAAACAAACTAAGTAACCACACTAAATTCGACGCTGCAGACACAAATGACGATATCAAATTTTTGAAAAAAATAATATTTCCAAAGAGTTGACCCCTATAATCCAAAATCACAATTTTCCAAACTGAGGGTCGAAATGAGATTTAAAAGCTTTAAAACCCAACCAAACAAGTTACCACCATAAAACTGATATTTCAGATTTGCTAGCATAATCGGTTTAGTCATCCATCGCATGGATCAAAAGATAACCACATAAGTTCATAACAAGGCTCTCAAAGCCTACACAAACCACAATATCGCACAAAAGACACCAAGATGCATAGGGAACCATGCCAATCATCCCCACACCCTAAAAATATCATAATTCAACTACGAGGAGGGGGGTAAACTAGTCAAATCACATAGAAACACATATTGACATATTTCATCAAATTTTTAGGTCGTTACGTAATCCACCACTAAAAATCTAGTTCATCCTCGAACTAAGGTAAAGAAGTATCCGAATCAATGAAAAGATGGGGGTAAGAACTATGTGTATCAGACTCTACCTCCTAAGTAGCCTCTTTTATAGGTCGATGTTGCCACTAATCCTTTACAACAAGCATAATTCTACAACGCTACAGTCTAACATCCTTAGCCAAAATAGAGACTAGATACTCAACGAAAGACAAACACTCATCTAATTGAACTGATTTCCATCGAATGACATGAGACTCATCAGGCATATAGCGGCAAAACATAGAAACATGAAAAATAAATGAACAACCGATAAATCTGGAGGCAAAGCTAACTCATAGGCCACATCACCAACGATCCAAATAATCTCAAATGGACCAATATACCTAGGGCTAAGCTTTTCCCTCTTCCCAAATCTTATCACACCTTTCATGGGTAAAACTAAAAAAAAAACACGATCACAAATACCAAATATCAAAGCAAGAAGTCTATGATCCGCATAGAACTTATGCCTACTCTGAGCCACTCAAAGTCTATCATGAATGACCCAAACTCTAAAAAAGTCCATACCTCAAGGTCTAACCTTAGAAACATCAAACCCAAACCATTGGCGAGCGACAAAGCCTATGATACAATGCCTTAAAGGAGCCATATTGATAGTGGAATGGTAGCTATTATTATAAGCAAACTCTGCTAACGCCAAATGTTGCTCTCAGTGGCTACCAAAATCCATCACACAAGCACATAGTATATTTTTAAACCTATATAGTCTGCTCTGATTGACCATCTGGGGGTGAAATATTGTGCTTAGATCAACCCATATGCCTAACTCATCCTAAAAGTTCTTCCAAAAGTGAGAAGTAAACATAGAACCTCAATATGAAATGATAGACACGGTCACACCATGTGTCCACACAATCTCTTAAATGTAGATACGAGCCAAACTCTCAGCACTAAAGAAAACCTAAATTGGAATAAAATGGGTTGACTTGGTTAATTGATCCACAATAACTCAAATGCTATCCAATCCATGAGAAGTACAAGGCAACCTAGTCACGAAGTCCACAGTAATTTGTTCCAACTTTCACTCAGAAATGGGTAACCTCTAAAGCAAACCGCTAGGTCACATATGCTCGGCCTTCACCTGCTAACAACAAAGGCAGAGAGCTATAAAGTCCGCTATATCCTTTCTCATACTACCCATCCATTAATTCTGCCCCAAATTATGATACATATTAGTCACACCAAGATGGATAGAATATCTGGAATAATGGGCCTCATTTAAAATCAATCTAATCCCATAACCTACTCTCATCAAACAAACACGATAGCCAATCATCAAAACACCATCTGAATCAAGTGATGCATGATTAGCCTCACCACTCAACACCTTATCTCAAATTAACCTCAAACCTATATCACCAAACTGATGAGCTCAAATCTGCTCTTTCAAAGAAGAGATAGCCTCCACAAATACCAAAACACACCCAGGTATCAAAATATCAAGCCAAACCATATGGTTATGTAACACCTTGGATTTTTTGTCCTTGAAAAGTTTCAGAAATTTTAACCTCATTGTCTTGACTATGACTTACCCTTATGAGTCGTAGAGAGTCTTAACAGGTCCTAGGGAATCAATCATAATCAAATCAGTAAGTATTGGTAAAGTTCTACTCTGAGTACGAGTGGATCACTATGAGTCATAAGGACTTGTTACGAGTTGTTAGGTACAAATCATAGGGTGTACAGTGTTTACCCAATTGGGTTCTATGTTGACAACGATTGAACCCTACAATTTGTAGGGTCTCATTACGAGTGGTACCAGTTGAGTCATAGGGTCAGCAGTATCTGGAAGTACTGGGAACTATCATGCTATGACTCAAGGTGACGAGTCATTATGAGTCTATATGAGTCATATGGTACCCATAGTCATTGATGACTAAATTTTAGCTTTTAATTTGAGAGCACTTTGGACAATTCTATCCGTACCCAAATAAAATCCCACCTCCATAAATCACTTAAGGGGGTTATATTTCATCTTTAACATACTAAAACACTTCAAAAAATCTCTCAAGCAGCCATACTTAGGGTTTCCAAGAAGTAGGTCATCCAAGGGCTCAAGGGTTGAAGTCATTCCGTGAAACTTGGTATTTCAGGCATGTTACTCTTCCATAATTATTAATTTGCTAAAATCATAAGCTTTAAAGTGTTTTTCATATGGTATTGAGGTTGGTTTTGAAACCATGGGTTGAGGATTTTTATAACTATTATTTATGTGATATTTTATGTTCGTCCCTGTATGGGTTAGGTTTAAATGGTGGTTTTAAAGTTAATTTGATGTATGGGAATGGTGAATGAACTAGGGCTGTGATTTCCATAACTTGTGACTTTTGAAATGGTTATGACCCTAACCCCATATTATGAAAGTTGTTTTAATTATGAGAAATATGGGAATTGAACTATTCTTGAACTATTGTATTATGATTTTAAATTGAACCTTATGGGGTTGTGTAATTCCCCAAGCTAGTTTAAAATTAAATCAAGGGGTTTGTGAATTCCCCTAAGTGAAGATAATTGGTATGACATATTGATGTTACCTTGCAAGTATAGTCGATATGACGATACCAACAATGTATGACTAAATATGTATTGTGGTTCAGTGAATGAGATTATGTGATAATTTCTTTAATTGGGCTTTAATTAGAGTTATGTAGATGAGTCGTAAAAGTGGAGGTCCAAGAGACCAATACTGCAAACCATGATTGCCGATGCGGGGATCTATATAATGAGGTGTTTGGAGTCCCCCTTATTATTATTACCATATGATGGGGAGGGTCGAGTCCCTAAAATTATATTACATGATTTGGTGCTTGTGTCACCTTGATATGCTGGGAGGTTAGAGTCCCCCAAATTATATTACATGATTTGGTGCTTGTGTCACCTTGATATGCCGGGAGGTTAGAGTCCCTTATAGTGCATATGTTTACCCTCTGGTTTGTGTGGCCACACGCACTTGTGCCCTACCAACTGGGAAAGAGCTGGGCCCATAAAGCCCGTGGATGCCTTCGTATGTTATGATGGTTTAGCTACACAATGTAGGCTAAATTTTTAAAGTCCATGTTAAGCCCTATTCCCTATCCCGACATGATATATATATATATATATGCATTTGATTAGGTGAATTGGATTTGAATGATTTGAAATTGTTGATCATGGCATTATGTTATCCTTATCCCTGAGTTTCATGCTAGGGTTACCCTACTAACCATTACGATGATGTATCCCTATGCAATGTAGGGTTCAAAGGCAAGTGTACATTTCTTGCACAGAGTTAGGTGGATCGGCTCAGTTCGTCGGTCATTGTGGTGAAGTGGTAAGATTTCATTCTCTGGAAGGCATCGGCATTTTATCTATTCCACTCATAGAATTGAGTTGACAGAGAATTTGAGATACCCAACTATTTAAAAGAAATAACCAAAGAAGGATCACTAATGCATTTCCTCAACATGGAAACATGAAAGACCAGATGAACCAAGCCCAAACTAGCAGGCAACTCCAATTCATAAGCAACATTACCAACCTTTCGCAAAATCACATAGGGGCCAATAAACTGAGGACTAAGCTTCCCCTTATTGCCAAATCGCACTACTCCCTTAATGGGAGACACCTTTAGAAAAAACTTATCCCCAACCTTAAACTCTAAGTTTCTACGCCTAACATCATCATAGGAATTTTGGCGACTCTTATGATCAGAAAAGATATCCACGTGAACACCATACAAGTAATGTCGCCAGATTTCCAAAGCAAACATAACCGCCAATAGATCCAAATCATGAGTGGATAGTTTCTCTCATGAACCTTTAACTTCTTTGAACCATGTTGTATCAAAACACAACCAAGCCCTACCCAAGATGCATCATAATTAACCACATATCCATCATTGCCTTCCAACAAAGTAAGACTAGGAGCTAAAGTTAGCTTATCCTCCAACTTCTCAAAATTCCCCTCACAAGCATCCGACCAAGAAACTTGACTTTCTTCTGAGTTAACTTAGTCAAAGGAGCAGCTATCGATGAGAAGCTCTCCACAAACCACCTATAATACCCGGATAAACCCAAGAAGCTTTGGATGTCGGATGGAGTCGTCGGTCTAGGCCACCTCTTCACCACAACAATCTTTTGAGGATCTACCATAATTCCCTTGCTAGAAATAACATGACCTAAGAAGGTCACAATATTCGACCAAAACTCACACTTAGAGAACTTGGCATACAACTGTTGCTCCTTTAAGGTTTGCAACACCACACAGAGGTGATTAGAATGATCCACCTCACTTTTCGAATAAACCAAAATGTCATCAATAAACACAATGATAAAAAGATCCAAATACTCCCTGAAGACTCTAATCATCAGATCTATAAATGTCCCCGGGGCATTAGTCAATCCAAATGACATCACCAAAAACTTAAAATGCCCATATCGAGTATGAAAAGTTATCTTAGGGATTTTCACCTCCCTAATCTTAAGCTGATGGCACCCAAACCGAAGATCTATCTTAGAAAATAACTTGGTACCCTGTAATTGATCAAACAAATCATCTATCCTCGGGGGAGGACACTTGTTCTTGATCATTACCTTATTCAACTACATGTAGTCAATCGACATCCGAAGGGAACCATCCTTCTTGCGCATAAACAACACCGGTGCACCCCATGTAGAAATGCTAGGACGAATAAACTCTTTATCCAGAAAATTCTTAAATTGCTCCTTGAGTTCTCTCAACTCAGCCAAAGCTATTCTGTGAGGAGGAATAGATATTAGATGAGTGTCCGAAAGCAAATCAATACCAAACTCTATTTCCCTATTTAGAGGAACACTAAGAGGATCATTCGGAAAGACCTCTGGAAATTCATTAACCACAGGAACTAACTGCAAAGAAGAACCTTCTGAGCTAGAATCTTTAACCTAGACCAAGTGATAAAGACACCCCTTAGAGATTAACCTCTGAGCTTTAATATAAGAAATAAACATTCCCCTAGGAGCTAGGGAACCACCCTCCCATTCTATAACTTGTTCACTAAGAAACTTAAAGATAACCTTCTGGGTCTGACAGTCTAAAGATGTGTAATAGAAGTTTAACCAATCCATACCAAATATAACATCAAAATCCACCATCCCTAATTCAAACAGATCCACCAGGGTCTGTTTGTCACCAACAGATACCACACCTCCTATAGACCCTTCTAGCAATAATCAAGTCTCTTACCAGAGTAGAAACAAAAAAAAGATCAAAAATTACTTCAGGATCAAAACTAAAAAATATAGCCACATAAAGAGTCACATAAGAACGAGTGGACCCTGGATCAAGAAAACAATATAAGTCATGAGAAAAGAGCTGTAACATACCGGTGACAACATTAGGTGATGCCTCAGATTTTGATAACGCTCAAACTACAGCTCTCGTAAGAGTGTAAGCGGTCGTTGTCAAATATAGAACCCAACTGGGTTGGGTGTCGAATCCCACAGAGAATACTTGGTCACTAAGTAAGCAAAGATTAATAGACTTTTGGTGAAAGTTTCATAAAAGGGGGGATTGTAACGTGCAATAATGTAACAAAGTGAAAACGAAAAATAGCAAAGTAAAAAGAAAGAATATTTAGTAAGATGTTTAACCAATGAGAATTGAGAGTTGGGGTTATATCCACCTTATGAGTTATACGTCTCTATTGGCTATGAGTTATACGGAATTCAGACATGCATGTGCTTATAGAGAATTGTATTCTATGGTAAATTCAGGCGTCTTTCGACCATCAAGGATTATTTCACTTTAACTCTTTCGAGCTTAAAGCGTATCTAACGGTACAAATTCTCCAAGAGGTTAATCCAGTTATGGCACTAACTTTTTAACAGGGGTTGGTGCCCTATTACCTTGACATTATCTCTTTTCCAGACATATAACTTTTCTTTCGAACAAGTTAATGCTATACTGGCGTATTCTATGTGTTTGCAACCACAAGAATTTAGATTAAGATGAAGAGAGTAATAATATAAGCAGCATACGTGTCAAGAATTCACAAAATCATAGCAATAGATAGTATCTCATAAGGCTTCCATAACCCCAACAGAGAAGTTTAGCTACGCATGAGTGCAACGGAAAACACAATAGACATTATCATCATAAAAATCTCACGTGAATTCCTTGCAAATAGCTTTTCTCTTGTTGTAAAAATTAAAAGTCGAATATATGAAAAATAATGTCAACAATGAATTAATGAAGAAAAAGGGGAAGGATAGAATAGGGATGAGGGTGGTGGAGAATTGTTTTGATGGATGGATGGATGGTGGATGGGAATAATAAAAATCTCCAGCAAAATAGGGTATTTATAACACCCATATCCTATTCCTACTAAGCTACTGCATTACTTATCCTAGTCCTACTAGGTTACTGCATCATTATCCTAATCCTACTAAGTTACTGTTGATCCCCAAAGTCTTTAGAAATGCTATTTTTGCTCGGGACAGGTTTTCCATGCGTCACTTTTAGTCCCTAGGCGTCCAAGCTCTCCTTTCCTTCTTTCGTGAAGCTTCCTTGGGCGTCAAGTTATCCATAAAATGCTGAAATCTTCATCATTTATACCTGAAAACTTGCTAATCACGTTTGTTAGCTCACTTACAGGAAAAAGGACTAAAAGTGCATGAATTATATATTTTGTCCTCAAAACTTAGCTAAAATATGGGTAAATTATAGTACTTTAGGCGTGTAAATACGCCTATCATCAACACCCCACACTTAAAGCTTTGTTCGTCCTCGAACAAAATATCATGTCCATCTAAACATCTACTTAGGGTTTCACAGTAACAACACAAAATATTCATCAAGACAGGCACGACAATCATTAACAAAGAGTAGTTTTCTGATCACTACTAGAAATAATTTAACCTCTAACATAGACTCGTGATGATGGCTAATTCATATTCAAAAGTTAAGGCACAAAGAATCATATAAAACTACCCAAAACTCATCAACCATGTGTGTCTCACAATATATCACCCATAATCACTCACAAGTATTTTCATCTATCGAAGCATGGGTATATGATTATCCTTGCTCTCGCTCTCACAAAGAATTCATATGCTGCAACTGATGACCATAGGCTTGCCCTTAGTGTAATGCTCCACTAAATATCATAATGCTAATCTTAGGATCAAATAAGTCTTCTACAGGTTGTAATGTAGGCTAAGGGACGGGTAGGACTATTTTGGCCAGAAATAGTGACTATGTTCCTAAGCTCTTTAATACATCACATTATGCCGTTTAACACTCTGTTTTGAACAACCTTTCTACTTTCTTTTAATCTACCACCCCTTCTCACCTCTTTTGTTTTTCAATTTTAAACATAACTAACTTTTTAGTTTTCTTTTCATAATACACCTCTATGATAGCAATTCTTTTTCATAACAAATTCAAGCACCAATACATTCTAAGGCATCACACTCATCCAATTTCCTCTTATTTTGTCACATGACTTTACAATTTAAAGCGCTTATGAATTTGGATCAAATTATGGTCTTGAAAAAATAGATTAGGCTTACATATGAGGCTGTCAAAGAAAATAGGCTTAAAGGCTCAAAAGGGTTGACTAGGATAATGTCCACGGGTAGGTAAAACGAAGGTAAACAATTACAGGTTGCCAAAGAAATGCCTAAATCTCCTAAACTCACACTCTTTATTTCGCTTCACACACACACCAGACAAGTTCTAGCATCAGCCACAAACACAGAATATACTGTATCCTCACACACACAAGGCACATGGTCGACTTTATTGGGAGTAGTATAGACTCTTGACCCAACATATGAAGGAACTGAACCACACAATTATCACATAGTGAGTCATAATTAGAGCCTAAACATCTCAATAGTAATGATTTTAGCACAAACTCTTGTTATAATACCATGCTGCCCCTCAGAACAATTTCATGCAAAGTTAAATTTTTTTTAAAAAAATTTAACTACTAACAAACAAAACAAACAAACATAGATAGA
This sequence comes from Capsicum pubescens, assembly GCA_030864215.1. NCBI lineage: Eukaryota > Viridiplantae > Streptophyta > Magnoliopsida > Solanales > Solanaceae > Capsicum > Capsicum pubescens. Next base: position 72,697,386 of record CM061545.1, read on the forward strand.
TGCAAATGCAGATAAAGAAGTAAAGCATACAAATACCAACACCCCATACTTTGACGGGACACACTGCCCTCAGTGGAAAATAAATAAGAAGAACCTGGTTAGTCGGACTTCTCCTCTATGTCTGGGGTCATACCCCCTGCGTCGGAATCATCATCAGAGTCGTCATCCTCAGAAGTTCCTCATAAGTACCCCACTTGATTCCAAGAGTGCGTCGAGGTATTTGCAGCACGGAGGATTCACCTTGCTTTTTTCGTCCCCTTTTCTGGCCTTTTTGTGAAGTGGTTGCTTTTTCTTTTCCTTGTCATCCTTTTTGTGCCATTCTACTTGAGATATCAATAAAGTCATGTTAGCTTTATCTCAGAAGATTCAATCGACAAACAGATAATAGTGGCACCACCCCACACTTAATTTGTTGACACAAACTAATTAAGTGAATGATGTCGATTACTCAGACTTTATCGATATACATTTAGGTGATATGTTCCAACAATATGTTCAGCACAGTCATACTTTCATGTCCTCTTAACGTTATGCAATCTTGACAATGCTTTCGTGTTTGGACTAATGCATCTTTTGAACAAAACTACTACATAGATATCGTATCAATTTATTGCATAGAAATAATCACAACATCGCATATTTGTAGTCACCCATGATTTTCATCTCAATGAACAAGTCATTTCAATATGTAAGCTTTCAAGTTACAAGATTATGCAATTATCTTGACCATGTCGATTTCGCAAAAGTACGACAGTGTATCAAAATCAAATACAAGTTGGAAACAAGTCAAGAGCATCCATACATATTCTTTCACTCACTTAGTTGTATCAACCACATTCAAATCACCAACACTACTTCACGATTTAACAACTTATTATAGGCGTAGTATTGTAATACTTACGTAATATAAAAGAAGAGCAAAGAAGTACTTACTTGGTTGATGGCCTCGGAATATGTTCTTGCAAAGTTAAAAGAGCAAAAATAAAAGTTTTGAGAGTTTTGGGAGGCAAAGGCGGCGCCTTTAGCTTTGCCTAGTTGAGCAGAAGGCCATAGCATAGGCCATGCCTAATGCTTTGCCTAGTTGAGCAGAAGGCTTTTGCATAGGCGGCGCCTATGCTATGGCATTGTTGAGAATAGGCGGCGCCTATGCTATGGCATTATTGAGCATAGGCGGCGCCTATGCTATGGCACTCTAGAATCCGAGAGCTTATGCCATAGCATAGGCCTTGCCTTGTTCGTGGCCTAGATTTACATAGGCCTTGCCTTGTTCTTTGCCTATATTTTCATAAGCAATGCCTAACCCATAGCCTTTTGCTTCTTCATTCCTAACTTACCACCTTAAACATGCAATACTTCCAAATCAAAATTTGAAACCAATCTCCTCCTTTACACCTCTTGCACCTACATTTACTCAAAAACATAAAAAACGATTAGAACGATGGGTTGCCTCCCATCAAGCGCCTTAGTTTTGGTCGTGGCTCGACAAAATCCTAAGAAAACAAAACAACAAAAACAATTAAAAATGATGGGTTGCCTCCCACCAAGCGCTTGATTTATTGTCGTGGCCCGACATAGTTATCTCGATTACTTAGACTTCACCGAGATATTTGGTGCATCGTTTTCTGAATGGATTCAGATGATGCTGATGCTTCATTGTGGGCACGCAATCTTCTTTGAGATGCATCTTGTGCATACATATCCCAGGTGGGATACCAATTATATCATCAATAGACCAACCAATGGCTCTCTTGTACCTCTTCAGAGCAGAGATAAGAGCCTCTATGTGCTGTTCACTTAAATCATCCGTCACACTCACCGGAAATATATTTCTACTTCCCAAGCATACATACCTTAGATAATTGGGGAGCTCTTTCGATTCTAGCACTGGGGGCTCTTCAATGGAAGTCTTCGCTGTTGGTGACGGTTGATTCTTAAGTTCAAGGTCCGGCTGCTTAGGAGTATGAGAATAAGACCCTATTTCTGTTAGAGCACACATAGTTTCTTCATAATCTTCATCATCCTCATGCTCGACATTCAGTGGCGCAGTAGACAATGGCTCAACAGTAAGCTGTTTCTCTACAGATAATGCTTTCTTATCCTCATAATAAACATCAGCTACAGAGAACACATTCATATTGCTGGGATGCTTCATTGCTTTGCATATATCAAAGAGGACCACTTCGTCATTCAACCAAAATAAAAACTCATTAGCTCTCATGTCAATAAGCACACTTCCTGTTGCAAGGAAAGGACGTCCCAAGATTATGGAAACTTCAGAATCCACCTCACAATCCAAAATCACAAAGTCTGCAGAAAAGATGAAGGTGGAAACCTTCACCAACACATCATGTAGGATACCAACAGGTCGTTTTACCGACCTATCTACCATTACAAGCCGTATATTGGTTGGTGTAGGGTCTCCCAACCCCAACTTTCTATAAATAGATAGTGGCATCAAATTGATGCTAGCTCCCAAATCGCACAATGCCTTAGCAAAATCCAACGACCCAATTCTGCAAGGAATAGTGAAAGCACCAGGGTCTGCCTTCTTTTGAACTAACGATATCGTGGCAATCGCACTGCAATGATGAACCTCATCTGCCAAGTCATAACTTACTGCCCGCTTCTTTGACAAAAGGTCCTTCATGAATTTAGCGTATCCGGGAATTTGCTCTAGAGCTTCCACCAAAGGAACATTAATGGTCAGCTGCTTCAACATCGTCATGAATTTGCTGAACCTAGTGTCATCATCTTTCTTCTTCAGTCTCTGCGGAAAAGGTGGTGGTGGAAGGGGAATTGTTTTCTCCACCACTTTCTCTTTATCTTGCTTCCGATTATCAACCTTTTCAGGAGTGTCATCAGCCTTCTTCTTCAGTCTCTGAGGAAAAGGTGGTGGTGGAAGGGGAATAGTTTTCTCTTGAACGCTCTCATTCTGATTTGCAGCTTCTACAGAATCATCAAAATTTGCATCACTAACATTCTCTGCTATATTATCAACCACCTGCTTGCCTTTGGATGGATTTTCCAACACTTTACCACTTCGGGTAGTAATAGCCATACACGATCCATCATTTCTCAGATTTTGCACAGTGTCGCTAGGTAGCGTTCCAGCCTTTCTTTGATTGAATGCCGCTGACAGTTGACTCAATTATTGCTCCAGCTGTTTTATTGCAGTAGAATGCAAGTTAACCAATTGATTTATTGAAGACAAATCATTCTTCACCTCGGTTACGCCCATGTTGGTTGCCTCCACTCCTTTCAACAGCTTAGCCATCATATATTCCATGGACATCTTCCCAGATCCAGACGTCACAGCCTCACGATTTCCAGGAGGAACATACAAACCACTCCTGTCAGTCTTATTCTTCCAACTACCTTGATCACGGTCCTTGTATCCTGATTTATCCTAATAGTTCCGACCTTGGTTTCCTTGGGATTTGCCTCGGAAACCCTCCTGATTATTCAAGTAGTTAGCTTCTTCCTCAAAATCAGATTCATCTCTTCCATGTGCTACAACGACCTTAACTTTTTCGGTCTTCCCTGATAATAAATGCTTGGTAAGAAGATCCATCTGCGTTTTCATGTGGGCCATATCTTGGTCACGTTCTTCTTCTCTTCTCCTTTGTTCTGCAGTCATGCCAATAGACAAAGTGGGGCTTGCTACCTCAGAATCCCTGGTATGCCAAGCTCTACTTTGCTTCGTCATCCGGTCTAGCATATTGCTTTCCTGAACAAAGGTGAGGTCCATAAATGATCCTCCAGCCGCATTATCCACCACTGGTTTAGTTATTGAATTCAAGGCTCTGTATAGTATCTCCATTAGGTGGACATTGTTCATATGATGGTTTGGGCATCTTATAAGCTTCTTCTTGAATCTCTCCCATGTTTCGTGGAGAGCTTCAATTGGAAGCTGTCGAAAATTGCTGATTTTATCTCTCAACTGTGCTTTCTTGGATGGCGGAAAGAATCTTTATAGGAAAGCGTCTTTCAATTGCCTCCAATTAGTAATAGAATCAGGAGTCAGCCCATTCAACCATAGAGTTGCCTCCCCAGACAGAGACAATGGAAATAAGCGTAGTCGAATTGCATTCTGTCCAACGCCAGGATTGTCGAATGACTTGCATGTAGAAATAAAGTTGATCAGGTGCATATTTGGATCATCGCCTGCAAGTCCACCAAATAAACCTTTGAGTTGCAAAAACTGAATCATGGTGCTAGTGATATTAAACTTGACTCCGGGTGCCAAGGGCGGAGGAATAATAGCTCCTGTGGCACCAGCTCCGTCCAGATTGTCATCATCATCATCAAACGGAATCTACATAGCTCGGCGTTCCGGTCTAAATCTGACTTAACGATCTCTTCTATTAGCAGATGTCGCCACCTCGGCATCACGCCTAGGGTTTAGTAACTCGTCATCACCTAGGTCCTCATCGTCAGGATTTGTTGCTCGCCCAGGGTTATCAATATTCTGTTGATGCACTTGAGCGGCGGCCAAAGCAGCTAATCTAGCCTGCTCCTGTTGAGCATCCCTTTTTTCAATGTCACGATGCACCTCCATTCTGCCAATACGATGTGGTTCAGGATTGATAGGTAATAACGGTTGACCAGAACTTCGAGTATGGGGCATGCACTGAACAAAACCTGCAGAAAACAAAAACAACAACTAAAAGTAAAGTACGAGAATCTTTGACCAAAGGGTCTAGTAACTATCACAAACTTAGTTGACAACTGTATTCCCCGGCAACGACGCCAATTTTTGATAACGCTCAAACTACAGCTCTCGTAAGAGTGTAAACGGTCGTTGTCAAATATAGAACCCAACTGGGTTGGGTGTCAAATCCCACAGAGAATACTTGGTCACTAAGTAAGCAAAGATTAATAGACTTTTGGTGAAAGTTTTATAAAAGGGGGGATTGTAACGTGCAATAATGTAACAAAGTGAAAACGGAAAATAGCAAAGTAAAAAGAAAGAATGTTTAGTAAGATGTTTAACCAATGAGAATTGATAGTTGGGGTTATATCCACCTTATGAGTTATACGTCTCTATTGGCTATGAGTTATGCGGAATTCAGACATGCATGTACTTATAGAGAATTGTATTCTATGGTAAATTCAGGCGTCTTTCGACCATCAAGGATTATTTTACTTTAACTCTTTCGAGCTTAAAGCGTATCTAACGGTACAAATTCTCCAAGAGGTTAATCCAGTTACGACACTAACTTTTTAACAGGGGTTGGTGCCCTATTACCTTGACATTATCTCTTTTCCAGACATATAACTTTTCTTTCGAACAAGTTAATGCTATACTGGCGTATTCTATGTGTTTGCAACCACAAGAATTTAGATTAAGATGAAGAGAGTAATGATATAAGCAGCATACGTGTCAAGAATTCACAAAATCATAGCAATAGATAGTATCTCATAAGGCTTCCATAACCCCAACAGAGAAGTTTAGCTACGCATGAGTGCAACGGAAAACACAATAGACATTATCATCATAAAAATCTCACGTGAATTCCTTGCAAATAGCTTTTCTCTTGTTGTAAAAATTAAAAGTCGAATATATGAAAAATAATGTCAACAATGAATTAATGAAGAAAAAGGGGAAGGATAAAATAGGGATGAGGGTGGTGGAGAATTGTTTTGATGGATGGATGGATGGTGGATGGATGAGAATAATAAAAATCTCCAGCAAAATAGGGTATTTATAACACCCATATCCTATTCCTACTAGGCTACTGCATTACTTATCCTAGTCCTACTAGGTTACTGCATCATTATCCTAATCCTACTAAGTTACTGTTGATCCCCAAAGTCTTTAGAAATGCTGTTTTTGCCCGGGACAGGTTTTCCATGCGTCACTTTTAGTCCCTAGGCGTCCAAGCTCTCCTTTCCTTCTTTCGTGAAGCTTCCTTGGGCGTCAAGTTATCCATAAAATGCTGAAATATTCATCATTTATACCTGAAAACTTGCTAATCACGTTTGTTAGCTCACTTAAAGGAAAAAGGACTAAAAGTGCATGAATTATATATTTTGTCCTCAAAACTTAGCTAAAATATGAGTAAATTATAATACTTTAGGCGTGTAAATACGCCTATCATCAGATTCCTGTTGGGATGCCAAAGCATACAACCTATTTCAAGCAACATTAGAATTGGGAACAGTAACAGAAGCAAATGCAATACCACCAGGTGTAGGAGCAGAATATGATGCCAGGAGCAAAATATGATGCCACATGAACCTTATTCGCCCCCGTTCTGGCCTTATTAACCAAATAATCCCTAAGCTGATGACATGGCTGGCCATACTTGAATCATTTGTCCTTCTCTTCTTCATAATAACCCCGATGGGGTTGACCATAGAAATGCCGAGAAAGTCATGAAGAAACTGACTGACCTCCACTCACCTGAGATTGGGCACCCTGTGCCCTAAAATTATCTCTATCTTAATGATGCCTATCTCCCGACTGCTTTGGGCAAAGGGCATTAAAAGTAGAGAAGGAAAACTTGCTCCTCTTTCCCTGCCTATACCCAAACTCTGCCTGCCTCCTCTTTTTATCGTCCACTTGCTACATATGGATAGTCAACCAAGAAATGTACATATCTTTAATGAGCAAAGCAGTCTTGCTCTCCAATATCAAATCTCTGTTCAACCCAGAAGTGAACTTCCTCATTCTTGTTTGCGTATCAGCCACCAAATGAGGAGCATACCTTGATAGTTGATGAAACTTAAAGGCATATTCCTTGATAGTCATTCTCCCTTGCTTGAGATTCACAAACTCCTCTATCTTAGCTCCCCTCAACTCTTGAGGAAAGAAATGATCCAAGAAGGCATTAGAAAAGGCCTCCCATAAATCTGATTCTTCCACATCTCCCCTATCCCTGTCCCACTCCTTATACCACTGATAAATAATATCTTTGAGCTGATAACCTGCAAAGTTTACCCCCTCCACATTGGTAGCCTACATTACCCAAAATATCATTTCTATTTCATCCAAGAAGCCCTTTGGATCCCCCTCCACCTTCACTCTAGTAAAAGTAGGAGGACCCATCTCCATAAATTGGCCAACCCTTGTGTCCTCAGCAGAAAACCCACCCGATACATCCCGCTCAGCCTGCACAACAACCAACTAAGCAATAACATGAATAGATTGATGAAATTCCGCATTTGTCACATTTCCCCAAGGGGCCTTAGGAGAACTGGTAGTATCAGGAGAAACTCCAGTACCATCCGAAATAGGACCCTAAGATTAAAGATATACCCCCATCGTAAGACATACCCCTTCAGCATTATCCCCAGATGGGACAGAAAAATTTACTTGTTTTCCAAATCTACGAGGCATGATCTGAAAGACAAATAAAAAAGATTAGAGAAGAATCCAAGACTCAGACTCTAGGATTGAAAATAAAATACCAAGAAAGTGAAACATTCCTAAATATTTTGCAGCCTCTACCTTATGAGTGAGGCGCACTACACACCCCTAAAAGAGAATCTACTCGACACGACATTGTGGACTCCCAGTTGACCATGAAACTAAGGCTCTGATACCAACTTGACACAGCCCAAACTAGGGCCTAATCGTAATGGGCATCCCAAGTCCAACCAGGATTGGGGACCACCCCCCTCTACCCAACTCGACCACCTTATATAGACTTTGATGGGCTAAATTTCAAGCATATAAAAAAATAGCATAGATGCTCTCATGAAAAATCTAGGATGGGTCACAATTGTGATCGACCCAACTGAGTCCAACCGTACCAAGCCAACCGTCCAACCATACCAAACCAAGCCAAAGGCGATAAACTAGGCTATAACCAAATGAGTTCCAAAACGTCTAATGATAATCAATCCCAAAATGTAATATGATGGAACAGTGAGAAATTATGTCCGATAATGCTAGCCTCCCGGCTTATTCCAATGTCAAGACCGACACTGATACCGATCCCGCCTATACCAACCCCTAGAAGTACTATAAAGCCTCTATCCAAAAGAGTAAAAATATTCAGTTGGGATATGCCCCCAATCATGGCCAAAACCAATATAAAAAAAACATCTAAGGATGTCCATAACATGAAATGGAGCCTTTCAAAAGGATGGAAGCTTACCACTTCAGTCCAATGCTAATATCAAAATTTGAGTGCTAGACATGAGGAATAGAATGGCCGATTCCTACATCGTATGGGTATATATCCACCAATAGATGGGTTAGCGAGTGATCGCAAGCAAGAACTCAGGATAAGGATAAAATAATGACAGTTATAAAACCAAGTAAAACCATCCATAATGCATACAACCATACATGTACATAAGTGCAAGGAAAGGGATCCGGGTTTAGCATGCATTTAAAACCTTTACCTAATTTGTGTAGCTTTGCCGTCCTAAGACACATACGGTCAATATGGGTTCAGCTTCCCCTGCTGAAAGGGCCCCAGTACATGTAACCGCATGGCTAGAGAAGTATCCCATGGGATGACTAATATATCCCCAAATATAAGGTGTGATATCATGAACACGGTCACAAAGACCAAACCTCATATCAACAAATATGAGTTTCCAGTTTCGGTTCCCCCCGGACAACCACCTTCTACGGCTTAGTTACACCTCCCCCATTAATGCCCAATTAAAACCATTTCCAAATAACCAACCAATCTATTTACCATTTATTAACCAAGGCCATTTAGTGGTGGTATCGTCATACCGACCATACTTGCAAGCATTATCCATAGTCAACCATTTTTAGATTAAGGGGATTTTCAAGTGCCCTTCCATTTATCATATTAAACCTCTTGGGGGAGTCCATACCCCAAAAGCATAACCATTTAGCCATTTACCTTTCCAACCCTTTTAAACCATGTATAAATACTTTAACATGTTTAAACCAAGAAAGAGTTCCATTTAAAAAGAAGTCAATGCAATGAACATATCTTTATAAGCATTTTGTCAAACACATTGGGGGCATAGTATATATCCAAAACCAATTCCAATTAACAATAACCATTCCATGTATTCCAATTATCCTAAACCATCATTAATGCAAATAAAAGCATAATTAAAACCATGGGATACTATAACCAAGTATTTATAAGCAAAACCCCTAAATCATATTTGGAAACCCAAAGCATACGATAATGAAATCATGAAAACCAATAATAAAATCATGCCTTTAGTTGGAACTAACAATGAGGGAAGAGTACATGAATTATACCAAGGAATTGATGGAAATAAATCACCAAAGCAAGCCCCAATTATTCCTCAATATGAAACTCTTGATTTCTTACCCCAAAAGCTCTTGAGAGAATTATGAAATGTTTAGGAATAGTTTCTAAGTGTTTATGAATAGAATAATTGGGTAAATACTCTTCAAAGTGAGTTAGAAGTCATGGGGTCCTATTAGGGTAAGTAGGAAAATATCCAGAATACCCCCATTTGAGTTGCACAAAATCTCATCATAGGGATACGACTGACCCTTATGAGTCATACCCTTCCTATATGAGTAGAACCCACCACTCATATCCCAACCTTAACCCTTGGACCCAACACTATCCAGTATACAACACATCCAGCTAAGTCATATCCACACTATACGATCCATACCTCCCATCCGTATACCTAGAAGAATGGAATATTGAGAGACTTGAACACTGTTCCCTATATGAGTACAAGATACGACTCGTACCCAACCATATGACTCATATCCCCTAAGTCATATCCATTACAATAACCCATCTATCCCACCAATCAATACTGGTTAGCATACGATAGGTCTATACCACTCATACATCGACATACGACTAGTACCTATGAGTCATATTAGGTCTAGAGAATGGAATTTCAAAAAAAAATTCTAAGCTCCAGAAACCAGGATTTTTAAGGTAAACAACACTAGTATCACGAATATGAGCCAATACGATAAACATTCCCTCTCAACTAATGAACCAGCTTGAAAATAAGATATAACCCTTTTAGGATCCAAATCAAGCATGCCCTTCCAAGTTATCTTAGGCACAACTAGTGAAGCTAAAGTCACGGTCTTAGCAAAACAATCTAAGGTAGTATGATAAGGAGCCAACCAATCCATATCCAAAATAATATCAAAATCAATCATATCTAACACAATCAAATATACCCAAGTCGCACGGCCACAAAAAAATATAACACAAGATCGGTACACCCGATCCATCACTAAAAAATCTCCTATTAGGGTAGATACATGAATAGTCATGGCAAGAAGCTCACAAACAAAATCAAAACTCAAAGTAAAATATGTAGACATATGGAAGAAAGTTGATCCGAGGTCAAATAACACAGATGTAGATCTGAAAAAAGGGACGATACCTGTGATCACTACATTAGAAGCCTTCACCTCAGGCTTGGCGAGTATAGCATAACATTAACCACGACCACCAACTGATTGAGTAGCCCCACGACCACCACTACAGGTTCTACCACCTCTGCCTTTTGCTCCTCTGGTAGTACCCCTACCTTTCACTATTGAAATAGGAATAACCCAATCACACGGTGGGGGCAGTCCTTGACCAAATGGACAACCTCATGACACACATAAAAGTCCTATAACACGCCTCAACTGGAGAAGGAACCATTAGGACCGAATGTCCACCCTACACTACTGAACCCGAAGAGCCACCACCTAGACTCTATAAGGCCATAATTATCGACCTGCCCTGATTGCCACGAGAACCTCTAAAATCTCTATTAAGAGAAGCCTGACCTCTGAACTCACCAAAATGGTGCACCTTTTTGGTGCCTCCCTAAGATACTCTAAGAATATCGTCTGTCATCTTGGTGTGATCCAAAATGCTCTGAAAAAATTCTCCAAACATAACCATCTGATAAATAGATAATACGAGGCTCAAGGGATAATCAATATACATACACATAGACCCATCCTTCTTCTTCACAAACAAGACAGGCACACCCTAAGGAAATAAACTAGGTCGAATAAATCTCTTATCCAACAATTCCTACAACTGATCTTCCAATTCCTTCAATACAATTGGGGCCATTATATTAGGAGGAATAGAAATGGGCTTGGTGCCCGACTCAATATCAAAAGCAAAATCAATATCATATTTCAAAAGCATAACAGGCACATCTTTAGGGAAACACATTCATAAATGCACTGACAACAAAAATAGAATCTAAGGAAAGAGGTAAAATAACACTAGTATCACGAATATGAGCCAATAAGATAAATATCCCTTTACAACCAATCTACGAGCTTGAAGATAAGATATAACCCTCTTAGGATATGAATGAATCACACCCTTCTAAGATATCCTAGGTACACCCGATGAAGCTAAAGCCATGGTCTTACAAAAATAATCTAAGACAACATTATAAGGAGCCAACCAATCCATACCCAAAATAACATTAAAATCATCCATATCTAACACAATCAAATCTACCTAAGTCTCATGGCCACAAAAAGTCACAACACAAGATCAATATACATGATCCAACACTAAAGAATCTCTTATTGGGGTAGATACACAAATAGTCATGGCAAAAGGCTCACTAACAAAAACAAAACACAAAGCAAAATATGTAGACACATAGGAGAAAGTTGATCTGTGATCAGATAACATATATGAAGATCTAAAACAAATGGGGATGGTACCTATGATCACAACATTAAAAGCCTCTGCCTCAAGCTTGACGGGTATAGCATAATAGTGACCATGGTGACCAACTAGCTGAGTAGCCCTACGAACACCACCGCAGGATCCATAACCTCTACCTTTTACTCTTTTAGTAGTACCTCTACCTCTTACTACTGAAATAAAAGTAGCCCTAATCATACAGTAAGAGTAGTACTTGTCCAAATATCCAACCTCATGACACACATAACAAGTCCTATGGCCTACCTCAACAGGAGAAGGAGCCACTGGGCCCGAATGGCCACCATGTACTTCTAAACCAAAAGAACCACATGAACTTTGTTAGGCCGCATTCACTGGCCAACCCTGATAACCACAAGAACCTCTAAAAGCTTTACTGAGAGAAGTCTGAACTCTAAACTCACCAAAATAGTGCACTTTCTTGGCGTCTCCCTAATATGCTCTAAGAATACCTTCTGTCATCTTGGCATAATCCAAAATGCTCTAAAAAGATGCTACAAAATAACCATCTAAGAAGTAGCCAACACGTGGCTCAAGGTAGAGTTCTCTAGCACTCCTTCTAGACTGGGTTGATCCACAGGCCTGTCCACTCCCTCAAGTTTGCCCGCAACTCAAGGCTCTGCATCTCTGACCTCGTGGGACCTAGTTAATATTATCTTTGAAGAAAGAACAAAACACAACTCTAAACTCAAGGTATACAAGAAATTTGTATGATAAGGAATAAAATGAGGGAAGTTTTCCTAAAGACATCCTATAGACTCTCAAAGATAGATACGAACGTCTATGTACCAATTTGCAAGACTCTATTAGACATCCCATTCTTATACCGTTGAGACCAATGAACTTGGCTGATCTGATACTAATTTGTCATGACCCAAAATTGATAGGTCATGATGGCACTTGTCATGGCAAACCATGACAAGTAAGCCTATTACACAAATTGATACACAAAGGGTAAAAAGATAAAAATAATGCCAAAATAATAATTCTAGAATAAAGCTGAATCATACAAGTATAAAAATACAGAAAGAAATATAATAAAGCAACCATAACTCCAAAAAACAAGTGTCAGCAGTATAAGAACGTATCTAGTTTAACTTGAATCCAAGGAAATACATTAGATTTCCAAATACAAGAGAAACTCTATCTCAAAAATGAAAATAAAGATATAGTCTATAAAGAAAGGTAGCAGAAGACATCCGAATACCTGAAATCATTAACTACCTTGAAAGATCCAACAATCACCCGAGTCAAGAAATGTGGGGTGCACCGGAGACTGAATCTGCACCAAAAGGGTACAATAAGAGTGAGTACGGTCCACTTGTACTTAGTAGGTATCATAGGCCGATCGAGAAAAGTAGAAAATAAAGTACACAAAATACATACTAAGGGCACATCACCTGGAATTAGAAAATATCTCACAATGATAGCCCACACCGCTTGATCTAATAGTTCTAATATATCACAAATATAACAATAATACAACAAGTATAATACAAGTATACGTTATATCACATGCAAGTATAAAGAAATGAAGAACATAGATATATATAGGATGGTCAAGTATAAGTAATAGAATATAGAGAAAGTAGACATATAACATGTCAATACGTAAAGTCAATCACAACATCAACACAGTAAAAGCAAATGCTATGTATAATATGATGATAATGATTATGTGATGATGATGATGCACGAGGTTGGCAAAGAGCCTTGAGTTTGACACAAAACCTTGAGTTTAGCACGTAGCCCTGAGGTTGACACATAGTTATCGAGTCTTCTTTGACATAATCCTTTGGATAATGTCCATAATATCCAATATCCAGTACCACTACAGTATTTCCAATGTTTTTAGTAATTCTAGGATTTCTAGTATTGTCAGGATTTCCAAAGTACATACATAACATAAGACACAAATCAAGTAAAAATACATGATAACAAGTATATATAAAGCAATAAAACAATTAAGAGAAATAATGTGTATGATGACATGAAAATAATGATGCAATGTTCACAACCATTCAAAATGAGTATTTCCACAACCAATCCACATGATGTACTTCCACAATCAACCATAATGTTACAATTTCACAACCACATGAGCCAATATTCACTCATTATTTCAACTATCCATGAATTTACCATATAATTCATATGGCAACAAGGTATGAATATATCACAATACACTAAAGGCACAATAATAGGCATTTCTAACAATATGATTATTCATATGTATTTAGGCTATCAACATCACATAAGATCTCGAATGGTCACACATATCACATAATATCTCAAATTCAATAATTACATCATATTCAGTCCCCCACATGAGCATAACATATAGATAGCCATTTTTTCATGATTAGTTCCCACCCTTAACATGAATTTTGATTTTCTCAAAAGAAGGGTAAAATAAAAAATTTATTACAAAATTGTGTTTCCCATACTTTAGAAATATACAGTTGAAAATCTAAGTCAAATCGAGTTAAAAGTGAGGTTCAAATTGAAGAAAAAACTATTTTTTATCTTTTTCGAGTAAAACCTCTAAAATCCATTCTAATATCAAAAATTGAAGTTGTTTTGAAGCTGAAATTAAGGAAAAAAAGTAATTATAGGATTTAAAATATTATTAAAGTAATAAGGAGTGAAATTTGGGGATAAATCAAGTAATAAGATTTTTGAACAATAATAAAGAAATTCAATAATAAAGGGATAAATTCTTACTTTAAATCCATAAGAGAATTGAGAAATAGATGTTAATATAGCTTTTCATGCACCCACATGCTTCACTTTTAAGATCTCATACTATTTTAGGGTTTAGCTCTCAAGAGGCAAGATAAAAAATGAGAAAAAATTGGATAAAATGAAGCTATTTATACTTGTACTAGGTTTCTAGATAAATAAGGCATAAATCAGGCTCCTCAAATGAGTTTTACCCTTTGTTGTCTAGGTTGCACTGGCAACCTGGCACACCAGATTTTCTAAGTCCAAAATCGACTTAGACGGGATGCCCGAGATTCGTTCGAAATTTGATATACGCAAAAGAAATATGTAACCACACTAGATTCAATGCTCCAAACTCACTGGCAATATCATATTTTCAAAAAAATATCATTTTCACAGAGTTGACCCTCAAAATCTAAAATTATAATTTTCCAAATCGAGGATCGAAATGAGATTTAAAAGCCGTAAAACCTAACCAAATATGTTGACACCCTAATATCAATGTTTCAGATCTATTGGAGCAGTTTGTTCAGTCATTTGTCACACAAATAAAAATATAACCATATTAGTCTATAATAAGGCTCTTGAATCCTCCAAAAACTACAATATCACGCAAAAGGCATCAAAATGCATCAAAAACTATGTCAATAATCCGCACACTCTAAAAATAACACAGTGTAACTATAAAAAGGGGTAAAATAGTCAAATCACACAGAAACATATATTTCACATATTTCTTTAAATTTTTAGGTGGTACACCTACTGACTCTAGTATGTATGTACACCTTGCATGAATGCATTCATATTATTGAATATTGTGTTTATATAATTATTTGTGGTGTTTTTTGAGTAATTGGCTTGTTGGGTATAAGTAATGGATCATGCACGTAAGTGTAAGGTATGCCTTGTAGTAGTTTATTTCTTTAGTATGTAGGAACTAATGCACAGTATATAATACAAGTGAGGAATTGGGTGGTATGGTTTAGTTATTTTTATACCTTAGAGAGATATATTAGTGGCCTTATCAGTAGAATTCATAGGTAGAATAGTTGGTCATAATGGTGTAGGGCATAAAATCATAGGATTGTTAGTGAATGAGGTAAGACAAAGGTTAGGGAAAATAAATAAAAGCTTAGAAAGGTTTAGTTATCCAGAATATTATTTTTTTCCATAATTTCCTTCCTATTTCCTTCTGTTGTTACTTGTTGCTAACCCTAGTAGGTTGATGATATCTACCAATACGTGTTGTTGTACTATACTCCAAATGCCCCAAACTTTGGCCCTTGCGAATTTCTAGAGCTTTGAACTTTATATTCATCATACGACTCAAACCACAAGTCATATGGTATGGTAATGGATCTAGGGACACTATTCATTTTTTGGTCAGTATGTTGCTAGCCAATTTTTGTCCTAGTTACGAGAGACTCCATACTAGTCGTATGGTATTGTGATGAGTAGAGAAAGGAAGTCTTAAGTTGGATAGAGTGTGATGTCTAACCTTCTGATCTAGTGATGACTTAAAGGTACCACCCGTATGTTGTGGTGACGAGTTGGAGGGTCAACACATACCCACCTGCGAGTTTTTCATAGCTTTTAAGCTGCAGATATTTTGGATATTTTTTTACCTCAAGCCCTTAATACCACGTCTTATAACACTTTTTGGTCATACATTCTACACTGAGAAGATTAAAACACTCTTTAAACTCTCTCAAAAACCTCTCAAGAAGATTGGGCTAGGGTTTTTTTAAGGTAGTCATTTAGAGGTTTAAGAATCAAAATATCTTCATGAATCTTCATAACTCAGGCATGTGACTCTTCCTTCATTGTTAGTTCACAAAAAAATCTTGTGTTTTAAATAGTTCATGAATCATTAATGGTGGTTTTGAAAACTATGGTTGAGGGTTTGAATGCATAATGTTGAGTATTGTTTTCTCATGGTACAAATTATGATTAGACATGTTTTGATAATGGTTTTGCTCATGTGGGTGCTTGGGAATTATGATTTAAACTAGTCAACCCTAACTTGATGTTTTTTCGGCTTGAATAATGGTTTGATAATGGTATGCCTTCAACCTATTTGTGAAATTACCTATGAGAATGATATTGTCACATGATGAATTGTATTTTGAACTAAGGCATTGGACTAATAACGTAAGTGGTTGGTAAATGCTTTTATGAAAGCCTTATATTCCATAAATTATTTTGAATTGCTAAATGGGTTCGAGTTCCTAAATGTTGAATTAAATTGATATCTTTGTTTAGACAATGTGTTCGAGTCCCAAGTTAATTAATAATGGTTATGGCATGTTATACGCTTGCAAGTGGGGTTGGTATGATACTACCAATGGGATGCCTTTGGTAAGTAATTGGATTAATAGTTATGTATGTGAAATAAATGTCTTAATTGGGCTTTAAAGCGGGATGTGTAGACGGGCCGTGAAAGTGGAGTCCGAAGGACTAACACTAGAAACCGCGCTAGCCGATACAGGTGTCTATATGACCGGGAGGTTTGAGTCCCCCTAATGAATATATAAATGGGAGGTTCGAGTCCCTATATATGTATACATTGGTGCTTAAGTCACCTTTATTAGTCTAGGAGGTTCGAGTCCCCTATAAAGGCACATATAGATATGGATATTCTCTGGTTTGTATGGCTACACACTTGGTCCCTTCTAACTATGGGATAGCTGGGCCCATATGGATCGTGGGTGCCTTATCTTGGTTATGCTACACAACCTAGGTTAAGATTTTTAAATGCATGCTAAACCTGGCTTCCTATCTCGGTATGATATATATATACATATATATATGTATGTGTGATTGTATATGATGAAGCTTCCCATGTAAGAAAATGCTTCTAGTGATGGAATGAATAAAATTTTCATTATTCTAGTTCATTCTCTTTCATCATTTTATTCCTCTATTCCGTAGTTACATGCTAGTGCTCCAATTGCTAACCGTCCCCGGATGCTGTATCCCCACACAATGCAGGTGCTAGAACTTTTCTACTTTTACTCTGCAGTGATCAAGTGTTCGAGTGTTTCATGAGTGGACATTGAAGTGGTAAGCTTCCATACTCCGGAAGGCTTCATTTCATAGTCTTTATATTCTATGTCTTAGACTTTGTTTATACTTTATTTTTGCTACTGTCGGGGGAATGTCCCATCATTTTATCGATTTTAGATTTATAAAGGCCTTGTTGGATTACTATGGAATTAGGTGTGTTGTTTGGGTGGATTAACTCGGTGATGGATAGTTATTCAGTTATCAGTAATTGGCTTATATATTTCATGAATAAATATTAGTCTTAGTTTATACTATCTTGTTATATGTTTGAGATTCATCCGACACTTGTGGTTGTTGTGCTGGTTAGGTTACATAAAGAGGGTGATCTCTGATCCATATGGGACTTGGGATGCCCCTGATTGCCAGGCCCTGGTTCAAGTCATGACAAAGTTGGTATCAGAGCCTAGGTTCATGGTCAATTGGGTATCCACAAAGCTGTGTCAAGTAGAGTGTATTTTATGGATGTGTACCGCACCACACTTATAGGAGAGAGGCTATGATACATTTAGGAATATTTCCCTTTCTTGTTGTCTTACTTCAAGCTACAGAGTCTAAGATCTTGGATTCCTCTAATTTCTCGTTTGCTCACTTTTTTAGATTATGCCTTCCAGATGATCTGAAGCTCATGGTAACTCCTCTTTTCTACTTGGGGACCCAGTTGATGGGTCATGCCCTGCTTATGGGGTTTAGACCCGGTCTAGGAGTACAGTTGCTGATTGACCTCTTGGAGATCCACCGGTTCCCTCTAGCTGTAATACCCTGTACTTCTACCTAGCTTGAAATTATCCCAAGAATGCTAGAAACTTTCTTTGAAAGATGAATCCATTTTTGCACGCATGGAATTTGTAAGATTTTCACTTTTTGTTGAGTGGGAAATTGAATTAGCTTTCCAATGATACCAATTTCATCCAAATTCGATATCAGAGTAAAAAGTTATGGATGTTTTATCGAGAGCTATCATAACCGCCTAGGTGCGATGGGTAGGTTGATGGACCATCGATCTAGCGATGGACCGTCGCGTAGACCGTTGTAGCTAAGGCATTAAATTAATCTTCTGGCTAAGGTACAATGGATAGTTTGATGGATCGTCGAGCCGGCAACGGACCGTCACCCAAGCAGTCGCTACTAAGGCAGTGAGTCCCTATTCTAGCCCAAGTATGAAGGTCAGAATGACTGACCATCAAGCCAGTGATGGACCATTGCACAAGCCGTCGTAGATCCCGTTCAGCAATTTAAAGTCATTTTTAAAAAGATATTTGGGTCTTTTTTCACCCGTTTTAACCCCTAGTTATACTAGACCATAGCTCATAACTTCGTTATCCATCTACAATATCAAATTAGGGTTTTCTCTCAAAGAAATCCCCAAGAACAAGATCCTAACCCTTCTTCAAGAAACTAAGAGATTCCAAGTTCTTCAAGTCCAAGAACTTCAAGAAACTCAATCAAGGTATGTCTTGTGTCGATTCAAGGGTCCCTTTCACCCATGAAGCACAAGAATCTCTTTTCAAAATCCAAGATTTATATATTTATGAATTTTCATGATTTAAATTGAATTGAAATTCATGTTCATGATGTTGTGGGGTTTTGATTCATGTTTTAAATTACATATTCCAATGATTGACCCTAGGATGTGGTGATTTGCATGATAATCATGATAAACCCTTAAATTTACACATTGATTGATGTATCCATGATTATTAGATGTATTTATGATTGTATAACCAAAGCATGCTTCCCATGTGTTTGATTAAATATCTATGTGAAGGAAAAGTGCCATACTATGCATGTCAAGTACAAGTATGATAATATGAAATCCTCATTCAAGTAAAAGTTTATGCATGTCAAATATTTGATGAAATGTCTTAGTCAGTGAATTATGGATACATGTGTAGCCCTTGTGGTGCTTTAGAACTGGTACTTCATGAAATCTCCAACTTATTATATTATGGATTTTTGATGTTGGTCATGTAGGTTCCATGTCTTCATGATATCCTCAATCAATCCATGATCCATAGAACTCAGTCAGTCATGTGACTCAGGAAAGCTCAGAAATCTAGTAATCTTAGAAATCTTAGATAGTTATCAGATCTTAGTAAAATTCCGTCAGTCCACAAAAATTCAATCAACTCAGTTTAGTCAGTTCAGTTAATCATGTTCAGTGTCTATTCAGATAGGAGTAGAAATTAGCACCGAACGAACCCAAGGATAGGAACCCACCTGTTATATGAGGGTGTGATTCTTAGAACAAATCCTTGCATTCCAAAACTACGTAGCCAGCATAGGTTGAGACATCATAGCCTATTTTATGAGGGTAGATAAGGTGGCTTAACCTGTTATATGAGGATTCCCACTATTGTCACTAGAGTTACCTGTTATATGAGGGTTACTCACAGATTATCCTTACCAGTGGCGAGGTATTGACACCCTTCCAATTGGGGTTACAGATTGGATCCCAACTCAGCTATATTGCGTTATTTGGGGTATGTCGATTAGATGACTACTTCCCACAGTTTCAGTTACAGATCAGGATTATCAGATACAACCATTCAGACTCAGTAATAGAACTCAGATAGTTCTTCAGAATTTTAGAACTATCATATACAGTCAACTCAGAATAGTACAGAACTTAGCTAGTTTCATAAAAAACCAGACTATCAGATACAGTCGCTCAGTATTAGTTATTTCAGTTATACAGTTATCAGTATCTCATGTTATCAGTTCTCAGATTTAGTAATCAAGTTATTATGAACTCAGTTATAGTCATTATGTATTCATATATGTTTTCTCACGTTCATGTTATTTAGTCAGTTAGTATAGTTCATGCATGTGAACCCTTTGTATTCAGCCTACCTCACATGTATACCAGTATATTCAAACATACTGAAGTATTTGCGCTATGGTGTTTTATACCATAGGTTCAGAAGCACTAGCTCCAGAGCATCAGTAGTATTCCAGTCTCATCAGTCAGAGTTAGCAGTGAGTCCTCATCCTGTGAGGACATGACCGTTACTTTATTATATTATTACTTAGTTTATTTCAGTAATTGTAGTTAGTTGGGGACATGTCCCATCAACTCCTTATTCAGATAGTACAATCAGTTAGAGTCTTTTCAGACTAGCATGTTCAGACAGTTATTTCAGTTATTTTGGGTATTTTATACCCCACCCAGATGTTATATTTTAATAGATATTATGTTACAGTTTTGAACCTTATGGCCTTTCAACCTTTATTTCCGTGTTTATATAGTATATTATGCAGTGTCCAGGTACAAATATCAGTCATGGGTTAGCTTGTGGTCCTTCAGGGTCATGAGCACTATGTAGCATTCTGGGTACCAGATTCGAGGAGTTACACTAGCCCTTCCTGAGTTCATTGGCAAGATGTGATGAACGTTGAGTTTTGTTTGTATATTCATATGTTGGCTCAGTTGGTTGCTTCTCAGTCTAAGCATGATGATTTTGTCACTCCATCTTCTGAGGTTACAAGGGTTGGCCAATTCATGAGATTGAGTCCTTTAATTTTTACTGGTTTAAGGTTGAGGAGGATCCTCAAGTTTTTATTGATGTGGTGGAGAAAATCTTTTGGATTATGCATGCATCAAATATTAAAGGTATGGAGTTTGCTGCCTACCAATTGAAGGATGTGGCGTACTAGTAGTACAAAGAGTGGGAGTGGTCTAGGGGAGGCAGTGCTGACTATGCATTGTGGGATGACTTCTATAGTGCCTTTTTGGTCAAGTTCTTTCCTCAGGAGCTAATGGAGGAGAAAGCGGGGGGAATTTATGAATTTGAGATATGGTAAGATGACAGTCAGTGAGTATGCCTTGAAATTCCATTAATTGTCTAGGTATGGTCCTGAGTTAGTATCTAGCATGAGAGATAGAATGTGTAAGTTTGCTACTGGGTTGTCCCGTGAGTTGATTCTGGAGAGTAAGGCTACCTTATCGAACAAGGATATGGATATTTCTCAGCTTGTGGTGTATATGCAGTAGGTTAAGGAAGAAAAGAAGAAGCAAACTCAGATTGGTAAGAGATAAAATAAGAAATTTAGGTTTTTTTATCATGGTAGAGGCTAGCAGTGGAGTGGTAGAGATGGGGTAAAGTGGCCTAAGAAGAAGTAGGGGAGTTTTGGTTCTTTCTCTACGGATAGTACTCCTTACCCGAAGTCGTCGGGTGATCATTTCTCTCAGCATGGTGGAGGGTATAGGGAATAGGGTGCCCAATCTCATACTGGTGGGGCTCAGTCTGCTCCATCATATCCTTCTTGCAGATTTTGTGGTCAACCATACTATGGACAATGTAAGAAGGGGAGAAACTAATGTTTTAGTTATGGTTAGATTAACCATATACAGTGTGGTTTTCTTTCTAGGGTTGCTTCCGAGGCCAATAAAGTTCCTGTTTCCTCTTTATCGCTCCTACACCAAAGGGTGCTTCTTCTGTTTTTGGTAACAACACTGGTCAAAATTGCTTATATGCCCTTTCTTTTTGTTAGGAATCTGAGGCATCTCCCGATGTCGTTACTAGTATGTTGAAACTCTTTTTCCATGATATGTACTGTTTACTTGATCAGGGGTTTACTCTTTCTTAATGTGACCCTATTTGTGGCTGTGCATTTTGGTTTTGGTCCTGAGTATATTTTGGACCCTTTTTCTATGTCTACTCCAGTAGGTAACTCTCTGGTTGCTAGAAGAGTCTATACGGTTTGTGTTGTATAGGTTAGTGGTTGGGATACTTTTATGGATTTGATTGAATTAGACATGGTCAATTTTGATGTCATATTAAGGGTGGATTGGTTGTACTCGTGCTATGCATCTTATGACTGTCATACCCATAAGGTCATCCTTAAATTCCCAAATGAGCTGGTTATTGAGTGGAAAGGTGGTTCCCTAGCTCCTAAAGTGAGGTTCATATCATATCTTAGAGATCGGAGATTAATCTCTAAGGGGTGTCTCTATTATATGGCCCAGGTTAAAGATTCTAATTAGGAAGGTCCTTCTTTACATTTTGTTCTTGTGGTAAATGAGTTTCCTGAAGTCTTCCCTGATGATCAACTTAGTGTCCCTCCTAATAGGGAGATTGATTTTGGTATTAATCTTATTCTGAACACTCATCCTATTTTCATTCCCCCATATAGAATAGCTTCAACTGAGTTAAAAGAGCTTAAGAAATAATTAAAGGATTTTTTAGACAAGGGTTTCATCCTTCCTAGTGTGTCCCCATGGGGTGCACTGATATGATTAGTGTGTAAGAAGGGTGGTTCTCTTCGGATGTGTATTGATTACCGAAAGTTGAATAAGGTAATGGTAAAGAATAAGTACCCTCTTTCGAGGATAAACGATTTGTTTGATCAGCTTTAGGGTGCTAAGTTCTTCTCTAAGATTGATCTTTGGTCTGGGTATCATCAGTTAAAGATTAGGGAGGTGGATATCCCTGAGAAAACTTTCCATACCTGGTATGGGCATTTTTAGTTCTTGGTGATGTCGTTTGGCTTGACTAATGCCCCTGCGACATGGACTTGATTAATAGGGTCTTCCATCAGTTTCTAGATTTGTTCGTGATTGTTTTCATTGATGATCTTTTGGTATACTCTAAGAGTGAGGAGGATCATGCCGATTACCTCTGCATTATATTGCAGACCTTGAAAGATCAGCAGTTGTATTCTAAGTTCTCTAAATGAGAATTTTGGTTGAACGCTATTACATTTATAGGTAATGTTGTGTCTTATGAGAGGATCATGGTGGATTCTCAGAAGGTTGTGGTGGTTAAGAAGTGGCCTAGACCTATGACACCAACCGATATTCGAAGCTTCTTGAGTTTAGATGGTTATTATAGGAGGTTTGTGGAGAGTTTTTCTTCTATTGCTGCCCCATTGACTAAGCTAACTCAAAAGAAGGTGGAGTTCTTATGGTCAGATACTTGTGAGGGTAGTTTTAAGAAGTTAAAATATAAGTTGACTTCAGCTCCGGTCTTCACTCTACCTCAAGGTATCGAGGATAAAAATCTCAGCATAATTATATGTTGCACTATTCTTATACACCATATTAGACGACCCCTAAGTGTGGAAAGAGCATTCTCCTCAATGAAGGTCATAAAAAATGATCTATGTAATAGCATTGGTGAAGAATTTTTAAATAATTGTTTAGTTTGTAAGATAGAGTGTAAGATATTTGCAACCATAAGCAATGATGCTATTATAGATCATTTTCAGAATATAAAGTCCCGTAGAGTACACCTGATGATAATTTCTATTATAATGTAATTAATTATATTTTGCTTGACAAGTTGTTGCCACTATATATTTTAAATTTTATGTATAAAGCAATGGTGCACCTATCTTCTTGAATTTCTAGATTTATCGGAGCGTGAGGGCACCTACTTTAATTCACCTAGATAGAAGAACCACTTACCATCTCTTTAAAATAAATGTGAAAGTCATCACGTAATATAATAGGCCTTTTATTCATTCAATAGATTTACAAAATTTTAAATTCAATGAAAAACCTCCCCAAGGACCTGGTCTAAATAGGTGTAAGAGCATTCTAATCAAATATAATTATAAAATAGGACAGAGTTATCACCATAGAATTAGAGAAATAGAAGCTGATGGAGATCACTATCCGCATCAGCTGAGAAACATCAATTGATCCTGCAACCAGATTATATCCTAAAATAGGGTAAAACAAGTGTAGTATCAGTACAAACAACACATACTATTAATTATCATCATCCGACCCAAATTATATCACATAAACACAATACAAAAACCATAGAGAGAAAACATGACAATTTATATAACAATTTAATCCCCATCACTTTCATCCGTTTGTGTCCTAAGAGTATTCCACTTGTGTCCTAAGAGTATTCCACTCTTGTTCCTGCTGACTTAATTATATCTAATCCATTGTTTGTAATCAATATATACCATTGATATTTTTCTTATACCTTTCACACTTAATCTCACTAATCATACATCAACCTTCACTTTAAATGACATCCATCATAATTCTTACTTGTTTAATCTCAATAGTTATTATAAAATATTTTGTTTTAATTAACCTTACTAATAAATTAGTACAATAATCATAACCTTGTAACAAGTACAACCATGATCACTGAACAATAACCAAGTCAAAATCCATGACTCTAATAATATTCATATATCAATTTAAACATGGGAATAACAAGAAAAAATATGTTAAGCATTTGTCAATTTAATCCGGATGAACTCAAGGATCCATAAATAAATAACAATGGTAATTAACATACATTTCAGATTTACACGAGAATCTAGCTTTAGCAATTAAGCACATAGACCTGGTTCACTCATAGAACCAATGTAAATAGCAACAATAATAGTAACCATAAACATGGTCCACTCAAGAAATCGTCATACTCATAAATACCTTGTACGCAAAAGCTAAGAGTATTATTGTCATCCATTAGCCATGACCTGCAGAGGATGAGCTCTTGTCCAGGTATTGTACCGACATGGTACCTGAGCCAATCAATGAATCATAATATCAACCAATTTCATAAAGATTTACAAATACTGGTACACCTTATAATAATAACAATATCAACCAATCTTGTAAAGATGTCCAAATGTCGGTACACCCCAACATAATAACAGCTATGACAATAATCACAACCACAATGAGTACGAGTAATCATACTTGTACAGTCAACAACCCTTTAATATAAACTCATTATTTGTGATTAACACTTAGGATATCATTTAACAATTTCTTTCCTTAAGCATGCATTGCAATAGTAGACAACCACCCAAATACTTGGTCAACTCAAGCTATCATTCCACTTAAGCAACAAGCATTTTTAACACACCAAATCACAAATAGATATGATTCATTGGTTTTATAATATATAGCATATCCAAAGATAAATCCATGACTTATTCAAGTAAGTATTATCAAGTCATATTCATAAAATTCAAGTATTTCTTTTAGGGGTGCACATCCAACTCAAAAGAGTCTAAACTCTAGTCTGACATTGATATATTCATTGACTAATTCAATCTCCCACATCTATACGAGACTCAAGATTCCACTATTTTTTGCAACCCTTAAATTCAAGTCATTACTAGGTTCAAGACCTACATCATTAGCAAATCATTCAACTTATAGTCTTGTTTTAGTTATACACCTTTATACCTTTTACTTCTGAACTCTTAGCCTAACGTAACTTTAGTCCCTTATGTTATGTCACTATATCCACGTATCATAATTAGTTTTTATCACTAGATTTAACCAAGATTATATCATATTTCAACACATATAAAATCAAGTTCATTCTTTTCATGGTAATTAGGCTAAATCATTAGATTATAAGATCACACAATCTCCTTATCACCTATATTCACATAATTCACATTACAATCCACCATGAAGTCATTCAAACACAAACACCAATCAAGGATTCATTCATTAAAATAATAACACACAATTAGGTCTTTATTATATTAAATTCATGTTTTATCCATTCAAACTCCATGCCAGCAAGCCTAAGCATGATTTCTCCCATCAAATCTACATTATAATATGAAGCCAAAATTGAATATATTTAGTCATTATTTGCCTCATATTTAGTATTTTTATTTATCCTTTTGAGAATTAATTTTATGAATTATGCTTAATATTATATTTTTATTTATAGGATTAATTTGGTATGATGATGATGAAATTTGAAGCAAAAATAGAACTAAGATCAAGAAGTTATATAAGAAGTTCAAGCAGGCAGCTTAATGGAATAAAATTAAAATAACAATCAAAATATGCACCAAAGCAGCAAAGTAATAATTAATTGAAAGTTCAATAACATGTGTCACCATATGAGGCCAAGGGAAAATAAAGGTTGAGGCGGTTGCATTGTTTGATGCTTAACAGTCTAATTTGCACACGATTTTTATGTCTTGTTCATTTTGGACTCAATTATTTTATTTGGATCTTTTCTTACATCTATAAATATTCATGAAGTATTTTATGGAACTTTTATAAACTTTGAAACTTGAACAACTTTGAAAGTTTAGAGAGATAACTTGTAAATATTTTATTTAGAGAAAACTTGAAGCCATCGTGGAGGCCGGAGAAATTTGATTTATTTTTTTCTTCTCCATCTTTATTAATTTTCTTTGAGAATTCAAGATTTCGGATTATTCTAATCAGTTTGTAAGTTCACAACTATGATTATAGACAGTAATTTATAATTGTGATTTTCAAGTCATGAGTAGCTAAATCCCACAACTAGGATAGTGAGTACCATGATGAATAAATGATGTAGGTTAAAATATATAGTAATTCTTGAACAGTATTTATGTGTTTATAGTTATTTCTTTGGGTTTGATTACTTTCTAACGGTGCGCAACATTAGAACTAGTCCTATCTCTATTTTGGACTTTAGTAAGAGTAGTCAGATGAGAAAAGTGAATCAACAATAAGACTCTGAATTATCTTCATTTAATTAGCCTTGAGCTGATAAACAGGAAAGACTATATTGGGATCATAATAGGGGTTAGTAATGTAAAACCCATGACATGTGAATCTTTATGCTTGTGGATAGTCATCAACAAGAAGAGTAATCTAGTCAGTTAGATGATGCTTAAATAATTGATTCTACATGCTAAGTATTAGGATAGATCACTAGTACGTGGAACCTACGAAGTTATGAAAACATGGGGAGCACAATCCTAGTTTATCATTATCATTGATTTTCTCAAAATAAATTGATATTTATTTACTTGTTACTTCAATTTAAAAGTTGTTTACTTTTTATTTTAAATCCCCCTATTGGAAATAAATGACTAAAAGTTTAAATAACCGTATTGACCTAGATCCTAATCATATTCCTCATGGAATCAATCCCAACCATGATTGAATTCTATATTTGACAACGACCGCTTTATACTTCATTGCAAGATGTAATTTAGGTGACATAATATTATGGATACGATTACTAACCACAATCTATTACTTATAAATCATAACCTACCTGGGCACCAAACTGTTGCAATCAATAAGCTATGCCATGTATGATATTCCTTCTTCTTTACTTTTCCGAAGGCTAAATCATCTAATAAACAACAATTACAAGAGTAATTGATAAATTACTCTTCAAACAAACACCTTAAAAATTCAAACCCTATAATTTTATCCTTATTCATGGCCTACAAATTTACTCAAAGGTCAATTAACCATAAACTTAGTTCTATTAAGATCAATCCAACTCCATTAATGGAATTTTAAAGCTAAAGGCCCACCTTTATAGAATTCAAGGTCCCCAACTATCCACTTTATATTTCAAAACCACAATTTATACTAGAAAGACTTAACTACAAATTAAAATTAATTCTAGGTGAAAATACATATTTTCATGGGTTTTTCCCACAATTTTTATGAACCTCGAGTTCTAAACCACAAGAATTTTACCATAGATTCCCATTCTAGTGATTCTAGAAGATAAATAGATTAATCATTATTCAAAAAAGAAAAAATCAAACCTCAACAAAGGATTTCCATCCAAACCAAGAGAAAATCACCCATCTAGGGCTTAGGAATGAAAATTTAGAGTTTGGAGGATGAAATTCATCAAAATAAGGTTATAAACTTCTGTTACATCGCTACCCACTACAACGCTCTCTACTTTTCAGCATAAATGGTGTTCAGTAAAATAGTCATAACTTTTTACTCAAAAAACGGATTAACAAATGGAAGGTTGTGTTGTAAAGAAGACTCGGATATCTTTCATTTAGTTGGTATTGGGCCTTCTAAATCTGTATATTGTAAGAGAAGTACTCATTTGAAGTTAGGCCTAATTTATACTTAGCACAAAACTAAATCGACAAGGACACTTTCAACTTAATTTTGTGATAGGGGTAGTACATGACCTTAGTACATATGAAATGCACTATCATAATAAATAAGTGATCCTAACACATATGACAAATGAGATTCAAATGTATAGACTTAAGATATTTTTCAATAACGATGAAATTAGTCATTATAAAAGATACCAATTTACCATCTGTTCATCCCCGAACAAGCATTGGATGAAGAGAAGCACCAATTAGTTATTTCCCTCATTAGTCTACTAATGAAACCTTGAGAACTTATGATGAGTTAGTGTTTATACTCAAATAAAAATGAAAAATTACTACATCGATCCTGCTATAGTGGCCCAATCTCGCTATAGTGACATTGCTATAGCATTATTTTGTTATAAAGCTATAGCGACATGCACGTTGCTATAGCGGCATAGGTGAGGTAGAAACTCAAATTTTTTTCCTGTTTTTCCTTTTTCATCACATAATACTCAGATTCTTGCCATCCCAAAATAACTCTTTTACGTTAAACATTATACCCATAGGTCTACTAATCCAAACTCCATTCTGAAAGTTTCGATAGGATACAATGTCCCTCATATATAATGATATAACCTTGATTTTATCAACCACTACACATAGAGACATCAAATATATCTAAATCATACAACACTCGATTTCCATTGGAACCCACCTAGCTTTAGATTTTATCAACACTCATCCTAGAGAAAACTTTATCCGGTCAATTACACCCGAAATAATGCTATAATGAATACAACATCATCAAACACTACACAATGTTTTCTTTCTTGGGACATCTACCTTATGACCTTTTTAACCTTTCTATAATCAACGCATAAGAATAGAGCATATAGAGTGCAATCATCAACCAACCCTCCATAATGGAATTCATTAATACATAAATTCTCCATCATAATTTACATTACACTATTTGACCCCCAACAATCAATCATTTATAAATAATCAATTTTAATTATCATCCGAGGACAAACTATACTTATTTAACCTCACAACTATCCTATAGCTAGTCGAGTTACCTACCTAGCATGCCTCAACCATTCAAAGAGTAATACTAATCAAGGATTATCGTGCATCCAAGAGAGGGATATGACTATGCCCAAACACATCTAAAACTAAGTCAACAACACCTTTACTTAATTTATTCTCATCATTATCAACAAATCAAACCGGTATAATTCAATTCAGAAATCCACTAGAGTCATATCCTGACCTATGACAACAACTAATAATCAGGCAAATATAAGTTATGGCAGACCACTCATCAAGTAAAAAATACAACTAACAACCATAAGTTCCCTCTTTCCTTGATTATTCCTTAAATAGGCATGAATGGAATTTATACCTTCCAATTGTGTCAACAGTCTAGACCACTCATGGATCTAATTAACATTAATAAAAATCACCATGTCAAATAAAGTTCGACAATTAAATATGCAAGTCAACTTAAATAGACAACAACACCAACAACAGACATTTAACTTATCAACATATCATATCTTATTAACAATATTATAATATTAAGACCGAACCAAACAATTCATGAAACAATAACTCATTACTTTAAATCAGTTATGAATTATAGCAAGAAAAATTTTCACAATAATAAGTCCCGCTATTATACAACAATAGCCCTTTTCCCCATGGTCCTTAATTAAATTTCAATTATCCTGAAACAAGAGTTTCCCACAGTCATAAACAATGTTTCCCTTATCATTTTTTTACCAATGACAAGACCATGTAAGCGTTTAGAATACAGGTTTTCATGTAAATCACATACAACAATTCTTGTAACCATTAACACATAATCAAGTTATGAACCTTTACAATTTAAAGCATTGACAATAATTCCACCAGCTATGATTCGTATAAATATCAAACCCATTAAACTTCATAATACCATCAATAAGACAAGCAACAGACCTACTCAAATTCCTTTATGCACCACAAGTACAACTACTTGCAATGTTAACCTATCATGATTCAAATTTTAACCAAATAACTTAGAATCACAATCACAACTTATATTACCCCAAACAAGTTACAACTAACCAATTTTATCATAATTTATATGAAAATCACAAGTTCTAGCTATTAAAGACAGATATCAATTTGAAAAAAAAACTAAGTCCCAATTGCGAGCTCCTTAGGATACTAATTGAAATCCACTAGATTTCAATTATGATTGTAGAGATACCAACTAAAATTGAGAGATATAAATTGAATTCAATCCATACAAGAAAGTATACAAACCACACAAGAGGAAAGAAGAAAGTGAAATAATTTCCTATAGTGCCTCATAGCTTTCCAAAGATTAGATGTAGATGTTAACATACCAATTTGTAGGACTCTACTCGACATTTGCTCTTATACTGGGAGATAAAAAACCTAGGCTCTAATATTAAATTTTCACAATCAATATTACTGAATCGTGAGGGCACCTACTCTAATCCACCTAGATAGGAGAACCACTTACTTTTCATTTAAAATATATGTGAAAGTCATCAGGTAATATAATAAGCCTTTTATTGATTACAATGAATTTATGAGACATCAAATACAAGAAAAAACCTCCCTAAGGATATAGTCTAAATAGGTACAAGAGCATTTTAATAAAATAAAATATAAAAATAGGACACAACTTTCACCATATAATGAGAGAAATAGGAGTTGATGGAGATCACTATCCGCATCAGTTGCGAAACATCAATTGATCTTACAACAGGACTATATCCCAAAAAAGGTTACACTAAGATTAGTATCAATTTAAATAACATGTATTGATAGGTATCATTGGATGAACAGGGTTAGATCATGTAAACATAAAATAGAAATCATAGAAAGAAAACATGAAAACTTACAAAACAATTTAATCCCTATCACTTTCATCCACTTGTGTTACCCAAGAGTATCTCATTCTTATTTATATTAACTTAGTTAAATCTAAGCCATTGCTAGTAAGCAATACACTGACATTCCCCTTATACATTTCACACTTAATCTCGCTAATCATACATCACCCTTCACATTAAATTACATTCATCATACTTCTTACTAGTTTAATCTCAATAGTTATTATAAAATAATTTGTTTTGATTAACCTTAATAATAAATTAGTACAATAACCATAACATTATAACAAGTACAACCATAAACTCTTAACAATAATCAAGTCAACAATCCATGACTCTAACAATATTCATACCTCAATTCAAACATGGAAACAACAACAGAACATATGTTAAACATTTGTCAATTTAATCCAGATTAATTTAAGGATCCATAAATAAACTATAAAGGCAATTAACATACATTTGGATTTACAGGAGAAATCACCCGTAGAAATTAAGAACATAGACTTAGTTCACTCACGAAACCTAGATAAATGGCAACAATAACCTTAATTATAAACACGGCCCTCTCAAGAAACCATCACACCCATAAATACCATGTACGCACAGGCTAAGAGTCTTATGGTCACCCACTAGCCATGACTTGCAAGGGATGAGCTCTTGTCTATGTACTGTACCGGCATGATATTCGAGTTAACAATGAATCATATTATCAACCAATACTGTTTAGATATCCAAATACCGATACACTCCACAATAATAACAAATATCACAACAATCACAACCATAATGAGTATAAGCAATCATACTTGTAAAGTCAATAAGTCTTTAATTAAACCTCATTGTACGTGATTAACACTTAGGATATTATTTAACAATTTATGTCCTTAAACCTGCATTACAAAAATTGCTAACCACTCAAACACTTGTTCAACTCGAGTTATCATTCCATGTAAACAACAATTATTCTTTAACACATCAAATCACAAGTAGATATGATCCATTGATTTAGCATGTACAAAGACAAATTCATGACTTATTCAAGTAAGTATTATCAATATGTGTTCATAAAATTCAAGTACTCCTTATTAGGGTGCACATTCAGCCCAAAGGAGTCTAAACTCTAGTCTAACATTCATTAATTCATTTGCTAATCCAATCCTCCTCATCTATACGAAACCCTGGATTTCATTATCTAGAAACCCTTACATCCAAGTCATTACTAGGTTCAAAACCTACTCCATTATCCAATCATTCAACTTTATTCAACTTAGTCTAGTTTCAGTCACACATCTCTATACCTTTTATTTCCTAACTCTTAGTCTAACTTGACTTTTGGCCCTTATGTTATGTCACTACCTTCTCGTACTATAATAAGTTCTCATCACTAACATTAAACAAGATTATCCTATATTCCAATACGTATAAAACCAAATTCATTTTCTTTATTAGGCTAAATCACTAGATTATAAGATCATACAATCTCCTTATCACCTATATTGACATAATTCATATTACAATCCACCATGGAGTCATACAAACACAAACACTCATCAAGAATTCATACATTAACATAATAACACACAAGTAGGTCTTTATTATATTAAATCTATATTTTATCCATCCAATCTCCATGCCCGCAGGCCTAAGCATGATTCTCTCATCAACTTTACATAATGAATACAGTTATTAACCACATACTACTACCTATAAATCATAGTCTACATGGATGCCAAGCTACATCAACCAATAGTTATACCATAGACGATCTTTCTTCTTCTTTATGTTTTCAAATGCTAAATTATCTAGTAAACAATAATTATAAGAGTAATTAGTAAACTACTCTTCAAGCTAACACCTTAGGAGTTCAAACTCACTAATTTTACCCTTATTCACTGCATATAAATTTACCCAATGGTCAGTTAATCATCAACTTAGTTTTATCAAATTCAACCCAACTCCTTCAATAGAGTTTTAAAGATAAATGCCCACCATTATTGAATTCAAGGCGTCCAACTGTCAACTTTCATGTTTTAGAACCATAATTTCATACTAGGAAGAGTTAATTCGCAAACAATAATCAATTTTAGGTGAAATAACATACACCCATAAGTTTATTCCATAATTTTATGAACCTTGGGTTATAAACAACAAGAATATCACCATATATCCCTCATTCTAGTGACAGATTAATCAATGTTAAAAGAAGTAAAAATCATACCTCAACGAAAGATTTCATTCAAACTAAGAGAAAATCACCCCTCTAGGACTTAGGAATGAAATTTTGGATTTTGAAGGCTAAAAACCATTAAAATAACTTATAAACTATTGGACTTGCATACCGCTAAAGTGACCTGAACCAGCTAGAGCACCCTCAATTTTTCAACATGGACAATATTCAATAAAACGGTCATAACTTTTTTACTCAGGAAGAGGATTAATGAAAAATAGGTTTCGTTGGAAAAAAGACTCGAAGATCTTTAATTTGGTGGGTATTGGATCCTTTAACTCTTTATATTCTAGAAGAAGTGCTCGTTTGAAGTTGCACTTAGCCAAAAACTAAATCGATAAGGATACTTTCAATTTAACGTTGTGCTAGGGGTATTGTATGACCTTACTGCACTCCCATGATAAATAATTTATTCTAACACATATGGCGAATATGATTTGTGTACCTTTATAGTAGATATTTCAGTAACGATAGAATAGTCGTTATAATTTGCCTCTGGATGGTCAACTACTTTAGTAAAGCCTGTAGTCATAGATTCGTGAACATCAACATACCGGTTGAGTAGTTGATGGTTCAACATGTTTCAATAAAATTGTCAACATGCAACGGGCTATGTTCTAATTAATTACAAATTGAATATCAAATAATTATAGTTTATAGTCTGCCAAATTTTAAAGTTATCCACAAACAATCAGAGGATGCCTAACAAAGTTCTCAACTCTATATTCACATTATAGTGACAAATTAGATGTTTATTTGAAAACTAATTTTTATGGTTGGTGTAAATTTGTTGTGATGCTAAGTATATTCGATCAACTGTGTTTATTTGACGGACAACCACTTGAAGTTTTGGTAAGCAATTTACTAGTGAGAATGTGATCAAATGCAAAATAAAGTATAGATTTCAAAGAGTTTAACTAATATCCACCGTCGTTGGAAACTTTATTTTACGCAAGCATATATTTTAAAGCCTATTATAGGAAAGTTTTAATTATTCTTACTTTTATAAATAAGAAAAATACTTGTAGAAGGCAAGTTGGACTCTATATTTACTATGTCAGATCTTCTTTAGCATTATGATTTTGTTGTCAAAATTAGGAATGATACAATCGTGTCTTATTCATTTGATTGTTAATTTGTAATCTGTTGTTCTTAACTTTAATATTATTAAATTTGAATCAATTAACGAGAAGAGGAGTTGCTCTAATGATAAGCACCTCTCACTTTCAATCGAATATTGTGAATTCGAGTCATCAAGGGAACAAAAGATATGAAAGCTTCTAAGAAGGGATAAAAAAAACTAAAAACCAATTAGTGGCAGCAACCTTCAAAGCAATCGACAATATAAATCTTAGAAAATCACTATCACCCTTCTTTAATACAATACTCTTTTTGTCTCAATTTATATGATACTTTTCTCTCTTTAAGATTTAAGACTTTTAATTTGACAATACTAATAGATTTGAATTTTAGTTTTTCAAAAAAATAAATTATATATTTGAAAATTAAAAAAAAATACCATGATATAAGTTACAATAATTAATAATTTAAAATATTTAACATGCATATAGACAATTATAATTAAAAATTTAATTATATAAACTGAAACAAAAAAAGTACTTTTATATTATTAAATATGATTTTAATTCTTTGTAAATAACTATTAGAAACTTTTTGATTGGGATGGAAAGCTTAGGAGGAGAGAAAACGGGATGAGCAGAAAAATCAAAGGTCATAAAATTAAGGATTACAGAGATAGAAAGGTATCTTTTAATTAAGGAAATAAGTTTTAAAAAATGTGATAATTAGTATTACCTACTAAAGTTACATGCTTGTGTAAAAAAGCTTCCACCGACAGTGAATGTTAGTTAAACTCGATCTTAAATAATATCCACCGTTGGTGAAAACTTTATTTTACACAAGCATATATTTTAAAGCCTATTATAGGAAAGTTTTAATTATTCTTACATTTTAATATTTAAATTATAAATAAGAAAAATACTTGTAGAAGGCAAGCTGGACTTTATATTTACTATGTCAGATCTTCTTTAGCATTATAATTGTTTTGTCAAAATTAGGAATGATACAATCATGTCTTGTTCATTTGATTGTCAATTTGTACTCCGTTGTTCTTAACTTTAATATTATTAAATTTGAATCAATTAACGATAAGAGGGGTTGCTCGGATGATAAGCACTCCTCACTTTCAATCGAATATTGTGAATTCGAGTCACAAAGGGAGCAAAAGAGATGAAAACTTCTAAGAAGGGATAGAAATAATAAAATCAATTAGTAGCAACAAACTTCAAAGCAATCGACAATATAAATTTAAGCAAATCACTATCACCTTTCCTTAATACAATACTCTCTCTGTCTCAATTTATATGATACTTTTCACTCTTTGGGATTCAAGACTTTTAATTTGACAATACTAATAGATATAAATTTTAGTTTTTTCAAAAGAAAAAATTACATATTTGAAAATTTTATAAAAAAAATACCATAATATAAGTTACAATAATTAATAATTTAAAATATTTAACATGCATATAAAAATTATAATTAAAAAATTAACTCGTTTGACTCTCTAAATTTGAACACCGTCATATAAGCTGAAACAAAAAAAAGTAATTTTATATTATTAAATATGATTTTATTTCTTTGTAAATAACTATTAGAAACTTTTAGATTGGGATGAAAAACTTAGGGGGAAGAGAAAACGGGACTAGCAGAAAAATCAAAGGTCATAAAATTAAGGATTGTGGAGATAGGAAGTTATTTTTTAATTTAGGAAATAAATTTAAGAAAAAAATGTGATAATTAGTATAACCTATTGAATTTACATGCTTGTGTAAAAAAACTTCCACCGACAGTGGATGTTAGTTAAACTCAATCTCAAATATGGTCGCACCAACATAAGTTATTTTTCTTTTTTTGGGACAGCTAAAAGAAAACAACTGAGGTGAGTGGGATACACGGTCAAGGTGAAGCCCATGGAGGGTTCTACACACACAAAGGATACCAAAGTAATTTCATAGACCTTTACTGTCATCCTTGACATGGTCCGTGACGTTGTTATCGTTGACAACTAATTTTTTTCCTCTCCTTTTCGTATTCATTTTTGAGCTTCTTAATATCAAATAATTTGAAAATAATTATTTTATTGAGGTAATTTATTTTGAAAATAATTTTAGACCTACCTCTTGAATTTTAGGTAAAATTAATATGTTCTATGTGTAATTATATAGAATAATACAATTTTCACTTAAAGAAAACAAATTCGAAATAAAACAAATTCGAATTTATTTTGAGCGAAAACTTTGTTTGAATTGCAAATACTCTAATTTTCTCAAAATTGATTGAAAATAAAAAAAATTGATGACACAATCAATTTCTTGATTTTGTAAAAAGAAATAATTATTATTTTTTAAATATTTATTTTAAAATTATTAAATTTGTGAAGTTCATTAAGTCAATTGGAGATTAATTTAGCCTTATTTTAAAATTTCAATTGATTTAATATTGACAATTTTATTAAGGGGAAAAGACAGAAACCGCACTTCAAATTAAACTATTTCCACGAAAATGGTCATGGAATTCAAATTCCACTTTCTAGCCATTTCAATTTGCTGGACTGTTCTATACCGTTTCTACACACCTTCTATACAGTTTCTATACATATCTTATACATATAAATATTCCATAGGAAAATTATATAGTTTTGATACATAATTTATACAATAATTGTATATATTTTTTTACACATTTTATACAATAATTATATAATTTTTATATACTTTCTATATATTTTTTAAATATATTTTATACATATACATATTTGATACATATATCTTATATAGATACATATTCTCTATAATAATCATATCATTTTTATATAATTATATTTAATTATTATTTCTAAATAATTAAAAAAATAGAATATTTTTCCAGTTAAACGATTTATAGCAAAAAAAACTAAAATATTTTTAAAAGGGCCGAATGGCACAAGTTGAAAACTGTGTCAGTATTGTATTTGGACTGTATCAGTATTGTATATAGACTATATCCGAATTACATGGGTCAAAATGACCCAAATTAGGAAATGGCTATAAAGTAAAAATAGTATACCCGACTGACCACTTTTTAGAAAAATATCAAACTTGGGCTATTTGTTTAAAAAAGTGTTATAGAGTGTCCTTTTTCCTTTTATATTAAGGCTGCATTTTTTTTTTAAGATTTAGACGTCTGAATCTGAATAAACATCTGAATGATTAAGATGTTGTCTCTAGATCTGAAAACTGAATGATTAAGACTGTTTGTTTTTAACATTTGAATGTAATTTTTTTTTATTTGTATATATATAATAAAATAAAAAATATAATTCAAATAAAAAATTAATTATATATTAGAAAAGTATGTAATTTAATACAATAAAATTATTATTTGATTAAGAAAATATATTTATGTTTGTTAGTGATAGTGAAGATGATTTATAATGGCGGTTGTGGTGACAATGATTGATATTAGTGATTAATAATAATGTTGGTGGTGATAGTTGGTATTGTAGCGACTGTTATGATGGTGGCGGTTGATGGTGGTGGTGGTGGTTGTGATGTGACGTTGCTTGATATTAGTAGTTTAAGGTGTTGATTGTATTGGCTGAAACATAAATGAATGATGGTTGACGATGTGTTGGTGCTAGTTAGAGATGTTGTTTGTTATGATGGTGGAGATGGTTGTTAGTAGAGATAAACTGTAGCGATGGTAGTTGTTTAAGTGGTGGTAGAGGTGGTGTTACTAGTGACAATGATGGTGGCGGCCGAAGAATGTGTAGAGGCTGTGATGTATTAGTGGTAGTTAGTGGTGGTGCTAGTTATGATAGATGAGTTGGCCGGTAGTAGGGATTAGCCGATAGTGGTTGATGATGGTGGTGTTGTTGACAGCGGTGGTGGCGGTGAATATAACTAGAATAATTGGGGTAGTAGGTATGGTAGCGGTTGACAATAGTAGTTGGTAGCGATATTTGTTGTCGATAGTGGTTGTGATGGTAGAGGTGGTTAATGGTGGTAGTTGACAATGGTGGCGGTGGCAGAGGTGGTTAGTGGTGGTGACTGCTGATTATGAATAAAGTGGTGAATCTTATCCAACACCAAAATATTTGTTCAGACCTATTAAGACTTGGTTCTAAATCTGAATGATTAAGACTTATTCAGACCTATTAAGAGCTAAAATCTTAATAAAAAATAAATGCACTTAATGGTCTGAAGTCTGAACCCATCAGATTCAGACCTCCATTAAGTGCAAACAAATGAGGCCTAAGTTAGCTAAATTTGCAAACTGAAACTCCCCTATAGCTATTACCTGCCAACCCGCTTCATCTCACCAATCCAGGCCCAATTTTAAACACTTGAAGCTTTGAACAATGGATAATGATGCCAAAATAATATCATCTGCAACATCCGGGTGATATTATTTTTGGCTTTGAGATGTAATAGTGCTTTTCAAACTTCAAGCTCCTATTATCTTGTGTATTATTTCAATTTGCTATGCAAGACTACTTGCAATGCTATGATATTACAAATAAAAAATCTACTGACCTGTATAATCGAGTATCTAACATCATATACAGTTTACTTGTTAAAGCACTTTTTTTCTTTACTTTACTGACCTATAGCACCAATTTTATAGAATATGAAGGCACTAATATATAAGTAGGGGTAAAGTAGTAACTTAGAGGGTGTTTGGATTGGCTTAAAAGCTGGTCAAAATAGTTTTTAAGTCATTGGATGAATTGGAAAGGGGTGTGTCTACAACAGGATGAAGGAGGATTGGGGTTTAAAAGAATAGCAGATATCTCAATGGCTTTATTCTGTAAATTATGGTGGAATTTTAGGACAACAAGGTCTATTTGGAGAGATTATATGTATAATAAGTACTGTAAAAAGAAGCATCCAACAATGGTTGTGTGGAAAACTGGCTCAGGAGAATCAGAAGTGTGGAAAAAATGCTACTTGCAAGAGATTTAGTGGAACATTTGGTAATATGACAGCTGGGGGATGGAAATTTAGATATATGGATGGATAATTGGACTGGTCAAGGAGATTTGTATTCATTAATGGATGAAAATTGTGATGTGACTGGACAATATCAGCAAGTTAAGGCTATTGTGAGGGATGGAAGACTGGATAAGCAGGTGATCACAACAATGATTACATCTGACATGGCTGAGCATATCATAGCTAAAGTAAAACCTTCAATAGAATAAGGAAATGATATGACTGTGTGGTGTTTGGAAGCTAAGGGAGGTTTTATAGTTAGTTCTACTTGTAATACATTAGAAACAAGGGTTCAGGGAGTAACACTTACAAGTGTATATGGATTAAGGGGCTACCTTTTGAAATTTATTTCTTTATGCGGAGGTTGTGAAAAAGTAAAATTCCTGTGGATTATAATGTAAGAAGATGGGGATTTCAAGGTCCATCCAAATGTTAGTGTTGTGATGAACCTGTAATGGAGACAATGACTCATGTCTTCAAAAAATCCTTTTATGCTAACAGGACCTGGTCCTACTTTTCTTCTTTTGCAGGTATACTTATTCAGAAACTAACACTAAGTAGTACTATTCTTAAGTGGTGGAATGCAGAAGTCAAGAAGAAAGAAAAACCATATTTCCAAGATTTACCTAGCATCATTCTATGGGAACTATGGAGGAGAAAGAATAGGAAGAAACATGACAATAAGATCACCACTAGTATGAGGCTAATTTATAACATAACAAGAAATTTGAGGCTGTTATTGAAGGTCAAAAAACCAACTGTTG
This sequence comes from Capsicum pubescens, assembly GCA_030864215.1. NCBI lineage: Eukaryota > Viridiplantae > Streptophyta > Magnoliopsida > Solanales > Solanaceae > Capsicum > Capsicum pubescens. Next base: position 72,737,586 of record CM061545.1, read on the forward strand.
ATTTCCCCATTGAATGGCCAAAAATTCTGGAGGAGTTTGCTAAGATTAAATGAAAGATAAAGGTTAGAGCAGTGATTTGGGAGGTACCAGCTGATGGATGGGTGAAATATAATACGGATGGAGCTTTCAGAGGTAAAGAAAGAGGGAGTTCATATGATTTTTATTTAAGAAATGGGGTAGGAGATTTGATATATGCTAAAGTAGAATCACAACATTATGTAGACAGTATGCAGGCAGAGGAAAATGCTATTCTACAGGCAGTCAAGCATTGCAAACAAACACAGTTCAACAAAGTAATTATTAAAATGGATTCACTAATCATGCAAAAGGTTTTAACTGGAGTATGGTAGTGTGCATGTAATATTTCAAGCATAGTCAGGGAGATACAACAACACATGCAAGATAAGCAAGTCATATTTCAGCATATTTACAGAGAGAGAAATTATAACGCCCTGAGTCTGGTACCCGGAATGCCACATGGTGCTCATGACCTCGAAGGACCATAAGCTAACCCATGACTGATATTTGTACCTGTACATTGCATAATATACTGTATAAATGCAAAAATAAAAGATGAAAGGCCATAAGGTTCAAAGATCTGATAAAACATAACATCTGAAGATATGGTATATCAATACCAAAACAACTGATATAATTGTCTGAACATGCTAGTCTGAAAGCCTCAAAACTGTCTAAATAAGGTGTTGATGGGACATGTCCCCAACTAACTCCAACTATTAAAATAAATTAATTAATGAGGTAATAAAGTAATGATCATGTCCTCGAAGGATGAGGATTCACTGCTAACTCTGACTGCTGAGACTGGAATGCTACTGATGCTTTAGAGCTCGTGATTCTGAACCTACGGTATAAAACACCATAGCTCAAATGCGTCAGTACGATTGAATGTACTGGTATGCAAGTGAGGTAGGCTGAATGCAAGGGTTTATATGCATGAACAATAATAGCTGAAAAATAACATGAATGTGAGAATACATGCATGAATACGTGAACTGTATCTGAGATCAAGAAATCACTGAATCTGAATACTGATAACATAGGTTTTGTAAAACTGTTGTACTATTATCTGAAAGACTGTGTCTGACAGTCCTATTTTCTGTAGAACTATCTGAGTTCTATTACTGAGACTGAGACTGTAACTATGGGAAGTAGTCATCTAATCGACATGCCCTAAATAAAGCAATATAGCTGAGTTGGGTTCCAATCTGTAACCCCAATTGGAAGGGTGTCAATACCGCGTCACTGGTAAAGACAAGATGTGAGTGATCCCTCATCTAAAAGGTACTCTAAGGAGAATGGTGGGATTCCAATCTAACATGTTAATCCACCTCATTAACCCTCATCTAACAGGTTAGATGCCTCAACCTACGCTGGCTACGTAGTTCTAGAGCACAAGGATTGCTTCTAAGAATCACACCCTCTACTCGTAGGTGAGTTCACATCCTTGGGCTCACTCGGTGCTGAATCCTACTCCCATCTGATTAGACACTGAATTAATTATACTGAACTGACTGGACTGATTTTATTGAGTTCCGTTAACTAATGGAGTATCACTGATATCTGATAATTGACTGAGATTATTGATATTACTGAGTTTTCCTGAGTCATGAGACTGAATGAATTCTACTGAACATGGCTTGACTGAGAGTATATTGAAAACATGACACTGGCTCTAGGCACACAGCTAAATTGTCGGGTACAAGTACTCCCAGGACTCGATAGCATAAAATTGACAAGACATGACACTTCTTGACACATGACCATAGTCAACAATTCATAGTATAATCATTGGGGATATTCATGAAGTATTTGCATGCCACAAGCTCACACATGAATAGAAGTGCATGTAAACATGTCATAATTTCATAAGCCTAATCTCATGAGCATTACATCAATCCATCACAAAGTATAACAATAACATGGGAGTCATTTGAACTTAAGGGAGAAACATGGATTCATAAATTTTGGTTACAAATGAGTCATAAGGCATAATTCCTACTCTCTTAGGCATTTTATCAAACATCTAGTATGGATAACTTAGGGATTAAGCATGAACATCAACTTAATACATCAAGTTCCTTCATTCAACTCAATTTCATCGATTTCAATCCATACATTAACAAATTTCATGAAAACATATTAAAGCTTCCAACTTGGAAGTCGCACAACAATATAAACATGATTATAATCAATCCACAACATGGGTTTCACAATTAATGATTTTAAAATAGGATTCTTGATCTTCATGGGTGAAAGAAACCCATGAATCAACACTAAACATACCTGGGTGGATGATTTCTTAAAGATTTGTGGAGGAAAACTTGAATTCTTGACTTGGAATTAAGCACCTAGGGTTTCTTGTTCTTGGGGATTAATTGTTTGAGAGAAACCCTAATTGGATGTTGTGAATGAATAATAAAGTTATGAGCTACTGTTTTGTATGATTAGGGTTTAAAACGGGTGAAAAAGACCTAAAAACCCTTTTAAAAAAATGGGTGGAAAAAAAACCCAAATACCCTTTTAAAAATGGCTTAAAATAATTGAACGAAATATGCGATAGTGAGCGCAATGGTCCATCGCTGGGTCGACGGTCCGTCGGTCCTGACTGTCGTACCCGGGCAGAATAGGGGTTCACTATCTCTCCTATGACAGCTTGGGCGACGGTCCATCGCTAGATCGACGGTCTATCAGCCTGAGCCATTGCCCTTAGGCAGAATATGGTCTCACTATCTCCACTGCGATGGCTTGGGAGAGGGTCCATCGCTAGCTCGATGGTCCGTCGTCTCTCACCATCGCACTTCAACAGTTTTGACTGCTTTCTATATTTCGGCCATAACTTTCTACCCCAATATCGGATTTTGATGAAATGGGTATCGATGGAAAGCTTATTCATTTTCCCACTCAACAAAAAGTCGAAATTAGGGAAATTCTAACTGATTTAAACATTAATCATTTAGGAAGTCATCACCAACTCTTCTGGAGACTAAATTTGACTTAAAGAAAGTTTGGGGTATTACAATATCTCCCTCTTAGGTACATTCATCCTTGAATGGGACTGATTGAGATGGGGAAACAAAATACTGAAGCACATCCTGAACATGAATGACCGAAACATGACTCCAAGACTAACATGACTAATAAACTGAATATATATCATACTTAACATGCATATCTGATGCATGAGTAACTGATTTATGACTGAATTACTAATAAGATGAGTTTTTTTATCAAACTAAACATGCATATCTGATGCATGAATACATGACTAAACTGACACATGAATGCATGACTGGCTATGAAATGGTACTTAATACCAAGTTTATAATGGAATTCTGAACATGAAATGGATACCAAACTTGTCAATGAAATCTGAACATGAAACTGAAAAGCTTAAGGAGAACTATTACCTTGAGCTCGATCTGAGTTTGCAGAGAAGAGGTGAGGATACTTATTCCTCATGTCTTCTTCTGCTTCCCAAGTAGCTCCCTCAACAGACTGATTCCGCCAAAGAACTTTGAATTGAGGGACTTCTTTGTTCCTCAGTCTACGAGTATGGTAGTCAAGAATTTTCACTGAAATCTCTTCATAAGAGAGGCTATTCTGAGCATTTATGCTTTGAATAAGGACTACAACTACTGGGTCACCTATGCGCTTCTTGAGCAAAGAGACATGGAAGACTGTATGAACTGAGGCTAGATCTGAAGGAAATTCAAGCTCATAAGCTACCTTGCCAAAACGACTGAGAATTTTAAAGGGACCGACATATTGGGGACTGAGCTTTCTCTTCTTGACGAATCTCTTCACTCCCTTTATGGGAGAGATCTTTAGATAGACATAGTCACCAATCTCAAACTCGAGATCCTTTCTGCGAACATCTGCATAAGACTTTTGTCGGCTCTGAGCAGCCCGGAGTCTTTCTATGATAAACTAGACTTTCTCTAAGGCATCGAATACTAAGTCAGGCCCTATAACTGAGGCCTCACTAACTTCGAACCAACCGATTGGAGATCTACATCTCCTACCATAGAGATCTTCGAATGAAGCCATCCGAATACTGGAATGATAGCTGTTGTTGTATGAAAACTCAATCAAAGGAAAGTGGTCATCCCAACTACCCTTGAAATCAATTGCACACGCCCTTAGCATATTTTCTAAAGTCTGAATGGTCCTTTCTGCTTGACCATCTGTCTGGGGTGTAAGGCTGTACTGAGATGAACTTGGGTACCAAGACCCTTTTGGAATGCTTTTTAAAAGTGTAAACTGGGTACCTCTGTCTGAGATAATAGATAACAGAGCACCGTGCAATCTGACCAACTCTCTAATATAGAGTTTGGCATAATCCTCGACTGAATAAGAGGTATGGACTGGAAAAAAATGAGCTGACTTGGTCATTTTGTCTACAATGACCCAGACTAAATCATACTGGCGACGAGTACTAGGAAAACCCATCACAAAATCCGTGTTCACTTCTTCCAACTTCTAAGTAGGAATACTGAACTCCTGCATGGACCCATTAGGCTTCTGATGCTCAATCTTAACCTACTGACATGTAGAGCACTTAGCCACAAACTCTGCAACATATTTTTTCATCCCACTCCACTAATAGATCTCCCACAAGTCGCGGTACATCTTAGTGGTGTAATACCTCAGAAATTTTTTTGTCAAAATTTTGTGCGTAAACGTATTGGGTCCTATCTTCTAGAACAATTTATAATTTTTCTGTATGTCATTTCTTGGATTTAGACCCACCATTTCGTAGAGCATCAAATAAGATTTCCAATGATATGTGTATCATACAAAACGGACACCCGAGCGATGAGTTACGAACATTCCAATCGAATGGTGAATAGTGATGAACAGTAAAATGTGCAGGAAAAAGTACTGAGGCCAGGCATATTTTTGCTCCAACTTTAAATGATTATAACTACTCTTACATAATTAACTGTGTGAGATGATATATATCAATCGAAATCCCTGAGAGTCTTCTTTCCAATGAAATTGGTTTCATCTGATTTGGACATCAGAGTAAAAAGTTATGACCAATTTACTTCAGCCTATCGGATAGATCACTGAAGGGCAGATTTGACATTGATTGATTTTTAAAGGTATTTTGGTCATTTCCCATTATTGTAACCCTCTATATATACCCCCTTTGAGCTGAGAATTGTCATTCATTTTCTCTCATTTCTCTTATAGACTCTCTCAAAATATATGCATATATATATATAGAAGAAGAGGAGTTAGGGTTAGGGTTCCAATTGGGGAAAAATCGATTCAAGGCTTTGCTTCCGTCAATATCTTTGGCTACAAAATCTAAGGTATGCAAGTGTTTATCTATGGGATCCTTTCGTCCATAGATCCCACAAATCCTTTTTCAAAGGCTCAAGATATATGTGTGTATATATATATATATATGATTATACTTTCTAAATTTTCATTGTGTATGTGTGTAGTATTCACATGATGGTTGAGATATATGTGTGGGATGATGGTGTGTGTTGGTTAAAGTATATGTGTGTAGTATTTGTGTGATGGTTGGTGATTATGTGGATGTTGAAGTTGAAGGATGATGGTGTTGTGGTGCATGAAATTGAGCATTAAACCTATGCCCTAAATGGTGCATGTAAGGTGATTGCTAAAATGCCTATGTGAAGAAGAATTAAGTATTTGACATGTTTGTTATCCAAATTATGATTCCATGCCTTATCCATATGCTTAACTTATGTCTACCATATGTTTGACAAAATATTTAAGAGAATAGGAAACTATGCATTGTGGTTCATTAGGTCTTAAAAGATAAATTCATGCTTTGTTCCTATGGATAGTTAAGTTTCTTGAATTTGTGGTGCGTTGTGGGTGTATGATGGAATGCCATGATGAATTGTTGAGGTAACTATGATGTTTGTGCGTAGTATTTGCTGTGGACCTAAAACATGCTCCCCACATGTTCGATTGGATGCTTATATGAAGAAATAAGGCCATTTGATTTGCTAAGTGTGAAGTCCTTAATTATGTGTTGCGTATGGCCTATGGGCATGTTGTGTATGAGTTATCTATCTTGTGTTACTTTATGCTATTGCGTGCTGGGGGTACGTATGCCCGAAATAGTCTGCTGGTCTAGAGCTGAGTCAGTTTCATGGTAATCTCAATCGAGCGATGAATAATAAACTCTCAGTTAGTTTCAAAACTTGGGGAAAACTCAGTAATCTCGGAAATCATTCTTTATCGAATACTCGGGCCCTGAAGCTCTGAAATCTTACATATCAATTCACTCCGTTACAGACCTCTGTACATTTTGTGAGATAGTAAGCTTATCTTAAAAGTAAGTGGCATTTAGAAATACTCCATCAGAGAACGGAATCAACCAAACTCTGACATATTGATAAAGTATCATAATGTGAGAATAGATTTAGTTTTTCAGTGTTCCAGAGTTGGTGAATTTGAATATCAAATATCAGTAATATCAGTTATCCAATTTCTCAGTATGGATAAGTACAGATGTCAGCTCTAGTAGCTTCAGATACTCAGTATCTTATTGTCAGTATTGTTATTTTTGGGTGTCAGTGTTCAAAATGTAACATTCAGTGTCATGATGATTTCAGTTGTACTTTATGCATTCATTTGTGTATTGTTGATCAGACATGTTTCAAAATTGGTAACTGCAGAGTTTCTATATATGTTTATTCCAGTGAATACATATTATTCATATTGTTATGTTTATGCATAAGCCTTATATTTCACCTTACCCTATCCTTGCATACTCGGTACATTCTTTGTACTGATGCATTCGCGCTATGGTGTTTTCCCTACCATAGGTTCAGAAGAGTGAGATTCAGAGTATATTTAGCTGTCAGATCCTGTATAGCAGCAGTGGGTGCAGCAGTGAGTCCTCATCATCCATGGATGTTGTTATTACAATATTTGATTTTAGTAGATGGAGTTAGTTGGGGAATTGTCCCTTCAACTCCACACTTCAGGCAGTGTAGAGGCTTTTCAGACAGATGTATTAGTGTGTGGTTTCCAGTATTGCATATTTTTAGATGTTTAAACCTTATGGAAAGTTCACGCATGTATTGTATTATATTATGCAGTGAATAGATACAGATATCAGTGAAGGGTTAGCTTGTGTTCCCTTGGGGTCACGAGCACCGTGTGGCATTCCGGTTCATGGGAATCGGGGAATTACAAGTGGCCCCTGGATGAATTGAGTAGTGATTACCATGCGCTTTTGCAAGAATTCATTGCCTCAATTTAGCTACACCTGGAACACATAGACGACCCTGACAATGCAAAACACCATCTCACCCTTGGGAGAAAACCCCTACTTTATGATCCTTGACTGGCTCTTTCAACTTGATTAGATTGGGATCTCTATCTTTCTTTTCTTTCACCTTAGAAACCAGAGATGATTCTAAACTACTCTGAACCCATATGTCACCCTCTTTTGTATCGACAAAGTGAACACCTAGTCTGGAAAGCTAATAGACTTCCTGAACTAGCTTCTTCTTACTTTCCTTAACATAAGCAACACTACCCATAGACAATCTACTGAGATCATCGACCACTACATTGGCCTTGACTGAATGATAAAGGACACTCATGTCATAATCTTTCAAGAGCTCTAACCACCTTCTCTAACGAAGATTGAGATCTTTATGATAAAAGACATACTGAAGGCTCTTATGATCTGTGAACACATCTACATGAACTCCATATAGATAATGCCTCCAAATCCTTAAGGCAAATACTACGGCTGCTAACTCAAGATCATGAGTCGGATAATTCTTCTCATGGGGTTTAAGTTGCCTGGAGGCGTAGTCTATGACCTTACCATACTGCATGAGGACCCAAACCTACTCTGGATGCATCACAATATACTATGAACCTATCTGGACCATCTGGAAGAGTTAAGACTGAAGCTAAGTTGAGTCGAGTCTTCAACTCCTGAAAACTCTTCTTGCAAGGATCTAACCACTGAAATTTGACTTTCTTCTGAGTTAATCTAGACATAGGGGATGCAATATAAGAAAATCCCTCAACAAACCATCTGCAATAGCCATCCAAATCCAAGAAACTCCTGATATCAGATGGAGAGACAGGTCTAGGCTAGTTTCTTACTGCTTTAGTCTTTTGAGGATCAACCCTAATGCCATCACCAAAAATAATATGATGAAGGAATTCCACTGACCTTAGCCAAAATTTACACTTACTGAATTTGGCGAACAACTGATGATCTCTAAGGGTCTGAAGTACAATTCTAAGATGGTCTATATGATCCTGCTCACTGCGAGAGTAAATAAGGATATCATCTATGAAGACTATGACAAATATGTCCAAGTACTGCTTGAACACGCGGTTCATCAAGTCCATGAAAGCGGCTGGGGCATTAGTAAGACCAAAGGACATGACCAGAAATTCAAAGTGACCATACCGAGTATGAAAAGCTATTTTCGGAATGTCACGTTCTCTGACTCTGAGCTGATGATAGCCTGATCTGAGGTCTATCTTATAAAAATAGATAGCACCCTGAAGTTGATCGAATAAGTCATCGATTCTGGAAAATGGATACTTATTCTTGATCATGACTTTATTGAGCTGACAGTAGTCTATACACATTCTTAGAGAATCATCTTTCTATCGCACGAATAAGACTGGAGTACCCCAAGGGGACACACTGGGTATGATGAATCCCTTATCTAAGAGATCTTTCAACTGCTCTTTCAATTCTCTGAGTTTTTCTGGTGCCATTCTGTATGGAGGAATAGATATAGGCTGAGTATCTGGAAAAAGATCGATGCCGAAGTCTATTTCCCTTTCGGGAGGAATTCCTAGAAGATCTTTGGGAAAGACATCTGAATATTTATTCTCGACTGGGACTGATTCGAAACTGGGAGTTTCAGAACTAGTGTCCTTAACTCAAACAAGATGATAGACATATCTTTTATATATTATTTTCCTTGCCCAAAGGTAGGAAATAAGCTTACCTCTGAAAGCTGAAGTGCTACTCCTCCATTCTAGGACAGGTTCATTTGAAAACTGAAATTGGACAACTCTATTTCTGTAGTCGACTGTGGCATAGAAGGAATGAAGCTAATCCATGACAAGAATGACATCAAAATCAGTCATCTCTAATTCGACTAAGTCTGCTGAGATGACTTTCTGAGATATCATAATCAGATAGTTCCTGTATACCCATCAGGCTATGATGGTCTTACCCACTGGGGTAGATACTGAGAAGGGCTCTGCTAGAATTTTGGGACTGACTCCAAAATTAACTGCTAAATAGGGAGTAACAAAAGACAAAGAAATTCCTGGATCTAGCAAACCGTAAACATGTAAGTAAAAGATCTGTAATGTACCAATAACCACATCAGAAGAATTTTCCTAATTTTGTTGGGACTAGAGAGCATAAAGTCTATTTGGGCGTTGTCTACTAGTAGCACTGGAAGTGGCACCCTACTGATTTGGGCAACCGAACTGAGTTAGAGAACGGTTACGCTGACCCTGATATCTTGGCTGGGGACAATCTCTAACTCTGTGGCCTAGCTTTCGACATCCGAAGAAAACATCACTACTAGTTCTGCAAGTACCCTAATGGTGCTTACCACATGTCTAACAAAGAGGATGGGTGCGGGCACTGCTAACACTGTCCTAAGACTTAAGAGCCTGAAACCCTATCTCTATTACCACCCTTGAACTTAGGAGCTGAAGCACTGGCTGAGGAAGGAGCTGGAACGGATAACTTAGGATGAAACTGAGAATGGTTTTCTCCCTCTGACTTAGGCTGGGCAAAGTTAAAACTACTTGTCCTTGCTCTCTTATTTTGCTTCTCCCTCATCTTAATGTTTTTCTCCTCTATCTGCTGAGCATGATTCATAAGCCTAGCTATGTTCATGTCACGATTCAACATTGCAGATCTGCACTCATTAACCACACTATCATTCACCCCAGAAACAAACTTACTCATCTTGTCCCTGCTATCTGCAACCATATGAGGAGCATATCTGGATAATTTAGTAAACTTAAGAGAATACTCTTTCACCATTATGTTGTCCTGCCTAAGGTTGATAAATTCTAACACCTTAGCTTCTCTCAGCTCTAGGGAAAAGAATATATCTAAGAATACGGTGACAAACTTCTCCCGCTTTATGGACCCTGCATCAACTGACCTCTCTGACTTCTACTGTTTGTACCAAGTGTGAGCAACATCCTGCAACTGATATACAGCTATCTCAGCACTCTCAACAGCTGACACCCTCATAATGTAAGTAACCTTCTGAACCTGATCGATGAATTCCTGAGGGTCCTCATCTGACTTAGACCCAAAAAGGGATGGAGGATTCATTCGAGTGAAGTCTTGAATCCTGGCTACAACTGAATTGACCACTGGGTTAGATGGAATGACAGATGGTCACTTATTCTGAGTAGGAACTGACTGAGCAAGAGTAGTGAATGCAACTCTGAACTCTGCATGAGAGACGTGTTCGCCCAAAGGATCTTCGGGATGAGGAGCTGGTTGATTCCCATTTCTTCTTTTAGGAGGCGTGTTCTGTAGAAGAAAGGGAGAAATAAATTAGATTGAGATATTGACTTGAGATTATGCTCACTGGCATGACATGAATACTGAAAGAAGGGAAACTATTCCTAAAACATCTTATAGCCTCCTACACATAAATGTGGCATGCAACACACCTATGCACAAGAATCTACTAGATGCGGCTTTTCAGACTTCCTAGGATACTATTGAACCTTTGGCTCTAATACCAAGTTTGTAATGCCCCGAGTCTGGTACTCGGAATGCGATACGATGCTCATGACCCCGAAGGACCATAAGCTAACCCATGACTGATATATGTACCTATACACTGCATAATATACTGTATAAATATGGAAATAAAGGATGGAAGGACATAAGGTTCAAAGATCTGATAAAACATAACATTTGAAGATATGGTATATCTGAATATGCTAGTCCGAAAGCCTCTAAACTGTCTAAATAAGGAGTTGATGGGATATGTCCCCAACAAACTCCAACTATTGAAATTAATTAATTAATGAGGTAATAAAGTAATGATCATGTCCACGAAGGATGAGAACTCAATGCTAACTCAGACTGCTGAGACTAGAATGCTACTGATGCTCTGCAGCTCATGTTTTTGAACCTATGGTATAAAACACCATAGCACAAATGCGTCAGTATGATTGAATTTACTGGTATGCAAGTAAGGTAGGCTGAATGCAAGGGTTTAAATGCATGAATAATACTAGCTAACCAAATAACATGAACGTGAGAATAAATGCATGAATACGTGAACTGTATTTGAGATCAAGACATTACTAAATCTGAATATTGATAACATAGGTTTCGTATAACTATTGTACTATTATCTGAATGACTGCGTCTGACAATCCTATTTTTTGTAGAACTATCTGAGTTCTATTACTAAAACTGAGACTGAGACTATAACTATGGGAAGTAGTCATCTAATCGACATGCCCCAAATAAAGCAATATAGCTGAGTTGGGGTCCAATCTGTAACCCCAATTGGAAGGGTGTCAATACCACGCTACTGGTAAAGACAAGCTAAGAGTGATCCTTCATCTAACAGGTACTCTAAGGAGAATGGTGGAATCCACATCTAACAGGTTAAGCCATCTCATCAATCCTCATCTGATAGGTTAGATGTCTCAACCTACACTGGATACGTAGTTCTAGAGCGCAAGGATTGCTTCTAAGAATCACACCCTCTACTCGTAGGAGAGCTCCCACCCTTGGGCTCACTTGGTGCTGAATCCTACTCCCATCTGATTAGACACTGAATTAATTATACTAAACTGACTGGACTGAGTTTAATAAGTTCCTTTAACTGACGGAGTATCACTGAGATCGGATAACAGACTGAGATTACAGAGATTACTGAGATTACTGAGTTTTCTTGAGTCATGAGACTGACTAAATTCTACTGAACATAGCTTGACTGAGAGTATATTGAAAATATGACATTGGCTCTAGGCACACAGCTAAATTGTTGAGTATAAGTACCCCCAAGACTCGATAGCATAAAACTGATAAGACATGACACTTCTTGACACATGACCATAGTCAATAATTCATAGTGCAATCATTGGGGATATTCATGAAGTATTTGTATGCCACAAGCTCACACATGAATTGAAGTGCATGTAAACATGTCATAATTTCATAAGCCTAATTGCATGAGCATTGCATCAATCCATCATAAAGCATAAAAATAACATGGGAGTCATTTGAACTTAAGGGAGAAACATGGATTCATCAATTTTGGTTTCAGATGAGTCACAAGGCATAATTCCTACTCTCTTAGTCATTTTATCAAACATCTAGTATGCATAACTTAGGGCTTAAGCATGAACATCAGCTTAATACATCAAGTTCCTTCATTCAACTCAATTTCATCGATTTCAATCCATACATTAACAAATTTCATGAAAACATACTAAAGCTTCCAACTTGGAAGTCGCACAACAACATAAACATGATTATAATCAATCCACAACATGGGTTTCATAATTCATGATTTTAAAATAGGATTCTTGAGCTTCATGGGTGAAAGGAACCCATGAATCAACACTAAACATATCTAGGTGGATTGTTTCTTAAAGATTTATGGAGGAAAGCTTGAATTCTTGACTTGGAATTAAGCACCTAGGGTTTCTTGTTCTTAGGGATTGATTTTTGAGAGAAACCCTAATTTGATGTTGTGAATGAATAATAAAGTTATAAGTTATTGTCTGGTATAATTAGGGGTTAAAATGGGTGGAAAAAGACCCAAATACCCTTTTAAAAATAGCTTAAAATAACTGAATAAAATATGCAATGATGGGCGCGATGGTCCGTCGGTCCTGACCGTTGTACCTGGGCAGAATAGGGGTTCACTGCCTCTCCTACGATGTCTTGGGTGACGGTCCATCGCTAGATCAATGGTCCATTGGCCTGAGCCATCGCCCTTAGGCAAAATATGGTCTCACTGTCTCCGCTGTGATAGCTTAGGCGATGGTCCGTCACTAGGTCGATGGTCCGTCGGCTCTCACCGTTGCACCTGAGCAGTTTTGACTGCTTTCTGTATTTCGTTCATCACTTTCTACCCCGATACCGGATTTTGATGAAATGGGTATCGATGGAAAGATTATTCAATTTCCCACTCAACAAAAAGTTGAAATTGGGGAAATTCTAAATGATTTAAATATTAATCATTTAGGAAGTCATCACCAACTCTTCTAGAGACTAGATTTGACTTAAAGAAAGTTCGGGGTATTACAGAAATAAGTTAGCATATCACCTTGATAATCTAGCTATAGACATAGGAGCAACCACTTTTACCTATTTCCAACAGTTATATAAACAATGAAAATCTATTCTACATAGTGATAAATGGCAAAGCCCTTACTTGAGAATTTCACCAATAAAAGGTTAAAGGGAAAGGAATGGCTGAGGCTATTTAGTTTGCATGCTACATATGTATACTACACAGAAACATCAAAAGTGAGCATGTTCTAACTAGCCTACACTATTACAGCAAACAAAATAATTTCTCAGCATCATGGGGGGGTTTATTGGTCGAGTGGAGCTTCAGAAACCTGGGAATAAGGCAGATACCAAATCTTCGTGGGTCCAAGCTTCTTCTATTTGCATCCCTTCCAGATTTGAGGAACACAAGAAAGAAATAGATCTCATAAATGCGGATCTTGAATGAATACAAAAAGGGAGAAAAATAAATCTTGAACTTACACGGAGGTAAGAGCCTTATACATCTGACTAGATCCCTCTTAGCTGAACAAAAAGCTTCTTAAGGTCCCATCTACTGGAGAATTAAGATACAGAAGAAACAATATCAAATGTTAAGCAACAGGAAGCTGGTAATTATACAACTAAAGAATGGAGGATTTACTTACTTTTGTGAGCTGAATCAGCAAGATCACCGTGGAGTTAGAGGCAAGATATTGATAATCCAAAGAAGCAGGCGGAGAAAGCTACTGTTGAAAAAAGGAAGCCGCATTTTCAAATGAAGAGGGAAGGGGAAAGGGATTAGGAAACTATGTACTAATTTGGAAACCCTACTACTGATTTTATTTGTTATTTTTGGGCTTGGGTTGGGCTGGGTCAAGCAAATCGTTGTAGGTTATTTATTGTGTAATGGGTTGGTCTATTAAAGTTTGCTGATTAATATTAATAAAAAGACCAAATTAAATAAAAATATTTTTTTTGTAGTGTTTGGCAACTTCAAAAACTACTTTTTTGACCTTTTTAAGCCAAAAGCCAAAAACACCTTCACCCCTACTTTTTATTTTTGGCTTATAAGTCATTCTAGTTTGACCAAATAAAAGACATATTTATCCCTTGTAATGCTCTCACATTTCAAACTTTCCATTATGTTTATCTTAAAATATTTGTTCTCTTCTACCATTTTTGTGTGTTTCTCTCTATTTTGTGTTTCTCTCTTCATGTTTGTATTTTTCTCTCCATTTTGTGTCATTATTTCTTTTCTTAATGGGTTGCTAGAAATTTGATACTTATGGGATTTATGAGGAATTGAGAAGAATTATTTGTTTGGTAGTTCACTTGACTGAAACAACAAATTTTAATGTATTGTTAGCAATTCAACTTCTTTGTGGGCGACTTTTGTTTAATTTTCTTGAAGAAAAATGGAAAATCAATAAACCTGTTTAGCTGAAAAAATAATTTTTGCTCCTTTTTGAGTGTTTTGGTTCAATGTTCAGAAGAAAAAAATTTTGTAAAGCAAAAATAGGCTAATTAGTGTAGCGAAATTCACGAAGAAAAATGGATCCATATAGCCGAAACAACAAATTTTGCTCCTTTTTGGATCTTTTTTATTTCAATTTTAAGAAGAAAAATGGGGCACAAGTAACTTATTCATTCATGAAAATATTTTTAATAATAAATGTTTTAAGTAGTTTATACTGAAATTGAATTAAAATATAAATTAATTTAAATTTAAATTATTTTAAAAATATAATCAACTTTATCTAATGTTAACAACTATAGGGGTATTTGAGACATTTTGACTAAAAGAAAGTTCTTAACAAAGATTGTCTACCAAACACATCAATATTTTTATTCAGCTTTAGCACTTTTATCCAAAAACATAACTGCTTATTTTTAAAATAAGTTTCAGCACTTTCAAAAGCACTTTTAAAGTGCTTTATAAAAGTCACTTTTTTCAACCTATCTAAATGGGCTCTTAGTATAGTTTTAATGTGTAAGACCCCGTAAAATTTTTAGCTTAAATCAGTCCTTTAGGCTTGACAAGGGGTCCCAGACTTAGAATATTTTAGCTCAGTATTTAGACTTAGTGTTATTTTAGCCTTCGAAAGTTGGAAATCTTATTTCATGACCTTTACGTCCAGTAAATGTATATATTTGAGTTAATTCATGATCAGGAATGTCAATAGGTGTTTTCGAGCAAGTTTTAGATTTTTTGGACCTCATTTAGATCATGTTTGAGTGCCCAAAATAGTGGGTCGATGCGATCTCGACGCGTCGCGTCAACCGTCGAGTTGATAAGATAGTTTTCCCCATCTTCAGTGTAAGTTCTAGTGAACCAATTCAGACTCGATGCGGCGCATCGGCCTGCGCATCGGGTAACACAATTTTTCAGTCATTAAAAGACCACGTTCTTGGGGTTATTTGGATCTTTTTCCATATCCTTCATCCCCCCAAAACATGAAATTAATCCCTTTGGAGAGTAACTATACTCATTCATTCTCCAATTTGCTCAAGAACAGAACCCTAGGTGTTCAAATTTCAAATCAAGAACTCACAATTAACTTTTAGAAATTCATCAACTAAGGTATGTGAAGTGTTCATCCAAGGGTTCCTTCCACCTTTGGAGTCCAAGAAACTCTTTTAAAGTTCATATAGAGTGATTTCATGATTTGAATTAAAGTGTATTCATGGTTTATTGCAAAATTCATGTAGATTTAATTGTTATGTGTACTTTATCGTGTGAACCCATGTTGAAACTCTTGGAATTATTTAATTGGAATTGAATCATGATGCCTACTGATACGCCTAAATTACAACTCTCATTAGAAAGTGTAAGCGGTCGCTGTCAAATTTAGAACCCAACTGGGTTGGGTGTCGAATCCCACAGGGAATACTTTGGTCACTAAGTGTTGCAATTATTAGTAGACTGTTGGTCGAAAATTCCAAGGAAAAAGGGGGGTTTGGTTTAGGCGTGAACTAATATTATCAAAGTAACAATGGAACGATTTGCGTAGTAAGATTTAATCACAGAGATTGATAAGTTAGGGTTATGTCCACCTTATAAGTTCTACTTCTCTATTAACTATGAGTAACGCAGAATTTAGACATGCATGCACTTATAGAGAATCGTATTCTAATTCTAAGTCCAAGTGTTTCTCAACCATCAAGGATTTATTTCGCTTTAGCTCTCTCGAGCCTAAAGTGTATAACAAATGGTACAAATTCTCCAAGAAGTTAATCCGGTTAAGAAATTAACGTGTAAATAGGGGTTGGAAACCCTATTTCCTTGTCATACTCTCTTTTCCAAACATGTAACTTTTCTCTCGAACAAGTTAATGCTATAATGGCGTATTCTCTATGATTGCAACCATAAGAATTCAATCAAAACGAAGAGAGTAATGATATAAGTAGCATAACACATCAAGAATTCACAAACTCGTAGCAATAGATAGTATCTTACAAAGTTTCCATAACCCTAACAAATAAGTTTAGCTACTCATGAATACAACGGAAATCAAAGTAGACATCATCATCATACCCAAACTTAGAGAAATCTCGGCTATGGAGATGAAACGTGTTTTCTTTCTCCGTTGCTCAAGTGAGCCATTTTCTGCTCTCAAAACCCGTACAAAAATCCTCCCCCGTGAATTCAATAATAATCGAATGATAATGCTAATGATAATGATGCTGAAAAATACAGCATTAAGGTTTTTAATAGCATCCTTGTCTAATAAGTTGCTACTGCATCCTTAAGTATTTAAAAATACTGGGTTTGCCCGGGAAAAAGTTCCCATGCATCACATTCAGTCTAAAAGCTGCCTTCCCTCTTATGTGAAGTTTTCCTTTGCTGCCCACAGGTCCACAAAGTGCTGAAATCTTCATCATTAGTACCTGAAAAACATGCTAATCACATAGGTCAGCTCACTTAAAGGTAAATGGACTAAAAGTGCAAGAATTATATATTTTATCCTCAAAACTTAGCCAAAACATGGGTAAATTATGGTGCTTAGACGTATAAATACGCCCAACATCACCACCCCACACTTAAAGCTTTGTTTGTCCTCGAAAAAAATATTACATCCATGCAAACACCTAACTAGAATTTCACAATAGCAACACAAAATTTTCAACAAGACATGCACGACAATTATTAACAAAGAGTAGGTTTCTCGATCACTACTAGAAACAACTCAACCTCCAACATAGACTCATTAGGATGGTTAATTCGTATCCACAAGTTAAGCCACAAAGAAACATATAAAACTACCCATCAACCATCAACCATGTGTGCTCACAAAAGATATCACCCATAAACACTCATATTTTTGCATTTTTCGAAACATGGGTATAAGACTCTCCTTGCTCTCGCTCTCACAAAGAATTCTTATATTGCAACTGATGACCATAGGCTTGCCCTTAGTGTAATGCTCTACTAATATCAGACTGCTAAGTTTAGGATCAAATAGGTCTTTACAGGTTGTAATGTAGGCTAAGGGACGGATAGGACTATTTTGGCCAGAAATAGTGACTATGTTCCCTAAGCGCTTTAATACACTACAATATGCCATTTACACTATCTTTTAACAACCACTCTACCTCTCTTTCATCTACCAACCCCTTTTCACCTATTTTGTTATTCAATCATAAACACAACTATCTTTTTGTTTTTCTAATTTTTTTTTATATTAAGTAAGCATCCCTATAATAGACACTCTTTTCACAATAATTTCAAGTACCAACACACCCTGAGGCATCACTTTCACCATTCTCCTTTTATTTTTCCACATGATTCTACAATTTTAAAGCGCTTAGGAGTTTGGATCAAATTATGGTCTTAAAAAAATGAATTAGGCTACATATGAGGTTGCCAAAGAAAATAGCTAAAGGCTCAAAGGGGGTTCACTAGGACAATGTACAAAGGTAGGTAAAAAGAAGGTAAACAATTTCAGGGCTGCCAAAGAAATGCCTAAATCATCTCCTACACTCACAATCTTTATTTTGCTTCACACACATACCAGGCAAGTTCTAGCATCAGTCACAACAAAGAATATACAATATCCTCACACACACAAGGCACATGGTCAACTTCATTGGGAGAATTATAGATTCTTGACCCAATAGATGAATGAATTAAACCACAATAATTTATCACACAGTGAGTCACAACTTAGAGCCTAAGCGTCTCAATAGAAATGATTTAGCACAAACTCTTGTTATAATACCATGCCGTCTATCAGAACAATTTCATGTAACATCTAAAATCTACTAACTAATTACAATTAACTAACTAACTACTAATTCAAACAAACAAGAATAAATGTAGGCAAAGAAATACAATACAGCAGACATATACCCGCACCCCACACTTAGATGGGACACACTGTCCTCAGTAGAAATAAATAAGGAAAACCTGATTAGTCGGACTCCTCTTCTATGTCTGGGGTCATACCCCCTACGTCGGAATCATCATCAGAGTCGTCGTCATCAAAGTTGTCCTCCATGTCTGAGTCTGGCAGTCAGTGATCATCGTCAGTCGGCACGTCATCGTCGAGAGGTTCCTCAAAATATACCCCCACTCCACACATGGCCCGCGCAAGCTCATTAAGCGGGTAATCATAGTCCAACTGCTGAAGCTCTACATCAGTCGGAACACGACCCCCATTTATCAGTGTAAATCTAGTCATGCCATATAGATGGCGTAAAAAGCTTTCATCTCGAGCATGCCTCTCTGCAGTGGTGAGGTTGACGCCTTGACCAGTTTCTGGCTCTTTAAACTTCGTGAGATCAACCTTCTTCGGGTTGTGTGGTAGCTTATGATCCGCGGGTTCCTCTTCAATGTGTTCTTTCCTTAAGATCGTAGTGAACAAGTTGCCAAAACTAAAATGGGACCTTTTGTGCAGCCTAGCCTTGCGCATTGATGGTCGTATAACCGCACCAATGTTGATGGGAATATTCATCATCAAAGCGTACACCAAGAAGACTCGATCACGTGTGATCTTAATATATTGTGTCCCAGGAATCAAGCAAGAGTTGACTATCCTTAACCATATGCGAGCTTCCCAGTTCAAAGAGGCATACGGGTAGGTGTTGTGGCGACCATTATCCTTGTGCCGAATCCACCGTGCCATTGACCTTGATCCGCACAGTGTATGTTTGATGGCCCTGTAGGGAGGTCTGTGATAAATCTCCTTGAGCAGTGATGGATCCACAGATGGAAGGCCCAGAAAAAAGTTGAAGAATTCCACATTCAATTGCAAGACTTGGCCCCGAATCTTTACTTCACTTCCAGTAGTCTTTGGGGACCAATTGGCATAAAACTCTCGCGTTAGATCAAGATTGCATTCCCCCATATCTCGGAAAATGAAATCAAGATTTAGTGCCATGATTTTAGCCAAAATATGGGGGTCTCTCTTTGCTAGACTCTCCTTCTGCATCAAATCCACGTGAACATATTTTTTTACTTTGTTGTTCTTGTACCACTCCTTCCCTTCCTCCTCTAGGACCCACTTTATCCCGAAAGTGCGTCGAGGCACTTGCAAAGAGGAGGACTCAGCCTGATCTTTTCTTGCCCTTTTCTGACCTTTTTGGGAGGTAGACACTTTTTCTTTTCCTTGTCGTCCTTTTGGGGCCATTCTACCTGATATCACAATAAAGATACGTTAGTTTCACCATGGAAGATTTACTATAGTCAGAAAAGAAAATCGTGATGATACCACCCCACACTTAATCCGTTTGCATAATGTTAATAATCATGTAATCTTGACTATCCTTTCCAACTTTATTTCATTGGATTTAGGCAATGTTCGAACAAGACTACCACATAGAAATCTTATCAGGTTTTTGCATCGAAATAACCAAACCGTGTTATACTTGTGGTCAATCATGATCAATACCATCGATGAACGAGTCATTAAAACATTCAAGCTTACAACTTTCAAGATTATGCATTAACTTCACAATTTCAACTTCATAAAAATATGACAGTGAATACCAATCAAATACAAGTCGGAGTAAAGTCAAGAATACCCACAAGAATCCTTTCACTCAATGAGACGCATCATAACAAACCAACCATATTCTCATCACCAAGCACTACTTCAAAATCTAATTCACCATTATAAGCAGAGTAGTGCAACAACTACGGAATTTTAAAGAGTAACTTACGTTGTGATGGATTCGAAAGATGAACTTGCAAGATTAGATGAGAAAGAAGAAAAACTTTGAGAGAATAAGGGAGCTTAGGCGGCGCCTATCTTGAGAAAACAATGGAATTTTGTTCTAAGGTTGAGGATCTATTTAAAGGCTAAGCCATGGGTCGGGTTTGATCCATGTACAATCGGGTTAGGAGGCAAAAAAGGATAAGTAGGCGGCGCCTAATTCTTTGCCTATGCTTAGCATAGGCGGCGCCTTGCCTATCGCCTAGATTGGCATAGGCGGCGCCTATGACATTGCCTATGTGAGGCAGTGAGCATAGGCAATGGAATAGGCGGCGCCTATAGCATTGCCTACATTGGTATAGACCTTGCCTTGTCCATTGACTATGTGAGGCAGTGAGCATAGGCAATGGCATAGGCATTTCCTTGTCCGTTGCCTAAATTTGCATAGGCATTGCCTTGTTCGTTGCCTAGATTGGCATAGGCAATGCCTAACCTATAGCCTTTGCTCCATCATTCCTCACTTACCACCTTTAGCATGGCTCACTTTCAAATTAAAATTTGGGACTAATCTCCTCCTTTGTATATCTTGCACCTGTACTTAATCAAAAACAACAAAAATGATTAGAAGGATGGGTTGCCTCCCACCAAGCGCCTTAGTTTTGGTCGTGGCTCGACTCTTCTTTTTACATTTTTATTTATCAAAAAAAAACTCCTAGTGAAACAAAAATGATTAGAAAGATGGGTTGCCTCCCATGTAGTGCTTGATTTATTGTCGCGGCACGACATAGTCATCTCGAGTACTCAGACTTCCTCAAGATATATGGTGGCTATACATTTGATCGAATCGGTTGGACCGATATATAGCTTCACTCTTTGGCCATTCACCTTAAAGACACCACCATCATTGTTTTCTAACTCCACTACTCCTGATGAGTAAACTTGGATGATTCTGAATGGACCAGACCATTTAGATTTCAACTTACCTGGAAACAGCTTCAGTCTGGAGTTGAAAAGAAGTACCAAATCGCCCTTCTGAAAGTTTCGTTGGACAATCCTCCGATCATGGTACTTTTTCATCCTTTCCTTGTAGAGATCTGCTCTTTCATACGCATGTAGACGGAATTCATCTATCTCATTCAGCTGTTCCAACCTCAGATTAATAGAATCATCCCAATTCAAGTTTAGCCGCTTCAGCGCCCATAGTGCTTTATGTTCTAGCTCAATTGGCAAGTGACAATCCTTCCCATAAACTAGTTGATATGGTGACATGCCAATTGGTGTCTTAAACGCAGTCCTATATGCCCATAAGGCATCATCCAACTTTTTGGACCAATCTTTCCTACTGGCATTCACAGTCTTCGCAAGGATTAGCTTGATCTCCCGATTAGAAACCTCTACCTTCCCACTAGTTTGTCGGTGATATGGTGTAGCTACCTTGTGTTGCTTAACCCCATATTTTACCAATACGGCTCTGAACAGCTTATTGCAAAAATGTGAACCTCCATCGCTTATGATGGTACGAGGTACCCCAAAATGAGAGAAGATATTTCTCTTTAAGAACGCTACAACACGCTTACCTTCATTATCATCTAGCGCTACTGCTTCGACCCATTTGGATACATAATCCACAGCAACTAGGATATATTTTATCCCAAATGAAATCACAAATGGGCCCATGAAATCAATACCCCATACATCAAATAGTTCTACTTCAAGAATTTTAGACATGGGCATCTCATGGTGCTTCGAGATAGAGCCTTGCCTCTGACACTGATCACATCTTCTCACAAAATCGTAAGCATCCTTGAATAATGAAGGACAGTAATAGCCACTTTGGAGTACCTTCCTTGCCGTTCGATCACCTGCATGGTGACCCCTAACTTGGGAAGCATGACTTGCTTCCAGTATGCTAGGAACCTCCATATCTGAGATGCATTGCCTAATAATACCATCAGTACAATGTCAAAAGAGATACGGTTCATCCCAGAAGTAGTGTTTCACATCATGCATGAACTTTCTCTTTTGATGAAAGGAGAGATGCTCAGGAATCACTTTACTTACCATGAAGTTCGCAAAGTCTGCATACCACGGTAAGTCTTCCACCATAGTGGCTAGGATTTCTACGTCGTGAAATGCATCATCAATATCAAGGTCGGGTTGTACTATGTGCTCACTCTCAAGTCTAGATAGATGATCAGCTACTTGGTTTTCGCAACCTTTTCTATCCTTTACCTCGAAATCAAATTCTTGAAGCAGTAACACCCACCTAATTAGCCTTGGCTTAGCATCCTTTTTTGCCATTAGATATCGTAGAGCCGCATGATCTGTATGAACCACTACTTTGGTTTCTCACAAGTAAGCGCAGAACTTTTCAAAAGCATAAACAACTGTTAGAAGCTCTTGTTCAGTGATGGTATAGTTCTTATGTGCTCCATTCAAGGCCTTGCTCGCATAGTAGATTGGATGAAATAGCCTTTCTCTTTTCTGACCAAGTACAGCACCCAAGGCTACCCCGCTTGCATCACACATAACTTCAAAAGGTAGAGACCAATCGGGTGCTACAATAATAGGAGCTTCAATTAGCTTTCCTTTGAGACATTCAAATGCCTTCAAGCAATCTTCACCAAAGTCAAATTTTGCCTCCTTCTCCAAAAGTTTGCATAATGGGCTAGCAATCTTGGAGAAGTCTTTAATAAACCTCCGATAAAAACCTGCATGACCGTGAAAACTACGCACCCCTTTTACAGAAATTGGAGGTGGTAATCTCTCGATAACTTCAATCTTGGCTCGATCAACCTCAATTCCCCTTTCAGAGACTTTATGCCCAAGAACAATGCCTTCCTTAACCATAAAGTGACACTTATCCCAATTTAACACCAGGTTGAATTCAACACATCTCTGCAAAGCCATACTCAGATTTGCCAAGCATGATTCAAATGACTCACCTACAATAGAAAAGTCATCCATAAACACCTCCAACGTGTCTTCGACCATATCAGAAAAAATGGACATCATACATCGCTGGAAAGTAGCAGGTGCGTTACATATCCCAAATGGCATTCGTTTGAAGGTAAACGTACCATACAGGCATGTAAAAGTGGTCTTCTCCTGATCTTCAGGAGCAATGCAAATCTGATTGTATCCGGAATAACCATCTAAGAAACAGAACCATCCCTTCCCTGCCAATCGATCAAGTATTTGATCCATGAATGGCATTGGAAAGTGATCCTTTAACGTCCACGAATTCAGCTTCCGATAGTCCATGCACACTCTCCACCCTGTGACAGGTCTGAGTGGAATTAGCTCATTCTTTTCATTTGCGACTACTATCATGCCCCATTTCTTGGGCACACATTGCACTGGACTCGCCCATTTACTGTCTGAAATTGGGTACACCATCCCTGCATCTAACCACTTAATAATTTCTTTCTTCACCGCCTCTTGCATAGGTGGATTCAAATGACGTTGGTGCTCAATGGTGGGTACGCAATCTTCCTCGAGCTGAATCTTGTGCATACATATCCCAGGAGGGATACCAATTATATCATCAATAGTCCAACCAATGGCTCTCTTGTACCTCTTCAGAACAGAGATGAGAGCCGTTACTTGCTGTTTACCTAAATCAACCGCAACAATAACCGGAAGTGTATTCCCACTTCCCAAGAACGCATACTTTAGATGACTGGGGAGCTCTTTCAATTCTAGCACTGGTGGCTCTTCAATGGATGGTTTCGCTGGCGGTGACGGTAGATTCTTAAGGTCAAGGTCCAGCTTCTTAGGGGCATGAGAATTGGACCCCATTCCTGTTAGAGCACGAATAGTTTCTTCATACTCTTCAACATCCTCATGCTCAAAGTTCAAAAGTACAGCAGACAATGGCTCAACAGTAAGATACTTCTCTACAGATATTTCTTTCTTATCCTCATAATAAACATCAGCTATAGAGAACACATTCATATCTTTAGGCTGCTTCATTGATTTGCATAGATCAAAATGGACCACTTCGTCATTCATCCGAAATAAAAGCTCGTTTGCTCAGAAATTAATAAGCACACTTCCTGTTGTGAGGAAAGGGCATCCCAAGATTATGGGAACTTCAGAATCTACCTCGCAATCCAAAATAACAAAGTCTGCAGGAAAAATGAAGGAATAAACTTTCACCAGTACATCATATAAGATACCAACAGGTCATTTTACCGACCTATCTGCCATCACGAGCCGCATATTGGTTGGTGTAGGATCGCCCAACCCCAACTGTTTATAAATAGATAGCGACATCAAATTGATGCTAGCCCCCAAATCGCACAATGCCTTAGCAAAATCCAAGGATCCAACCGTGCAAGGAATAGTGAAAGCACCAAGATCCGCCTTTTTCAGTACTAATGATCTCGTGGCTATTGCACTACAATGATGAACATTATCTGCCAGTTCATAACTTGTTGCCCTTTTCTTTGTCAAAAGGTCCTTCATGAATTTGGCGTATCCTGGCATCTGCTCCAGTGCCTCCACCAAAGGCACATTAATAGTCAACTTCTTCAATATAGTCATGAATTTACTGAACCTAGTGTCATCAGCTTTCTTCTTCAGTCTCTTAGGAAAAGGTGGTGTTGGAGTTGGGAGAGTTTTCTCCACCACTTCCTTTTTATCTTGCTTTCGATTATCAATCTTTTCAGGCTGGTGACATCTAGGTGTAGTGTCATGAACGTTCTCATTCTGATTTTCAGCTTCTACAGAATCATCACAATCTGCTGCAATAACATTCTCTTCTGTAATATCAACCGCCTGCTTGCCTTTGGATGGATTTTCCAATACCTTACCACTCCTGGTAGTAATAGCCATACATGATCCATAATTCCTTGGGTTCTGCACAGTGTCGCTAGGTAAGGTACCAACTTTTCTTTGATTGAGTGCCGCTGATAGTTGACTCAATTGTTGTTCCAGCTGTTTTATTAAAGTGGAATGCGAATCAACCAATTGATTTATTGAGGACAAATCATTTTTTACCTCAGTTACTCCCGTTTTGGTTGCCTCCACTCCTTTCAACAACTTAGCCATCATATCTTCCATGGACATCTTTCCAGAGCCAGATGCCGCAGCCTCACGATTTCCAGAAGGAACATACAAACCACTCCTGTCAGTCTTATTCTTGAATCCGGAATTTTCATAATAGTTCCGACCTTGGTTTCCTTGGGCATTGCCTCAGAAACCCCCCTGATTATTTAAATAATTTGCTTCCTCCTCAGAATCGGATTCATCTCTACCCTGTGATACAACAGCCTTAACCTTTTCTGTCTTTCCTGATAATAAATTCTTGGTAAGAAGGTCCATCTGCATTTTTATGTGAGTCATATCTTGGTCACGTTCCTCTTCTCTTCGCCTCTGTTCTGCTGTCATTCTAGTAGATACAGTAGAGCTTGCTACCTCAGAATCCCTGGTATGCCAAGCTCTACTCTGTTTTTTCATACGATCCAGCATATCACCAGCCTCAATAAAAGTAAGGTCCATGAATGATCCACCTGCATCATTATCAACCACTGGCTTAGTCACCGAGTTCAACGCCCTGTATAATATTTCCATCAAGTGGATGTTGGTCATCTGATGATTTGGGCACCACATAAGCTTCTTCTTGAACCTCTCCTATGTTTCGTGGAGAGCTTCAGTTGGAAGCTGTCAAAAATTAATGATCTCATCTCGTAACTGTGCTCTTTTGGATGACGGAAAGAATCTTTCTAGGAAAGCATCTTTCAGTTGCCTCCAATTAGTAATAGAGTCAGGAGTCATCCCGTTCAACCATAGAGTTGCCTCTCCAGATAGAGACAATGGAAATAAGCGCAGTCGAATTGCATTCTATCCAACTCCTGGATTGTCAAACGACTTGCATGTTGAGATAAAGTTGATCAGATGCATATTCGGATCATCGCCTGCAAGTCCACCAAATAACCCTTTTAGTTGTAATAGATGGATCATGGTGATGGTGATATTGAACTTGGCTCCGGGTGCCAAGGTTGGAGTAATAATAGCCCCTGTGGCACCAGCTGCATCCAAATCGTCATCATCATCATCGAAAGGGGCCTGCACAGCTCAGCGTTCAGGTCTCATTCTAGCTTGACGATCTCTCCTGTTCACAGGTGCTGTCACCTCACCAGCACGCATTGGATTTAATAACTCATCATCACCCAGGTCCTCTTCATCAAGATTTGTTGCCCGACCTGGGTTATCAATATTCTGTTGATGCACTTGAGCAGCTGCCAATGCAGTTAATCTTTCCTGCTCCTGTTGAGCAGCCATCCGTTCAAGGTTTTGTTGCGCATCCATTCTGCCAATAAGATGTGGTTCAGGATTTATAGGTAATAACGGTTGACCAGAACTTCGTGTATTTGGCATGCACTCCAATAATCCTGAACAAAACAAAAACAACAAACAAAAAGTAAAATTCGAGAATCTTTGACCAAAGGGTCTATTAACTAGCACAAACTAAGTTGACAACCGAAGTCCCCGGCAGCGGCGCCAAAATTTGATATGTCCAAATTACAACTCTCGTTAGAAAGTGTAAGCGGTCGCTGTCAAATATAGAACCCCACTGGGTTGGGAGTCGAATCCCACAGGGAATACTCTGGTCACTAAGTGTTGCAATTATTAGTAGATTGTTGGTCGAAAATTCCACGGAAAAAGGGGGGTTTGGTTTAGGCGTGAACTAATATTATCAAAGTAACAATGGAACGATTTGCGTAGTAAGATTTAATCACAGAGATTGATAAGTTAGGGTTATGTCCACCTTATAAGTTCTACTTCTCTATTAACTATGAGTAACACGGAATTTAGACATGCATGCACTTATAGAGAATCGTATTCTAATTCTAAGTCCAAGTGTTTCTCAACCATAAAGAATTTATTTTTCTTTAGCTCTCTCGAGCCTAAAGTGTATAACAAATGGTACAAATTCTCGAAGAAGTTAATCCGGTTAAGGCATTAACGTATAAATAGGGGTTGGAAACCTTATTTCTTTGTCACACTCTCTTTTCCAAACATGTAACTTTTCTCTCGAACAAGTTAATGCTATAATGGCGTATTCTCTATGTTTGCAACCATAAGAATTCAATCAAAACGAAGAGAGTAATGATATAAGTAGCATAACACATCAAGAATTCACAAACTCATAGCAATAGATAGTATCTTACAAGGTTTCCATAACCCTAACAGATAAGTT
Source organism: Capsicum pubescens (assembly GCA_030864215.1). Taxonomy (NCBI): domain Eukaryota; kingdom Viridiplantae; phylum Streptophyta; class Magnoliopsida; order Solanales; family Solanaceae; genus Capsicum; species Capsicum pubescens. The sequence continues at coordinate 72,765,235 of CM061545.1, forward strand.
TAGCTACTCATGAATACAACGGAAATCAAAGTAGACATCATCATCATACCAAAACTTAGAGAAATCTCGGCTATGGAGATGAAACGTGTTTTCTTTCTCCGTTGCTCAAGTGAACCATTTTCTGCTTTCAAAACCCGTACAAAAATCCTCCCCCGTGAATTCAATAATAATCGAATGATAATGCTAATGATAATGATGCTGAAAAATTCAGCAATAAGGTTTTTAATAGCATCCTTGTCTAATAAGTTGCTACTGCATCCTTAAGTATTTAAAAATACTGGGTTTGCCCGGGAAAAAGTTCCCATGCATCACATTCAGTCCAAAAGCTGCCTTCCCTCTTATGTGAAGTTTTCCTTTGCTGCCCACAGGTCCACAAAGTGCTGAAATGTTCATTATTAGTACCTGAAAAACATGCTAATCATATAGGTCAGCTCACTTAAAGGAAAATGGACTAAAAGTGCAAGAATTATATATTTTATCCTCAAAACTTAGCCAAAACATAGGTAAATTATGGTGCTTAGACGTATAAATACACCCAACATCACCTACATGTTGTGTTAGTATTATGTGCATATATTATGCCCCACAAGTGTTTGATGAATTGCCCACGTGAGTTGAATAGAGAAATTATATCATGTTAGCATGTATGCAAGTTCATGTCATGCAAGTATTTTCTTGAATGTCCAATGAATGAATGATGATTAAGTAGTAATTACCACATCTCAAGATTTTTTCATGTCTTTTAAGTTTATGCAATCGAGTCCTGGGGCTATTTAATACCCGACAATTTAGCTGCTTGACTAGAGCCATGGTTAGTCACAGAGTAGAATCAGGCATGTCTCGATCAATAGAATTCAGTCAGTTAACAGAATTCAGTAGTATTCCATCAGTCCACGAAACTCAGTGAACTCAGTTCAGTTTAGTTATACAGTACGATCAGTAACAATTCAGTCTAGCCTAGTACAATTTTGAATTCAGTTCAGTGTCTATTTAGTTGGGAGTAGGATTCAGCACCGAGTGAGCCCAAGGATGGGGAATCACCTGCCCGTAGAGGGTGAAATCCTTAGAAGCATTCCTTGCATTCCAGAACTGCGTAGTCATCGTAGGTGTAGACATCAACCTGGCAGTTGAGGGTTGATGAGGTGTTCTACCTGCCAATTGAGGGTACCACCATTCTCGTTTAGAGTACCTGCCAGATGAGGGTGACTCAACATTTGTCCTTACCCGTGGCGTGGTATTGACACCCTTCCAACTAGGGTTACAGGTTTGACCCCAAATCAGTTAGAGAAGGGGCATATCGGTTAGATGATTAGTTCCCATAGTCTCAGTTTCAAATTAAGTCTCAGTATGGAACTCAGTTCAGTTCCATAGATTCAGAACTGCCAGGCATAGTTACTCAGCTCAGTACGGGACTCAGTATAGTTCCATAGAATTAAGACTGCCAGATACAGTCATTCAGTTACCAGTAATCCAGTATTCGATATTATTATGATCTCAGTACAGTTTTCATATTCATGTATGTACTCTCATTCAGTCATACTCATGTTATTCAGATATTATTGTTCATGTATGTGAACCCCTGGACTTCAGCCTACCTTACTGAGCATTCCAGTACATTCAAAGTACTGACGCATGCTTTTCTTTTATTCTATGATGTCTTATATCATAGGTTCAGACGCACGGGCTCCAAAGCACCCTTAGTAATTCAGATTTTCAGCAGTCAGCGTAGTGGTGAGTCTTCATAGTTCGAGGACATGGTTCTTTCAGTATTTCAGTATTATTTTCAGTAGTCGGAGTTAGTTGGGGACTTGTCCCATCACCTCCACAGTTCAGACAGTTTAAAGGCTTTTCAGTCTAGAGTATTTTTAAACAGTTGTTTTGTTATTCAGTACTTAATTCAGTATTGGTATTTTGATACCGCATCTAGATTTTATTACAGATTTGAACCTTATGGCATATGTTTCTGCCTATTTCTGCAATTATTTAAGTATTTATTTCATAGTTATTGCAGCAAGTACCAGTCATGGGTTAGCTTGTGGTCCCTTGGGACTATGAGCACCATGTAGCATCCAGGGTACAGACTCGGGGCGTTACATAATAGATTATTGATTTACCCAATAACCTAATATTAAAAAAAATTAATATCGAATGAATAATTCAATAATTTTATTTTATAAAATCATCAAAAACTCGTTAACCCTATAACAATAAATCAATAGCATTTTTTTATTCGATCTATTGGTCAATTTGATTTTTGCACACCCCTGGGCCTTATTTACATACAATCACATAACTGTTTTTATGACCTCATATACATATAAAACACGTATACCCTTTAAATATTGATATCATTCTTTAAAATACATATACAAAAATATTTATTTTCTATGAAATACATATACAACTATAAATTTCAGGTCTTATTCACATACAAATACATACCTATTTTATGATATCAAATATATACAACACATAAACCCATTAAACACTGTCATCATTCTTTGAAATACATATACAAAAACATTTATTTGTTATAAAGTGCATATACGAGTGCAAAATTTTTGACTTTGTTCGCATACAAATACATAACTATTTTTATGACATCAAATACATATGCAAAATATTGAAAGTAGCCAATTCAGTGTAGTCGCTTAAAGATTTTTTTTTCATCTTTCAATTTGTAGGGTTCAATCTTCAAACGAAGTTAAAATTAGCAGCCTATTTATATTATGATACGTATTGGCCAAGTCTGGCTCTTTTTGTCATCATCCATGGCTAAAGCTCAAAGATCACCATTAATGGCGAAACTTCAAGTAAAGAAAGGAAAAAAAATTAAGAAAATATATAAATTGATAGTAATGATGGAACACGATTTTGGGTAGAAAAGGTTTGAACTCATGTAGAATTTGAATTCTAAAAAGGGAAAAGTCATGGTTTCCACCTCAAACCATACATGAAAAGTCTAGGTCGCACCCAAACTATCATAGTGACCTATTACACACCTATACTATATAAAAGTAAAACTACTACCTCCCTGTGACACCCTTGCCTAAGTTTAATGAGTGAAGTATACTTCACTCGCCCTGTGGTGATGCCATGTGTTTAATTTAATTTTTCTATTTAATTAATGGACCCTTAAATAAATCTAACCCGACCCAACTAATTTAACCCAATTCTAACCCGATCCAACCCAACCCAACCCAAATATTTCACCCTACCCAATCTATTCGGGTAGAATATGAATTAAATATCTTCTTCTTTCTACCCAACTAATTTAAATATCTTCTTCTTCCTTTTTCATTATTGATAAATTAAAGGAAAAAGAGAAACAAACAATGGTAAAACATGTATTGAGTATAGAAGTTATGGTGAAATTTCAATAGGTGGTGATAACACCATTATTGCCGGTGGCAGGTGTGGGAAGAGGAAGACAAAAAGGAAAAGGGAAAGTTGTAACGACCTAATTTACTGAACTGGAATGTTACACGGTGCTCATGACCCCGAAGGACCACAAGCTAACCCATGACTGATATCTGTACTTGTATACTGCATAAGATAACATAATAGTGTAGAAACATGCACTGAAAGTCCATAAGGTTCGATCATAAACATAACTGAATAACGTAACATCTGTGTGGGGTAATAGAATACCCAAAACAAAACTAAAGTCTAAAATATAATAGTCTGTAGCTAGTCTGCATCTAGTCTGAAAGCCTCTACTGTCTGAAGAATCTGAATAAGGAGTTGATGGGACATGTCCCCAACTAACTCCAACTAATAAGCTAATTAATGAGATACTAGAAAATTATTATGTCCTCGAAGGATGAGGACTCACTTCTACTTTGACTGCTGAAACTGGAATCTACTGCTGATCTAGAACTCGTGTCTCTGAACCTATGGTGTAACATAAAAAGAAAGCACCATATCACAAATACGTCAGTACATATGTACTGAGTATACATGTGAGGTAGGCTAAATGCAAGGGTTCACATGCATGCTAATGCTAACTGACTATCTAACATAAACATGAGAATGTATACATAATTATGTAACTATAACTGACAATGTGATATCGTGATTACTGAATCTAAATACTGATAACATGACATGAATGATAACATGAATGACTGTATCTGAGTATAACTGATAACGTGGGTGACTGTAACTGACATTCCTAAATCTGATGGAACTATCTGAGTTTCGTACTATATATGCGTTGATTATATCTGACAGTCTTGAAATTTGAAGAACTATCTGAGTTCTGTTACTGAGACTGATTGACTGTATCTGACAGTCCTAATTTTGTAACATGAAACTGTGGGAAGTAGTATCTAACTAACATGCCCCAAATATGCTATAATAGCTGAGCTGGGGTGCAATATTATACCCTGATCGGAAGGGTGTCAATACCACGCCACTGGTAAGTACAACATATGACTAACCCTCATATGACAGATAACTCTAGTGAGAACGGTGGGAATCCTCACATAACAGGTTACGACACCTCATCTACCCTCATATAGCAGGCTATGATGTCTAAACCTATGCTAGCTACATAGTTCTAGAATGCAAGGATTGCTTCTAGGAATCACACCCTTGTATAATAGGTGAGTCCCCATCCTTGGGTTTACTCGGTGCTAATTCCTACTCCCATCTAAATGGACACTGAACATGATTTACTGAACTGAATTGAGCATGGATTGAGTTACTGAACTTTCGTTGCTGATGGAATACTACTGATATCTGACAACTAACTGAGTCATAAGATCATGGAGATTTTTCCTGAGTCATAAGACTATCTGAAGTCTAAGAGTTCATAGCTTGACTGAGAGTATCGTGAAAACATGACATGGATCTAGGCACACAGTTAAATGTTTGGGCATAAGTACCCCCAGGACTCGATGAGAAGAAACTGACATAACATGGCTTACTTGAACACATGTCCAACAACACAATTCATAATTCATATATTGAAGCACTTCATCTAACATGTGATATGCATAAGCTTGTACATACATAGGGATTTCATGATATCATACTTGTACGGCATTGTTCCTTCATCTAGGAATTTAATCATACACATAATAGGCATAGAATGTGTAAACAACATTATACAACAATCAAACATCACGATTCATCTCTAATTTCATCATTCAAGGGTTTAAATCTTAGGGTTGCATGAATCTATGGCTATAGTAATTAAATCCACATAGAAACTATCAACAATCATGGATTAGAATCCAATTTCATATTTATCAACATAAAAGAGAACATACAAAGCATGAAAACATGAAGAAAATTCATAACTTGTAGTTAAAAAGGATTCTTGGACTTCATGGACGAAAGGAGTCCATGAATAAACACTATGAATCCCTTAGATCGTGATTTCGTAAAGATTGATGGTGAAACCTTCTTAAAATTGGACCTTCTATGAAAACCCTAGCTTGAGTTCTTGAGAGTATTTGAGAAAAACATCAATATTTTGGATGAATAAGGGCTAAATCTCGTGTTTGGAAGCTTATATAGGGGGGAAAATTGACCCTTTTAACCCTGAACACATAATTTAATTTTCAGTAAAATTTTCCGAATTGGACCCTTGGCGCGATGCGGCGTTATCACGCCGTGTCACTGGAAATTGACAATTGGGAAACTGCACGGTGGCGCGACCCGGAGCTATCGCGTTGCCACCTTATCTACGACCTGGAAGTTTGGCGCGATATGCCAGTATCGTGGAGCAATAATGGAATTCAACAATTTCCATTTGAGTTATCTTCGCAACACGCTGAAGGCTCAGGTCAAACACTGTCTCACAAAAAAGGACCTAACTCTTCGCCCGGGTGTCGGATTTGGGTGAATTATATATTGATGGAAAACTTATTCAATTTTTCACGTGATAGAAAGTGAAAATTATGGAAATAAAATGTGTAAAAGAATTAATTCTTATTTCAAAGAAAGTTCTAACATCCTTGAGAGGATTTTCAAGCTAAGAAAACACACGGGTATTACAAAGTTTCATTGCCAATTGTAAGGCACCATTGGAATTTAGTAGTGATGCGGGTGCAAATTTGTGGTTCTTTTTGTAACTTTGGATGTTAAAAATGGTGATATTGTGATTCTGATGGCAATTTTAGTAGTGAATGTTGAATTTTATGGTGGTTGTTTGTGATTTTTGTGATACTAATGGTTGTATTGTGATTCTGATAATGAAATCTATGGTGGATTCTTAAAATTATTTGTGGTGAAGATTTGAGTTTGATGATGATGGTGTCAATGATGGTGTTTTAATGGTGATTTTGGAGAAAAAGAAGCAATTGAAGAATGCAGGACACACATATTAAAATGAATAAATAAGAAAATTTAATTTTATTAACATTTTTTTAATTGAAAAATAATTAATCTAACTGTATATATTAAGAAGAATATTAGGAGTACTTAATGATATAATGATAAATGAAATAGTGACACGTGTGGAATTATGTCATTTTAATTTTTTTTCCTTACTCTCACGTACCTTAGAAGGGTGAATACACCTTCTCTGCCAAGTCACCTTCTAAGGTGGAAATAGTTTCACTTTTATATAGTATAGGTGTGTAATAGGTCACTATGATAGTTTGGGTGTGATCTAGACTTTTCGTGTATAATTTGAGGTGGAAACCATGACTTTTTCCTACTAAAAAATAGGAGAGAAATTGAGAAAGGAAAAGTTAAAAAATGAAGTGGGATAAATGTTGAACCGTGAAAATAGGGGGAGTTAACAATGTAATTGTATGAGGTATTGGCTGACCCTAACCAAAATATTGTTATCTCTGGTACATGAATTAATTTATTTAAAGTGTTATTATGTATCTTATTTAAAAACTTAAAGAAAAATCGCATACGTATACTATTTAAGGCCTAAAATTACAATACATAAATATACAATTTTAATTTTACAAAAGCTAGCTTTTATTTACAAAATACTATTATATGTACCCATGCAATGCATGGATAATATTAAAATATTATTTTTATGTTTTATATTGAAATGTCTCGTCGACCATGTTAAATCATATTACCTTAAAAAAATTCAACTATCATGTTATTTCTCAACGAAATTTGAAATTCAAAAAAATCTAACCCCCTCCCTTTACCCACATTCCACCCTTACCCCTATCCCCACCTCCACTTTCATACTATTTCCCCTAACCCCTCAATTTTTAAATACACATACACATAGATAGATAGATAGATAGATAGATAGATAGATAGTTAGATGGATGGATGGATGGATAGATGGATGGGCGGATGGACGGATGGACGGCTGGATGGACAGATGGACGGATGGATGGATAGATAGACGGATGGATGGATAGAATAGATGGATGGATGGATTGATAGATAGATGGAAGATGGATGGATAGATATATTGATAGATGGATAGATAGATAGATGGATGGATAGATGGATAGATAGATAGATGGATGGATGAATGGATAGATGGATAGATAGATAGATAGATAGATAGATGGATGGATGGATGGACGGATAGATGGATGGACGGATAGACGGATGGATGGATGGATAGATGAACGGATGGATAGATGGATGGATGAATGAACGGATGGATGGATGGACGGATGGATAGATGGATTGATAGATATATACAAGATGGATGGATGGATAGATAGATGGATGTATGGATAGATGGATGGATAGATGGATGGATAGATGGATGGATGGATAGATGGATGGATGGATGGATAGATAGATAGATGGATAGATGGATGGATAGATAGATGGATAGATGGATGGATAGATAGATGGATGGATGGATGGATAGATGGATGGATAGATAGATGGATAGATGGATGGATGGATAGATGGATAGATGGATGGATGGATAGATGGATGGATGGATGGATGGATAGATAGATGGATAGATAGATGGATAGATGGATAGATAGATGGATAGATGGATAAATGGATAGATGGATAGATGGATAGATGGATTGATGGATTGATGGATAGATAGATATATCGATAGATAGATAGATAGACAGATAGATAGATAGATACTAAGTTACTCGAACTCTTCACTTTCGGTGTCGTACCCATGTCGACACGACATGGGTGTGGGTGTGGGATCCGTATCCGATCTGGTCAACCAATTTTGGGTACTTTTACCAAAATCAACTAGGAAAGTACGGACAGATTTATGAAATTCTTTAGTCAAAACAAAAGCTAAGGTGGAATCGAAGAAAATGGAATACCTTATATATAGAAATTTCTATGTTAATGCTTTACCTTTTATCTCCTTTCAGGATTTTCTTCTTGAAAAATATTTTCTCCTCTAGTTTTCCATGTGATATCTCATAATTTATGTTTTATAATTCTATTTTTAGATAGTTAAATTATTTTTTGTAGAATTCCCACACCCGTATCCATCCCTAGATCCATATCCCCGAATCTTTAAATTGAAATCATGAAGGATCTGACCTCTAGATCCGTACCTGTATCAGACACCCGCACCCGAGTCCGAGCAACTTAGGATAGATAGATAGACAGATAGACCGACAGACAAATAGACAGACAGACAGACATACAGATAGATAGATAGATAGATAGATAGATAGATAGATAGATAGATAGATAGACGTATTCAACTACCATATTATTTCTCAATGAAATTTGAAAAAAAGAAGAAGATAAAAGACATAAAGAGACCATTAAAGTTGTCTTAAATTTTCATAAAGACACCTAAAGTGTGTGGATGTCCTATTATCCCATTAAACTAGTTCGAGCCACAATAAATACACCAGTCTGACCTATTTTTAGAGCAAGTACAAATTTACGGACGAGGATGTGCGTGAGTAAGTTAGAATTTACCCCAAGCCAATATAAAATTATCATGTGGCATTAAAAACTTGTCTTCTCCAAACAACTCATCTTCTCTAATAATTCATCTTCTCTAAATGAGAAAAAAGAGGAATTCACATAATTTTCTTCCACCGATGTAAAAAAAATTGATGTTTCTCCTTCATCCATTCACTTTAATCCAAACCCCATTCATGAAAACAAATTTCTTACTCTTCGATTTTATATTTCATCTCCCATCAAATATCAAAATTTGATTCTCTTTTTCTGATTTTTTAACGATGTTCATCGGAGACGACATAAATTGATCTGAAAATATCAGATCCCTTATCCACCTCAACTTTAGCACAATCAACAACTGTTGCACCACTATTATTGCCTCCAAAGATGGCGGCATCAGTAGATTAGAAGAAGAAAGTAATTAACATTGATGCAGATTCAAAGTGATACTAATTTTGAATTGAAAATATCATTACAACGATGAAAAATTTAAAAAAAGGGAAGAACATCGGAGAGACTTGGCCATAAATGATCTTGGATGTATTTATACACAAAATTACTATGTTTTACCCATATTTGAGATAAGTTTTGAGAACAAAATATCTTGATTCATATGTTTTATCTTACTTTTTATATAAATGATCTAACCAATGTGATTAGTACAATTTCAGGAGTAAATAAAGCATATGGAGACATAGTAAGATCATGAAACGCAAAGAACACAAGAGGAGAGCAAAATAACATATTCAGAAGATATGTTGCACCGTAAATCCTAAGGTGCACACTAAGCTTCACGCCGCAACCCCTAGGGTGAGCGTTGAGCTTCGCATCGCGACCCTTGGGGTATGCGATGAGATGCGCGCCTCCAAGACCTGGTACGTGGAAAATTTGTTCTATTAAATTACGTTTAAGGGCTTGGGGGTAATTTTAAAAGACAGTTATAAATACCCCAAGCCTGGTTTTGAATATTTGTTACGTATTTTTAGAGCAGAGAAGTGGAGGCTAATCATTTCTATTAGGGTTCATCTTATAATCTCAAACAATCTTGGATTTTGGTATGAACAATTTGATTTATTTGATGTTATTTCTAATCATGATTGACTAAGATTTTTAGCTAGGGTTATGGGAACCTTGTAATCAACAATCTAAGCTATAGGTTTTTGAGTTTATATTAAAATTGTTCTTATATCCTATTCTTTTCATTCTTAATGAATTCTCATGGTTGCAAACTTGAGAGTGTGCCTTTAAACACAACTTGCTTGAACAAAAGAGTTGTTGTTTGGAAAAGAGAGTAGTGAAAATGAGTTGGAGTCTTCAATCTCTAATTTTTTAATTAATGCCTTAACCAGATTAATTTCTTGGAGAATACGTATAATTATCTTTACCACTTTAAGTTTGAGAAAGTTAACATGTGTCTTTCCTTGAAGGTTGATAAACACATGGATTGAACTTTTAAATATGTTCCTCTATAAGTACAATATATATATATGAATTCATATAACCCACAATTGGAATGAATTGAAATAATAAGGTGAACATAACCCTAGTTTACCATTTCTCTGTGTTCAAACATTACAAGAATTTTCTCATTATTTTCAAACTGAAATCACTAAATTATATTTTACACTATTGTCGGAGAATACAATTGTCAATTAAGTTTATGTATTTTAACTGATTGTTAGTCAAGTTTCCTAAACTTCACTTTTGTTTGTTGATTTTGGAATTGCAGGCTATTGATTTTGTATACCACATACATGATGGCCATCCAAGCCTCTAGTACCTTATGAACCTGAACATCAAAGGACTTTGAGAAGAAATGTAGAAGCACAATATAAGGAAGATAGGTTGGCTGCATTAGCCAATGCCCAGGTGAACCAAAAAAATATTGATATACCAGTTCATGTAAGGAATATGGATGATGATGACCTGGGAGATAATAAGTTGGTTGACCCAATAAACAGGCGATGTACTGATAGTGCTACACCAGTCAAATGTAATCAACAATTAGGAGGCAGAGGACGCCAACAACTTGTAGTGGAATTTACCCTGGACAATAATGATACTAATTTGGATGGAGTTGGTGCTACTGGAGCAATTTTTCTACGGCCATTGTCTCCAGGATTAAAGTTCAACATCACTAGCACAATGTTTCAGCTACTCAACTTGAAGGATTTCTTTAGTGGACTACCTGGTGATGATCCGAACGTGCACTTGGTGAACTTCATTAACATTTGCAAATCATTTGACTATCCTGGAGTTAAACAAAATGCAATTTTTCTGAGGTTGTTCCTGTTGTCTCTATCTAGGAAGGAACCTCTATGGCTGATTGAGCTGGCACCAGATTCTATAACAAACTAAAGGCAACTGATGTCACGACCCGAGGCTACCCCCTAGTCATAACACGGTGCTTAAGGATACAAGTGACCCCAAGCTAACCCATGATCTAGCACAAGTTGTAAATACTGAAGGAAAATAACAAAATACTATGTGGAAGTCATTTAATAAATGTATAAATAGTCAAGTCAATAGCAAAGGAGTCGAAAATACATCATTGAAAACATAACTAATTGTCTAACTATATGAAAGCAACTAAACATAAGGAGTTGATGGAACAAACCCCCGACTAACTCCAACTGACTGTAATAAAAAGTACTGAAAGTAACTATGGATAACTTGTCCTTGAAGGATGAGGACTCACTATAGTTATTGTTGAATGGCATACGAACTGTCTAAGTACGATCAGGGAACTGAGCATCCGAACCTATGTTATAAGATAGCATAGCGTAAAAGAAAGTATGTGATCAGTACTTTGAATGTACTGGTATGTGAGATAAGGACTAGCTAATATCTATAAATATAGAATGGTACTGAAAATGAATGCATAAACATGTAAATCAAATGCAAGACCAAGTAAAGTATGTGCTGAAATAATCTATAAAACTGTTTAACTAAATAATTGATAGACTGGACACTTGGTCATGCAAACCTAAACTTGTTATGATTCAAATACTGGACTAAGACCGTGGGAGATAAATACAACTGACATACCCTAATCAGAGCAAAACCAGGGTCTAAATAGTAACCCCAGTTGAATGGGTGTTAGTACTTTGACAAGGGTACCAATACTGGCTGGCATGGATCCACTAATCTGATGTCCCGAAGAATGAGGGTGTCATGCCTCTACTGATAGGGGACCACTCAAAATATATGGTGGCACCATAGGTTTGGAACTTATGGAATGCTACTAATGACTCATGCCTAACTAATGGGGGAGTCACCATCCCTACATTCACTCGGTGCTAAGTATTACTCTCAACTAAATAACACCGGTATTATTATTCATTTAACATGACCTGGTACAGATAAGTGCTCATCATGATAATGTTATAGATTTGACAATACAAGCATGGTATAGATGTCATGTAACCTAAAAACTATGACATGCATGAATATCTAGGTATTGGGAGTCCATAACCCACCATCACTATCTATTGTAAACCGATATTGGAAAATATTGAACAATCCACGGTATGGGAAAATCATGAATCACATCCTACATTTCAATAACTAATCATGATATAGACATTTGTATTATTAAACATATGGAGACACAATTATCATGAGGGAATATATTTTCATGGAGGAACTTGAGAGTTTAACTAAATAAATTATGAAATTCATACTTCTCATGAACCCAAGACAAAAAGGGAATTAAACTTGAAATTTTAGAGAAATTTGGAACTCAATGGATGAAAGAAGCCCATTGATGAATGTCCCACATACCTGAAGTTGAAGCCTTAAAGAAATCTTCTTGAGAATTGGACTTGCTTGAAGAACCCTAGTTTGATCTTAAGGGAGAAAGGAATCACCTCTTGGGTGAAATTGATAATTATGATATGAATTAGGGCTTTGGGGTCATTTATGACACCGCTTTTGAAGCCAAAATGACGGGGGTTTGGCTTTTAAGGGAGTGGGAAAAGACATAAAAGTTCCAGAAAAGACGTGCAGGAAAACACCTTCCTAGTCGTTACGACTCACCCTATGACTTGTTGGGACTGACTACAAGTCGTAGGTTGAGTCGTAAGATAGAATCTAGGGTTTGAGGCCCTTTTTTGGTTTTACTATGACTTCCCCCTTATGACTCATCATGACTGACTATGAGTCATAAGACAAAGTCGTAGTCTGAAGCTTGAGTCTTGGGTCTTTTACTGTTCAAGCTATGAGTTCCTCCCTACAACTTGTAGTCACTAAATACGAGCAGTAAGATCTAGTCGTAGAGACTGGGCTCAAACTTGGGGCCTTAACTTGAGTGACTAATCACTCGTGATGACTCATCACGAGTGGTGATAACTCGTTAACTGAGTCATTATTACGGCAATGTGTTAGGTTCTTAAGGGAAATTTTCCATAATTTTTTTCCACGATATTGGTTTGAGGTGAGACTTAAAGCATTGGAAAGCTGACTTAGTGGTCTATCTTTTGAGGGGGTCTAGAGCTTGAAAATTCAAGGTATTAAAATATCTCCCCCTAGGGATCATTCATCCTCGAATGAAACTAAATGAGATGGAGTACTAGAAAGACTAAGACCATGCACTGAAAACTTATGAGCTGAATCATCATTAAATATCTAAATCTAGAAATATGATGCATAGACTTAACTAAATTCATGAATGCATATTATGACATGAGGATGGATAGATAGCTGAGATAGAAAATGAGAGAATTGATCTAAAGAACCATTACCTCAAGATGAATCTAAATTCATAAAGAAGATATAGGGATGCTTGGATCGCATATTGGCTTCTGCTTCCCAAGTCGCTCTCTCAACGGACTGATTTCTCCATAGAACCTTAACTAACACAACTTATTTATTCCTTAACCTATGAATTTGATGGTCAAGGATCTCAAATGGGATTTCTTTATAGGAGAGGCTATCTTTCATGCCCACACTTTTTAAAGGAACAACAAAAGCTGGATCACCAATGTATTTCTTTAACAGAGAGATTTGAAACACTGGGTGCACTAATGCTAACTCTGCAGGCAATTCTAACTCATAGGCTACCTTTCCCAAAATGGCTCAAAATCCTATAGGTGCCAACATAGTGGAGACTGAGCTTCCCTTTCTTACCAAATCTCTTTACCTCTTTCACAGGAAAATTTTCAGATACACAAAACCACCAACATTAAATTCAAGCTCCTTTCTCCTCATATCAGCTTAGGATTTTTTAGGACTTTGGGTTGTCTTTAGACTTTCTCAGATCAACTAAACTTTCTACATAGCCTCATACACTGATTCTGGCCCTATCAAAGTAGATTTTCTAACCTCAAACAAACTAACTGGAGATCTACACCTCCTACCATACAGAGCCTCAAACGAAGCTATCTGGATACTGGAGTGATAGTTTTTATTGTAGGCAAACTCAATCAAAGGTAAGTGATCATCCCAACTACCTTTAAAATCGATAATACAAACCCTTAACATGTCCTCTAAGGTCTGAATGGTCCTATCTGCCTGACCATCTATCTGTGGGTGGAAAGTTGTACTGAGATAAACTTGGTTACCAAGACCCTTCCAAAAAGCCTTCTAAAAATGAGAGGTAAACTAAGTCCTTATATCTAAAATAATGGTCAACTGAACCCCATGTAACCTCACTAACTCCCTGAGATAAAGTCTAGCATAGTCCTAGTCTAGGTATGAAGTATGGACTGGCAAAAAATGGGTTGACTTGGTCATTCTATCCATAATGACTCAAATCAAATCATGTTGACAATGCGTACGGGGCAATCCTATAACAAAGTCCATATTCACCACTTCCCAATTCCAAGTGAGAATGCTAAACTCTTAAAGTGTACCACTAGGTCTCTGATGTTCAACCTTAATCTACTGACAATTTGGACACTTAGCCACGAATTTTGCAATATCTTTCTTCATATCATTCTACAGATGACTTCCCATAAATCGCGGTACATCATAAGGGCTCCTAGATGAATAGAATATCGCAAACCATGCGCTTCTTCTAATATTTGTTTCCTCAAACTATCCACATGTAGAACACATAACCTACCCTAACAATGAAGTACACCATCTCCACCTCGAGAAAAAACCTCAACCATATGATCTCAAACTGTTTCTTTCAACTTAACTAGAATAGGATATCTATCTTACTTCTTCTTTACCTCGGAAACCATGGAAAATTTTGAACTATTTGAAACCATACACTGCCTTTGTCTAAATCTACCAACCGAACACCCAATCTAGCCAGCTGATGAACCTCGCAAACTAACTCCTTCTTATCATCCTCAACATAGGCAACACTTCCCATAGACAACCTTCTAAGGGCATCGTCCATAATATTTGCCTTAACCGGGTTATATACCACACTCATATCATAGTCTTTCAGCAATTCAAGCCACCTTCTCTAACAAGATTTAGTTTTTTCTATGTGAATACATACTATAAGCTCTTGTGATCAGTAAAACGCATCCATATGGACACCATAGAGAAAACACCTCCAAATATTTAAGGCAAAGACAACCATTGCCAACTCGAGATCATAAGTCGAGAAATTCTTCTCATGAGGTTTGATCTGTCTAGAGGCATAGGCCATGAACATACCTTGATCTATCAACACACACCCAAGACCAACCCTGTAAGCATCACAATAAACTATAAATTCATCTGAACCTTTGCGTAGAGTTAATATCAAAGCGAAATTATGTCGAGTCTTCAACTATTGAAAACTCTTCTTGTAGGAATCTGACCACTAAAACTTGATTTTTTTCTGAGTCAATCTGGACATAGGAGAAGCAATAGAAAAAAATCCCACAACAAACCATCTTTAGTAACTGGTTAAACCTAATAAACTCCTTATATCTGATAGAGAGATAGGTCTAGGCCAGTTTCTTGCTACTTTTATATTTTGAGGATCAACTCTAATGCCATCATAGGAAATGATATGACTGAGGTAAGCTATGAATCTCAACAAGAATTCATATTTACTGAACTTAGCAAATAACTAATGATCTTTAAGGGTCTGCAATATAATCCTCAGGTGGTCTGCATGATTATCTTCACTACAAGAGTAGACGAGAAGGTCATCTATGAAGATTATAATGAACATATCCAGATACTGCTTGAACACTTTGTTCATCAGGTCCATAAAAGTTGTAGGAGAACTCATTAGTCCAAAAGACATAATACAAATTCAAAGTGACCATACCGAGTTCTGAAGGCTATCTTCAGAATATCACATTCTCTAACTCTAAGCTGTTGATAGCCGGATCTAAGGTCTGTGTTAGAGAAATAATTTTCTCCCTGAAGTTAATGGAACAAGTCATCAACCCTGGGGAGAGAATACTTATTCTTGATTGAGACTTTGTTCAACTGACTGTAGTCGATGCACATTCTGAGAGAACCATCTTTTTTGCACACGAAGAGAACTGGAGCACCCCATGGGGAAACACTAGGCCTGATAAAACCTTTATCTAAGAGATTTTCAATTGTTCTTTAGTTTCTTAAGCTCAGCTGGAGACATTCTATAAGGTGGAATTGTAATAGGCTGGGTATCTGGAGGGATATCTATTTCTAAGTTGATTTTTCAATCAGGAGAAACTCTGAAAAGATCTTCAGGGAACACTTCTGGAAACTCATTCACTACTGGACCTTACTCAAGACTAGGAGCTTCGGAACTTAAGTTCCTGACCTGGATGAGATGATAGCTACACCCCTTGGAAATTATTTTCCTCGCCTTGAGGTATGATATAAATCAGCATATCGGGACTGAGGTACTACGCCTCCATTCTAGGACTAGCTCATTGGGGAACTAAAACTAAACTATAATATTTCTACAGTTAATTTAGGCATAGCAAAAGTAGAGTCAATCCATACCAAGGATGGCATCGAAATTAATCATCTCTAATTCTACAAGATCACCATACATAACTTTCTGAGATATTATGACCAGGCAATTTCTGTATGCTCTCCTGGATAGGATAGAATTACCGACTGGGGTAAACTTGGAGAAGGGTTATGCAAGACTTTATTGAAACTGAAATAAGCTTTCCTAGAAAGTTTTTTCTACCTTCCAAGATGTTATAGCTGAGGGATGAGATCAGCAACTTTAGGCAACTGCCTAATGAGGCTCTTCATGAAACATGGATAAGATTTAAGAAAAAAATGACTCAATGCCTGAATCATAAGCTTACTGATGAGCATTTGATGGATACATTTTAAAGGGCTTTGGACTCAAACACAAAGACTATAATGGACATTGCAGTTGGGGGAGCTTTTATGGATTGCACTTTTACCAAAGCTACAGAGTTATTGGATAGGATTATGAAGACAAGTAGAGTTTGGCATACTAGGGATTCTATAGCAACCAATACTTATTCAATTAGAATATCAATAGAACAATGCCAAAGAGAGGAGGAACGTGATCAGGATATGGCTCACATAAAAACACATATGGACTTACTTACTGAGCATGTACTGTAAAGTAATATAGAGAAGGTCAAAGCAGTTGGGTCTCATAGTAGGGCGGTTAAATCTAATTCTGAGGAAGAGGATAACTACTTGCATAACCCGGGGGTTTTAGGATGGTGGCTTAGAAAACCAAGGTTAGAACTATCAAAAGGATGAATATTATGACAAAGTTGGTCATAGAGATCATGATCAAGGAAATTGGAAGAATAAAAGTGATCAGAAAGGATTGTATGTGCCACCTGAGAGTGGAGACAATGTGACCAATGATTCAGAGAAGATGTCTATAGAAGACAAGATAGCTAAGTTTTTTAAAGGGGTAGAGTCAACTGATACAGGTGTTCAAGAAATGTAGGGTGATATATCAACTATGAGCTAATTAGTTGATTCCCATTCTATCTCTATTATGCACTTGGAGCATCAAATGAACCAACTGTCGGCCGTTTTTAATCAAAGAAATAGTGGAACATTTCCCAGTGATACTGTGCAGAACCCAAGGAATAATATCATATTTTTTTTGGCGATTACTACTAGGAGCGTGTAATACCCGTGCTTTTTCTTAGCTCAAAAATTATCTCAAGAATGTTAGAACTTTCTTTGAAATAATAATTCATTCTTATGCACGAGGTATTTCCATAATTTTTAGTTCCTATCATGTGAGAAATTGAATAATATTTCCATCGATATATAATTATCCCAAATTGGACACCCGAGCAAAGATTTAGAGCCTTTTTAGTGAGACAGTGTTTGACCTGAGCCTTCAGCGCATCGTGGAGATAGATCAAATGGAAATTGTTAAATTCCAGTGTTTCTCCGTGATACTGGCACGTCGCGCCAAACTTATAGGTCATATACAAGGTGGAAACGCGATAGCTTCGTGTCGCACCACTGTACAGTTTCCCAATTGTCAATTTCCAGTGACCCAGCACGATAACTCCACGTCGCGCCAAGGGCCCAACTCGGGAAATTTTACTAAAAATTTAATGACATGTCCAGGGTTAAAAGGGACGACTTCCAACCTCTATATAATCCCTTTAACACGTGATTCAACCATTTTTCACCCAAAATATATTAGTTTCTCTCAAGTTTATCTCAAGAACAAACTAGGGTTTCTATTGGTGATTCAAATTCAGGAAGGTTTCACCATCAATCTTCACGAAATCATGATCTAAGGTATGCATAGTGTTCATTCATGGACTCCTTTCATCCATGAAGTCCAAGAATCCTTTTTAACTACAAGTTATGGATTTTCTTCATGTTTTCATGCTTTGTATGTTCTCTTTCATGTTGATAAATAAGGAATTGACTTCTATTCCTTGATTTGATGATAAATTCCATGTGGGTTGATTAGTATAGATAAAGAATTACAAAATCTCATGACTAAAACCTTGTATGATGGAACTGGAATTGAAGCATGATGTTTAATTGTTGTATAATGTGTTTACATGTACTATGTCTGCCATATGTTTGATAAAATGCCTAGATAAAGGAAATTTGCCTAAGTAGCATGATATCCTAAAAATACCTATAAATGTACAAGCTTATGCCTATTAGACGTTTGATGAAATGCTTCAATAAACGTATTGTGGTGATTATCATGTAATCAAGAATATCAAGTCATGTCAGTTTCCTTCTATAGAGTCCTGGGGGTGCTTGTACCCAAAATATTAGTTGTGTGCCTAGATCCATGTCATGTTTTCACAATACTCTCAGTCAAGCTATGAACTCTTAGACTTCAGATAGTCTTATGACTCAGGAAAAATCTTCCTAGTCTCATGACTCAGTCTATGCTCAGTTCAGTTCAGTAAATCATGTTCAGTGTCCATTTATATGGGAGTAGGAATTAGCACCAAGTGAACCCAAGGATGGGGACTTACCTATTATACGAGGGTGTGATTCCTAGAAGTAATCCTTGCATTCCAGAACTATGTAGCCAGCATAGGTTGAGACATCTTAGCGTGCTATATGAAGGAAGATGAGGTAGATTAACCTGTTACATGATGGTTCCCACCATTCTCGCTAGATTTACTTGTTATATGAAGGTTACTCACATGTTGTCCTTACTAGTGGCACAGTATTGAGACCCTTTCAATCAGGGCATAGATTGGACCCCAGCTTAGCTATCATAGTACCTTTGGGGCATGTCGGTTAGATACTACTTCCCAAGTTTCATGTTACAGTTTCAAGACTGTCAGATACAGTCAATCAATCTCAGTAATAGAGCTCAGATAGTTCTTCAGATTTCAGGACAGTTAGACACAGTCAACTCATATATAGTATGGAACTCAGATAGTTCCATCAGATTCAGGACTGTCAGCTAAAGTCACCCACGTTATTAGTTATACTCAGATACAGTCACCCATGTTATCAGCATTATTCAAATATAGTCCTTCATGTTATCAGTCATATCAGTTACTAGCATGTCATGTTATTAGTATACAGACTCAGAAATCCTGAAATCACGTTGTCAGTTACAGTTACGTATTTATGCATGTATTCTCACATTTATGTTAGACAGTCAGTTAGCATTATTCATGCATATAAACCCATTCATATAGCCTACCTCACATGTATACTCGGTACATATATACTGATGTATTCGCGCTATGGTGATTTATTTTTATGTTACATCATAGGTTCAGAGACACGAGTTCCAGATCAACAATAGATTCTAGATTTAGCAGTCAGAGTAGAAGTGAGTCCTCATCCTTCGAGGACATAATGATTTTCTAGTATCTCATTGATTAGCTTATTAGTTGGAGTTAGTTGGGGACATATTCCATCAACTCCTTATTCAAATTCTTCAGACAGTAGAGGCTTCTAGACGAGATGCAGACTAGATACAGACTATCATGTTTGAGACTTCAGTTTTGTTTTGGGTATTCTATTACCCCACACAGATGTTATGTTATTCAGTTATGTTCATGATCAAACCTTATGGCCTTTCAGTGCATGTTTCTGCATTATTATGTTATCTTATGTAGTATACAGGCACATATATCAGTCATTGGTTAGCTTGTGGTCCTTTGGGATCATGAACACCGTGTAGCGCTTTGGTTTAGCAAATTGGATCGTTACAAACTTGGTATCAGAGCCTAAGGTTCAATAGAGTCTTACGAAGTTTGAAAGACGCATCTAGTAGAGCCTTGTACATGGGTGTGTTGCGCGCCATATTTATGTGCAAGAGGCTATGAGATGTTTTAAGAACAGTTTCCCTTCTTTCCGTATTCATGTCGTGCCAGTGAGCATAATTACAAGTCAGTCTCTCAGTCTAATCTGCTTCTTCCTTTTATTTCAAAACATGCCTACTAAGAGAAGAAATCAGTCAGCCCCTCAGCCCGAAGAACCTTTGGGCGATCATGTTTCTCATGCGGAGTTCAAGACCGTATTTACCGCTCTTGCTCAATTAGTCGCTGCTCATAATGAACGGCCAATAGTCATTCCAGCCAACCCAGTGGCCAACTCAGCCACAACTAAAATTTAGGACTTTACCCGAATGAATCCTCCAACCTTCCTCGGGTCTAAGGTAGATGAAGACCCTCAAGAATTCTTAGATCAAGTTCAAAAAATAATAGACGCCATGGGGTGACTACTGTTAAGAGTGCTGAGCTAGCTGCATTCCAGTTGCAGGATGTGGCTCATGCTTGGTTTAAACAGTGGAAGTCCAAAAGATCAGATGATACAGGTCCTATAGAGTGGGAGGAGTTTGTCACTGCATTCTTAGACAGATTTTTTCCCCAATAGCTTAGAGAGGCCAAGGTGCTAGAGTTCATCAACCTCAAGCGGGAAAATATGACAGTGAAAGAGTATTCTTTTAAGTTTACTTAATTAGCCAGGTATGTCCCTCATGTGGTTCCAGACAGTAGATCCAAGATGAGTAAGTTCGCTTCAGGGGTGAACGACAGCATGGTTAATGAGTGCATATCCACCATGCTGAACAGTGACATGACCTTAGCTAGAATTATGACCCATGCTCAGCAGATAGAGGAGCAGAATATTAAGCAGAGGGAGAAACAGAATAAGGGAGCGAAGACAGGTAGTTTTAACTTTGCTCAGCCTAAATCAGAAGGAGGATACCGTTCTCAGTTTTGTCTTAAGTCATCAGTTCCAACTCCCTCTACAGCTAGTACTCCAGTTCCTAAGTTCAGAGAGGGTAACAAAGATAGAGCACCAGGCTCTAAGACCCAGGGCAGTATTAGTAGTGCCCTCACCTATCCTCTTTGCCAGACTTGCGATAAGCACCATCAGGGTGTGTGTAGAGCAGGTAGTGGCATTTGTTTTGGTTGTGGCAAGCCAGGCCATAGAGTTAGAGACTGTCCATAGCCAGGTCCTCAGGGACAACAAAATCTCTTCTCAGCTTAGTCAGGTCGCCTAAATTAGTAGGGTGTCACTTCAAGTGCTACTAGCGGGCAATGCCCAAATCATATTTATGCTCTTCAGACTTGACAAGATCAGGAAAGTTCTCCTGATGTAGTTACTAGTACGTTATAGATCTTTCATGTGCATATTTACGCTTTGCTAGATACATGAGCTTCCTTGTCTTTTGTTACTACATATATAGAAGTTGATTTCGAAATTAGTCCCAAAATTCTAGCCGAGCCTTTCTCAGTCTATGTCCCAATGGGTAAAACCATCATAGCCCGACGGGTATACAGGAACTTCCCGATTATGATATTTCAGAAAGTCACTTCAGCAGACTTAGTCAAATTAGAGATAACTGATTTTGATATCATTCTCGGCATGGATTGGCTTCATTCCTGCTATGCCACAGTCAACTGCAGAAATAGAATAGTTCATTTTTAGTTCCAAAATAAACCCATCCTAGAGTGGAAGGGTTGCGTATCCGCTTTTAGGGGTTAACTTATTTCCTACTTTCAGGCAAGGAAATTGATATCTAAGGGATGGGTTTATCATCTAGTTCATGTTAGAGATTCCAGTTCTGAGG
Organism: Capsicum pubescens; assembly: GCA_030864215.1. Taxonomy (NCBI): domain Eukaryota; kingdom Viridiplantae; phylum Streptophyta; class Magnoliopsida; order Solanales; family Solanaceae; genus Capsicum; species Capsicum pubescens. Next base: position 72,787,511 of record CM061545.1, read on the forward strand.
CTTACAATATCGAATCAGTCCCAGTAGTGAATGAATATTCAGATGTATTTCCCAAAGATCTTCCAGGAATTCCTTTGGAAAGGGAAATAAACTTTGGTATTGATCTTCTTTCAGACACTCAGCCTACCTCTATTTTTCCATACAGAATGGCACTAGAAAAACTCAAGGAACTGAAAGAACAGTTGAAGGATCTCTTAGATAAGGGATTCATCAGAGCCAGTATTTCCCCGTGAGGTGTACCAGTCTTATTCGTGCGCAAGAAAGACAGTTCTCTCAGAATATGTATAGATTACCGTCAACTCCATAAGGTTACGGTCAAGAACAAGTATCCTCTTCCCAGAATTGATGACTTGTTTGACCATCTTCAGGGTGCCAGTTATTTCTCTAAGATAGACCTCAGATCCGACTATCATCAGCTCAGATTTAGAGAATGTGACATCCCAAAGACAGGTTTCCGTAAGCGATATGGTCACTTCGAATTTCTAGTCATATTATTTGGTCTTAGCAACGCCCCAACCGCTTTCATAGACTTGATGAACTGCGTGTTCAAGTAGTACTTGGACATGTTCATCATAGTCTTCATAGATGATATTCCGGTCTATTCCCACACTAAGCGAGATCATGAAGACCATCTCAGAATAGTACTCCAGACTCTTAGAAATCATCAGTTATTCTCCAAATTCAGTAAGTGTGAATTTTGGCTAAGATCAATAGCATTTCTTGGCTATATTATTTTTGGTGATGGCATTAGAGTAGATCCTTAAAAGACCAAAGCAGTAAGAAACTAGACTCGTCCTATCTCTCCATCAGATATTAGGAGTTTCTTGGGTTTGGATGGCTATTACAGACAGTTTGTTAAAGGATTTTCTTCTATTGCATCTCCTATGTCCAGATTGACTCAGAAGAAAGTCGAGTTATAGTGTTCAGATCCTTGCGAGAAGAGTTTTCAGGAATTGAAGACTTGACTCACCTCAGCTCCAGTTCTAGCACTTCCAGATGGTTCAGATGGTTTTGTAGTTTATTGTGATGCATCCAGAGTGGGTTTAGGTTGTGTCCTCATGCATCATGGTAAGGTCATAGACTATGCCTCCAGACAGCTTAAACCCCATGAGAAGAATTATCCTACTCATGATCTTGAGTTAGAAGTCGTAGTATTTGCCTTAAAGCTTTGGATGCATTATCTCTACGCAGTTCATGTAGACATCTTCACAGATCATAAGAGCCTTCAGTATGTATTTTCGCAAAAAGATCTCAGTTTTCGTCAGAGAAGGTGATTAGAGATCTTAAAAGATTATGACATGAGTGTCCTCTATCATCCGAGCAAGGCCAATGTAGTGGACGATGCTCTCAGTAGACTATCCATGGGTAGTATTTCTCATGTTGATGGTAGTAAGAAGAAGTTAGTCCAGGAAGTCCACCAGCTTGCCAGACTAGGCGTTCTCTTATTCGACTCTTCAGAGGGCGGTGTATGTGTTCAGAGTAGTTCAGAATCATCTCTAGTTTCTGAGGTAAAAGAAAAGCAAGATAAGGATCCTAGCCTTGTCAAGCTAAAAGAGTCAGTTTAGAATCAGAAAATAGAGGTTTTCTCCCAAGGGGGAGATGGTGTTCTTTATTGTCAGGGTTGTCCTTGTGTTCCAGACAGAGATGACTTAAGGAAGTGAATTCTTACAGAAGCGAATTGTGTGCGCTACTCTATTCATCCAGGGGCCACAAAGATGTACCGCGACTTGCGAGAAATCTATTGGTGGAGTGGGATGAAAACAGATGATGCAGAGTTTGTGGCTAAGTGCTCTACATGTCAGCAAGTTAAGATAGAGCATCAGAAGCCTAGTGGTCCTATGTAGGAGTTCAGTATTCCTACTTGGAAGTGGGAAGTTTTGAACATGGACTTCGTGATGGGTTTGCCTCAAACTTGTCGTCAACATGATTCAGTCTGGGTCATTATAGATAGAATGACCAAATCAGCTCTTTTCCTTCTAGTTCATACCTCTTATTCAGCCGAGTATTATGCCAAGCTCTATATTAAGGATCTGGTCAGATTGCACCATGTTCCATTGAATATTATCTTAGATAGAGGTACCCAGTTTACCTCTCATTTTTGGAAAGCATTCCAAAAGGGTCTTGGCACCCAAGTTCATCTCAGTACAACCTTTCATCCTCAGATAGATGGTCAAGCAGAAAGGACCATTCAGACTTTGGAAGATATGCTAAGGGCGTATGTAATTGATTTCAAAGGTAGTTGGGATGACCACCTGCCTTTGATTGAGTTTGCATACAACAATAGCTATTATTCCAGTTTTCAGATGGCTCTATTCGAAGCTCTCTATGGTAGGAGTTGTAGATCTCCAATTGGTTGGTTCAAAGTTAGTGAGGCTTTAGTTATAGGTCCTGACTTAGTATTCGATGCCTTAGAGAAAGTTAAATTAATTAGAGAAAGACTCTAGGCTGCTCAGAACCAACAGAAGTCTTATACAGATGTTTATAGAAAGGATATCGAGTTTGAGATTGGTAATCATGTCTATCTCAAGATCTCTTCTATGAAGGGAGTGAAGAGATTCAGCAAGAAGGGAAAGCTCAGTCCCTGATATGTCGGCCCCTTCAAGATTCTCAGTCATTTCGGCTAGGTAGCTTATGAGCTCGAATTTCCTTCAGGTCTAGCCTCAGTTCATCCAGTCTTTCATGTCTCTTTTCTCATGAAGTGTATAGGTAACCCATCAGTCGTAGTCACTATTCAGAGCATAGATGTTCAGAACAGCCTCTCTTATGAAGAGATTCCAGTTGAGATCCTAGACTATCAGACCCATAGATTGAGGAATAAAGTAGTCCCTCTAGTTAAAGTTCTTTGGCGAAATCAGTCCATCGAGGGAGCTACTTGGGAAGTAGAAGCAGATATGCATACCAAGTACCCTCACCTCTTCCCCACCAACTCAGATAAAGATCAAGGTAATATTTCTCCTTAAGCTTACTCAGTTTCATGATTAGTGTACATCACTAACTTAGTATTCAGTCGCATGCTCATGTTTCCATGATAAGCTTGGTATCAAGTACCACCGCATATTCAGTCATCCATTCATGTATCAGATCAGTTATATAGTTATACATCATACATGCATTCTCATTGTGAGAAAATTTAGTCCTTCAGAACTTTCAGTTATGCATTTATGAATTAGTTACGCATGCATCATATATGCATGTTCAGTATGTTATATTCAGCTTGTCAGTCACGTCCTTCATGAGATCATGTTCTAGTTATTCATGTTCAGATCATTTTTTCCCCTCTCAGTCTGTCTCATTCAAGGATGAATGTTCTCAAGAGGGAGATATTGTAATACCCGTGCTTTTTCTTAGCTCGTAAATCATCTCAAGGATGTTAGAACTTGCTTTGAAATAAGAATTCATTCTTATACATGTCGTATTTACATAATTTTCACTTCCTATCATGTTGGAAATTGAATAAGCTTTCCATCGATATATAATTCACCCAAATCCAACACCCGGACAAAGATTTAAAGCCTTTTAGTGAGACAGTGTTTGACCTGAGCCTTCAGCGCATCGCGGAGATAGCTCAAATCGAAATTGTCAAATTCTAGTGTTGCTCCGTGATACTGGCACATCGCGCCAAACTTCCAGGTCATAGACATGGTGGCAACGCGATAGCTTCTTATCGCGCCACCGTGCAGTTTCCCAATTATCAATTTTTAGTGACACGGCGCGATAATGCCGCATCACACCAAGGGCCCAACTCAAAAAATTTTACTGAAAATTTAATGATGTGTCCAGGGTTAAAAAGGTCAAATTCCTATCCCTATATAATCCCTTTAACACGTGATTCAGACACTTTTCACCCAAAATATATTAGTTTCTCTCAAGTTTATCTCAAGAACAAACTAGGGTTTCTATTGGGGTTTCAAATTCAGGAAGGTTACACCATCAATCTTCACGAAATCACGATCTAAGGTATGCATAGTGTTCATTCATGGACTCCTTTCATCCATGAAGTCCAAGAATCCCTTTTAACTACAAGTTATGGATTTTCTTCATGTTTCATGCTTTGTATGTTCTCTTTTATGTTGATAAATGAGGAATTAATTTCTATTCCATGATTTGATGATAAATTCCATGTGGGTTGATTAGTATAGATAAAGAATTACGAAATCTCATGACTAAAACCTTGTATAATGGAATTGGAATTAAAGCATGATTTTTAATTGTTGTATAATATGTTTACATGTACTATGCCTGCCATATGTTTGATAAAATGCCTAGATGAAGGAAATTTGCCTAACTAGCATGATATCATGAAAATCCCCATAAATGTACAAGCTTATGCCTATTAGACGTTTGATGAAATGCTTCAATAAATTTATTGTGGTGATTATCATGTATTCAAGAATATCAAGTCATGTCAGTTTCCTTCTATCGAGTCCTGGGGGTACTTGTACCCAAAATATTAGTTGTGTGCCTAGATCCATGTCATGTTTTCAAGGTAATCTCAGTCAATCTATGAACTCTTAACTTCAGATAGTCTTATGACTCAGGAAAAATCTTTCTGATCTCATGACTCAGTCAGTTGTCAGATATTAGTAGTATTCCGTCAGCCATGGAAATTCAGTAAATTAGTCCATAATCAATTTAGTTCAGTAAATGATGTTCAGTGTCCATTCAGATGGGAGTAGAAATTAGCACCAAGTGAACCCAAGGATGGGGACTCACCTGTTATACGAGGGTGTGATTCCTAGAAGCAATCCTTGCATTCTAGAACTATGTAGCCAACATAGGTTGAGAAATTTTATCCTACTATATAAGGGTAGATGAGGTGGCTTAACCTGTTATTTGAGGGTTCCCACCATTATCGCTAGATTTACTTGTTATATGAGGGTTACTCACATATTGTCCTTACCAGTGGTGCGGTATTGACACCCTTCCAATTAGGGCATAGATTGGACCCCATCTCAACTATCATAGCACCTTTGGGGCATGTCGGTTAGATACTACTTCCCACAGTTTTATGTTATAGAATCCGGACTGTCAGATACAGTCAATTAGTCTCAGTAATAGAACTTAGATAGTTCTTCAGATTTCAGGACTATCAGACATAGTCAACTCAGATACAGTACGGAACTCAGATAGTTCCATCAGATTCAGGAATGTCAGCTACAGTCACCCATGTTATCAGCATTATTCAAATATAGTTCTTCATGTTATCAGTTATATCAGTTACTATCATGTCACGTTATCAGTATATAGACTAAGACATCATGAAATCACGTTATCAGTTATAGTTACGTATTTATGCATGTATTCTCACGTTCATGTTAGATATTCAGTTAGCATTATTCATGCATGCAAACCCTTGCATATAGCCTACCTCACATGTATACTCGGTACATATGTACTGACGTATTCGTGCTTTGGTGCTTTCTTTTTATGTTACACCAGAGGTTCAGAGACACGAGTTCCAGATCAGCAGTAGATTCTAGATTTAGCAGTCAGAGTAGAAGTGAGTCCTCATCCTTCGAGGTCATAATGATTTTCTAGTATCTCATTGATTAGCTTATTAGTTGGAGTTAGTTGGGGACATGTCCCATCATCTCCTTATTCAGATTTTTCAGATAGTAGAGGCTTCTAGACGAGATGCAGACTAGATACAGACTATCATGTTTGAGACTTCAATTTTCTTTTGGGTATTCTATTACCCCACACCAATGTTACGTTATTTAGTTATGTTCATGATCGAACCTTATGTCCTTTCAGTGCATGTGTCCATATTATTATGTTATCTTATGCAGTATATAGGTACAGATATCAGTCATAGGTTAGCTTGTGGTCCTTCGGGGTCATGAGCACCATGTAGCATTCCGATTCAGCAAATCAGGCCATTACAGAGCGGTAGAGTGATACCAAACCCACTTTCAATAGTGATCCACAAGTTGATAATGTTGATTTAGATGATTGGGTAAATAATGATACACCAGCTGAGTTTGGAAATCTTGGAGATTTGGAGAAGAAGAGTATAGAAGTAGAAAAACCATCTGTGCCAAAGAATGCTACTAATGTGGAGCATGGAAAAGAGAAAGATGTAAAGGTCATCCCAATGAAAACTCTAAGGCTACCACCTCCCTTTCCACATAAGTTGAAGAAGAAAGTAGACGAGAGAAAGTTTAGCAAATTCAAGGCTATGCTGAAATAGTTGTCAGTGAATGTGCAATTGCTGGAGGTGTTAGAGAAGATATCGGGATATGATAAATTGATGAAGGACCTTATGACAAAGAAGAGAATAGTTAGTTATAAGCCCATGGACAATCTCCATCATTAAATCTCTATTGCTACTAGATCACTAGTACATAAGAAAGTTGATCTGGGAGCATTCATCATCCCGTGTGTGATTAAAGAATTTATATTTGCTAAAGTGATTTGTGATCTAGGGGAAAGTGTCAACCTCATGTCATTATCAATCTTCAAACAGTTGGATTTAGGGACACTTAAACCAACAACTTTGTATTTATTAATGGCAGACCGATCAGTGAAGAGATGGGTAGGTATTTTCTATGATGTGCTTGTTAAAGTGGCCAACTTTATATTCCCTACAAATTTCATAATTCTCGATTATGAAGTGGAATTTGAGGTGCCCATAATCTTGGGTAGGCCATTTTTAGGAATCAGGAGAGTATTAGTTGATATGGAGCATAACGAGCTAGAATTTAGGCTCAATGATAAAGAAGTTAGTTTTCACATTTTTCAATCTATAAAACAACCGAGGGAGTTGAGTGTAGTCTCAATTTTTGATGTTATTGATGAAGTTGAGATGGATGTACTTGCTGAAGCAAGGTTTGTAGTAGAGACTTTAGTTGCAGTCTTGATGAATTTTGATAGTGAAGGAATTGATGAATATGAGATTATATATGCATTGATTGGAATGGGGTCATACTAATATGCTCTTAAAAAGATGGATTAGGATTTGAAAAATTAACCAACACCACCTGCAAAGCCTTCTATTGAAGAACTACTAGTGTTGGAGTTAAAGGAGTTACCAGGTCATCTTCGTTATGTGTTTCTAGGTGAAGTTAATACTTTACCAGTGATCATTGCAGCTGATTTGGTAGAGTATCAGGTTGATTCTCTTATTTTTGTATTGAGGGGATATAAGAGAGCCATTAGGTGGACGATTACTGACATCATAGGTATTCCATCAGAGATCTGTACTTATAAGATCCAGCTAGAAGAAGACTGCCCTCCTACTATTGAGCATCAACGCAAACTAAATCCACCAATGCAAGAAGTAGTGAAGAAAGAGATAATAAATTGGTTATATGAAGGAGTGGTTTACCCAATTTCTGACAATAAATGGGTAGGCCCAGTTTAGTGTGTTCCCAAGAAAGGAGGCACGGCGGTTGTAGCCAGTGAGAAGAATGAGCTAATTCCACTCAGACTGGTGATCGGGTGGAGGGTTTTTATGGAATATAGTAATTTAAATTCTTGGACTTTGAAATATCATTTTTAATGCCCTTAATGGACCAAATACTTGATCGGTTGGCAGGAAGGGGTTGTCATTACTTTTTAGATGGATACTCAGGTTACAATCAAAAGTCGATTGCACCTGAGGATTAACAGAAAATGAAATTCACTTGTCCATATAGAATCTTTGATTTCAAGAGAATGTTTTTCGGGTTGTGCAACACGCCGGCCAATTTCCAAAGGAGTATGATGTCCATTTTTTGGACATGGTGGAAGACACTTTGGAAGTATTCATTGATGAATTTTTATTGGTTGGTGATTCATTCGATAGTTTCTTGGTGAACTTAGGCAATGCATTGCAATGTTCTGAGGAGTTTAATCTTGTCCTCAACTGGGAAAAATGCCACTTTATGGTGAACAAGGGCATAGAATTGGGGAATAAAATCTCAGCCAAAGGAATTGAGGTGGACTGAGCCAAGATAGAAGTTATTGAAAAACTATTTTCTCCTATCTCAGTGAAAAGAGTGTGTAGTTTCCTTGGCCATGCTGGTTTCTATCGGAGATTTATAAAGGATTTTTCCAAAATTCCAAATCAACTTTGCAAGTTGTTGGAGAAGGAAACCACGTTTGCATTAGATGATGATTGTATAAAATCCTTCTATTGAGTTAAGGGAAAATTAGTTGTTGCACCCATCATTATTGCTCCAGACTGGTCTAAACCATTTGAAGTGATGTGTAATGCAAGAAGGGTTGCACTTGGGGTTGTCCTCAGGCAAAAGAAGGAAATTCTTTTTCATCCAATTTATTATGCCAGTAAAGCTTTGAATGGATCAAAAAGAACTACACAGTTACAAAGCAAGAGCTCCTAACCGTAGTTTATGCTTTCAAAAAATTTTGAGCGTATTTATTGGAAACAAAAGTGGTAATGCATACAGACCACGCAGCGCTAAGATACTTTATGAAAAAGAAGGATGCTAAATTGAGGCTTATAAGATGGATGCTACTACTTTAGGAGTTTGACTTTGAAGTCAAATCTAGAAAAGGGTGTAAAAATCAAGCAGCAGACCTTCTGTTTCGGTTAGAGAATTAAGGAAAGACTTTAGAAGAGTTAGAAATTAATGATTCTTTTCCTGATAAGCGATTTCTTGCTGCTACACTTGATTTAGTGCCATGGTATGTAGATTTTGTAAATCATGCAGTTAGTGACATCATTCCAGATAACCTTGGGTTTTATCAAAAGAAGAAGTTTTTGCATAAGGTAAAAGGGAACTTTTGGGATGAACCTTATTTATTTAGACGTTGTGCTGATAATATCATTAGAAGATATATACCGGAGGTGGAGATGTGAGTATTTTTTAGGCATGTCATTTCTCTCCAGTGGGAGCATCACACAGGTGATTATACCGCCAGAAAGATCTTGCAGGGTGATTATTGTCCCTCAAATAACAAAGATGCGTATGAATTTGTGAGGGCTTGTGATCAATGCTAGTGACAGTGGTCCATCTCTAGACACCATGAAATGCCAATGACTAAGATGTTGGAGGTGGAGCTATTAGACATATGGAGCATAGATTTCATGGGGCCCTTTGTGATCTTCTATGGTCACAAGTATATTTTTGTAGCTATGGATTACGTGCACAAATAGGTAGAAGTTATGGCTCTAGAAAATAATCAAGGCAAAAGCGTGCTTCCATAGTTAAGAAATAATATTTTATTTTGTTTTGGTGTTCCACCAACCATAATAAGTGATAGAGGTTCTCACTTTTACAATAAGATGTTCCAGGTTGTTTTGGTAATGCATGGTGTGAAGAAACACAGGGTATCCACGCCTTATCACCCACAAACTAGTGGGTAATTAAAAGTGTCAAACAGGGAAATCAAGAGTAGTCTGTCCAAGATCGTTAATGCAAATAGAAGTGATTGGTCAAGAAAACTTAATGATGTTCTGTAGACGTATCGAACTACTTTCAAGACACCCATTGGAATATCTCCTTACCAACTAGTCTTTGGAAAAACTTGTTACTTGCCTGTGGATTTAGATCATAAAGTGTTGTGGGCACTCAAGAAGTTGAACTTAAGTTGGAAAGAAACAACTGATATGAGACTAGATCAACTTAATGAGATGGACGAGCTTTGCCTTCGAACTTATGAACGGTCTGATCTTTACAAGGAAAGGATGAAGCGGTACCATGATCAGAGAATTAAAAGAAGAGACTTCTAAGTGGGTGTGAGTACTGCTGTTCAACTTGAGATTTAAGTTTTTTCTTAGAAAGTTGAAATCGAAGTGGTCGGGACCATTCAAAATAACTCAAGTTTTTCCATCCGAAGTGGTTGAACTAGAAAACAAAGACGGAAGTGTGTTCAAGGTCAATGAAAAAAGGATCAAATAATACATTGGTCTAATGGATGAGGTAAAAGCATTGTCTATGATTTATCTTGATGAAGTCTGAGTAATCAAGATAACCAAGTCGTGCCACAACGTTAAATCAGACGCTGCATGGGAGGAAACCCATGATTGTAATGTTGTATAATAAAATGAGAAAAACAAAATAAAAATTAGAAAAAAAAAACATAAAAATATATGTCGAGCCATGACCAAAACTATAGCACTTGGTGGGAGGCAACCCACCCTTCTAATTATTTTTACTTATTTTTATTATTTTGTAGTTGTGTGAAATGCTATGGAGGTGAGGTAGGTACAAATTAAGCTTTGGGAGTGAATTAAATCAAATGTGGTATGTTTTTGGAATTAAAGGGGCTTTAAAGGTGTCATAACCCGAACCAGGGTCTGGTTGTGATGGGTATCACAAATCCACCATGGACTGGAGACAACCCCCATAACCTAACCTTAATAGGACAATAATAGTAATAATAAAACAATGCGGAAGCTAACTAAACAGAAATAAGAAAAAGAATGACTCAATGACACTAAGAGTCAAAACAATGACCAACCAACCCACATTTGTCCATAATAGCCTCTAAAACTAGAATACCAAACAAGTTGGTACATGCCCCCAATCATGACCAAAAGAACCCAAAAGTACTGAGTCAAAATAAAAGAATATGGAAATGATACGACTTTCCAAAGAATAGAGGCTCACCACTTCATAACTACTCGACGAACGTGCTAATCTACCTACCACTACACAAGGGTAAAAGAAATGTCTTTGGACCCTACGTTATGAAATAATGTAACATTCTGGGATGGTTAGAGGGGTGAGGCTAGCATGTAACTCAGGGAAGGGATAAAATAATGCCATAATCAAATTAGTCCAAAACCCTTCCAAACCCATATGCACACATTCATATATACATATATACATATATACATATATAAGATGTCAGGATAGGGAACAAGGTTTAAGTATGGGATTTAAAACCATTATCCTGGACTACGTATCTCTAACCATCCTAATGGGATCCACGGGCTATATGAGTTCAACTCTCATGTTGAAAGTGCCACAGTGCATGTTAGCCACACAAACCAAAGAAATCTAAATGGTGGCCCAAAGCCACTGACGCTCCAACAATTCCAAAAATATATATAATGTGTGAACTATGCACCCAGACATAAAGACCCCTACGGCGGCAAATGTGGTTTCCAATATCGGTACCTCCAGGACCTCTACCTTCTACGGAGAGATACATAACCCCCTTTAAGCCCAAATTAAAACCATTTAGCACAAAATTCTAATCATTTATCCAGGATTCATTTATTAAGGAATTAACCACTTGGTATAATCATACTAATACGCTTGTAAGCTAAATCACACATGCCAAAGCAATTCACACAACCACATTGACTTTTCGAGTTTTGTTAAGATCAAATACATAGCCACAAAGGCCATCCAAATCCATTTAAATAACCATTTATCCATTAATGCAATGCATTGAGTTCAAAAACCAGTTAAACCATGCAATTTTTCATAATTCAAATAAAATTCATAAAGTGAGTTGATGGTCATGAAATTCCAAGCCAAAATTCATTCAATTTGGGAAAACCCTATTTCCTCATTCCAACCAATTAATTAAAGTATCGATGCAATCCCAAAAATACCAATTTAAAGCATGAATAATCAATTTAAATCATGGGACAAGTAATTAATCAATAACAACTATAACCCTTCAACCCAATTTTAAACCCACAATTTAAATCACATAGAAATCCATCAAATAGATACCACAATCTAAAATTTAAGTTTGGGGAAGAGATATATGCCTAAAAATATCAAGAATTTGGAGAGGAAGCCACAATTTGAACCATATGTGCTTAATCCTTAGAAACCCTAGCGTTTGCTCTTAATTTAGGAGTTTAGAGAGAAAGAGTAGTGTTCATGTTATGTTAACTGATAAAAATAGGGCCAAAGGAAGGGTTTTAAGTCTTGGGAAATACTAGGGTGGAAAGAAATGACCATACCGTCCGTAATAAAAATGGGCAGATAAATAGCACCCAATGGCTATGGGTCAGGTAACGACTCATGGTCACTGCCTCACTGGTCATGAGTCGTCACCAAGAATCATAGCCTAGGACCCCAAATCCTGACCTCTCACTGTTATGGGCATGAGTCATACCCTAAAACTCGTGACCAGACCTTACAACTCATAGGGTCCTAGTCGTGATCCAAATAAAAACTTGGGCAATCCTAACTAGTTAAGTTACGATTGGCATAATACAACTCACAACGAGTGATAGCAATTCATCCCTAGAGTCTTTACCTAAGTAGTGAGCACAATCACAAGGAAAATTTCATAGTCAAAAACCTAAAAGTAAGTCTGTTTTGTGAAAACTTTCCTCTCGTATCAAATTCGTGTTGAAAACACAAGCCTCCGTACCCTAAATTGCACCACTCATTTTGTGACCAGTCACTGGTTGTACCTCATGACCAAGGGTGCATTACGACCTTCTGTTCCACGATCACCAGTGCACCTCAAACCTTCTATCTCACGGTAGTCATTATATCACGCACTGCAAATTACGCATTGCCTATGCGATGTAACTCATGTCGCAACCTCTTAGTGCCTGACCCAAGAGGTATAGGCCATGTTGCGACCCCTACAGTTTGCGCTACCCATTGTGTCGTGATCCCTCTTCCATTCCTAAAAAATCCCAAATTAAAATCGGGTCAACCTGACCCGATTTTCCATATAAAAGCTACTAAGATCTTAATTTTCATTCTTACTCTATTTTGAGACCTAAACCACGCCACCTAACACATGTTTTGCTCACAAATTTGCACCACAATATCAATCCACAAGGATTTTCCTCTTCTTTTTTAATAATTCTTCCATCTAAGGTATGTAAGCTCTTAATTATTTGCTTGTTTTTAGTGCTTGGCTTCAAGATTTTACTTGATTTCCTTGGATTTAGGGATGAGTACATACCATTAATAATCAAAGTGGTTTCTTGATAAGTTTGTGGAGATGAACCCCATTGTTGTGGTTTGTGAAGCTATTGGATGTGCTTTATTTGTCAATAGTTTGTGTTGTTTACTATTGTTGCCATTAATATAGGTTCAAGGCTCACATAAACCATTGTTTTTCTTAATTTGTTCTAGTCAATGGTGTGTGTTATTCTTGCAGACATGTGATATGTTATGGCATAATTATAGTGGTGGTTAATATGAGATATTAATTGTAAAATTCATGTGGGTTATGGAATGATGGCGTAACACCCCGTACATTTACCTATCTTAAATTCATTCCAAAAATGTCAAAGACTTTCTTTAAAGATGAATACACTTTTACAAATTGCGTAGGAAATTGAATTAGATTTCCAACGATATAAAATTCTCCCCAATCCGACACCCGGGTGAAGAGTTATGGACGTTTTTGTAAAATAGTGTGCCACCTGAGCCATCAGCGCATCACAGAGCTAGACGAAATGAAAATCATCAAAATCCAGTGAACTCCGCGATCATGGTGCATCGCTCCAAGGCTCAAATGGCAATGGTCCTTTTTCCAGTGTTCCAATGTAATATCACCGCATTGCGGTGAACTTCCAAGTCACAGCCAAGGTGGCAACGCGATTCCACCGCGTCGCGCCACCATGTAATTTCCCAGTTGTCATTTTCCAATATCTTGGCGTGATAGCGGCGCATCGCGTTAGGGTTCTAGATCGAAAAAATTTCATGAAAACTTAAAGTTGTACCCAGGGTTAAAACAGTCTTTCCCCGTGATTTTAATTTGTTCAGATATGGGATTTAATCCCTAAAAACATTTAAACCCTTCATTATTCACTTTTACCCAAAATCAAAAGATAATTCTCTCTCAATAAAACAAACCCTAGCTCTCAAGAATCCAGGTCAATCCCAAGAATTTCTCCAAGAACTCAAGAAACTCTCAAATTAAGGTATGTTAGATGTTCATCCATAGATCCTTACCTTCCATGGAGCCCAAGAATCACTTTTCAAAATACAAGATTTATGATTTATGATTTCTATGTTTGAATTAGAGTGAATTTATGTTCATGATGTTGTTTGAGTTTTAATCCATGATTTAGATTACAAGTTCAAAGAATTGATTCTAGTATGTGTTGAATTTCATGATATTCATGATAAACCTTTCAATTTGCAAGTTGATTGTTGTAACCATGTTAACCCTAAGTGTTTATAATTTAATGAACCATGTATGCTTCGTATGTGTTTGATAAATTGTCTATGAGAATGAAATAATGGCATTATAGCATGCTAACATGTAATCCCCATCCATGTACAAGTTAATGCATTACAAGTGCTTTATGAAATGTCTCTATGAATGAATTATGACCAAGTGAACATTGTTATGTTATTCAAGATGATGCTTTGTTTTACTTTTCATGCTATCGAGTCCTGGGGGTATTTAATACTCGACAATTTAGCTGTTTACCTAGATCTAGTGTCAGTGATAGGATAGTATCAGTCATGTCACGATCAGTAGTACTCTCAGTAAGTTAAAGAACTCAGTAGAACTCAGTCAGTTACAATACTTAGGAAAACTTAGTAGAACTCAGTCAGTTACAGAACTTAGGAAAACTCAGTAAACTCTGTATCAGTCTAGTCCAGTTCAGTATGATCAGATCAATGTCTTTCAGTTGGGAGCAGGATTCAGCACTGAGTGAGTCTAGGGATGGGGTCTCACCCGTTAGCTAGGACTAGGTCCCTAGAAGAAATCTCTAAGTTCCAAAACTACGTAGCCAGCGTATGTTAAGAGATGTAACCTGTTAGATAGGACTAACATACTCGGGGATCACCCGCTAATTTAGGACTGATCTCAGGGGTCACCCGTTAGTCAGGACTGACTCTACAGTAGTTGTTAGTACCTGTGGTATAGTGCTAACACCCTTCTAATTGGGGTTACAGGTTGGACCCCAACTCAGTTATCTTATCTTATTTGGGGCATATCGGTTAGATGATTATCTCCCACAGTTTCAGTTTCACTCGCCAGTTTAGAACTCAATTCAATTTTACAGAATCAGGACTGTCAGACACAGTCAATCAGTATCAGTAAATTAGTTATCAATAACTTCAGATATTAGTTACTCAATTATCAGAACTCAATACTTAGCTTCAGAAAAGCTTAGTTATAGTATACATATATGCACAGTATTATATACTCAGTATTTACAGTAGTTTTAGTTATCCAAGTACTCTCATATTCAGTTACTCTATATCATTCTGTCAGTTATTGTTCATGCATATGAACCCTTGCATTCATCCTTAACTCATCTAGAATACCAGTACATTCCCACGTACTAACGCATACTTTCCTGTGTTATGATGTTTCATATCATAGGTTCGGATGCTTAGGTTCCCGACCACGCATAGTAGATTCAGATTCAACCAGCAGCAGTATATTTACCAGTGAGTCCTCATCATTCGAGGATATTCTATTATTTCATATTTTAGTAGATGTAGTAGTTCAATAGATGGAGTTAGTTGGGGGATTGTCCCATCAACTCCACTTTCAAACAGATTCAGTTAGAGGCTTTTTAAACTAGATTTTCATATAGTGTTCAATTTTACAAATATTATATTTTATCAGTATTTCAAATATTTTGAACGTTATGGCATTTCAACCCATTTTTCTACATTAATTACAGTATTATTATTCAATGCTCACAGCAGATATCATTCATGGGTTAGCTTGTGGTCCTTCGGGGTTGTAAGCACCATGTGACGACTAGGGAGTAGTCCTGGGTCGTTACAGATGGTGTTGGTTGTGGAATAATATTGAGGAAGTTGAGGCCATCTATTATATGCTCATGGTATTGTGAAGAATATTGGTTCGCCCTTTCAAAGTGTACATTGGTGAAGTCTGAGTATCCGATAGTAGTGATAACGGTCAACTTACACTTCAAATTCAATGCAAGAGGGACGTTGTCAATATAATATCCAACTATGAGTTAGGTTCGAATCCATGAGGAGTATGACCTTAGAATTCATAACTTGTAAGTGTTGAGAGTTAACTATGTGTTAACCCGTAATGCCAAATTAAACAATAAATGAAAATAAATTGGGGGCATGATTTTAAGTAAAGTTAATTCAACAAAAATTAACACTATTATGAATTGACAAATTTAGGAGTGTTTCCAAATTGAGAGAGGTTTTTGGGGTTATGTCATCTTTAGGTGGGATTCGTGCATGGGTTATCAACAATTAGACCAAGGTTAGTTAAGGGTTTTGGGTAGGCTAGATTTTAGGTCTTGGTGTTAATTTTTCAATAAACACCAAATCTGACTCAGGGTTCTTTCAAAAACCTCACAAGTGTATCAAGTCTACCAATCAAATACCTCAATTTACAACCTTATTTCTAAGATGATGTCATTGAATGAGCTATCTCAAATAACACCCTTATTTCTATGATGATGCTACTCAATAAGCAAATTCAAATTATTGTTTGCATATACTCTTCACCCACATCCCTCTTTCAAGGATTATATGGGATCCAAAACAATTGGGGTTTTCACCTACAATTCTAAATTTAAACATAGAGTAAAAGAAAAATACATCACAATTAACTAACTAATTGAATTAACAATAAACACCCGCACATTATTCACCACCTAATCAAACATAACCCTAAGAGAATAGTTTAGCTACTCATAAAATTAAAGGGAAGAAATATACCCAAGTTGGCATTCAACTCATCTATTGAAAGCAAAGTAAATATATTCTCCAAGCTTTAAATTCAATCAACAAAATCAAAATCTCTCTTAGGAACTCACCATAAATTATTTCTCACTCACAAAATTGTTCTCAAACTCTCAAAACTGAAAAATTGGATGCTCAAAATGTGAAGGGTTGAGCCTTTTATATTTTGGGACTAAGAAACATGAAATTATAATTTAGTCCCTAAACTCTACCCGACCTATCGTGATCGCACTCCTTTAGTTGCGATCATGACTCCGCGATCATGTGGCATCATGTTATGATCGCCACTCTCTGACTTTGTTGACTGATCATGATCGTGATCCTCAAATTGCAATAGCAATATCTGAGGGTCGTCTCTTGGAGCTTATCTTCAACCCTGGTCAATCTCTTGGTCCTTTACCTTCCTTTCCATCTTTGCCTCAACTCTTTTTTAGTATATTTACCTGTAAGTTTACAAACACTGAAAATTAGTGCATTTTATACAAAACAAGTCTCATATATTCCATCATTTCACCATAATGTGCAAGAATTTAGATGTAAATTAGTGGAAAATTTTCCACTTGTCAACACCCCCAACATAAGATATTGATTGTCCTCAAGCAACACTACTTCACACTTAAATGATACTATTTAACTTTGTAGCCCACACTTTTCAACCAAATTATCACCATGATTTCAAACTTGATTAGCCCCCTCATAATTAGTCAACAAGCATGAGAAGAGTTATCCGAACAAATTCCCTCAAAATCAATCACATTTTCAAGAATGCAAAGGACTTTGGTGAACAATCAAGCAACAACAACTAACTCTCATGAGGTGACTCTCTATCAATAGTGACTCAACTACACTCATTTGCCTCATTTTTGTAGTGACTCAACTACACTCATTTGCCTCATTTTTGTAACATGACAATAACACCAAACTAAATTAGTTTGCATGTCTCCTCACGAAATGAAGTCCCAACACACCATAATATCTATCATGCAACAAGGGACTAATGTGTAAGCACTTACACTCACAAATAACTTCTCAATGCAAACAAGTATCATGCCATATGCTTGCCCTTATTTTCGATCATTACTAAATCAAAGGCACTTGGTTAGAGATCTCAAAGGGTTTTTAAAGCTTTTAATGTAGATTCGGGGAAGGGTAGAATAGACATTTAGGATGAAAGTGACTACACCCTCCTTGAACTCCACATAAAACCCTAATTTAGATCAAACTTTTGATCATTGGCCACTTATTTCATTTGTAAATCACACGTGTGCCTACATTTACTATGTTATTTCACCCTCTTTTTGAAAGCATTCTATTTTCATCTCTTTCTCTTTTTTATGAGTTCATGCTTTTCTTTACCTTGTTGCTCCCTTTTTTTCTCTTTTAATTTTCATAAATGATTTGCTCCTAGGCACTAACTTCCAACACGATGGCCCATGATCAACTTCTTCCAAGATCCACCACCTCCAACTTAGGCTTTTAGCCTCAAGTAGGCACTTTCAAGTTCAAGGAGGGTAGGGTTCAAAAGGGAGATAAATTTCAAATAGTTCAAGGCTTATAATGCGGTTGTCAATGAAAGGTTGATAAGCTCGGTAGGGGTGACTAGGGATACTATTAGCACAAGGGTAGGCTTTTTAGGCTAAAGTGGTTTGCGGTAATCATAAATAAAACCTAAGATCGTTTAACCAACCACATATAATCAAGATTAGCTTTCAAGGACCAATGGGGAAAGTTCTAGATGATATAAGTAGGCATAAGAATCAATCAACTAATGCTAAGCCCACTTGGCATGCAAACTTTTCTAGAGGAATCAATTTCATTTCCTACATGAGAGCAAAAGGAGTTATTTATCACACACTACCAACTAAAGAATTTGAAGTCATAACAAGAGGTAAAGCATTGTTACAAGATCATTTGATTTCATGCCCTTGATTCACAAAAAGTTTTAGATGGAGAAGAATGATTTTTTCGTATTTCACTATGCAAGATTAACTATCATTAGTACCAAATCAAGACATCATCTTATTTTTTGTATCTCCCAAGGGAAAACCATGTGGCTAATCAGACTTTACCATAGGAATAACATCAATCCTAATTTCTAATACTATGGGTACTCAGACTTCCCCTGCTTCTACGACTCCGAACACCCTACACACGATGATTTTCCCGTAAGAATATCAATATTCAATCTATCATAGGGAAAGGCTTGTCCAGTATCAATCTCAAAAAAATAATCTAGAAATGAAAAATAGAAATGATTAATCCACAAAACATAGGCACCATCAGGATACCCAATATTACAGCCCAAATCATTAAATTATCCATAGAAAAGAAAAATAATCAAATCATCCAAATAAACATCCATGTAAAACAGACCAAATATCAAATATGAAATAAATAAGGAGACAAGGTCACCCCAAACTAAAGAGCTTATAGTGTCCTCACTGCATATCATGAAAACATGAAAAGAGTTTTGAGGGGCTCCATAAAATTACATCAAGTGATGTCATCACTCATTGTCTCCTCATCGACATCATCAAAATCTGGATCCTCATTGTCAGACCACCTAGCCAGATCTCATTATCAGCCTCTACTCTGGGGGAGGTAAGTCTCTCTCTGGGCTTCAGGACCTTCAACAAGCCCTTCACCTATTTCCATATGTGGGTGAAAAACTTGTTTTTTTTCTCCCCCTCCTTATCTTATCATGAGAGTTTCATAGATCCTGATGTGACTATGATAAAGTTGAGTAGGCTCGCTCAAGCCTGGATATGGTAGTTGTAATGCCTCGATTCTGTACCATGGGTGTCACACGGTGCTTACAACCCTGAAGGACCACAAGTCAACCCATGATCGGTACCTGCTATGAGCACTGTATAATAATACTGAGATAATGTGAAAGTTGGGCTGAAATTTTCATGTGACTGTGATAAATTTGAGTAGGCTCGCTCAAGCCTGGATATGGTAGTTGTAATGCCTCGATTCTGTACCCTAGGCGTCACACGGTGCTTACAATCCTGAAGGACCACAAGCCAACCCATAATCGGTACCTGCTGTGAGCACTGTATAATAATACTGAGATAATGCGAAATTTGGGCTGGAATTTTCCATAAGTTTCATAGATAAAAATTAAATATTGATAAATAAATACTAAAAACTAAACATCTATCTGAAATAGTCTAGTCTGAAAGCCTCTGACTGTCTGAATATGGAGTTGATGGGATAAGTCCCCAACTAACTCCGACTACTGAACATACTACACTAATGAAAAATTGAAATGATAACTCTGTCCTTGAACTATAAGGACTCACCACTATATCTGCTACTGATAGTCTGGGCTTCTAAGTACGGTTAGGATTCTGTGCGTCTGAACCTATGATATAAGACATCATAGCGCAAAAGAAAGAGTATGTGTTAGTACTTTGTATGTAATGGTATGCTAAGTGAGGTAGGCTGATATGCAAGGGTTCGTATGCATGAATAATAACTAAATAAATAATATACAAATAACTAGATGAGAGTACATGTATGATTGAAACTGCTGAAGTACTGATTATGCAATACTATGCACATAACTACATATACTGTAACTGAGATCATACTAATACTGGATACTGAGTTCTATTAATAAGATGATTGTTATCTGAGTTTTTTGACAATTGTATTACTGCTAGCTGGATGATTGTTTCTAATAGTCCTGATCTTGTAGAACTGGACTGAATTCTATACTAAGCTGGGTGACTGCATCTGACAGTCCTGGTTCTATAGAACTAAACTGAGTTCTATACTGAGTCTGAAACTGAAATTATAACTGTGAGAGTGTTGATCTAACTGACATACCTCGATTATAAACTGAGTTGGGGTCCAACCTATGACCCCAGTTGAAAGGGTGTTAGCACCTTTCTAAGGTATACTAACAATGGATATGAGATAACTCTCTCTGGCTTGGAAGATATTTCATCAACCCTCGCTAGTAGGAAAACTCGTACGAGATGTATCAACCCTAGTCTGGCAGGAAGATATCTCAACCTATGTTGGCTATGTAGTTTTGTAATGCAGGGATTTCTAATAAGGGTCAAACCCTCTGCAGGAATGCCCCCATCCCTGGGTTCGCTCGGTGTTGATTCCGACTCCCAACTAAATAGACACTAAACTAACTTCTAGACTGTACTAGGCTTGACAAAACTATTACTAATCGTGCTAACTAACTAAACTGGACTGAGTACACTGAGTTTTATTAACTGACTGAATACATTATTCGTGATACTGAATTGAACTGGACTGATACTGAGTTTCACTGAGTTCTGTAACTAGATGAGTACTACTATTCATGCTATTACTGAGACTATTCTATAACTATTGTAACAATGGTAAATAGCTAGATTTTTGGGTATTGAATACCCCGAGGACTCAAAAGCATGAAAAGTAAAGCTTAGAATGATCTTGAAAAACATAACAATAAATACTTATTAACAATACATTCACCTAGGCAGTTTGCCAAACACTTGAGATACATGAACTTGTACATGAATGGGTCCACGTTATGACATATCATGATTTCAATATGTAATTCACATAGGCATTCTATCAAACATTTGGGGAGCATGGTGGATAGTCAACACATGAACATCATGGATACAATAATCAATTGTAATTTCAAGAGTTTAACATGTAAATCATATAATTCACCACACATGCTAATTTAATTTCATGAAACTTGTAGTAAATCATGGATTAAAACCCAAATAATATCATGAACATGAATACAATCAAATTCAATATGAAATTCATGAAGCAATCAACTTGTAGTTTTAAAAGAGGTTCTTGAACTCCAAGGGTGGAAGGAAACCCTTGGATGAACACCTAACATACCTTAGAAATTAAATTCATGAAGATTGGTAGTGTGTTCTTGAAGCTTGGACTTGGAATTGGATGCCCAAGGATTTTATTCTTGAGAGAATTTGAGAATAAAGAATGAATTTTCCCTCTAAGGTAGCTAAATCTCGTGTTTTAGGTCTGAATAAAAGTGGGAAAATTAACCTAAATACCCTTCTGGATGCAGAATTAAAAGAGCAAAAACTGTGCCTAGTGACGCGCAGACTGACGCATCGCGTCGATGGGGTCGACACGATGCATTGATCTCGCATCAGCTCACTGGAATTTGCACTGAATGCTAGGGAAAATATCCGTCGATGCAACAAGATCGCGTTGACTCACTATTTTGGACATCCAAACAAGCTTTTAACGAGGTCCAAAAAATCCAAAACTCAGCCGAGAATATCTATTGACATTCCTGATCATAAATCAATTAAATAAATTGACATTTTAAAGTCGTAAGGATTGAAAATAAAGTCATTGAAAAGTCGAGGCCAAAATGAGACTAAGTGTCAATTACTTAGATAAAATTTTCTAAGTCTGGGACCTTTTTTCATGATCTAAAGGACTGAGTTAAGCAAGGACTTTTTTGCAGGGTCTTACAATATCTCCTCCTTGGGAACATTCATCCTTGAATGAGACTGACTAAGCTGAGAATACTGATAGACTGAGTTTACATACTGAACATGCACAACTGAAGCATGATTACATGACTGAACTGATAGACTGGGTTTTCATACTAAACATGCATAACGGAAGCAAAATTACATGACTGAATTGATTTATGAATGCATGACTGTCATGAGGATGATATGCAATGGTAATTGATACCAAATTTGGAGAGAAAATCTAAGCATGTAATATAGTAATGCGGGGGTGAATGCAATGAGTAAAACTGATTTCATACGAGATCTTAGAAAATACATGCTAAGCATAAGTAGACTCACTAATAGGCTGGAATAAACTAAAAACTAAAATATCTTAAAGCATGAGTGACAAACATACTCTGATAAGATGGTGAATCTCTAGACTTAGTTTTTGTAAGAATGTGCTTTAGGGATATAAGTTGAACTGAAGATAGGATATGGTAAAATATGAATATTGTATGAATACTGGATCTGAAACTGCGTGATGGAGACTGGCATAAATGAAGGATCTGAATATACACTCATACTGAGCATGAATGCATACACACACTAACTTATCTGATTAACTGAATGATTACTAGCTGAATACTAGTTATGCAAGCCTGAACTGCACTTAGTCTGAATAACTGGACTGAAACTATAGAGTATTATACATATGAGGCAAGTACTAACTAGGTAACATGAGATAACTGAGCATGAATTCGTGAAAATTATATTATCTGAGAATGGAAGACCAAGCGTAGAACATGATTCTGAAATAGTCTATAAACTGAGGTACTAAAATACTGATAACTGAATAGCTGATAACTATACGCTATGGTAAAGCAAACCTGATACTGAACTGATTTTCGTAAATACATGCACTGACATGAGGATAGTTGTACAGCTGAGATATAACAAGAGAGTTAACTTATAAGTAACTATTACTTCAAATTGGACCTGATTTCATGAACAAAAGATAAGAGATTTAGTACATGAAAATCTTGGGACACTTACGAATTGAATCCTGACTGACTATCTGGGATCTAAAATATGACACACGAACTAAATTGGATTAACAATTCAAATGGATACGAACAAACTATTTATTGGAAGGGATATACTCATGAATCTTCAAATAGTAGACTAGATCAAAAGACAAAAACACTATAGGAACCTGTCTGTCTAACTGCCAATCTGAATCACTGGTTATACAGACTAACTCATATTGAAAGCTCATGCTTAACTGGAGTATTTCTTTGACACACTTTCTAAGAAGTTCAAATGAATTTTAGGGAGTAAGGATTCTTGGCATGGTCTGAATCAGACATCTGGATAAGAAATCACAACAAGGTGAAATACGGTAATACAAAATGCAGGCCTACAAAACATCAGCTGGGATAGAGCTACTAGGCCTTATGCACTGCAACTACTATCTTTTAGGCTTATAAATACTCCTCAAATACTCTCTTAACTATACATTCTACCTTAATACTACACTTCAGTTGAGACTACTAAAAATATTCTTATGGGCGTTGCTAACTCTTCCTTCTAAAGTTTGAGCTGGACTGAATTCTCCTACTATGTTCAACCCTACTCAGATCTACGAGATGCATACATAAAACTATAATACTAGTCGGAATTATTAATTTTCACACGCCTTGCATTTTTTGCAGCTCCTCATTTAGAAGAGGACTAAGGATAGGAATAGAATACCAACACCATAGGTTCATCAAAAGACCTAAACTAAGGATATCCACGACATAATCTAAAATTTTTTAATTATTTAGAGTGTAGCATGAATGCGGGAACTGAACATACTGTAGAGCATGAACACATGAGTCATGAGCTGTATGACCTGCTGGAATTTCTGAATTCATGGAACATGATTCGCACTGCTGAGCAAATTGGGACTCCTCATACGAGGGGCTAGGATCATACATGATTCTATGGTAAGTGTATGAATGTGAGCTATGAGCATAGGGCTAATGCGTAAATGATGAGTAAATATAGTAATAACTGAGGTACAATACCTTGAACTGAAATACAGTTGGTTTAGGCATATTTCCCTCCTCTACTGATGTTCTATAGTACCCTGTATCACCACTAGAATCTGAGATCCTGACCTGGTTACTTGCCCTACCATCTCCCCCTTAGCTTAAAGCCATCATTCTAAATTTGTGAGCTACTTACTCAACCACTCCAATTCCATCACCGAAAATTATATGACCAAGAAAAGCTACTCCCTTATCCAAAATTTGCATTTACTGAATTTGGCAAACAACTGATAGGCTCTGAGGGTCCACAATACTATTCTGAGATAGTCAGCATGATCATGTTCACTACGGGAGTAGACAAGAATATCATCAATGAATACACTGACGAACATATCCAAGTACCGCTTGAACACTTTGTTCATCAAGTCCATGAAAGCTGCTGGGACATTGGTAAGACCAAATAACATGACTAGGAATTGGAAGTGACCATACCGAGTTTTGAAAGCTATTTTCAAAATGTCACATTCTCTGACTCTGAGCTGATGATAGCCTGATCTGAGGTCTATCTTAGAAAAGTAACTAGCACTCTGAAGTTAGTCAAATAAGTCATTGATTCTGGGAAGTGGATACTTGTTCTTGACTGTGACTTTGTTCAGCTGACGGTAGTCAATACACATTCTGAGAGAACCATCTTTCTTATGTATGAATAGAACTGGTGTACCCCAAGGGGATACACTGGGTCTGATGAGTCCCTTATCTAGAAGATCCTTCAACTATTCTTTTAACTCTTTGAGTTATGTTAGAGCCATTCTGTATGGTGGGATAAAGATAGGTTGAGTATCAGGAAGAAGGTGTATTCCAAAATCAATTTCCCTCTCAGGAGAAACTCCGGGAAGATCTTCGGGAAACACATCTAGAAATTCACATGCTACTGGAACTGACGCAAGACTAGGAGTCTCAAAACTAGTATCCTTAACTCGAATAATATGGTAGACACACCCCTTGGATATTATTTTCCTCGCCCTTAGGTAGAAAATAAGTTGACCCCTAAGTGTTGAATTACTACCCCTTCATTCTAGGACAGGTTCAATCGGAAACTGAAAATAGACAACTCTATTTCTGCAGTTAACTAAAGCATAGCATGAATGAAGCCAATTCTATGCTGAAAATGACATCAAAATCCATCATCAAGTATGCTGATGTAACTTTCTGAGATACTATAACCGAACAGTTCTTGTATACCCATCGGGCTATGATAGATTTACCCACTGGGATAGATACTAAGAAGGGCTTTGCTAGGATTTTGAGACTGACTCCAAAGTCAACAGCAATAGAAAGAGTTACAAAGGATAAAGAAGCTCCTGGATCTAGAAAAGCATAAATGTATAAATAAAAAACTTGCAACATACCAGTGGCCACATCAGAAGAACTTTCCTGATCCTGTCAGTATTGAAGTGCATAGAGACTATTTGGGCGTTGCCCACTGGTGGCACTGGAAGTGGCACCCTGCTTAGACAGGTGACCTGACTGAGCTGGGGGATGATTATGCTGACTCTGGGGACCCACCTGAGGACACTCTCTGACCCTATGGCCTATCTTGCCACATCCAAAACATAACCCACTAACATCTTTACTCACATTCTGATAGTTTCTGCCATATTTTTAGTAAGGAGGATTTGTTCGGTCACTCTTTGGCCGTGACGTTCTGGCTCTCTTATTATTCTCCCTTTTTTTCTATGCCTCTCCTCCTCACTCTGCAGAGCATAAGCCATAATCCTAGATAGGATTATAGCCAGTTGATTATTCTGAGCAACTACTGAATAAGCTAAGGCAGTAAAAAAAGTCTTGAATTTAGAGTGAGAGATATGCTCATTCAAGGGATCTGCCTGAACGGGAGAAGGTGCTGGTTGGTTTTTAGTTCTTCTTCTGTTAGTCTTTTTGAGAGGCATATTCTATAAATGGAAGGGAAACTTGGATTAGACAGAGAGTTTAACTTGAGCTCATGCTCACTCGCATGACATGAATACTAAAAGAATGGAAACTTTTCCTAAAAATATCTCATAGCCTCTTGACCATAAGCGTGGTGCGCTACACACCCATGCACAAGACTCTACTAGACCTAGCTTTTAGACTCCCAAGGACTCTATTGAACCTTAGGCTCTGATACCAAGTCTGTAACATCTCGAGTCTGTACCTTGGGCATCACACATTGCTTACAACCCCAAAGAACCACAAGTCAACCCATGACTGGTACCTGCTGTGAGTACTACATAATAATACTGTGATAATACGGAAGTTGGGATGAAAATTTCCATAAGGTTCATAGATGAAAATCAAATACTAATAAATAAATACTGAAAACTAAACATCTGTCTGAAATAGTCTAGTCAGAAAGCCTCTAACTTTCTGAACATAGAGTTGATGGGACAAGTCCCCAACTAACTTCGACTACTGAACATACTATACTATTGAAATACTAAAATGATAACTTTGTCCTCGAACTATAAGGACTCACCACTATATCTGCTGCTGATAGTCTGGGCTGCTAAGTATGGTCAGGAGCACGTGAGTCTGAACCTATGATATAAGACATCATAGCACAAAAGAAAGAGTATGCGCCAGTACTTTTAATATACTAGTATGCTAAGTGAGGTAGGCTGATATGCAAGGGTTCATATGTATGAACAATTACTCGCTGAATAATATGAATATAACTAGATGAGAGTACATCTATGATTGAAACTGCTGAAGCACTGATTATGCAATATTGTGAACATAACTACATATACTGTAACTAAGATCATACTAATACTGGATACTGAGTTTTGATAACTAAATGAATGTTGTCTGAGTTTTTTTTTGACAATTATATTACTGCTAGCTGGGTGACTATTTTTGACAGTCCTGATCCTATAAAACTAGAATGAGTTCTATACTAAGCTGGGTGACTGTGTTTGACAGTCCTGATTCTGTAGAACTAAATTGAGTTCTATAATGAGTCTAAAACTAAAATTTTAACTGTGGAAGTGTTTATCTAACCGACATACCCTGATTATAAACTGAGTTGGGGTCCAACGTGTGACCCCAGTTGGAAGCGTTTTAGCACCATTCTAAGGGATACTAACAATGGCTATGAGTTAACCCTCTCTGGCAGAAAGACATTTCGTTATCCCTCGCTGGCAGGAAAACTCGTACGAGATATATCAACCCTAGTCTGGTAGGAAGCTATCTTAACCTACGCTGGCTACGTAGTTCTGTAATGCAGGGATTGCTACTAAGGGTCAAACCCTCTGCTGGCAGGAATGCCCCTATCCTTGGATTCGCTCGGTGCTAATTTCTACTCCTAACTGAATAGACACTAAACTAATTTCTAGACTGTACTACGCTTGACTGAACTATTACTGATCACGCTAACTGACTGAACTGTACTGAGTTCTATTAATTGAATAAATAAACTGTTCATGATACTGAGTTGAACTGGACTGATACTGAGTGTCACTGAGTTCTGTAACTAACTGAATACTATTATTTATGATATTACTGAGACTATTCTGTCACTACTGTAGCTCTGGTAAACAGCTAGATTTTCGAGTATTGAATACCCCAGGACTCGAAAGTATGGAAACTAAAGCATGGTGTGATCTTGAAAAGCATAACAATAAATACTTGTTAACAATACATTCGCCTCGGTAGTTTGTCAAACACTTGAGATACATGAACTTGTACATGAATGGGTCCACATGATGACATATCATGATTTCACTATTCAATTCACATAGGCATTTTATCAAACACTTGGGGAGCTTGGTTATTTCACATGAGTATAGTCAACACATGAACATCATGGATACAATAATCAATTGTAATTTCAAGGGTTAAACATGCAAATCATATAATTCACCACACGTGCTAATTTAATTTCATGAAACTTGTAGTAAATCATGGATTAAAACCCAAATAATAACATGAACATGAATACAATCAAATTCAATATGAAATTCATGAAGCAATCAACTTACAGTTTTAAAAGAGGTTCTTGAACTCCAGGGGTGGAAGGAAACCCTTGGATGAACGCCTAACATAACTTAGAAATTAAATTTGTGAAGATTGGTGGTGTGTTCTTGAAGCTTAGGCTTGGAATTAGATGCCCTAGGGTTTTATTCTTGAGAGAATTTGAGAATAAATAATAAATTTGGCCTCTAGGGTGGCTAAATCTCATGTTTTAGGGCTGAATAAAAGTGGGTAAATTGATCTAAATACCCCTCTGGACGTGGAATTAAAAGAGCAAAATTGTGTCCAGTGACGCGCAGACTGACGCACTGCGTCGATGGGGTCAACGCGATGGCTGACGTGATGTGTTGATATCATGTCGGCTCACTTAAATTTACACTGAATGCTGGGAAAAATATCCATTGATGTGATAAGCAATGCGACGCATTGAGATTGTGTCAACTCACTATTTTTGACATCCGAACAAGCTTCTAACGAGGTCCAAAAAATTCAAAACTCATTCGGGAACATCTATAGACATTTCTACTCATAAATCAATTAAATTAATTGATATTTTAATGTCGTAAGGATAAAAAATAAAGTCATTGAAATGTCGAGGACAAAATGAGACTAAGTGCCAATTACTTAGATGAAAAATTCTAAGTATGGGACCTCTTTTCATGCTCTAAAGGACTGAGTTAAGATAGGATTTTTTTTTGCGGGGTCTTACAGTATCCCCCTGTGCCTTTTGATCTTCGAGAAACCTTTAATAATCACTCTGGGTGACGTAAGAGTGAAAACTGGTAGAAGATTCACCCGTACCTTGATGCATCTGGGACACCAACTCTTTCACTATCCACATATGACTCGAGAGCTCCTCAAATGGCCCTGCCGAGAAGGGACTACAAAAATCAAGATCATCATCTACCGACTTACCCAAATTGATCTTCCTCTTTTTAATCTTTGAAGTTGTGCCCTTACCATGCATCTTCAGTGGGTAAATAGGTGTCTTCAGGGATATCCAGTTGTCCCCTGAATATTCCTTAACCTTGTCCCTCTTGCATAACTCAGTGAACAGAGAATAAAATAGGAGCATTGGGCCACCTCTATTATTGTAATATCTGAGCTCCATAAGAATAAGCAACCAATATTCAAAAGGATATTATCCATGAGGCAAGCTATCATCTGGTCTCACATAATTGGGACATATGTGATGTTGGTGGTCGAAGAGACACAATGACAGATGATGGTCAACCAAATCTGAGTTTTGACCGTTAACTCATTCAATATTATCCCTGTCTTTGTGGCATCTCATGGAACTTCTATTCTTAGGCATAATTAGACATCCAACTAACTACTTGAAGCATAGTCCTTGGCCTCAAACTCTCTTGGATTAGCATTCGGTAGATCGTACACCTCATTGAACTGTTCAGCTCCAAAATGGACTTCTTTGCCCCAAATCTTCATAACTAGGTTAGAGATTTTTATGGCACTGAGGTTCGTGTAAAACTCTCATACCCATTGTTCATTTTCTCTGTATGGATCTGGGGTAATGCATCTCTAGATTATTTCCATCAATCTCTCATAGAAGGTCAGGAGCTTCTTGGGAACTTGCTCCAATGATATGCCCCTCTCAGGAAGTAACTTCCTCCTAGCGAGATTTTCATAGTACACAATCTGAAAATTAGTAGAGAGAAAGTGGTTTTGATTATATTTTTCCATTCTTAGCTTTCAAAAAACTAAAAACAATACACAAGCATTAACTATCAAGATCGTCATACGAAAACAAAGCTATGTGACTGATAGAAGCTAAAAAAGTGGCTTAGGGATCATATTTGGGCTTAAAATGAAAATTCAGGATTTGGGACAGGGTGACAGACAGGTCTCAGATATCGTGATCACACTCCACTGAGTCACAATCATGATACCTAAAATCCCTGTCAGATAGGCCTCAGGTTATGCGATTGCACTCTGGCGAGTCGCAATCACGATAACTGAGGCCTCAGTCCCAAGCTTGTTCAAAAGCATAATTTTGATTTATCCACCAATTTATGTTTATAAAAGATAAATAACACTAAGAACATGAAACATACTTCATTAACACTCAAACATTCCCTCTAAATCATGAAAAATTATTAAATAACTCGTTTGGGCATTTTACAAAATACTTAGTATGCATACAAATTTCATACATATTTTGAATTGATTTGGATCATGATTGGGTACTCAAGTATTTACCAAGGATATGAACACCAAAAACAATATCAACCACTCAAAAAATATCAATTCAAATGCTAATTAAGTACAGGAATCACAATTTTAAGCCATGGCCCTAAACATGTTTCTAAGGCTCAAATTCAAGCATTAAAAGAGAATTGAAGGATATACCTAATGTGTGGATGAAAATAAGGATAATTAGCATTTTAGAACCATTTAAAAATTATGAAAATTTAGGGATTTTCTTATATATGAAAGAGAGTATATGGGGAACCATTTTGGAGACCGTTCCCTTTTATAACAGCTCCTATCATGATCGCAACAAAGGTGTCGCGGTTGCGATAGTATGATCATTGTTATTGTAATATTCCTTGTCGATCATGATACTTGAGACCAGGCTGGGATAACTTGATCCTTTGAATCACGATCATGACTCTCCAGGTCGCTATCGAAGCATCTGAGACCAGGTTCAATTCCCCTACTTTCAACTTATTTCACCTCTAACTTAATTCCACTCTACTTATTCTCTCTTAATTGTTCAAATACATCTTCAGAGTGCAAAGATTATATGTATTAATCTAACACAAAACCAAAATCTACTCTAACAATCAAAATTCAAAGGATATTGGCCAAATTAATAGCAATGATGGGTTGCCTCCCATCCAGCGCTTGATTTAATGTCGTAGCACAACGTGTCCTTGGGATCAATTTGGATATTTGACTTGAAGTGACCTAACATTTACTTCCATAGTGTTGGTCATTTTCTCATCCACCACACCAATCACTAACACCATTTGTAAATCCATTGGTTGTTTCTTAGTTTTGTATACCCTGAAAGAGACTTCATCATTGTGCACCCAAAATTTCATCTCTCCATATTCATATAAACTAGATCTATTCCAATGGATAGAAATTTCCTCCCAAGGATGATTGGTATCTCATAATCGATCTCACAATCGAGGATGACAAACTCAGTTGGAAGGATAAATCGATCAATCTTAACTAACACATCATACAATACGCCCACTAGTTTCTTAATCAAATGATCCGCCATCAAAAGTCTCATGGTGGTGGGTGTGGGAGCACCCTAACCTAGCTTTCTATACACAACATATGGCATCAAGTTGATACTAGCTCCAAAGTCACACAACACCTTTTCAAATTTGTACATCCCGATGGTGCAAGGGATGGTAAATGCACTGGGGTCTTTCTTTTTCTTTGCCATTTTATTTTCCATGATAGCACTACAACTATGGGTCACCTCGATAGTCTCACAATCCACAAGTCACTTCTCTGACATCAAGTAATTCATATACTTAGCAAACCCCAGGATCAATTGGAGAGCTTCTAACAATAGAATATTAATCAAGAGGTTGTTAAGTTTGGTAAGAAACTTTTTGAACTTGACATTTTCATATTTATTCTTAGGCCTTTGTGGAAAGGGTGGAGGAATTTTCATTGGGGTCAATGCAATGCTTTGAGGTTCATTCACCTTTTGCTCATCACCATCAATCAGTTAAGGACTTCCCTCCTCATCACCCTTTTCCTCATCTATCATCGGCTCCTCCATAATTGTTTCCTTAGATTTTGAAACACTAACACATTGTTCGTTTAGCCTCTTTCTTTTTACACTTGCTTGCTCGTCATATGACTTTATCGAGCTCAACCACATTTTCATCAAGATTTCTACCACTTCTAGTAATGATAGCCATAATATGTGCATTATTTTTAGGATTGACCACTATGTCACTAGGCAAACCTCCTTTTTCCTAGCATTTAGTCAAGTAGAGATTCGGCCCACTTGTGTTTCCAATTGCTCGATGGAAGTCAAGTGACATGTCATGATTTGGGTTATTTGAGAGGACACTCTTTTTCTCCCTTACTATTTTGTCGATCCCTTCTACACGCATTAAAATTTGAGCCAAGACATCTTCATGCTGGAATTTTTTCAAATCCATGGAGTTTGACTCCTTATCTTTGGGACTTTTATTAGGGGGAATATACCAAACATAGTACCTCTTTTTGTCTCTCCATTCTTAGTCATGATTTCGGTCTCTATCTCTCTAATCTCTCTCTCGATCTTGATCTTTCCAACCTTGATTCCCGTCTTGCCTTTAATAGGCGGAGCGGGAACCCCCCAAATTGTTTGAAAAAAAAATAATCTCCTCATCAAGATTCTCCCATTATTTATCATCATAAGA
Source organism: Capsicum pubescens (assembly GCA_030864215.1). Lineage (NCBI taxonomy): Eukaryota > Viridiplantae > Streptophyta > Magnoliopsida > Solanales > Solanaceae > Capsicum > Capsicum pubescens. The sequence continues at coordinate 72,819,994 of CM061545.1, forward strand.
CCTAGGACTCTTGGAAACAATGGTATTTATAGTCGTAGGAGAAGCACTCATCACATGTTCAGGAAGAAGGTCAAGTTGGGTCATTACCTTGGCTATATTCTCATCCCTTTTTTCATCCTTCGTCTTTTGCTCTTTGCTTACAAAAGAATCGATGGGGAACCCCACGACTACCTCGGTGTCCCTCGTATGCCATCCTTTATTTTGCTTTGTCACTTGCTCAAACAAATTTGTTGCAACACCATAAGACAATTTATCAAGAGAACCCCTGGCCACATTATCAGCCATCATTTTGTTCAATTGACCCAATGCCCTAGAGAAAATTTGGAGAATCATTTTCTTTGACACCTCTTGATTTGGGCATTACATCATTTTATCATTGAATCTTTGCCAAACTATATATATGGGATCACCACTAAGTAGAAAAAAATTTACAATGTTGTCCCTTAGTTGCATCATTCAAGAAGGAGGGAAATATCTATACAAGAATGCATCGGTGAGCTCATCCCAAGAAGTGATAGATCCCACTAGTAAAGATTACAAACATAGAACCTTTTCTCCTATTAATGAGAATGGGAAAAGTTATAACTAGATTGACTCTTGAGAAATGTGGGCAATATCAAATGGAGCGCACATATCAATGAAGTTTTTCAAATATAGGTTGGCATCTTCATGTGCTTGTCCTCCAACTAACCCCTTCATTTGAAGTAAATGGAGCATCACACTAGTGAGATAAAATACTCCATTCCCTTTTATCGGTGGAATATGGATGGCACTAGAATGCCCCGCATCTCCAAGATAATCCATATCCTCAAGCCCGTCAAAAGAGTCATCATTATTACCGTGTTGGCTCATGGTATCGTGACTGCTATGATAATTACCTAACAAAAGAGAAAAACAAAAAACAAGGTAAAGTAAACACTACGGCTAACCTAAGGTTACTAACAACACTACACAAGTGAACATTATGTTTCATTCCCCTGCAATAGAATAATTTTTTATTAGGCTCAACTTACACTTCAAATTCAATGTTAGGAAGACGTAGTAAACACAATACCCAACTATGAGTCGGGATTGAATCCAAGAGGATTGCGAACTTAGAATTCATAACTTGTAAATGTTGAGAGTTAACTATGTGTTAACCCGTAATGCCAAATTAAACAATAAATGAAAATAAATTGGGGATATGATTTTAGGTGAATTTAATGCAACAAGAATTAAAATTATTATGATATTGACAAATTTAGGAGTGTTTACAAATTGAGAGAGGTATTGGGGTTATGTCATCTTTATATGTGATTCATGCATCGGCTATCAATAATTAGTCCAAGGTTAGTTAATGGTTTTGGGTAGGATAGATTTATATCCAAAATAGTACCTACTAATCCCTTAACCTACATCACAACCCACTAAATTCCTACTTGACCCTACACCTTAACATCCTTTTATTAGTAAAGTATTACACTATGGGTAAGCTTATGGGTCATTCAATGTACATGTGAATTCTTTGAGAGAGTGAGCGTAAATTTTCTTCTTTACCCCCAAAATTTTTGTAATGATTTGCATGTGGTGATAAATGTGTGGGTACTCTCTTGTGCTAAGGGGCACATGTTTATTGATGAATTGAGGCTTCATGTAGTTTCTTGATTGGAGAATATGCATGAATTTACTAATTTCAAAGTGTCTATTCTTGAGGGTAGAAGATTCTGAGTAGTTGTTCATAGATCTACATAGCATGATTGAAAGTAAGACTTGTTGCTCATGTGTTGTGTGATCTTAATTTGAGTACCTTATTTTTAATTAGTGAGATTGGAGCCTTGTGTGGTGCACGTAAAGTAGGTAATTGTTCGAGAACGAACAAAGCTTTAAGTGTGGGGTGGTGACCTTGGGTGTATTTATACACTTAAGTGCCATGTTTTACTCATATTTGAGTTAAGTTTTGAGAACAAAGTGTCTTGATTCATATGTTTTATCTTACTTTTGATGTAAATGATCTAACCGAGGTGATTATTACCATTTCAGGAATAAATTAAGCATATGGAGACATAGGAAGATCATGGAATGCAAAGAACACAAGACAGGAACAAAATGATATGTCCGGAAGTTGTGTTGTGCCGCAACCCTTAGGGTGCGCACTAAGCTTTGCACAGTGACCCGCAGGGTGCGTGCTAAGATTCACGTCGTGACCCTTGGGGTGTGTCATGAGATGAGCGCCGCCAAGACCCGATTCGTGGAAAATTTATTATTTTAAATTAAGTTTAGGAGCTTGGGGGTAATTTCACTAGACAACTATAATCACCCTAAGCCCGATTTTAAATGTTTCTTATGTATTTTTGGGGCATAGAAGTGGGGGTGTTGCATCCAAGCATACATGCAAGTGTACGTGGTCCCACCAAGTAATACAGTGGCCTTACATAAAGCCAAATATCAATCCCTCAAAGACTTGTATCAACAACTATCTAATTCTAGTTCAATTCTTGAGATTAAAGTGGTACAATGTAACCCAAAGAGTTTTTGAAAGTTTATAATTCAAAGTAAACTAAACTAAAGCGGAAAAGTAGAGACTTTGGAAAATCAATGGATAAAAATCCGAGGTTAAATCAGCATGAACAATCACACGAAGCTATTGAATTTCATGGGTTAGATTACTTATCTTGGTTGTTGATTCGCGAGGTAGATTTTATGAACATGATCTGTCGATCCTCTAATCACCTATCTAACTTAGCCCCACAACTACACAATTGAGTGGAGATATGAGAACTAAGCTAAACGCATTTATATTTCATCTTGTAGTGAACCAAGTAGAGCTTCTAGGTATATCTCTATCCTACATGCTAATTCAAATTTCTTATTTTATAAAAGAATAAGAACCCTACTTTATTTACCCCCACGTTCTATCTTCCTATTCCCCCTTTCAAGCTCACAAGGTCGACAATATATGTATTCTAAGGGTAGAAAATACTTAAAATAGTTATAACAAGTATAAATAAACAACCAAATATGATAAGAAATCCAAACTAAATCAATTCAAAGTAAACGTAAACATGTTCTTGGCCTTAACCCCGGAAAGGGGGAGTTTATCCACTAATCGACATAACCATAATCCAAATAAATGAATACATGATTAAATCTATTAAAAATCTACAGTAAATATATATAAACCCTAAAATAAGTGTTTATCAGCCCCTCCTTAATCCTCCAAGACGTCCAAGGTGTAAAACAACAAGTACAAGTGTTGTATTTATAGTAGGGGAATTTTAGCCGTGTGTGGAGCTAGGGTCGTGCCGCGATGGTTGCTCAACCTGACTAGGTATAGTGATGAAATAGGTAGTCCACTTGACTAGGGTTCATGTCTAAATGGATTCTCAAGTTAATTAGAGGTAGCGATGCACCCCTATCGCGAGGCCTTACTGGAAGTCTCAAATTGACGTCTAAACTTGTTTGTGCACTTTCCATTCAATCCTAAGCCTTGTGGTGTCATTTACCTTTGATTTACAGATTTTATATCCTCCATATATTACCATAATCACTCACCAATCATCCTACATCATCATATACCACGGATTAGAGCTCAAAACAATACAATATCAAGAACGGCGAACTAGAAACTCAAGCTAAGCTTGGCTTGCCCACGTTGATCTTTAACTTATTGTTTTGACTCTTGACTTTATTCAATTGACACTTGAACATTATAGAAAAAAATTTACACACATAATTACACAATAATAACCTTAGTAACTCATTACACACATTAGAATCCAACGCGGTCAACTAGAACAACGCCTAGCTCAAGCTAGTAAAACTAGTTTTCTCGTTTAAACTATAAGTGACCAAATTAAGTACAAACTTGTTTGAAAGACACCATAAACGTTATATTAACATATTTAAACACTTGTATTCTCAATTATATCATCATTAACACGTTAAGAACACAAGTTTCACTCAAAACAAGGCTAATTAAGCTAGGATAACAACACTAAAGTGCATAAAACCATCTCAGATCACCACCCCACACTTAAAGCCTTGTTCGTTATCGAACAACTCTATACTTTAAGCATCATAAGCTGAGTAGAATCTACACTTCTACTACAGGAAAGACACTCACGCTAGCACTATAATGACTATACAGAATGCAAGTTTCTACACTAATCATGTTACAAACACAACTGTCAGTTCAAGAACACTACTACAAGATATCCTAGCCTCAAGAATTGAATCACCTAGTTGGAAAACTTATACACAGTGTTCAGTCAAAGACAACATACAAATCCCCCATCTATCATCAAATATGTGCCCTCACCATAAGAGAGTTACCTATAATCACTCACATAAACGCAATTTATAACACAATGGGTACAAGAATCAAGTTATGATCACTCTTCCAAGGAATTCACTAGTCACACAAGATGAACCATAGACTTTCCCTTAGTGTAATACTCCACTAATATCAGAATGTTAGGCGCTTAAGATCAAATAGGTCTTTAATGATTGTAATGTAGGCTAAGGGATGGGTAGGAACTATTTTATCCAGTAATAGTGAATATCTTCCTGAAGCGCTTTAATAAATCACATTATAATTTTAATCAACTCACTTTTAACAACCAATACACCACTATTATTTACCCCTATCTTTTGTTTTGCCCCATCTCATTAAGTTCATTCACAAACACTATGGTGGGAGTATTGTCTATTCATAATTTATTAAATTTGAACAAATTTGTTTCTCTTTACAATACTCAACTCCCGACCTCAACACATATCATTTTTTTTCTTTTGAACACCAATAGCTATTACTTGGGGGTTTCACTTTCACATTTCTCCTACTTAAATTTCCCACTCCTCACTCAATTAATTATATACTAAAGTGCTTAGGAGCTTTGGATCAAATTAAGGTTAATCAAAGAAGGGATTAGGCTACATATGAGGCTAACAAAGAATGGGCTAAGGGATCAATAGGGTTAACTAGGATTATGCACAAGGGTAGGTTAAAATAAGATAAAAAACAAGGCTATCAAAGAAATGACTATATCATATCCTAAACCCACACTCTTTATTTTGCTTTGTACACACACCAGGCATGTTCTAGCATCAAGTCCAATAAGAAATATATAAACAACCTCACACACTTATGGCACATGTTTAACTTAAGTAGGATCATGATAGACTCTTACCCAAACAATCACATGAATTCAACCATTAAGCCAAAAAGAACAAGAGTAATAATCATGAGCCTAGGTGTCTCAAAAGTCATAATTTACACGGTCAACATGCTATTACAACTAAAACACTTGCATCATACAATCAACTATAGCACCATCAAGAATATCTCACACTTATTCCTAACATAAAATTTTTAAAATTACTCTAAAAAATAGGAATTTTCCCACCCCACACTTAAAAATATACTTTATCCCCAAATTTTGCTTTAAAACTAGAGATACAAATACTTCATGGGGCCTCTAGGCCTAGCTAGTATCATCTTTATACATTAAGGGGGTTCGGGGACCCCACACTTAGTCTTTGCCATGCTCCTTAGCTCAGATTTTTTGGTACTTAGACTTCCCGTCAACCAGTAACTAAACAAAAAAAAGAACTAGTAAAGTAAGAACTAAAAAATTACTGAAAATAAAACCTAGCTTAACTTGGGTTGCCTCCCTAGCAACACCTAATTTAGTGTCAAGAAACGATCCACATCAACTTAATCGTTTTCCTTCATCCCTTTTCTCATACTTGGAGACCATCTTCTTATTCGTTTCTGACCTCTTGAGTGTGAACTCTCAAGGTAAAAAACTCTCTCAATAATAGCCTTTTCAGGCTCATCAATCTGCATCATTTTGGATTGAGGTATTTAAGGCTTAGGCTGCTCAATGAGGAAGTCCAAAGAGGTCTTTTGTGGAATAGACTCCACCAACCTACACTTATTCCCTTCAATCACTGTAATCATGCACAAATCTTCATAATGGGATAGTGTGTTAAGTGGTTTGTACACTTTGAAAATTTCCTTTTCATCATCCAGCCTCATTGTAAGTGTACCCTCTCTCACATCCATCATGCTTCTTCCATCACCAAGAATAGATGTCCCAAGATGATTGGCACTCTTGCATCTACCTAAAAATCTAAAACAATAAAGTCAGCAGAAATAATAAACTTACCAACCTTGATGAGAATATCCTCTATGATTCCTTTAGGATGAGCTAGGGTCTGGTTTGCCAATAGGAGTATCACAGAGCTCGGTCTCGGCTTCCCCAAACCGTAAGTGTTGAATAAGGAAAAAGGCATCAATTTGATACTTTCCCCTAAGTCACTAAGTGTGTGAACTACCTCACTGTTGCCAATTTGAATGGAGAGAGAGAACTTCCTAGGGTCCTTAAGCTTTTGGGGTTTTTTATGCATCACTATAGAGCTACACTCCTTAGTGAGTGCTATTGCCTTCACATCTGTCGCTTAATTTTATTAGTGACCATATCCCTTAAGTACTTAGCATACTTGGGCATTCCCTACAAAACATCTAAAAGAGGAAGGTTAATGTGAAGCTCTCTAAACGTTTCAAAGAACATCTTAAAGCATGCATCCTCCTTCGCTTGTATAAGCCTCTGTAGGAAAGGTAGTGGTAGGTTTTCTTCACCTATTCAGCATCTTTGGTTTTTGAGTACTCAAACTTCCTTGACTTTTCAACAACTTTTTTATCTACCTGTTTAGGATATATCTCTGCATATTCCTCCTTAGTTTCCTTTGGAGGTTCAGTATTAAGCTTCTTACCACTCCTCAAAGTTATTACCATTAATTGTTTAGGAGTTTCAGTAGTAATTGGCAAACCATCTTGAGGCCTGGAATTTTTACTTATTGTGGCTTCCCCAACTGATTCTCCAACTGCTTTGTAGCCATCTGTTGATTCTTTATATCAGTTTCTAACTGTACATAAGAATCTATAATTTGTTTCAACATCTCTTCCATATTGCTAGTTAAAATTGTGGCCTAATTTTCTTAAATCTGTTGCTGTTGAAACTACTTTTATTGGATGTTCCATGCTGGAATTAATAGTTAAGTCTGTTGTTTTCTATTGTAGGTGTTCCCATAATTCGGCCTTTGAGTGTTTCCCACAAACATCACTGGCTCAGGATTGGCAGCACACATAGCTGCAGAATGACCACTATTGCCACAAATCTCACACCAAGCACTTGTCTGCTAAATTGCATTCACTGTTGCTGCAGACTATATAACCCCCAATTTCATATTATTGAACTAAGTATTTTACTAATTTTACGATACAGCAATCTAGGCGGATATAGCAGTAAACTGGTCCACCTCCAACACACTTGCAACTTTCTTTTAGAATTTCTTGAGTCTGAATGCCATTCAGGATTTCCTTGTACTATCCGATTCAATAAGGTATATAGGTCATCATACATCAATTCCAAATCTTGACCACCCGCAGCTGAATCTAGCAAAATTTTTGTGTTGTGATCAATAGCCTCAACTAGGGGTGTACAGACCAAACTGTCAAGTCAAACCGAACCGACGAACCAAATCAAATAGAGAAAAAACAACTGACTTGTGGTTTGGTTTGATTGGTTTGGCGTTTGAAAGAAAAAACTGACCATTCTTGGTTTGGTTTGGTGTTAACCAAAAAAAAGGCAAACCGAACCCGAATCAAACCGACATAATATATATATATATATATATAATATTCAAACTTTTTTATATATAAATTATTAATTATAATCTACTTTTTAAATACTTTTTCAACTAGTTTTAGTAATTTTCAATAATTTGAAAGTAGATGTAGATATATATTTAGATTTGGGCCTTTAAGTTGTAATATTTGTCCATTAATTGCTAATTAAATAATCGAAAACCCAATATAAACTTAAAACCTAAAATTTTCACTCTTCATCTCACTTTTTAGTTTCAAGAGAGTTTTCCGCTCGTCATTTTTTCATAATTATGGTTTTTCATTAGCACATGAGTGAAAACATATTTGATCTAGTCTTCAATTACAATATCATTGTAAAAACTAAAGATTATAAAAAAAATTGAGAAAACTGAGAAAACCGACTAAAACCTAAATCGAAAAAACTAATTTTATGTTAGTTTGATTATGTTTATAGTTTTAATAAACTAACATGATTGGTTTGGTTTTATTTTTAATAAAAACCGAACCAACCCGACCTATGTACACCCCTAGCCTCAACAAAAGTATGAAATAGTACCACATTGGACTGTTGATGATGTGGACAGTCCTGAAGAAGAGCTTTGAACCTCTCCCATGCATGATTAAACTCTAATTTGGCTTCTGTTTGAAGCACACAATCTCGTTGCGTAGTCTCACAATCTTGCCAGATGAAAATAATCAGATGAGGAATTTCTGAGATAGGTCATTTGTGATTGAACTTGTTGTCTTAGCGTTCAACCACTTCTTTGCTTCCCCTAATAGTGAAAAGGGGAATAGTGTCAGCCTTACATAATCCGTTGACACACCCGTAGGTATGAATATGTCACTTATCTCCAAAAAGTTATGCAGATGGACTTGTGGATCTTCATGTGAAAGCTCCGTAAACTGTCCACTGCTGATCAAAAGTTGCACCCTATTCTATTTCAGCTCAAAGTTACCTCCAGCATTCGATTTCTGGAAAGAGGAGGTCAAATTTATTGGAAGTGGGATTGCCACTTCTCGAACTATCCTGTGGGCTGGTTGATACTTAGCCACGAGAGCTGGATTGTCTTGTTTTTCTTAAAATTGCGGTATGCGAGGGAAAAGGATTGCTTCTATCCTCAATTGATGAAAGCATTTCTTGGTTTTGGGGCTTGGTTCAACCAATTCCCTATCCCTTGCCAGCTTACTAGTCTGAAAACCTATTTCATACAAATTCAATACCAAGACCAAGTGTAAAGCACCTAAGAAATCTAAATAATAAAACTAAAACAACAATAGTTGCCAATTCACAAGTCCCTGGCAACAACGCCAAAAGGAAAGTGTATGTGGTCTCACCAAGTAATATAGTGGCCTTAAATAAAGACGAATATCAATCCCTCAAAGATTTGTATCAACAACTATCCAATTAGAGTTCAACTATTGAGATTAAAGTGGTGCACTGTAACCCAAAGAGTTTTTGAAAGTTTATAATTCTAAATAAACTAAACTACTGCGGAAAAGTAGAGCCTTTGGACAATCAATGGATAAAACCCCGGGGTTAACGCACCATGAACAATTATACGAAGCTATTGAATTTCATGGGTTAGATTACTTATCTTGGTTGTTGATTCAAGGGATTGATTTTATGATCATGGTCTCTCAATCCTTTAATCACCTATCTAATTATCCCCACAACTACATCGTTGAGTGGGGATGTGATAACTAAGCTAAACTCATTTATATTTCCTCCCGCGGCGAACCAAGTAGGTCTTCTAGGTATATCTCTATCCTAGATACTAATTCAAATAATATATGTATTCTAAGGGTCACGAATACTTAAAATAGTTATTACAAAGATAAATAAACAACCAAATATGATAATAAATCCAAAACAAATCAATTCAAATCAAACATAAACATGTTCTTGGCATTAACCCCGGAAAGGGGGCGTTTAGCCACTAATCGACATAACTATAATCCAAATAAATGAATACATGATTAAATATATTAAAAATCTAAATTAAGGAGATAGAAACCCTAAAATAATTATTTATCATCCCCTCCTTAATCCTCTAAGACGTCCAAGGTGTCAAACAACAAGTACAAGTGTTGTATTTATAGTAGGGGATTTTAGCCGTGTGTGGAGTTAGGGTCGTGCCGCGATGGTTGCTCAACTTGAATAGGGGTCTTAATGCAATAGGTATTCCACAGACTAGGATTTTCAGCACAATGGATTCTCAACTCAAGTAGAGGTCGCGACTCACCCCTATCGCGAAGCCTGACTGGAAAGTCTCAATATGAAGTCTAAACTTGTTTGTGCACTTTCCCTTCAATAGTAAACCTTGTGGTGTCATTTTCCTTTGATTTACAGCTTGTATATCCTCCATATATCACCATAATAATCTCACCAAGCATTCTATGTCATCATACTGATAACGCTCAAACTACACCTCTCTTACGAGAATGTAAGCAATCGTTGTCAATATATAACCCAACTAGGTTGGGGTCGAATCCCACAGGGAATATGGTGTAAATTTGAGTTATCTGTGCGTTAATCAACTGATAGTTATCAGTTTCCTATGAATGGGGGTTTTCGTAAAGGTAACAAATAATTACTTCTTAATTCAGTGTTTGAAATCAATATGATTAGGAAAACCAGAGTTATATTCTCTATGGGTGTTGGGATTTGACAGACGCTCGTAACGGTTTAAGATTCTTGTGGTAAGTAGGAACAGTAGACTATCCTTTTTGAAGTTATGTCTAAATGTTCCTCAACGTATTTATACATTTGACCACCTAATTTTCTCGAACTTAGGGAATTTATATTTCATAACAGGATGTTATCTCAAGTTAATTAATCTTGTTACAACATTAATTATTAAATGAAAGTTTGATGCTTCCAAGTCCTTGTTGATAATTCACTTCTTACTAGCATTGATTTCTTATCTCAAGAAAATCACCAGTAAGCAAGGCCTATTGTTTGCAACCAATAGTTAGAGTATAAAATATTGGAATTAACAAAAAAGTTTCTACCACCGTTAGAATCTTGAACACTTAGTTACGTTACAAACCCAAACCCATCGATCCCACAACTCGGGTTAAGGGAATTTAGCTACTCATAATAAAATAATCAAGACAACAAGTTGAATTCATAGTTTGATAGATGAACTTACAGCAAGATGAATAGCAACAAGTGTTTCTCAGATTTGATTCACAGTAGAAAATCCCAAAACAATTGTAATAATCTCTCCAAAAATAATTGTAAAATTCAAGTCAGAAAACTCGAGAGAAGAGATTCTCAAAACGTCAGTTCCCCCTTTTCTATATCATTATAAAACCCTAATATATGCTTTAAATACTTCAGCCTAACTATGGAAACAAAATCATAGATCACAGTATTTTCTCAAACAGGCGACGACATGTGTGACGGCTTATCAGGAGTCTGACGACTTATCAGGATCTTCACTTTTGAAAATCTCTGCCTTAGGTTAACGATGAGACGTGACGGCTTATCAGACATGTGATGACTTATTAGAATTTTCGTCGCTTCTTCACTTCAAATCCCATTCCCTTTCTAAGCCTAACGACGAGCCTGGCGTGTTATCATACTTTGATGGCCTATCACAAATGTCATCACGAATTCCAGCTGAAGCTCATTCTATGTCTAAGGCTAACGAAGAGCCTGGCATCTTATCACACTTCTGACGGCCTATCATAGATGTCATCATGAATTTCAGATGAAACTCATTCTCTGTCTAAGGCTGACGGCAACTCTGATAGCTTATCACAAGGCTGATGACTTATCAGACAAGTCATCAGCTATACTTCCCTCTCTACTTGCTCAAAAATCAACTCTTTTACTTCCATTATTGTTGGTTCTCTTACATCTTGACTTTTACTGCAATATCAAACAGAAAACAATCAAAAACGACAAAAATTACTTAAGACTTTACAATTATTATTAGTTAAAAGCCTCAAATGTGTTAGCATCTGCTCACACATCAACACCCTCAACTTAAAACAATTGTTTGTCCTCAAGCAACTAAAACACAACCAAGAGGATACAGAGTACATTCGGCAGTCAACCATCCATATTATCTTAAAACATCTTCACCATCTCCAAGGTCAATTAATTTAAAAACAACAACTGTGCATATTATTGAAGAACAATAATGTGACACACGGGAATCAAGATATGGCATTAATTCAACAATAACAACCATGCATGTACCAAGATTACACTATTCAAACAAGTTAGCAACTAGCAACGTAACCAGTGTGCCCTCACTACAAAGAAGTCCCACTCCACTTATATCAGACATCACATATGTAACCATGGGGACAATCAAAAGACACTCACTCTCAAAATAAAGTTCCAATCAATGTATGCCAAATACCATAGGCTAGCCCTTATTTTCATTACCAAGATTTTCAGACAGGTCAGCTAGGATCACTATAGGTCTTCTCTTTGATTTGTAATGTAGGCTAGGGGCTGGTATGATACTCAATGATATTTAAAGTGACTAAGCCTCCTTGACACTACACTACCTTCTGGGGTCTCACTTATTAACCTTTTTCTATTTTTCTCTTTTCTTGATCACACATATTCAGGATGGGTGCGGTCTTTTCTACAATCATTTCTTCTTTTTCACAACTTTTCTTTTCTTGTTCTTTTCCACCACACCAAGCTTTTTATTATTTTTTTTATTCTACCTTTTTTCATACTCATTTTACATCACGCACCCCTATGATAGCCACCCTCAATTTAGGCCATTTTCCAAAGTCAAGGTGCACAGTGTCCAAGGAGGACCAGGGCCAAAACAGGTTCATTATGATATAAATAAGATGGTGATAGGTATCATAAAAAAATAGGCTATTCAAGCTCAAAATAGGGATCAAGGGATATTATGCATACAGGAAAGGTCATTTAGGCTAAAAGTGCCTAATATTAAAATGGCCTATGATCCTTTCCTAACCCATATCCTTCAATCTAGGTAAGACTAACCGGGCAAGTTCTGGATTCAACATACAAAGGAAACTAAGTAAGATCTCACACGCACATTGAACACAAGTATATCATAAGTTACTACTTATCCAGTTCATGCAATTATTTAGCAATGATTATCAAGTCACTAGAACTGATACCATAACAAGATGCACATTGGTCACAATTAGATGCAAATCACACGGTTAAACAATCATACCATTTGAGAGGTGTTCACAAAATAACAAAACCATGTTCACTGCCTCAGGTACTTGTATTTCTCCTAGTCAACTACAAAATATTACAACAATAACTCACCTTACACCCTCAACTTAAAATCAAAGAAAAACTGAACTAAGGGTTAGGGCATACCTGGAGTAGATCAAGCATGGGGATCATGGGTTTCCTTCCATGTAGCACCTGATTTAACGTCGTGGCATGATTTAGGTATCTCGATTACTTCAGACTTCATCAAGACAGATAGTAGTAATACTTTTCATCGAGTCTTTTGGACCGATATAAAGCTTGACTCGTTGCCCATTAACCTTGAAGATTTTTTTTTCTTTATTTTCAAGTTCTACTACTCCAGATGAGTAGACTTGACTAACACTAAAAGGGCCTGACCACTTGGATTTAAGCTTACCTGGGAACAGTTTGAGTCTGGAATCGAATAGAAGCACCAAGTCACCTTTTTGAAAATCTCATTTCTCGATCCTCCAATCATGATACTTCTTCATCTTTTCTTTGTATAGGTCTACTCTTTCATATGCCCTGAGATAGAATTCATCCATCTCATTCAGTTGTCCCAGTCTTAGCTCTGCTGCCTTCTTTCAATTCAAATTTAACCTTTTGAGTGCCCATAAAGCCTTGTGCTCCATCTCTATTGGTAAGTGGCATGATTTGACATAGACTAAATGGAATAGTGACATACCAATGGGTGTCTTGAAAGCGGTATGATATGCCCACAAGGCATCATCGAGCTTTTGAGACCAGTCTTGCTGACTAGCATTCAGCGTTTTAGCTAGGATGGCTTTAATCTTTTCATTTGACACCTCCAATTGACCACTAGTTTGTAGGTGATATGGAGTGGATACTCTATGTTGTTTCACCCCATATTTCGCTAAGGTAGCTCGAAACACTTTACTGCAAAAATGATATCCTCCATCGCTTATAATAGTATGTGGTACTCTAAAGCGAGAGAAGATGTTCTTCTTGAGAAAAGCAACAACCCTCTTTCCTTCATTATCAGACAAGGAAACAGCTTCAACCCATTTCGTGACATAGTCAACAGAAACTAGAATATACTTCATCCCATACGAGCTTACAAAAGAACCCATGAAATCAATGCCTCAGATGTCAAATAATTCCACTTCAAGCATCTTAGTCAAAGGCATCTCATGTATTTTGGAGATCGACTCCTGCCTCTGACATTGGTTGTATTTTAGCACAAACTCGTGAGCATTCTTGAACAACGTTGGCCAATAATAGCCACTCTGCAACACCTTTCTAGCCGTTTGATCACCTGCATGGTGACCTCCAACTAGGGAAGTATGATACGTTTCCAATATACACAATACATCCACTTCTGGAACACATCTCCTTATAATATTGTCAGCACATCGCCGAAAAAGATACAGCTTATCCCAGAAGTAATGTGTCACATCATGAAGGAATTTCTTTCTTTGATGGAAAGAAAGGTTTTCTGGAATGACCTCACTCACAACATAATTTGCAAAATCAGCGTACCAAGGCATTTTCTCCATAGCAGCAGCCAAGATCTTCTCATCAGGAAATGCATCATTTATCTCCATTTCATCACTAGTTGTTTGCTCACCTTCCATTCTAGACAGATGATCCACAACTTGGTTTTCACAACCCTTCCTATCTTTGACTTCAAAGTCAAATTCTTGTAGAAACAACACCCATCTAATCAGCCTTGATTTTGCATCCTTCTTAGCTATCAAATACCTCAAGGTTGCGTGGTCAGTATGGACCACCACCTTGGTCCCAAGCAGGTAAGCCCTAAATTTCTCAAAAGCATACACTACAGCTAGGAGTTCCTGTCCAGTGATGGTGTAGTTCTTTTGCACTCCATTCAGTGCTTTGCTGGTATAATACATTAGATGAAATAGTTTGTCCTTCTTTTGTCCCAATACAACTCCAAGGACAACACCGTTTGCATCACACATGATCTCAAATGGTTTTGACCAGTCCGGTGCAACAATGATAGGGCCCTCGACCAGCTTCATTTTAAGGCATTCAAATGCCTTCAAGCAATCATCATCGAAGGATAACTTCACTTCTTTCTCCAAAAGTTTGCAAAGTGGATTTGCAACCTTTGAGAAGTCTCTTATAAACCTCCAGTAAAAGCCAGCATATCCAAGAAAACTACGCATTCCCTTTACTGAAATTGGAGGTGGTAGTTTCTCGATAACTTCAACCTTGGCTCGATCAACCTCTATCCCTTTTGCTAAAATTTTGTGCCTGAGAATGATGCCCTCTTTTACCATAAAGTGACATTTCTCCCAATTAAGCACCAAATTAAATTCAACATATCGTTGCAAGGCCATACTCAGGTTTTCCAAATAAAGCTCAAACGAATCTCCTACCACAGAGAAATCATCCATGAACACCTCTAAGGTGTCCTCCACCATATCTGAGAAAATAGACATCATGCACCGTTGAAAAGTAGTGGGTGCATTGCATAGCCCAAACGGCATTCTCTAAAATGCAAAGGTTCCATATGGGCATGTGAATGTCATCTTCTCCTAATCTTCAGGAGCAATACAAATCTGGTTATATCCAAAATAACCATCTAAGAAGAAATACCACCCCTTTCTGGCCAATCGATCAAGCATTTGGTCCATAAAGGGCATCGGGAAGTGGTCTTTCAAAGTCCATGAGTTTATTTTATGATAGTCTGTGCAAACTCTCCACCCAGTCATAGGCCTGAGTGGAATCAACTCATTCCTTTCATTTGCAACAACAGTCATGCCCCCTTTTTTTGGGCACACATTGAACTGGGCTCACCCATTTACTATCAGAAATTGAGTAAACCACTTCTGCATCCAACCACTTAATAATTTCATTCTTAACCACCTCTTGCATTGGTGGGTTAAGACGGTGCTAGTGCTCGATGGTTAGAGTACAATTTTTCTCAAGTTGTATTTTATGCGTGTAGATGCCAGGGGGAATGCCAATAATATCTATGATAGTCTATCCTATTGCTCTTTTGTACCTCTAAAGTACTGAAATAAGTGCTTCTACCTGATGCTTACCCAAATCAGCTGTAATAATAATGGGTAGCATGTTTTCGTTGCCTAAAAACATATACCTTAAATGCCCTGGCAGTTTCTTCAATTCCAACACTGATGGCTCTTCAATGGATGGCATAACCGGTGGTGTTGGTCGATTACCAAGATCAAGATCTAGCTTCTTAGGAGAATAAGAGTATGAACCCATTCCTGACAAAGCATAAATAATCTCTTCATACTCCTCAATACCTTCACGATTAAAATTCATCAGAACTGCGGCTAAAGGCTCGACAGTAAGTTTTTTCTCTATTGACACCTCCTACTCATCCTCATAATATATATCAACAATTGAGAACACACTCATTTCTTTATGCTGCTTCATTGATTGGCACACATCAAATTGCACCACCTCATTATTCATCCTAAATAAGAGCTCATTAGCTCGCAAATCAATCAACACACTTCCGATTGTGAGAAAAGGTCGACCTAAGATTATGGGCACCTCAAAGTCCACCTCACAATCCAGAATGATGAAATCCGCAGGAAATATAAAGCTAGCTACCTTCACCAATACATCATACAAAATACCAACAGGTCATTTTACTGACCTATCCACCATCACGAGTCGCATGTTGGTAGGTGTGGGATTTCCCAAACCCAGCTTCTTATATACAGCCAGCGGCATCAGATTAATGCTCGCTCCCAGAACACATAAGGCCTTAGCAAATTCTAGAGACCCAATCGTACAAGGAATAGTGAATGCTCCTGGGTCTTCCTTCTCTGCACCAATGACCTCGTATAAATAGTGCTATAATGATGGAGATTATCCTCCGGTTCATAGCTCACCGCACTTTTCTTCGTCGCAAGGTCCTTCATGAATTTAGAATACCCTGGCATTTGCTCTAGTGCCTCCACCAAAGGCACATTTATTATTAACTACTTCAACATTGCCATGAATTTACTAAATTTTATGTCGTCAACCTTCTTCTTTAATTTTAAAGGAAAGGGAGGTGGTGGTCCTAGGAGAGTTTTCACCACTACTTCCTTTTCCTTCTCTTTTTCTTATTCCGGAGCATCATCAGAACCATCCAACTTCCCAAACTCTACTGGACATTCTTCTTTGGGTTCGTCATCTGCTTTAGTTACATCTTCAACTCCACCTTTGCCCACAGAAGGGCCAGGTAATATCTTACCACTTCTAGTGGTAATCACCATACATGATCCATCATTCTGCAGATTCTGAACTGTATCACTAGGTAACGTTCCACTCTTTATCTGGTTCAGTACTACGGAGAGTTGGCTCATTTATTGTTCCAGGTGTTTGATTGAAGTAGAGTGCGAGTTTACCAACTGACTCATAGAGGACAGATCGGTCTTCATAGTAGTCACCCCTGAGTTGGTAGCCTCCACTCCCTTTAACAATTTATCCTTAATGTCCTCCAGGGACATCTTTTCAGAACTTTTTATAGCAATCTCACGATTTCCAGAAGGGACATATAACCCGTTCCTATCACTATTGCTCCTCCAATTACCTTGATCTTGGTTCTTATATCCAGCTTTATCATAATAAGTCTGACTTTGATTTCCTTGTCTATTGCCTCAAAATCCCCCAGATTATTTACATAGTTCGCCTCTTCTTCTGAGTCAGACTCCACTTTGCTCTGCGATCCCACAGCCTTCACTTTCTTGATTTTACCTGATAGTAAATGCTTGGTTAGCAAGTCCATCTGCATT
This sequence comes from Capsicum pubescens, assembly GCA_030864215.1. Taxonomy (NCBI): domain Eukaryota; kingdom Viridiplantae; phylum Streptophyta; class Magnoliopsida; order Solanales; family Solanaceae; genus Capsicum; species Capsicum pubescens. The sequence continues at coordinate 72,837,596 of CM061545.1, forward strand.
TTTAGGTGAGCCATGTCTTGATCACACTCCTCGTCACTTCCGTGTTGTTCCGTAGTTATACCAACTAAAACAGTGGGGCTTGCTACCACAGAGTCCCTGGTATTCCATGACCGACTCTGTTTGGTCATTCTCTCAAGCATTTCTGAAGCCTCTAGGAATGTAAGATCAACAAACGAATCACCAGTAGCATTATCTACAATCGGTTTTGTCACAGAGTTAAGAGCCCTGTACAAAGTCTCCATCAAGTGTATGTTCGTCATGGTGTGGTTCGGACACTGTGTCAGTTTCTTTTTAAATCTCTCCCAGGTTTCATGAAAGGATTCAATTGGGAGCTGTCTAAAGTTGTTGATCTCATCCCTCAACTTTACCCTCCTGGAAGGTGGAAAAAACCTTTCTAGAAAAGCTTTTTTCAACTGCCTTCAGTTGGTTATAGAATCGGGTGTCAGCTTATTAAGCCATAATATTGCCTCCCCAGACAGAGACAACGGAAACAATCTTAAATGGATAGAATTTTGATCCACTCTTGGTTTATCAAACAATTTACAAATGGTGACAAAGTTCACCAGATGCAAGTTCAGATCGTCCCCAGGAAGGCCACCAAACAACCCTTTCAGATTAAGGAGTTGAATAATAGTACTTGTAATGTTAAATTTTGCCCCAGGTGCTAACGGTGGAGGAATAATTGTACCCGTTGCACCTGCTCTATCCATTCCATCATCATCATAATCATTGAGGTCATACTGGATCGGCTGGTGATCTTACCTTCCTTGGAACGGATAGTTCCTATTAGCATTACACTGTACTGGTGCAGCTATTTGCTCTGCACGCCTTGGGTGACCAGGGTTTAGCAACTCCTCGTCTCCTAATTCGTCATCCTCAGGATTTGGATGTCGTACTTTTTGACCATCATTATGCATATTCACCTGAGCTCTAGCTAAGGCTGCTAACCTGTTAGCCTCCTACTATCTGCCATTCTGCCGATTAGTTGCGGTTTCGGATTAAATGGTAATAATGGTTCTCCAAAAATTTTGGTTCTTGGCATGCACCACAAAATTCCTGCAGCAAACAAAAACAACAAATAAACATAAAACTAGGAAACTTGACTAACAGTCAATTAGCACACACAACTTTAATTTACAATCGTATTCCTCGGCAACGGCACCATTTTTTATAATGCTCAAACCACACCTCTCTTACGAGAATGTGAGCGATCGTTGTCAATATATAACCCAACTAGGTTGGGGTCGAATCCCACAGGGAATGTGGTGTGAATTTAAGTTATCTGCGGGTTAATCAACTGATAGTTATCAATTTCCTGTGAATGGGGGTTTTTGGAAAGGTAACAAATAATTACTTCTCAATTCAGTGTATGAAATCAATATGATAAGGAAAACTAGAGTTATGTTCACTGTGGGTGTTGGGATTTGACATACGCTCGTAACGGTTCAAGATTCTTATGGAAGGTAGGAACAACAGACTATCCTTGTCGAAGTTATGTCTAAATATTTCTCAACCTATTTAGACATTTAACCACCTAATTCTCTCGAACTTAGGGATTTTATATTTCATAACAGAATGTTATCTCAAGTTAATTAATCTTGTTACAGCATTAATTATTAAATGGAAGTTTGATGCTTCCAAGTCCCTGTTGATAATTAACTTCTTACTAGGGTTGATTTCTTATCTCAAGAAAATCACCAGTAAGCAAGGCCTATTGTTTGCAACCAATAGTCAGAGTATAAAATAATGGAATTAACAAAAAGTTTCTACCATCGTTAGAATATTGAACACTTAGTTACGTTACAAACCCAAACCCATAGATCCCACAACTTGAGTTAAGGGAATTTAGCTAATCATAATAAAATAATCAAGACAACAAGTTGAATTCATAGTTTGATAGATGAACTTACAGGAAGATGAATAGCAACAAGTGTTTCTCAGATTTGATTCACAGTAGAAAATCCTAAAACAATTGTAATAATCTCTCCAAAAATAATTGTAAAGTTCAAGTCAGAAAACTCGAGAGAAGAGATTCTCAAAACGTCAGTTCCCCCTTTTCTATATCATTAGAAAACCCTAACATATGCTTTAAATACTTCAGCCTAATTATGGAAACAAAATCATAGATCACAGTATTTTCTCGGACAGGCGACGACGTGTGTGATGGCTTATCAAGAGTCTGACGACTTGTCAGGAGTGTCGTCAGCTCCTCTTCACTTTTAACAATCTTTGCCTTAGGTTGACGATGAGACGTGATGTCTTATCAGACATGTGACGACTTATCAGAATTGTCATCGCTTCTTCACTTCAAATCCTATTCCCTGCCTAAGCCTAATGACGAGCCTGATGGCTTATAACACTTCTGATGGCCTATCACAGATGTCGTCACAAATTCCAGCTGAAGCTTATTCTTTGTCTAAGGCTAACGATGAGCCTGACGTCTTATCACACTTCTGACGTCCTATCACAGATGTCGTCACAAATTCCAGCTAAAGCTCATTCTCTGTCTAAGGCTGACGGTAACTCTGATAGCTTATCACAAGGCTGATGACTTATCATAAAAGTCGTATGCTATACTTCCCTCTCTATTATCTCAGAAATCAACTCTTTTACTTCCATTATTGTTGGTTCTCTTGCATCTTGACTTTTACTGCAATATCAAACAGAAAACAATCAAAAATGACAAAAGTTGCTTAAGACTTTCCAATTACTCTTAGTTAAAAGCCTCAAATGTGTTAGCATCTAGTCACACATCACATACACCACGTATTAGAGCTCAAAACAACACAATAGCAAGAACGGTGAACTAGAAACTCAAGCTAAAACTAGGCTTGCCCACGTTGATCTTTAACTTATTGTTTTGACTCTTGGATTGATTCAATCGAACCTTAAATATTATAAACAAGTTTTTCCACACATAAATACATAATAAAAACCTTAGGAACTCATTACACACATTAGAATCCAACGCGATCAACTAGAACAACGCCTAGCTCAAGCTAGTAAAACTAGTTTTCTCATTTAAACTCTAAGTGACCAAATTAAGTACAAACTTGTTTGAAAGACACCATAAACGTTATTTTCACATACTTAAACACTTATATGTTCAATTATATCATCATTAACTCATTAAACACACAAGTTTCACTCAAAATAAGGCTAAATAAGTTAGGATAACAACACTAAAGTGCATAAAACCACCTCAGATCAGGAGGCTAAACATTTCTATTAAGGTTCATCTTATAATCTCAAAAAATCTTGGATTTTGGTATGAATAGTTTGATTTATTTGATGTTATTTCTAATCATGAGTGGCTAAGATTTTTAGCTAAGGCTATGGGAACCTTGTAATCAACAATCTAAACTATGAGTTTTTGAGTTTATATTGCAATTGTTCTTATATCCTATTCTCTTCATTCTTAATAAATTCTCATGGTTGCAAACTTGAGAGTGTACCTTAAAACACATCTAGCTTGAATGAAGGAGTTGTTGTTTTAAAAAGAGATTAGTGATAAGGAGTTAGAGTTTTCAATCTCTAATTTGTGAATTAATGCCTTAAACGGATTAATGTATTGGAGAATACGTATAATTATCTTTACCACTTTAAGTTTGAAAAAATGAAAGTGTGCCTTTCCTTGAAGGTTGATAAACACTTGGATTGAAATTTTAAATATGTTCCTCTATAAGTACAATCTATATATGAATTCATATAACCCATAGTTGGAAAGAATTGAAATAACAAGGTGAACATAACCCTAGTTTACCATTTCTATGTGTTCAAACATTACAAGAAGTTTCTCATTATTTTCAAACTTAAATCACTAAGTTATCATTTGAATCAAAACCCCTTTATTTTATAGAAACATATGATTAAAAGTCAAGTAATCTGCATATAACTTAATTAGCACTCTATTCCCTGTAGGATTCGACCCCAACCTTCATTGGGTTATATATTTGACGGCGACTGCTTACACTTCTGTAGAAGAAGTTTTAATTTGGATGTATCAATCAACAGCAATGATGGAAAAAAGTCTTAGCAGTGAAATTTGTTATGGTTTTCAAAGGATGTGCAAGTTATTTATAATTTTTCAACCAATTGTATTAAAATAGAAAATTTCAATTTTTTTACCAACAGAATTCTCTGAAGAAGATAAAAAAGGGAGAGGGGAGTTTGCCAAAAAAGAATAGAGAAAGCAGAGTGAAATGGGTTAAATTTTTAATGGATCGGAGTTTTACCCGACCCAATACTAAAAAGAGATAAAAAATAATATTATATTCTTTAATTAGAGAGTTAGATGCACCCACTCAGGCTCTGAGTACCACTGGCGTCAAAAGTGTGTATTTATAATGATTAGGACTAGTTTCGTAGGGGTAATAGGACTCCCGCAAACTTTAGATATCTTTTTAAAAATTCAAAACAACTTTAAAGGTGTATTTATGTATTTTCTCAAAGAAAAAATCTAAACCCCCCCCCCCCCCCTCCCCACACATTCCACCCCTACCCTACCCCTGCCTCTATCTTCATACCCTCCTCCTCACCCTTCAATTTTTAAATTAAAAAATTCTACCCACCCCGCACTCAATCCCCTCACCTCTAACTATATATATACACACACACACACACACATACACACATAGAGAGAGAGAGAAAGAGGGGGGGAGATAGATATAGAAATAGATAAAATTATTAAAAAATATATATATGTTCTTATATTTTTCTTTATTATATTATTCATAATTTAAAGATATTATATTGTTAATACCCCTCTCTCACCTCTAACTAAATCTATATGAGTAAAAACAATCATGTAACTGCAAAAGAGCTTTTATGTTTCTAATCTTAAATTCAGAATAAATAAATTAAAGTATCTCAATATCTATAAATCTTTTCTAGAATCAGCCTAAAAAGGTAATAGGTAAATGTGATATTAAATATAGAAATCAGATAATTATGAATTTCATACAATTAAATTAAATAAAGAAAAAACTATAAAATAAAACAACATTAAAAAAAAAGTACAAAAACATCAAATACATATTTAGAAAAAACTTAAATTTATCAACTATATCAATAAAACTTCTACTTCCACAGTTATCTATTGTTCTTTTTTCTTCTATGTTCTTTATCTATTTTGTAAGTCAACTTAACAACAAAATTTTCACTAAAAACTGAGAATATATTTTCAAGGACACTTCTTCATAAAGTGAACAATAGAATTGGTATTAATTAGAAATCGGCTTACCTATGATTCTTTTACTTATTGAATTCATCGTTTCAATCATTACTAGTTTCTTTTTCTCCTTATCTTCTTGGAAGATGTTACCATTTAAAATAAGAGGTAAAGAGTGTGAGAAGTGGATAGAGATAATATCAACCGCCGCCCCCTCCCCTTTTCCCCCTACCCCCTCCCCCCACTCCCCAAAAAAATTGAAAAGAAAAAGAATTAAAATTCTTATTAATATTTTATAATATCTAGTATATTTTCAAATTTAAGTATTTTCTAATCTTTTTCAAATGTAATGTATATTTATCTTATAACCTATACATTTGAATTTGAATTTGAATTGAGATAAATATTTAAAATGAAATAATAATAATAATAATAATAATAATAAAATCATCATCATCATCATTATTATTATTATAATAATAATAATATTGCTACTACTACTACAATTACTACTACTCTAGAATGACTTTAAATTAAATTATTTTTTTGTTACATTTCATAAGCAAATGAGTCTTCTTCTTTTAAATTTCTTCAAATTTAATTTACTTATTTTTTGTATCTTAATGTTTATTTGATTTGTTGTTTATTGAGATTTTAGTTACATGATATAAAAAATATAAACGACATATAAAATTAGTAAAAAAAAATTATGCATACATAAATGTAATATTTCAAGTAAAATAAAGAAAAAAATAAATTAATTAAAATATTTAAATGCTTATAAATCTATTTTATAATCTTTCGAGAAGAGAGTAAATATGGAAATTTGACATAATATTGTTCTAAGTCGTATCCATGCTTAAGAGAAGTATGTTAAAGACATGAAAAGGTGATATAATAATATTTTTTCCATACAAATATATTTGTGTTCATCCTTTACAAAAATAATCAGACAAATCTTTTTTATATATTTCATTCTCCATTGTTCTTGTTGATTTCTCAATATTTATTTTTTACTTTTTGAGGGATTTGTGCGCATTATGTGGAAACTTTAGCTTTCATAGATACACTAGTGAAAAAGATAAGTATAATATTAATAACAAATAATAACAAAATAACTTTTAAAAATTAAATTAAGCATAAGCAACATGCCTCGGTAGTTATTGAGAGAAATTTGATATGCATAACATATATTTTCTAATTCATGACAGGTACATCTATTTCAAAAGATAAATATAATGTTAATTATAAATAATAATAAAATAATTTAAAAATTAAATTAATCATGAACAATATATTGGTAGTTATTCAAAAAAATTGATAGGCATTACCTATAATCTTTTTATCCATGTTAGGTATATCTGGGACAATAAATAACAATCAGGCTCTCAGCCGCCGGCTAGCACCTCGTCGGCCATCGGCAAATCTTGACCACCAGATTCACAGTTAAAAGGTCAATCTGCCTCAGATCTGCCGACGACTTCCTCGCGGCCAAATTATCCGGCAAATTCTTCTCGATCGGCGACTCTTTCTTGCACCACCATCGACGTCGGCGCAGTTTCGATGACCTCTGTCTTTTCACCTCTTTCTCATTCTTTCTTTTTTTTCTTTCTTTATACCCTTTTGTTGGTACTACAAGTGAATATTCCGGCTATAATAACACTATTTCAGTGACAGCAACACTATTCCAGCGATAGCAATACTATTCTGGCTATGGCAAAACTATTTCGGTGATAGCAACACTATTTCGGTGACAGTAATGCTATTTCGACGACCAATTTCTACCATAAATTGCCAGAATCCAGTGACTCAATCAAGTAAACAGACCCAACCCAGCTTCGATCAGGTGCACTCGCTCCATCTTTTCTAGTTGTGTGCATAGCTTTCTTGATTTTAGGGGCTGCTACTGGTTGTTTTGTTTACTATTCCTATTTTGATTCCTTTTTCTTCACGTCTTGGCTGACTATCTGGATTGTGGGTGATGACTTACTTGTTGATTTTTGTACTTTATATTAGTGTTTTACTTATTAATCCTATTTGCATTTTTGGCTTTTTATTATTCTTAGTAGTTTTGAAGTGTGGACTTGGTAGTACTCTTTTGGTTGTTATCTAAGCTTTGTGCTTTTAGTGTTATTGGTCGGTGTTTTTTGTGGTGGATGTGATTGATGGTGTTGGAGTAGGGTCATGTCTTCATATGAGGCATGGGTCGGGGTCGGGGGCAGGGGCAGGAGGTAGGAAAGGTATAAGGGCTAAGGAGGACTATAGGTTGAGAGTAAGGTCATGGAACATAGGGTCTTTATCGGAAAAGTCTTTAGAGTTAGTGAAAATTCTTAGGAAATGGCAAATTAATATAGCTTGTCTCTAAGAAACCAAATGGGTAGGTTCTAAGGCGAGAGTAGTAGATGGTTATAAGTTGTGGTACTCAGAAAGCGTGAGGAATAGGAATGGGGTAGGTATTTTAGTAGATAGTGAGCTTAGAAAGCAAGTAGTAGAGGTTAAGAGGGTTAATGATAGGATGATATCAATTAAGCTAGTTATTAGAGGTTCTTCTTGAAATATTATTAGTGCGTATGAACCCCATGTAAGCTTGGATGATGAAGAAAAAATGAGATTTTGGGAGGATTTAGACGAGATGGTGAGGAGTGTCCCTAGTAATGAGAAGCTTTTCGTAGGAGGGGATTTGAATGGGCACATAGGGTCTTCTTCGAAAGGTTATAATGATGTGCATGAACGACATGGGTTTGGTGTAAGGAATATCAAAGGAGTTGCACTTCTGGATTTTGCTCGGGCGTTTGGATTAGTGGTAGTTAATTCAAACTTTCCCAAGAAGGAAGTTCACTTGGTTACCTTTTGTAGTTCGGTGGGAAAAACTCAAATTGACTTCTTGCTTCTTAGAAAAGAGGATAGGGGTATTTGTAAGGATTGTAAGGTATTACCGAGTGAGAGTCTTTCGACCCAACATAGTCTTTTGGTGATGGACTTGGGAATCATAAAAGAGCGGATGAGGAGGTATAGAGGATTAACCGAAGGATTAGATAAGGTAGGTTGACTTTGGCTAGTACACTGGATATAGGGGATAAGTTGATGGCAAGGAAGGCTTAGGGGAGTAGAGGAGATATAGATAGTATGTGGGATGAGACTACCAACTGTATCAGGGTGGCAGCTAGGGAGGTGTTGAGAGTCTTAAGAGGTCTTTAGGGCAAGCACCAAGGGGACTGGTGGTGGAACAAAGAGGTGAAAGGGAAGGTGGATGACAAGAAGAGAGCGTATGTAAAGTTGATGGAGAGTAAGGACGAAGAAGATAAATGGAAGAATAGAGAGGAATATAAGATTGTTAAGTGAGAAATGAAGTTAGAGGTCATGAGGGCTAAGAATGCTGCTTTCGAGAGTTTATACACATCGTTAAATAGTAAAAGTGGGGATAAAATATTGTACGGGCTCTCTAAAGTTAGGGAAAGGAGGACTCAGGACCTGGATCAGGTGAAGTGTATTAGAGATATGGAAAGCAAAGTTTTGGTGGAGGAGGGTCATATTAGGAAGGGATGGCAGTCTTACTTTCATAAGTTCATGAACGATGGAAAGGACACTAGCATTGTGTTGGGGGGTTTGGAGCATTTTGAGAGGTTTCACGATTATGGCTATTGTAGGTGCATTAAGGTTGGGGAGGTTAAGGGATCTATTCGTAGGATGCGTAAGGTTAGAGCGACGGGGCCAGATGAAATTTTGCTGGATTTTTAAAAGTGCACAGGAGGGGTAGGTATGGAGTGGTTGACTTGGTTGTTTAACATAATTTTCAAGATGGTGAGGATGCCTGAAGCTTGGAGGTGGAGTACGATAATTTCGTTGTATAAGAATAAGATGACATTCAGGATTGCAATAATTATAGGGGTATCAAGTTATTCAGTCACACTATGAAGGTATGGGATAGGGTGGTAGAGTTGAGGTTACGGAGGATTGTTACTATTTATGAAAACCAATTTGGATTTATGCCAGGAAATTCGACTACAGAAGCCATTCATCTTGTCAGTAGACTAGTGGAGCAATATAGGGAAAGGAAGAAGGATTTGCACATGGTGTTTATTGACTTAGAGAAGGCCTATTATAGAGTTCCCAGGGAGGTTCTTTGGGGGCTAGAGGTTCTATGTTAGGGTGATTAAGGATATTTATGACGGATCCAAGACTCGAGTTCGGACCGGGGGAGGGGACTCGAAGCACTTTTCTGTCTTGATGGGGTTACATCAAGGATCAATGCTTAGTCTGTTTCTTTTTGCCTTGGTGATGGAAGTTTTGACGCGGCACATTCAGGATGAGGTGCCTTATTGTTTGCTTTTTATGGATGATGTAGTCCTGATTGATGAGACTCGTAGTGGAGTTAATGCTACCCTTGAGTCTAAAGGGTTTAGATTGAGTAGGTCCAAGACGTAATATTTTTAGTGTAAGTTCAGTGAGGTGCCTCATGTGTACGATGTGGTTGTTAAGCTTGACACTCATTCTATCAGTAAGAGAGATAGTTTCAAGTATCTAGGGTCGATAATTCAGGAAAATAGAGAGATTGATGATGATGTCACTCATCGGATCAGGGTAGGGTGGATGAAATGGAGGATCCCCTCCGGTATCTTGTGTGATAAAAAGGTACCTCTCAAACTTAAATACAAGTTTTATTGAGTGGTGGTTAGAGCGGCTTTGCTGTATGGGGCGGAGTGTTGGACTGTTAAGAAAACTCACATTCAGAGGATAAAGGTGGTGGAGATGAGAATGCTTCGGTGGATATGTGGGTGTACTAGAAAAGGTAGGAGTATAAATGAGGTTATTTGAGATAAGGTGGGAGTCGCTTCGATGGAAGCCAAGATGAGGGAAGCAAGGTTGAGATGGTTCGGTCATGTGATGCGGAGGAGCGTGGATTCCCCAGTGCAGAGGTGTAAGAGGTTGGCTAGGGATGGTTTCAAGCGAGGTAGAGGTAGATCGAAAAAATATTGGGGAAGTGATTAGACATGACATGGAGCAGCTTCAGCTTACCGAGGACATGACCCTGGATAGGAAGTTATGGAGGAGGCGAATTAGAGTAAAAGATTAGTCTTAGTTAGGATGTTGTATGTTTTGGTGTATACATGAAGTATCTTGATTTGGGTATTATTGAGTATGTTAATTTCTAGTATATCTTTTTGTTTTATTACTATTCCTTATCTTATCTTAGATTGCTTTATTTTGAGTCGGGGGTCTATCGGAAACAGCCTCTCTATCTCACATTGAGGTAGTGGTATGGACTGCGTACACTTACCCTCCCCAGACCCCACTTGGTGGGAATATACTGGGTATGTTGTTGTTGTTGTTGTTTTTGTTGTAACTTAAGCATGAACAACGTGCCTTGGTAGTTATTCAAAGAAAATTGATGAACAACATGACCTATAATCTTCTTATCCATTGTAGAAATTATCTATGAAAAAAAAGGAATGTTAAAATATTCTTCACAAAGATATTTCTTTAGCTTTAAATACTACTATTATGGTAGCATTCTGAATAAAAAGAATAATTAAGGACATAAAGTTATTTTATTAGTACTAAATATGAGAATAAAAATTTCTATTATTGTTACATTGAATATATACAAAAAAAAATATTATTAAGAAACACAAATAAAGATTAATCAATACCTCTGCGAATAACGATCATAGAGAATCTCTCGAGATAAATAAAATCTAAATTTGAAAATGATTATCAATAAAAAAAAGAAAAAGGTTGACACTGGTATACGTGTCATGGAAGGGTATGTATGTATGTATATATATATACACACACACACACACACATATATATATATATATTTATGAGATTACAACGCTCACTACAACATTTTTGGCCTAAGGCCACACTAAATCTAAGCCATATTTTACAAGTGTGGCCTATACCATTAAAGACCACACTTTTAAAGAATAATCTTAATTTTTAACTTCTGGCCACATTACGTTTGGCAACGCTTTGAAAGCATGGTTTTTAATAATGTAGACCACACTTCACAAATGTTGCCAAATAATGATATAATTGACAACACTTATTCACATATATGGCTACATTTTTAAGTGTAATATTATTATAATTTAAAAGACAACATTTTATAATTGTGGTCTAAAATTTTCATTAAAATTTTCTCAATCTCACTCCCAAATATTTTAATTTCCCTCCAACATAATTAACCAAAAAGAGTTGAGGATATTAAAAATGAAAAATCCTACGCTAAATTAACACAGGTATTAAGCTTAGGTTGAATAGTACGGAACCAGGTCTCTTCACCGTTAAATAACACTGACACTGGCAACAAAGACGCCGTCAGCTCGAAAGGGGAACAACCGGCGAGGGGCGACCATTAGCGAGGGGCGAGGAGCAGAAACCATCAGCGAGAACCTAAAGTTTATAGTCAATCTCTCCTTTTGGTGTTTTTTTTCTCAATCAGTGAATTTGAACACCCTTTTCGTTGTTTTGCCATTTTTTTAGCTTGGTTTTAGAAATTTGTTGGTTCTTTTGGGTTTCTTGGATTATGGGAATGCCAATTTTGGGAGTGTTGTTATTCTAATTTATGCGATTGAAGAGAATGTGAGGTGTTGAATTATGATTCTTGAATTTGGTTTTTTATCGATTCAAGAATTTCGTGTAGATTATTCTAGTTTTATGAACTGAGTGTAGAAAGCTTTTATTAAACTCAATATTCTTTTTTTTTTCTTCTTAAAATCTGTAAAGTCATGGCCTTGATATGCTAAAATGAGTCATCAGGAGGCGAACAAGGCGTAGTCGAACTGAAGATTTCGCTGCAGTTTTTCATATTTGTCTCAGTTGTTTCTCTTGGTTTTTTGTTTTGATTTTTCATTTCCAGGATCTCATGATCCAATTCAAAAAAAATTGAAAACAAACTCGAATTACATGGCTTGAGTGAACCTTAGAAACACAATACTCTTCGGTCCGAAGTACGCTTAAACTGCTTCAAAGAAGCAATCTTTACATATACAGATGAATGTTGAAGGTGCTAGGGCTTAATTTATTTTTTCCCTATTGTTCTGAAAGCTCTTACTGTTTTCAACACTCGAATCTTGGAAAACAGTTACATGTGGTTGTTGTTAAATTATGGTCTTCATCTTAAAATGAGTTAAGAAATTAAATTGTTGATCTGATCAAACTGCTCTTTCTTTCCTCTGCTGGATGCTATTTCATGTTTCCTGGTGTCACTCTCTAAGAAAAAAGGTAGAACGATAGATATATTAAAGCTTAGTCAAGACCAAATGATGCTATGGAACTATAGATGTTTTGTTTGGTGTCGGTGTTTCTTGTTTTGTGCCTTGGTAGGTATAATGTCTTCAGCTTACCCTGTGATATGCTAAAACCTTTTACAGAACTACCCTTGGATAAAAAAATGAACAAAACTGAATTTGTACCGGGGGAGGGAGGGCTCATATTTGGTTTTGAGTGAACCTTAGTGCATCCATGAGGTTCCTATTAGTCTAGATTATCAAATGTCATTCTTTAAAAAATTTGTCCTTCTGCAAGTCATCCATTTTCTTGTATTCACTTGTTTATCGGGGCTTTCTGGCCACTTTAATAAAATGATTGCCTTGTTTTAAAACTGTGAAACTGCCTTTCGCTGGGATCATTTCTAATAGTTGTTTGTGTTGCTACTGTGAATATCTGCTGGAACATTGTTGGTGTTATCCACAGGTTGTGAAATAATAGATGGCTTTGGGGAAGGCTCATTACTTGTAGCCTTTTCCACATTACGAGTAGTCTGAGAATTGTTAGCAGTCTCTCCACTTCCAAACAGTTATCCCAATATAATACAGGTTAGAAAGTTAGTTCATTCATCACCACAATATTAGAAATGTTGGTTTTTTTTTTAATAGCCACCAGTATTATGATGGTTAGAAATGTCTTTGTTACTGTCACTTATTAATTTTACTTACTTTTTGTTAGGACATTCAGAAAGATATGAAGAGGCCGATTTAAACTTTGGTTCAGCTTAGCAGAAGTGCCATGACTAGGTAAGAAATTTTTATCATCAACCAACGCATAATTTTGATACTTTACTCATGGCTTTTAGAAGTTACTAGTAAGTAAATAATGCTTTTGTATGTTACGAGATCTAATTTTAATATTGACTTTCTTTAGGAATACAAATGTTCCGTCTAAGGATTGGATGGATTTACCTAGGTATAGCGCTGAGTATGAAAAGGGTGTTAAATCTTTCTTAGATTTTTCTTACACTTATGGGGATCCTCAAGGAGAAGAAATTCAGTGCCCATGTGATAAATGTTGTAATGTTCGTTGGACTCGAAGAGATGTAGTGTATAATCATCTAATTGGTCGTGGATTTGTTGATGGTTATAAAAGGTGGATCAATCACGGGGAATGGGAAATCGATTTAAATGGTGACGATCATATGGATAACTCGAATGATGATATTGATGGATTGTTGAATAATCAATTTAGACATGTTGCACAAACTGAAGAACTTTATGAAGGTCCATATGAAGATTCCAAGAAGTTTTATAACTTAATGGATGAGGCAAGCCAAGAGCTATACCCCGATTCTAAAGAATTTTCTAGATTATCATTCACAATCTGTTTATATTTATTGAAGTGTCTGCATGGATGGAGCAATGAATCTTTCACTTCTCTTTTAGAATTATTAAAAGAGGCAATGCCAAAGTTGAACATTCCTCCATCATACAATAAAGCCAAGTCTATGGTCAAGGATCTCGGTCTTGATTATGAGAAAATTCATGCTTGTCCTAATGATTGTATGTTGTTTAGAAATGACCATAAGGATGATGAATCATGTCATGTTTGCAAAGCTTCTCGATATATTAAACCTCCTGAAGTAGATTGTAAGGTTGTTGAGACTTCTAAAAAACCTCATCGTGTTCTAGCAAAAGTTTTGAGATATTTTCCATTAGTTCCTAGACTCAAAAGGTTATTTATGTGCTCAAAGACAGCATATTCATTGAGGTGGCATGACGAGGAGCGTTCTAAAGATGGAAAGTTAAAGCACCCCGCTGATGGACAAGAATGGAAATATTTTGATAGCTTGTATCCAGATTTTGCACTAGATTCTCGTAATCTAAGACTTGGCTTATCAACTGATGGATTCAATCCATTTTGGAGCATGAGTATATCTCATAGCACATGGCCAGTTATGATGAAGGTGCATAATTTGCCGCCTTGGATGTGCATGAAACCAGAGTATTCTATGTTTTCCTTACTTATTCCCGAGCCCTGTTCGCCTAAAAATGATATTGAGGTTTATTTACAGCCATTGATTGATGAGTTGAATTTCTTTTGGAAAACAGGTGTTAAAACATATGATGCTTTAAGAAATCAAACCTTTCAAATGAGAGCAATTCTTCTGTGGACAATCAGTGACTTTCCTACATATGCTATGTTATCTGGTTGGAGTACAAAAGGAAAGCTGGCTTGCGCGTGTTGTAATTATGACACTAATTCTTGCTATCTTAAACATAGCAGAAAGACGTGCTATATGAATCATCATGTTTTTCTACCCATGGATCATCCTTGGAGATCTAATAAAAAGTCTTTCAATGGAAAAACTGAATTCAGACCTCCTCCACGTTTGTTAAAGGGAACGAATATGCTCAATAGCTTACGAAACATGAACAATGTGTTTGGAAGAAAATAAAGAGAACAAATGATGGGCCGTGGAAAAAAAGTTCAATCTTTTTTAATTACCTTATTAGGAGCACAATCTATTGCCCAACAACCTTGATGTGATACATGTAGAAAAAAACGTAGTTGATGCTATGATTGGAACTCTTTTGGATATTTCTGGCAAAACAAAAAATCATGCAAAGGCTCGTTATGATTTGAAAGAGATGGGAATTAGGAAGAGCCTTCATCCATAAGATACCACGGATGGCAAGAGAATCAAGATTGCAAAAGCATGTTTCTCAATGACTAATGGCAAAAAATCAATTTTTTGTGGAGTTTTAAAGAAAGAAAAACTACCTGATGGAAGTGCCTCCAACATATCTAAGTGTGTGCAACTAGATGAAAGAAAATTATCTGGCTATAAGACTCATGATGCTCATTTCATGTTACATTACTTGCTACCAATACCAATTAAAAGCATCCTTCCTGATTATGTTGCTATTGCTTTGATTCGTTTGAGTTCCTTCTTTCATCGTTTATGTTAAAAAGTTATCACAATGGAGGAAATAGATTGCTTAGAAGCTGAGATCATAGAAATAATAAATCGGTTAGAGCAAATTTTTCCTCCTACATTTTTTGATATAATGATTTATTTGTCTATTCATTTGGCTAATGAGATGAGATTGGGAGGTCCAGTTCAAAATCGATGGATGTATCCCTCGAAAAGAGATATGTGTACATTTAAATCATATGTCCGCAATAAAAATTATCCAGAAGGATTTATAGCAGAGGCATATCTGGTTGCAGAGTGTTTAACTTTATGCTCTAGATATTTACATGCGGGCGTACGTACCAGATTTAATAAAAGACCTCGAAATGATGATGAGTATGGCTCAGGTGATTCACCTTCTTTCAGTTTGATCTCTTGCAAAGTTTGTCCTTTAGGAGCAAAGAAAAATACAGCTATTGTTTTAGATAACAAGTCACTGAATCAGGCGCATGCATACTTATTGGCCAATTGTGATGAAGTTCAAAAGTATATTAGGTACTTTACTCATTTATAGTATTTTCTTTTTATGAATAGTTTTTATCTTGTTGTATTTATTATTATAATGAATAAAAATACTTGTTGTGTAGAGAGCATGAACTTGAGCTTAATAGACTGCCACGAAGATCGAAATGGAGCAAGGCTAAGAATCATAGTCAAAACTTCTCTGAATGGTTTGAAACTCGTGCTTTGCAAGATGATGTGCCTGATCTGATAAAAGAATTTTCTAGAGGACCCAATGTAGTTGCTAAAAGATATTTTGGGTATCTCATTAATGGATATAGATTCCATATTAGGCAGCGTGATGCAAGGCGTAAAACACAAAATAGTGGTGTTACGTTAGTTTCCTCAACCACAAGCTTTGCAAGCTCAAAGGATAAAAATCCAGTTCATGAAGATTTGACTTATTATGGTAGGATAGTTGATATACTGGAGTTAGACTATTATGTCCATTTTAAGGTTGTTTTATTCAAGTGTGACTGGTATGAGGTTGAAAAAGATACTTGTGGTCTTACTTACGTCTACTTCAACAAAAAGTGCTCTTTGGAAGAACCTTTTGTGCTATCATCTCAATTACACCAATGCTTCTACGTGCAAGATCCATATGATCAAGATAGACATTATGTTATGAAAATAGTTTCGAGAGATCTGTTTAACGTTAGTGACCATGTTGAGTCTAATACCTCAGAAAGTTATGAAAATGAGCCTTCTGAACAGTTTATGGGCCCATCTATACCGAATGATAATGGTGAAGTTGTATTGATAAGGAATGATGTTCCAAAAACAATTATTGATGTGGATGTCGAAGGGTTTCTTTCTGAACAACATGAAGTTAAGCATGACAGTGAGTCTGAAGATGTGTATGAAGAAGAGTATGAAGAGAAATTTGCAGATGATTCTGAAGAAGAGCCTGGAGACGATGTTGATTTTGAGGATGAACCATGACTTTGTTATTTTTTTTGTCCCATAATGTTAGCTTTATTTTTTTTGATTGTTTGCCGGTACAAAACCTTTTAGACATCGAATATGCAGAAACATTGAGGAGATTGACAATCTTAATTTTTTTTTTGTTCTTTTTTGGGATATGTAATATGCAGACACATGATATTATGGCAATCTTTAAGTATCTTGTTGGCTTCTTTCCTGAGCCTGGTCATTATTTTATTAATAACCCTATAGTGTTTGCTTATTCTTAGCACGATGCAATTATATATGTTAGTTAATGACCTTTTTTGTTTGTACCCTACACTGATGTTTTGTAAATACCTATTTTATTCTATTATTATCAGGTAGTGGTCATTTGAATGATATCATACCAACAAAATTTGAGGCAGCTCTGTGGTACGAAAGAGGTATACGTTCAGTTATCATTCACTTATTTTTTTTCTCTGGAGGCTACTTAGATACAATAGCTGTGTTGAGTGTTGATCGGATGTGTTGTGTTGATATTCAGATTTACATCTGCTATGAGCCTGTGACTTAGTGTATATGTGTGTATTTACTGTTTAATATCTGGCAATATGTGTATTTAGATTTTCAATGGGTTCGGTACATTCTTGACGTGTTCAAGTGAACATAATAAAGGATTGCTTAAATGGGGTGTTAAAATTTTTCTTTATCGCAGAAAATAGAGAAATGTCTTGTGTTACTGGTGCATTTGAGCTTTTGCAGCTTCTACCCTTTGTATGTTAGCTTATAGAGAATAATGTAAGAGGTGGTACGGCTTAAGATTTTTGTTTTCCCTGTTGTTCTGAAAGTTGTTAATTGCTAGTTCGTTTATGTTGGTGAGTATGGCACTTGCTTGTAATAATACCCAGGACTGAAGGGTAGAGACCATCAAAAGTAGATGTTAGTATAAAAAGTAGTTTATCAAAACCATATATATTAGGAATGGAAGTTGAAGAAAAATCATCTAACTTATAAGGTGTCGGCAGTTGCGTTCGTAACAATACTAGTTCAAACAAATTAGGATAACTAACAATATTACTTCTTGTTGTTGGTATACTCTTCTTCATAATTAACTTGTGCTAATTAATGTTTCTTCTCTTTTTTGTTCAACAACATGAACAGATGTTGGTTTCTTTAATGTCAACGCACTGTTCTGATCTCCCTATGATTAAGTAATTGAGAAGTGGAAAAATGGGTTCACAAATTTTCTTAAATTCATAGTGCTAACTCTGAGTACATACTAGAAGATGCCTGTTTCCTCAATCAGCATCAACCAATATTAAATCGGTGGTATTTATGCAAATTAAATGAATGCAGGGCGTGTTTTTATACACTCAATTTAAAGTTATTTGTAAGCTGAGTTGAAGCACCTGGAAATTACAGTCATGTGGGCTTACCTACAATACACACATATACATCTTGGACAAAAAAGTGACAGAAATGAATTTGTTACTGTGAATGCTGGAACATTCTTAGGGTACACAGGTTGTGAAATAGCAGTTGGCTCATTCATCACAGATTAATAAATAGAGAGATACATAATGTTGTAATTCATCACAAACTAATAAATAGAGAGATACATAATGTTGTGAAACTGAGATGTATATATATGCATTTGCTTCATTAACCTCCGTGAGACTATTCAGTGCGTTTGTTATGAGCTTAGATAAATAATATTTTCATTAAGTTTGATCATATTCAGCTTAGACATGTCATTTGGCTGATAACTGGGGATACTTTCATACTGTACTTTCCGTCTATATTGCTCGGACTCTTTCTTGCATCTCTTTATATACATCTGTCAAACAGTCCACACTCTCAAAACTGGTAGTGTCCCTCTACTTATTATTCTGTGTACTTATGTTGGTAAGGCTAAGTTTATATTATTTGTGTGAATCTAATATTATGTGCCTCTATTTTTAGTTAGTAAGGATGAAGCAGGCAGTAAGTCTAAAGAAAAAAATTTTGAATCCGAACAAAGCTCTAAGTCCTCTGAAGAATATGAATTCCGTTACTCAATACCGTTCAAGTGTTGAACTAGTCAAGGAATATAAGATTAAGAGAGAACAGCTTGCAAAAGAACACAATGATAAAATTAGGAAATCTCAGGCACCGATGACACATAAAAGAAAGAATATTGAGGAGTCCATTGCACAAAAAGGAAAGAGTATATTGCCTATTAACAAGTCAGTGAGCCAATCTTCTGGAAGGGAAGAGATTAATGCTTCACATATGATCGCTGGAAAAGGACAACTCAAAGAACGATTATTTCAACCTCAATCTGGAGAGCCTATTAAAAAGAGAGGAGTCGAATCACCTATGTACAACTTCATGTTCCAAGGATTTTCAAAGTTTGATGTTAATACTTCAGATGTCATTGGAATACCACAAGTTGAACAAGAGAAACAACATGCCATTAAAGAGCTAGAAAACTGCAAACAGGTGAAGAGGAAGTCAGTCCTACCGTCAAGTAGTCTGGATTAGTTTCTAGAAAAACAAAGGATACATATAAGTGGTGAAAAAAAACATAATAATGACCCAATAGATGGTGTTAAAGTTCTGCCCACTGAAGATATAGATAAACATAATAAGCGATTAGATGATCCTGCAGAACAAGAAGAAATTGGTGAGGATGGGTGGTTAAATAGTGATGACGATATAAATGTTGATTGTGGTACAAATGGTATGTCTTGAATCCTATAATTTTAGTACTCATTGTATTTTTTTCTTATTTCTTGGTTGTTACATCAATCTAGGAGTGCCACAGAAGAAAAATGTTCGAGGACCAACAACATGCAAGGAAATTCATGCGAGAACTTTAGATGAAAGAAAGGTGGTGACATTTGACTTAGGACAAGCAGTGGGACCAACTGACAAGGCAGTTTCTAATTTAAGAAACTTCATAGGAACAGTTGCAAGGAATCCCAGATTTATCAACTTGTTGTACACTAGTTAGCATGTTGTTCCAGATGAAACTAAAAAACACATGTGGGATTATGTCAATGTAAGAAAAATTAATTTTTGAGATTGTACATATATTAAGTTTATTACTAACCAAAGCTTAATATATTTATTTTGTATAGTCAAAAATTTTTATTCCAAAGGAATGACAGAAGTGGGTGATGCATGGTCTTCGTGATGCTAGGAGGGGATTCAAGAGAGAAGTTAAACGGAGATGTTTTGATAAAAGACTTACTATTGAAGAAATGCTAGAAAAACGTCCTGCTGGCATTCCAGCTGTTCACTTACGTCAGTTGATCGAGTATTGGAAGCTTCCAGAAGTTGAAGTAAGATTAAAATAATGCATATAACTCTTGACATATTTTTCATATTTAATTTATGTCCTTTTTTTAGGCCTTGAGCGAGGTAAATTCTCAAAATAGGAAAAAAAAGTGGAGACATCAAATGGGACCTATTAATTTTGGAAGAGTACGCATGGCATTGGTAATATTTAGTCGGCGCTTTTAAAAAAATCTATTTTTAATTTCTTTTTTACTTTGTTATAACATATTTATATTTGGTTTTTCACTGTAATTTGATATCATTTGTAGCGCCGGACAAAAGAAAATAATGAGGAATCATTAAAGGCTGAAATGTTTGTTTCTACTCGTACAAAGATGGGAAAAGAAGTTCAGGAAGATACCCAAATTGCAATAGTAAGTAATCGATTTCGACTGCAGCTAAGTTCATCTTTAATCCTTTTATTCTTATTTCTCTGTGTAACTTTACATACTCTGAATCACAGATAAATTTGGGTAAACTCCATTTTGAAGATACTGTACATATTCGGGTTTTAATAGATACTGGTTGATTTTTTTATACTATTTTTTTATTTGAAGAGCTTATGTTTCTCCTTCTCTTGCTTACGGACAAAGGTCATTTTCCTAATCTGTTCCTTTGTATAAACAACATTCTAACTGGAGTATATATTTTTGGGATATGAATCATTCCCAGTCACATGATAACATAGCCTTAAACTGAACTAGACTATTGACGAGATAAGCAAAGCGTCGCGTCACTCTATCGATGCGATATACGATGCATCGTGTTGCTACCTATCAATGTGATATGCAATGCGCCACAGCCATATCGTGTTAACTCCTTGTTTTGAACATCCTAACAGGCCTTAAACCTCATCCGGAAAACTCAAAACTTACCCTTTATGCTAAGTTTGATTTATCCAAATTATTTGAGGAACCTTGTTTAAACAAAGAAGCTAAATTCACATCCTGTAAACCTGCATCAGTGATTATATCCAAGCTGGAAAATATTGCTAAACATCTTAAGCTAAGAGCTAGCAAAAGGGATGCAGGATTACTAAGATTCGAAGGAACATGAGAAGGAAAAAAAGGAACTTTGAGCGTTGACGTGGAAATATTTGAGGTTGTTGAATCTTTTTATTTGGTGGAATTCTAAAAATCAAATGGTGATACATTAGAATATCATAAGATATTGACTGAATGCGTAACACCGAGTTTTCAAGATATCATTTGGACTTTGCAAGATGATCAGCAGCAACCTCTATAGGTAGACGACCAGTTTGATGAGCATCAGCCTACACTTTGTACATCACGTTTTGTCCTAGATACATTGGTTGGGCTAGGTGGATGCTGGAGGTTTCAATGAATCCCCTTGATCAAAAAAATCATGTTGTGCAAATAGGGTAGGCATATTACATACACAAACACCTTAACTTAGCCTCACATTATTTCTGAGAAAAATAGTAATTGTACATGAGCCATTAAATAAAACTCTAGGAAGATCATCTCGGCTTCCTTTCCTCGATCCCTAAACAGATGCAGCAACACATTTTCTCTTTCATCCTTCCAGTAACACAAGGTATGATTTTCCTTTCATTTTCTTGGTTCAAATTTGCCTATGTTGTTTTTCATTTAGAATCTAATTGAATTACTATTCACTAGTGCAATATAGAACTTGAATTTTGTATTATAAGTTGTGTATACTCTCGCTGATTGCTAATCTTCTATTGGTCGGTGACAGATTGAACCTTACTATCCTTATATCTGATTAAGAGTGTTGATGTGTTTTAAGCAACAACTGCATCTATCAAGTTACTGAGAGATGCTTCTAATACATATTGCTTCTTTTGGTCTATGTTGAGCTTTTGATAACTTTACCAGAATTATGAGCCAAAGAAGATTGGAACTAGTTGTTGTGCTTTTGCCAAATTTACCAGATCCTGAGTCTTGAGGAACTGAAATAATCTGTTTTAGAATGGATTCCTGAGTCTTGAGGAGTGCTGAAATAATCTGTTTTGGCTTTATGAGACTGATTTCATTCTCAGGAGTATTATTGTTAAGAAAGTTAATTATTTCTGACCTGGGACGGATGAGCCTTTGTTTGAAATATATCTTATATATACTACATTATTTCTTCTCCTGACAGCTATTGTTTTACTTTTGTTACAGTCTGAACTAGAAAATCATCAAAATGCTGGAAAAACACCAGATGATGCATTCACGGCAGTGTATGGAAAGGAGAAGCCTGGTCGAGTTAGAGGCTATGGTAGATCAGTGAAAATAAATTCTCTGCAAAAAGATGAGGAAATAAATGCGCTTAAACAAAAGCATGCTAATGAAGTCGCTTCTATGAAGGAAGAAATTATAAGTGAAATAAGACAAGAAATGCGACAGTTTTTTAGTCAATTGGTGCAAAATAATCCTGGATTGAATTTTCAAGATATACTAGGGAGTGATGGATCTAACATTCCTTCACCTGATATGAGTAATGCACAAGCTATACGAGGAAAAATTCTTTCAAATTCTTTGGGCTCGGCTCATGCTTCGGTTTATGAAAAGGTACTTTATCTTAGAAATTCACAGGAAGTTTAAATCCTGAACTTTTAACTTGATTGAAATGAATTAAAGAAACTTTGGATTCACATACTTCCTCATATCAAGATTGAAAAAATATTTATATTTACTTCGCTTGTTCATTTTGAATATTTAGGATCTATGCGGGGGATAAAATTTGAATGGTGGGCACCACAACTCAGCTTTATCGAGATTGAAGTGAATGATGAAGAATTTTTAAAATATTTTGACACACATTATATACATTTGGTTTTGTGGAACTTGATACAATTTTTATTATGTTGTTTTCTTATTAGTATGTAAAAGACATTTTTTTGAAATCAAATCTATGCACTTCAATTATTTATTAGGTTATTAGTGCATGCGTGAGATTATATATTTGTAATGTTTATGTAATGTGCTTAGGAGATTATATATTTGTAATGTTTATGTAATGTGATTAGTGATACATACGTGAGATTTATGCACTTCAATTTTTAGGCAATATTTCTACACTTTAAGAGTGTGGCTAAAACATGCTTACACTTTAGAAGTGTTGTCATAGAGGATATATAAAAGGCTACGTTTTTTATGTGTGGTTAGTAATAAAGAAAAGGCTAGGTTTGTTAACTGTTATTATAGAGGTGCTACAAAAGGCTACATTATGAAGCGTACCCAATAATTAAACAAAGGCAACATTTTTAAAGTGTTATTATAGAGGTGCTACAAAAGGCTACAGTTGTGAAGTGTGACCAATAGCAAAACAAAGGCAACACTTGTAAGCGTAGCTTTATCAAATAAAAGTGTTGCCAATTACAAGCTACAAAGTGTGGTCTTTAAACATTAATGGCCACGCTTTTTAAATGTAGTTGATATGGCAACACTTGAAAAGCGTGGCCTTTGATCAAAGGTTACGCCTCTTTAGGCCACCCCCCTAAAAGTGTGGCCTAAAGTCCAAAAGTGTAGCCTTTGATCAAAGGCCACATTTTCTGCTATTTTAGGCCACGCTTTACAAGAGTGGTCGTAGGCCAAAAATGTTGTAGTGGCTGGATTTTCATGAAAACTAAAAAGTTGTTCAAATTCCAAAATTGAATGTGATAGTAATTTGTTATAAAAGATAAGAGTTTAAAATATCATAATTATCTTATAGCTTACACATTTGAATTTGAAAAAAAGTTTATCTCAAATTAAAATTAGATTGATACAGTTTAGAGATATTCTTATCAGTTCAAATTCAAAAATACAGATGTATCTCATTTATGTTAAAGCATACTATCCATTTTGTATAAGACACATTCAAATGTAACACATGTTAATCTCTCAAATAAAAAATCTTCATGTATATATATATATATATATATATATAGGAAACTTATTAAAAGTATATTATTTTTAAAATACAAATATATCCTCTCTTTCTCTCTCTCTCTCTCTCTAATAAAGATACTCACCATTTTATAGTGAGAATTTATTTAAGACTCTTTCAATTAGGAGTTTCTAGTTTTTAAGCTGATGAAATTTTTTATTATTGTGTTGTTGCTGCTACTACTACTACTATGTATTACGACTATCTCTTCTACAACTACACATACTACGTACTACAATTGTTTATTTATTTATTTATTTATTATTCAGGTATCTCAAGCCCACAATGGATCGGAGACCACCCCCTTAGCCTAACCTCAAGAGCAGAATAATCATAATAAAGTGAAAGCCAATCAAATATATTAATAGAAGATAAATAGGTCAAATGAAAGTTCTAAGAGTCAAAATCAATAATCTAACCCACACTTTTCCACAAAAGCCTCTAAACCCAGAATATCAACTAAGTCGAGACATGGCCCCAACTATGACCAAAAGGAATCCAAAGGTACTGTGACAATAAAGAAAGAATAATGAAAGGACAAGGTCTTCCAAAAGATGGAGGCTTACCACTTCACAGCAACTTAACTAACGTGATCAATCACCTAACGCTGCACAGGAGCAACAGAAAACTCTTCGGACCCTACATCATGAAATAATGTAGCGTTCAGGGACAGCCATTGGTATGTAACTCAGAAAATAAGAATAAAATAATTTAATTACCAAAATTCAATCATAAACCATATGCACCACGTTCATAATCATATATAGGATGTTGGGATAGGGACAAGGGTCATGAACATGAGAGCTTAAAGTATTAACCTGAACTATGTAGCTTGCTCCATCCTAAAGATACTCATGGGCTATATGGATTAAGATCTCCCTGCTGAAAGAGCTCCAGTGCATGTTAGCCGCATGAATCGAGGAAAAAATAAGGAAAAACTAAATCCACCAAGGCAATAGCCATCCTAAATATATATATATATATCAATTATTCACCAAGAACACAGTCATATAGACCCCCAACGCCGGCAAACATGATTTTCAATATTCGTTCCCTCCCCCCTCCCCTCCCCTCCCCTCTCCCAGGACTTATACCTTCACGGTATGCTACACAATTTTATTTAATCCCAAATTAAAATAATTTGCGCATAAACCAATCCATTAACCCAGGAGTCATTCATTAAGGCAATTACCACTTGGTATCATCATACCAATATACTTGCAAGCTAAATCAAGTTTGTCAAACCAATCCATATAACCAAATTGACTCTCAAATTTCATTTAAAATTCAAAACCAAGGCTACCAAGGCCATCCCAAACCATATTCATTCATTTATCTTTTAATGCAATGCATTGGGTTCAAAAACAAGTAGAACCATGCAATTTTCCATATTCAAAAATCAAATTTTGTAAAGTGGGTTGAGGTTAATACATTTATCAAGCCAAAATTTTATTAATTTAGGGAAACCCATATCCCCCATTCCATCTATTTATATAATGCACCAATTCTGTCCCAAAAGCATCAATTTAAAGCATGAATAATTAGGGTTTCCCCCATTCTATTCATTTACACAATGCACCAATTTAGTCCCAAAAATATCAATTTAAAGCATGAATAATTAATTTAGAACATGGTACAAGTAATTCAATCAGTATCAACAAAAATCCCTCAACCGAATTTTAAAATTCACAATTTAAATCACATGAAAATCTATTCAATTAATGCCATAATATAAACCTAAAGTTGGAGAAAGAGAAACATGCCTGAAATACACAAGGAAGTGAAAAAAAATTGGCGTATAGAGCCCGAATGGTGAATTCTCTGTGAAACCCTTGAATGTTCTTGATTTTTGAGTTTGAAAGTGAAAGAGAATGATTTGATCTTTGAAAACTGAAGGGAATGAGGTTATTTTATGTTTAAAGATTGTACAAGGGGTAAAAAGACTAAAATCCCATCACCCCAAGTGAAAATACAAAAACTGGAAAAATTTAAAACAGCGGCATAACACGGCCTTATCACGGAGGTTAACCTCCATGCCATGCCAATATCGCGGAGGTTAGCCTCCGTGCCACACCAATATTGTGAAGTCGCACTGCCTCAAAATCCTAAAATCACCCTAAACCCCTTTCAAAAATTCTGAAACTCTTTCAAAATACCCCTTTAATATCCTTAAACATAAATCAAGTCAAAAATTAACATTACACACGCAGGAGGGTCAAAAATAAAATAGTTGAAATTTTAAGGGGTCTTACACTTCAATCATGGTTTCTATTTATTAAGTTAATAATTTATTTTTAAAAAAAAAGGATAATGTATTTCAAATTCAAATACTTAATATTTCAATTCAAAACTTTTATTACAATTTTTTTAGAATCTGTTTTAAAATTGCCACTTGGCTTATTCTTGTGCTGACATTTGACTTATTCGAGTGCTTTCAGTTTTGATATATATGCATACATATATATATATAGTACTACATATTATAAGGGGGAATGGGGATTTATGGTCATCCTCACAACCCACCTTTGTGCATTATTGTAGGCCCCAGAAATAATAAAAATTACTATTGAATTTCACACATTATTGTAACAATTAGACCAACCACGTGCGGATGCTACTTTTTGGCAATGGAGGTGGATCCCACAAAATGAAACAATCACCAATTTACATAATACGGCAACACCACAATCACATAGCCTATATTAAGTTAAATTTTTTTTCATTTTATGGGGTCTATTTTATCAAATTAACCTTATTAATTATATTTTTAAAATATAAATTTAAATATATATATATATGTATATATATCTTATTTAGTCATCTAATGATAGGGATATTACTGAAATAACATATTAAAATTCTTTTGATTTCATTAATAGAACAATTAAATTGAAGCAAATCTTCTTAGAAAGAGGGCCAACTAAACTGAAATAAAGAAAGTATTTTTTGGAAAGAACCAAAAAAAAGTATTTATTTGATGTTGTACATAATGTGGAAACACCACAATCACAATATAGTCTAATAAGTTAATTTTCTGGGGTATGTATCTCATCATATTATATGTTTCAATTCAAGAATATATTAATAGAATAAAAATAACTAATCTTTTCTATTTTTCTTTCTGAATAGATGTAATCCTTTCACGTTGAAGGTAAAATGTCATTCATGGATGATGATGAGCAGATATTTTATGAGTTAATGTATCCAAAATGCAAGAACATTGTTAAAACCAAGATAATAAAGGCTATTGATTGTGGTAATTGCCAAGAATATACCATGTTAACACCCAGGTATAACAAAATTCTCATGATTAATTGTGCAATCGTTCTGTGTGATATGATGTTGTGTGTGTCGATTGAATTCCAGCCTACAAGTGTTTTATCATTTTATTTCTTTTTTTCTTTTTACTTAGGAGGGGTGTGAGGTTGTAGTGGGGATAGAGGTAGAGCTGAGGTGTTCCAGGCATTTATTTTTTACATTGAATGAAGGGAAATGAGTTGAATGACAGAGAGGTTGTTGTCTGTTTGGTGAATATGTGCTAGAGATTGTTTGAGGAGTCTTTCTGAGAATGTAATGTGCTTATGACTGATGTTGTGAATGAATAAAGAGTCCCCCTGCAAAGTGTTGCATGTGTAAAATCTGAAACAATTGAACTCCTAGAGTGATTAATTATGTGGTAGTTCTATGTGACGTGGTGTTATGTGTGTCGATTGAATTCCAATCTACAAGTGTATTGTCGTTTCATTGAAAAGTTTGCTTGTGTAAAATCTGAAACACTCTTGAGGTCAATTGAACTCCTAGAGTGATTAATTATGCAGTGGTTCTGTGTGACATGGTGTTGTATGTGCCAATTGAACTCTAGCCTGCAAGTGTATTGTCTTTTATAGTTACATTAACCATATCTATAATTTTAATTCATTGAGTATGGATAATCCTTTATTTTAGGCATTTGTCTCCGTTGATGGATTGCTTGAGACCTTCATTTTTGAGTGTTTGAGTAAAAAATCTCCATAGGAATGATCCAAAACTAATTTAGCTTCCTTTGGATGTAGAGGAAATTATCTAATTTTACTCGCCACTTTGGCAAAATTATTGATAAATATATTGGTGCCCATAGGTTTAAGATATGAGGTACCTTGAACTTGTGTTCGAGTGGTTTAATTAAGAATGAAGACCATTGGGCGGTTGTTTTAGAACAACTTTAGTTGGCTTATTGGTCTTTAAATCTACTCTACTTATTATGTGCAATTTTATTACATACGATCATTGGTGTTTTTTGACAGTATGTAAATTGCATCTATCAATTAAAATTCCAGTGAGAAATTGGGTGTTTGGAATTGTAAGATCACGTGGAAAAAATTGATGAAGAATTTTTTTCTTGCCCTGTTCCTTTTATCGAGAAGACTGGTACAATAAACACAAGCATTTATAAGTATGTTTCTGGTCAATCTGAAGTTGCAAAGCCAGTGTTTGAATCAAATGGAAGTAGTAGTCGTGATAGAATCCTTCTCTTTGGACATCTATCTCAATCTTCTATTCAGTTTGTTGATCACTCTGTTTCCTTTTTCTATTCTGGACAAAATTATTGTTAATTATATTGGTTCCCATAGTTTTAAGATATGGGGTACCTTGAACTTGTGTCCTAGTGGATTAGTTAAGAATGGAGGCAGTTGGGTGGCTGTTTTAGCACAACTTTAACTGGCTTGTTGGTGTTTAGATCTACTCTGCTTATTATGTGCGATTTTAGTACATACGATCATTGATGTTTTGTGATAGTATGTAAATTAATTTTTTTCTTACTCTGTTCCTTTTATCATGAAGACTGAGACAATAAACACAAGCATTTCTAAGTATGTATCTGGTTAATGTGAAGTTGCAAAGCCGGTGTTTGAATCAAATGGAAGTAGTAGTCGTGATAGCATCCTTGTCTTTGGACATCTATCTCAATCTTTTGTTCAGTTTGTTGATCACTCTGGTTTCTTTTCTATTTTGCATTAAACTTCTAATACTGGTATCCGTTGAGGCTATTGGTATTTGTTACTCGATATCATTGGAGACAGTTGATTGTTTCTGTGGTTCTTTGTCATACAGATTACTCTTTTGTGTTGTGAAGCTAATTATTTTAAAAAAAATGATTCTTCTCCTATATTTTGATTGTTGACTTTATATAACAGGTGTCGTTTTCAAGTTCAAATTATAGATGCAAGTGGATCAACAACTGCAACATTACTTGGTGAACTTGGGGAGGATCTTCTTTCAATGAGAGTTGAGCAAATCTATGAAACAATTAACATAAAGGTACAAAAAAGAATTGAAATTCAATTAAATTCTTACTTCAACTAATATCTTAGAACTTGATGAGATTCTTTTTAGATGCAGAAAGAACCACTGGCCCTCCAATGTATCCAGCAAGATCTTGCCAATAAAGTGTTTAAAATAAAATTGAAGAAATCATATTGTAGGAAATCTGATAATGATCCAGGGAAACTGTTCATTTTATCATTTGTAGAGAAGCAGTATGCTCTTCAATTACCAATATCATTAGCTTTTATAGATGTTGGAGAGTAGTAAAAGAGAACTTGACACTGCATCGTCACCAGATGAACTAAAAAATCTAACTATTGGAAGTACCTCATCTAGCAAGAGACAACGGCTTGAGCATGTAACTCCAACAAAAAAGAATGTCTCTTTCAGCAAAAAAGAGGGTACTCAGCCAATCACTCCAGCTGAGATAAAGTAAAGGTTAGTAAACCTTAACATCACCTTTTAAAATTAGATTGAAATCAATTTTCTCTTCTATCTATTTTACTTATTTACATTTGATACTAAAAATAAATTTGCCTTCTTATCACAGTTCGCTTGGCTATGTGCCTGCCTTGTATATATGTCTTTTATTGGCTTCTACATGCCAAGCTTTTGATGGACCGGATACTTATGGATCAGTACTTAATAGTTAGAATATACAGGACTATTTGTGCTTACAATGATTAGCCTTAAACTTGCGCATTGTAAATGTGTTTTTGTCCAGTAGCACACAACTTCATAGTCCTGTAGTATTATGCATTGTAAAATTTTTTTTGTCTAGCAGCACATTATAGTCTTGTTCATTGTAAATTTATTTTTGTCCAGTAATGCACAACTTGATAGTTGTGTAGTCTTGCGCATCATAAATTTGTTTTTTTCTGGCAGCGCACAACTTGATAATCCTATATTATAATCTATCTTTGTTCCTGAAAATGGAGTTAGTATGTCTTGTCTGGTTTAAATTATATTACTAGCTCCTGAGAACGTAGTTAATATGTATCTATTTTTTCTCACACTCTATACAACTTTGGTATAAGTAGGATGAGCTTTAAATGCATTTGATGATCACCAAACTAAAAATCTCAAGTAGGAATCAAAGAAATAAACAAAGAATCCAATAAAAAATCCATTAGTCTATCAAGAAGATCACATCCAGCTATTTAGAATATTAAAGTAGATATCAACACTTTTTTGCAATTAAACAAAGTGTTGTCCAAGTCTGCTGGTTACACAAATGGTAAGGCCAGCTGCTGTTAAATTCATATTCTTGATCATCTGATGCAAGAACCAGCTTAGTTATAGTCATATCAATAAACAAATTGGTGTATCTGTAATAAAGGTGTATCAATTGGTATTGTCACTATGATTGCCACTCCAGTAAAAATCAAAATAACATTTTCAAAGTGGCTGATTGTTTTCTATTACTTTAGTTGTTCAATACTTTGATTATACAAGCTTTGTAGAAGGGTGTTTGCTACAACATGTGGTATTGGTTCCTAATTTGTGTGTCTATTGTTACGATTTGAACTGAATTACAATGCTCAGTAGTTGTATCCTCTAAAAGATGCACTATGTTTGGAGAATTCGAGCAACATAACAAATAATTCCTTTCTTTTTCTTTTCCATTTCTTATGTTTATGCTTGCTTTATAGTCGCTAATGTTGTATGATGGAGTAGCATTTTTAATTGATGAAGTTTTGAAATGACGTACTTATAGAAAATTTTAAATTTCACAGTTTATGTTTATCTGGGGAAGGGGCGGTGCTAGGCATAGTAGAAAAAATGATGTTGTTTACTAAAAAAATAGTGTTTGTCGCTCATTCTTTCTATCTTGCTTACAGGATATTGGGAAGTTTATATTCAGGGACCATTTGCATCTGGAACTACCAAACTTAGGTATAGGAATTTATATCCAAACTTGTGTTGCTTCTTATTAAATTTGAGTTCTTGAATCTTGTAAAAGATGTACACGATAAAGCTGCTTGTAAAAGTAAACATAATTTCAACTAAAAAATTGCATTACATGAAAAAAGATAGAGCAAAGATGAATTAGGGTTGATTTTCAATGAGTGCTTGATAATGTTTTTTGTACTCCAAATGAATGCACAAAAATTTTCTTTTTGTTGAACTGTTAATGTTTTTGCATTTGAATGCATGTGTCAGTTGTTGATCTTCCAAACATTAGTTATTTTGCATAAATAGTCTTTCATTAGGGAGCTTTTGCATACTCTCTTTTTATGGTAGTACTATTATGGGTCTTTATATTCTTCTTCGAGCAGCTGACCGGTTTACTACAAACTATAACAAATTTCCTGGCCAATTTGATGGGTAAGGACTGGTGTTTTCATCCATACAATTTCGTTTTTGAAGGAAAAGCTAATTTATGACTGTCTAACTTTTAAGAATTTCTTGGTAGTGAGATGGATGAGGATATATCCCGGCTGAAAACTACAGTTGTCGGCCTACTCAACGACCTTGGTTGCAATGGCTCCACCTTATCAGAGGACCTTATTAATGAGATGTTTCGATATGGTACTTTGGATCTTCATGTTGTAGCTGCCTTCGTTGGAGGAGTTGCATCACAAGAAGTGATCAAGGTTTGTGTTTACTTCATTTTTTATCTTGAATCTTGTTTCTTCTTCTTTTTTGAAACATCTACTTTAATTGGATATACAACCATGTTTGATCGAAGCAGTAATCTGAGGTCTATTTTGTTGTGTTCGATGCAGCTCATCACTAGACAATTCATTTCTGTCTGGGATTTCATCTTTAACGGCATAGATCACAATTCTAAACTGTTGTTGTTGTAGTCTCCAAATTTACAGGCATGTCCTTTCTTTTACCTTTACTCTGTATTCTTAGGTTCACTGAGACTGATAGTTTTTTCTTACACTCCTCTTGGCAGATCGCATTTCTTATGGAGTATGTGAAGAGTTACCATGCCACACTTGATTTGCAGGAAATTTAGGATCAGTGAAAGAAATTATTTAATCTGAGAATATTTCTAAGACTCTGGTCTAGTGGTAGTAGCACTAGCCACTACGCATGATGTGTGGATTAGATGCATTTCATGAGTTTGAACATGTTACGGACCAAAATGGCAGTTTTTGTTGTTCTAGAAACAAAAAATATATGGTATAATCAGTTGATTGGGGGTTGTTCACTTTTTATATCCTATTTCATGTCATTTTTCTTACCTTTAGGCTGCAATTTGATCCAACTAATGCTCATTTCTAAACCATTTAATACCTTCACATATTAATCCCTATAATATACTTGTAGTTCAATTTGTTTCTTCCCATTTATGTGTCTATATTTTCTTATTACTATCCTGTTATTGCTTGTGTCTTCATAAATATTGCATTTTTACTTTCTCTGAGTTGAGGATCTTTCGAAAACAGCATCTCTACCCAATAATGTCCCCAAGGTTTGTGTACACTTTACTTTCTCCAGGCTCCACATGTATGATATATTCTAGAACATATCGGTATCCAAATAGCAGTGGCTAAAGCTAGAAGGTTAAGGACCAAGCTCTATCGAATCTAATCGTTTTAGTTCAAATTTTGTATTTATATTAATAAATTCACTAAAGGCGTAGAAAAATTAAATCCAAAATTCTACTAACACCTAATGTTGTTATCCTACAATATAGACATAAGATTTAAACTCTGGCTTTGTTGCATTACCAAAATATAGGAAAAAACTTTCACACTCAGTTTCTGCATTAATTGATTAAGTACATGACATGTGATTTTACATTTAGCTATAGTTAATTAATGCACATCATCAGTTCAACTTTTATCACTATCCATTCATCAAGTTAAGGTAAACATTCAGAACAAATAACAAGTCTGGAAATTAATTATGTTTTGTGTTTAGTGTTATACTGCACCAGCAGAGATATTATACGATGAGATAAAACCAGTTATACAAGTTGTAAAAATAGGATTAACCAGAGATATGATTATACCAAAAGTTATTGTGCAGTAGCCAGAGATACCCAGAATCGAGATACCTGATTTTTATGCAAACAAACGACTTATTGGACTAGCTACAATTATTCAAGGACTAGCAAACAATTATACCAATGAAAATCGATAATTGTACTGTAATGTATATCTAATTCTATATTTTCAATGCTATTTATTATCTTGTGTTGTTCTTCTCGTAGCGAGTTTTTTAAATTATATAAACTATCACATGTACTTTTTCCTAAATTTTCTAGGGTTTCTTCTATCCATATTAATTTTTCTTTTAGATTCTCGGGGGGTGCGGATAACTTGTGTAGTAAAATAGATCTATTATAAATACAATGGATCTATTTTTATTTGTGCGTGTATATTTCTTAACTTCTCTAAATATTTTTATTTTTATTTTTATTTTGAGTTTATTTATGATAGTTTTATCGATATTCATATCTTGGGGGGTGATTATATGGTAATTGGTTAAAGGTTTTACTATAGTATTCTTTTTTTTTTCTCTTAGTTTTTGTAATTCTTCTATATTATTTTGAAGGTATTCTAAATATTCTATATCTTTTGTTTCAAAATATCCAATTAGATTATTTTTCATAAGTTTTTCTAATAATATTATTTCTTCCATATTTTCTCTCTAATATTTTAAATATTCATAGTCAATCATTTTATCCTGTAGTAATTGTAGATTTACAAATTTCTGTATAATAATTTATCCTAATTGTACTGTAATGTATATCTAATTCTAGATTTTCAATGCTATTTATTATCTTGTGTTGTTCTTCTCGTAGCGAGTTTTTTAAATTATATAAACTATCACATGTACTTTTTCCTAAATTTTCTAGGGTTTCTTCTATCCATATTAATTTTTATTTTAGATTCTCCATTATTTTTCTAATTTGGTTTCTATAATTAATTTCTTCATTTAGATTATCTTGATTTTCTCTAGTTTTTTTTAATATATTCTAACATTTCTTAATCTGAATAATATCCATCTAGGTAATTATCCAGGTATAACTGTTCTATCCAATTTATAGTTTCAATTTCACAGTCTAATAATTTTTTTTAATATTATTCTCTTAATATCTATAATTTCTATATCTCTAAGTATATATAAGATTAATATTTTAAGATTATCTATCATTTAAAGTTGGTTAAATACTTTATTATAATATTTTTTAGTTGTTTGTTTTAATCTCATTAATTCTTCTATATTTTCACTAAGAAATTGTATATATTTTATATCTATTTTCCAAAATTCTAAATATACATAATTTATCATAGTTAGTGTGTGGGTTTGGTATGTAAGTATTTATAAGAGTAGTTCGGTAGGTGTGGTATATAATTAATTCTAGTCATAAAATATCTATCAAATATTTTTTCCAATATGATTTTTCTTATATCTACTATTTCTATATCCTTAAGTACATATAAAACGAGTATTTTAAATTTATCTACCATTTCGTCAGAGAAATAATTATCCATTTTTCATATGATGCTTTTTCAAAATATTCCCATCAATCATGCACATAACAAAATATGATCACTTTAGATTGCTATATACTAGATTATTCTTAAATAACATATTCTTCGGTCACTATTAGCATGGTAATCTGGATACTTTTCCCTTAAACAGCGCCTCTACTCTGGTTACTCCCCTATCACGGCTTTCTTGCCTCACCGGTTTCACCTTTAGGATGGCATAGTTCTTAGAAATTTTTCTCCTTTTCCACATTGCTAATAAAAATTTTAACATGCTATTTTTCGAATAATTCTACTATAAAGCAACTAACATGAACTTATTTTATCATATCATGATTGTTAGAAATTTATGAATTTAGCTATTCATAATAGTAAATGAATATACCTATTCTGGTAGGTTTGATAAGTCTAAGCTTTGTTCCTCCATAGATTTTTCCATTGAAATATACCTATTTTTTAAATAATCAAAATATTTGTTGTAGACAAGAGAGAGTTTTTTGCTTCAACGCATGAAGACTTGCTTCTTTCTTCCTTCGACGCTTTCATTTATAATGAATGATTGACATAGTTTTTCGTACTAATGTTTTGCACGTTTCTAAAACTTTAAAAAATCTAGTCCTATCTTTTACAATGTCTTCCTAACCTAATTATTTCCCTGACATAATTTACATAAAAGTGTTTACATAAAGACTTTAATATCTAATTATAAGACAAAAATCATAAAAAAAGTCAAAAAGCCTAATCTATCTAAAGACTTTATAAACTTTATACAATAAGTTTTACGTAAAATTGTGAAAGTTTGTTACATGCCGCTTTCATAATTTAATAGCTTGTCTTTTATCTCCATTATTGCTTCCGTTGATATCTTCTTGTCGTATATGTTGCTTTTCTATCTTCTTTCCAGCTGGCATGCTTATCTTCTTGATTTTTTTATTTTATTCTAGCCGAACTTCTGGGATAATATTATCTTCTCCATTACATCTCGAACATTGATGATCTGGATATTTGTGTCCAATTATCTTCCAATATCTTGCCAATAATCCGTCTGAAATAAATTCTCTCTTAATTGCCCTTGCAGTAGATTGTTTTTCTGGGTTAAGTAATGTCATTATCCATTGTCTAACATCTTCCATATCTGTTTGTCGTAGTTCTTTTGAATTTGAATAAATCATCTGATGGTCTCTTGAATAATAGCTCCATATTCGGTTTCCATTGGTATAATTGTTTGCTAGTTCTTGAATAATTGTAGCTAGTCCAATAAGTCGTTTGTTTGCATAAAAATCAGGTATCTCGATTCTGGGTATCTCTGGCTGCTGCACAATATCTTCTGGTATAATCATATCTCTGGTTAATCCTATTTTTACAACTTGTATAACTGGTTTTATCTCATCGTATAATATCTCTGTTGGTGCAGTATAACACTTTATATAAAATAGATTTCCTTTGGCTACTCTTTTATAGGTGTTGAATATTTTTTGTAACTCTTCCATAGCTGATAGTTCTTCTCCATCTTGGGTGTATATGGTTTTTAATAATCCATAATCAAAACAAGTTTTTATTAAGCTTGGGTTGGTTTTGGGTAGTGCAATTAGCTTGTTGTGACCTTGTAATCTTTGGGTTATATAGTTTGTGTAGGGTTCTTTGATATCTGTTGCTCTGGGGTTAAGGTTTAGAAAAGTTTATACTCGGTAAATATTTTCTATGTATTTTTGGGTTGTATAGTTATAAACTTTTTTATCTTGGTTCAGACTATCTCTATATGTGGTAATTTGTGGGGGTATGTTCAAGAGGTCTTTTTGTATTTTTGGTGTAAATAGTTTTTCAAATGTCTTATTTAAGTTCATATTCTGGTATCTTTGTCCAATAACTCCTTTGCGTGTACCTGCAATTGTAGATTGATAAATGTTATGGGTTTTACGGAGTGTCCCAACGTCTCCTTCTAGCTCTTGAATTTTAATGTCTTCCGATCGACATAACTCTGCACACTGCTGAGTTAGCTGATTTGTAGCTACAGACTTCAGTTTATCTTCATTAGTCTTTAGCTTTTCTATTTCATTACACATACTGTCCACTTTCATTGTAAGCGTAGTTAGGGTTTTGAATATCTTTTCTAAAGCATCATCTTCTATTATATCAGTGTGTGTAGCTTTGTCTTGATTTGTAATCTGCAATAACGTTTTTGTTAGTACTAGTTACTTCAATTGTAAATGTGAATTTTAATATATTCAATACTAGTCTCCGAATCTCTTTTGTTGTAACTGAATTTTATATTTTCTTTGTTAGCCACCAACGTACCTGTGTATTATCTGTTCGTACAATAAACTTGTTATATACAATATATGGCTCAAATGCTAATAAACATTTATATAATGAACATAATTCTTTTCTATTTATTTCCCATTTTATTTCTGTTTCATTAAACGTCCCTGAATAATATCTGCAATGATGTTCTATTTTTTCATTTTCATACCTATATTTAAGTACTCCTCCATAACTACATTCACTAGCATTTGCTTCTACTATATATATAAATTTTCTATTTTCGTCTGGGAATTGTAATTTTGGTAATTCTTTACAAAGTGTTTTTATTTTCTGGACTTGTTTTTTATCTTCTTTATTATAATTATATTCTACATCCTTTTTAAAAAAAATTCTGTAATAGAAGAAATCTATAATTATGAGCTAACATGAAAAGATATACTTTTAGGAATGTCGTTTTTAGATAAATTATACCCACATATAATAACTAGAACGGATTGGTGGTTTACAACACCATGTAAACAGAAAGTAAGAGCAAAAAGAGTTACTAATAAAATAAGAAAGAAAACTGATTGGATAGAAGGAAGTGAAAAAATTACACAAAAATTAGAAAATATAAAAAATACTGAAGATACAATAGAACTAGTCGTATTTTCAATAAATAAAAAGGAAATAACTATATTTTCAATAAATAAGATAGAAAAAATTAAGAAAAAATTAGAACAATTTACGGATATAATAGAAAAATCGGGAATAAGTTTAAGTGAAAAGAAAACTGAAATTATGAAAAACCAGATAGAATTTTTAGGAATACAAATAGATAAAAGTGGAGTAAAAATGCTACAACATATAGTACAAAAAATAATAAATTCAAAAGAAGAATTAGATACAAAAGAAAAATTACAATCATTTTTGAGTTTAGTAAACCAAGTAAGGGAATATATACCAAAATTAGCAGAAAATCTAAAGCCTTTATAGAAAAAAATATAAAAAGGATGTAGAATATAATTATAACGAAGAAGATAAAAAACAAGTCCAGAAAATAAAAAATACTTTGTAAAGAATTACCAAAATTACAATTCCCAGACGAAAATAGAAAATTTATATATATAGTAGAAGCAGATGCTAGTGAATGTAGTTTAGAATTTTGGAAAATAGATATAAAATATATACAATTTCTTAGTGAAAATATAGAAGAATTAATGAGATTAAAACAAACAATAAAAATATTATAATAAAGTATTTAACCAATTTTAAATGATAGATAATCTTAAAATATTAATCTTATATATACTTAGAGATATAAAAATTATAGATATTAAGAGAATAATATTAAAAAAAGTATTAGACTGTGAAATTGAAACTATAAATTGGATAGAACAGTTATACCTGGATAATTACCTAGATGGATATTATTCAGATTAAGAAATGTTAGAATATATTAAAAAAAAACTAGAGAAAATCAAGATAATCTATATGAAGAAATTAATTATAGAAACCAAATTAGAAAAATAATGGAGAATCTAAAAGAAAAATTAATATGGATAGAAGAAACCCTAGAAAATTTAGGAAAAAGTACATGTGATAGTTTATATAATTTAAAAAACTCGCTACGAGAAGAACAACACAAAATAATAAATAGCATTGAAAATTTAGAATTAGATATACATTACAGTACAATTAGGATAAATTATTATACAGAAATTTGTAAATCTACAATTACTACAGGATAAAATGATAGACTATGAATATTTAAAATATTGGAGAGAAAATATGGAAGAAATAATAGTATTAGAAAAACTTATGTAAAACAATCTAATTGGTTATTTTGAAACAAAAGATATAGAATATTTAGAATACCTTCAAAACAATATAGAAGAAATTACAAAAACTAAGAGAAAAAAATAAAGAATACTATAGTAAAGCATTTAACCAATTACCATATAATCACCCCCCAAGATATTAATATCGATAAAACTTACATAAATAAACTCAAAATAAAAATAAAAATATTTAGAGAAGTTAAGAAATATCCACGCACAAATAAAAATAGATCCATTGTATTTATAATAGATCTATTTTACCACACAAGTTATTCGCACGCCCCCTACAATTGGTATCAGAGCCTATGTTGTTTAAAGTTACGAAAGTAGTATATATTTGGATCAGAAAATATATTTTACCACACAAGTTATTCGCACCCCCTACAATTGGTATCAGATCCTGTGCTGTCTGGAGTTGGTTGTCATGGAAGGAGTTGTATAAAAAGGGCTACCTGGTACACTGATGCTCCCTCATTGCTTAAGAAAGAAAGACAAATATATTGCGATTCTAGCATGATAAATGTATTATATCCATTACTTCACTCTTTTTTCCTTCTTTATGGAGTCCATACTGTTTTCAACTTATAATGTCATCTTATTGGCAATTGACCCTATACTGACATTCTTTTGGGCTAGGTAATCAATTGCAGATGGGCTCACAAGTATACCTTCAAGAAAAGAAGAAGCTTGCTCGCAAAAGAATAACTAGATTTCAGGTAACCATTTGCTTCCAATCTTATTTCACAAGAATGTGTTATGTGCTTCAAAGCTAACGTCAACTTCATGTAGTACTGCCCAATCAAAAGTAAGAGTACCATTTACTTTTCTCTTAATATAACAAATCAGCGTCCTCCGAGTGCATTTGGAAGCTTTGAGTGTTGATGGTGTATACTTCATTCGGGTGCAGTCTTTGAATCGCCCAGGCCAACCACACTAGTATATTTATTTCTATAATCTATAATATATTAAAGTGTGAAGACCCTTTGAAAAGTTATTTGAACTTTTTACCCTTCATTAAAATACTTTACAATAGACAAAATTGCCCTTTCACCTATTTTTCTTAAAATATTATATTATTATTTTATAATATTTAATTAAGGAATCCTAAATTATATGGTAAGAGGAAATATATTTAAAAAATTATAGAGTCCCAAAATAGATGGTAAGAGAAGAATATATGATAAAATATAAAAAGGAAAAAGTCATTTAATTATATTTTTTATTAATTATATAAATAAATTATTAATAAAAATTTTATAATTTCATAAAGAACTCACGTGAAAGTTAGAAATGGATCAACCAATACATATATTATATATGGAAAGTTTATAATAGACAAGCAACATAATTGTTTCAAATCCAATATAGGAATTAAGCTTTTCAACAAGGAAAAATTTTATTCATAATATTTAGACTTTTGAAATTAATTAAAATATTAATTATTTTTCCTTATTGAATTAGGCAGGGAATCCTAATATTTATGAACTTTATTTATTGAAATTTAGTTTATATAAATTATTTTTCCGATTTAAACCATATAACATAATTATAAAATCCTTTTAACGTCAATTTTCTCTTAAACTGGTTTACATATTTGTCAATTCTCATAAACAATTAAGAGATGTCGTAAAGAAGAAACAAAATATGGATAGGGAAGGAGAAGATATTGATTTGCGAGAAAAAGCAATGATATTTAAAGCAAAACTCATGATGAACTTTGAACATCATACCATAATAAAAAGAGAAAATGCATCAAAGCCCCCCTAAGCTTGTCTGTCCAACTTACTTTTGCACTTAAACTTAACTTTCATTTATTTACCCCTTTAACATCTTTAAAGTGAATTAATTCCAACCCTAATGCTCATTTTTTAAAAAGAAAAAAGAAAAAAATGCGTGACTTTTTTTTTAAAAAAAATGTCTACTCATATATATATATATATATATATATATATATATATATAACAGAAAAAATAAAATAAATTCCCTCCTTCTTCTTCTACCCCCCACCCCCATCCCACCTCACCCTAATTCTCCTCCCAAACCCGCCAACCACCAAATCTACCACCACTAGCCCCCCTCCAAAACCTAACCCCAATTACTTCTCAAATTATAAAATTTGTCACCATCATTGAATCATTTGAGTTTGAATGTTGATTTGGTATTTTTTTTTTTTGGTGTTTGGGTGGTTTGGACAATTGTATAAAGTTTTGGGATTTTTGTTGTTGTTTGGTTTAGGATTGAGGGTTTTACAGTTTACTTAGTATTGTAAGGGTTGGAACCATCTTCTTTGTGATTTTTGTGGGAAATCAAGTGAATTGAGAAATGGGTGTTGCTCCAAAAAATTTTTGGATGGGAAATGTAGTGAAAAGATAAAGTCTTGTAAGACTGGGTTGTTGATGAATTTGAACTTAGAAGAGGAAAAAAATGGTGGTTTATTGGAAATGGATAGTGAAAGGGAGGAGTATGAAGACGAGTGTAATGATGAAGACAAAGTGTTTGATGTTTTGTCGCTGAGAAAAATGGTAAAGATGGAAAGGCGTAAAGCAAATGCTGCTTGTTTGGAACTTGAAAAGGAAAGAATGGCAGCAGCTACAGCAACTGAGGAAACAATGGGGATGATATTACGGTTACAGAATGACAAGAGTTTAGTTGAAATGGAAGCAAATTAATATAAAAGGTTGGCTTAGGAGAAGCAATTACATGACCAAGAAGTGATTCAAGGGGCGGGAGTGGGGGTGGAAGAAGAAAGAGGGGTGGTGGGGCTTGAAGAAGAAAGGGATAGGGGCAGGGTGGGCGGAGGGGGGAGGGTTTTTTCTTTTCTTTTTTTTTGAATATTGTATGATAAACAAATTAGTGGAGTCATTTTCTTAAAATAAATTTTGATGTGGTGCTGAGTGGCGCAAGTGTAATACACTCTCCGTAGTGAAAGTGGTGTTGTATTTTTAGGTGGTATATAATCACTTCAAAAAGATTAAGGGGGGTAAATAATTATCCGTAAAGTTTAAGTGCTAAAGTAAGTTGTCGGGACAAGTTTGGGGGGGCGCGGGGGGGGAATGTATTGTCTCTAATAAAAATAGCCAAGATTTGGAAAGGATCGAGGAGACACTTTGAAAGATCTTGAGCTTTTCATAGAGATGAGTCGAATTGTATACTTAATTTAACTATTTTCAGTTAATTAGTACAAATCATCACCTATGTGGAAGACCAGGTATGGCAATGTAGTTTCTGAGTTTAGTTATTTTTTTCTTTGATTTAGTTTACAATTAGCTTTAGATTTGAATAATTTAAAACCAAAAGTCTATTGATTTTGATGTGTGACTAATGCTCTATTCTGAAATTAATATAGGTGGTAGATTAATTAAGTTTTGAGAATTTTTTGTATAAAAATTAGGTTCAATTTTATTATTTTGGTTTCTCGATTATCATATTGTTTTGTTCGAATTTTTATTTTATTACTATCCATTTTTTCTTATTAATAA
Source organism: Capsicum pubescens (assembly GCA_030864215.1). Lineage (NCBI taxonomy): Eukaryota > Viridiplantae > Streptophyta > Magnoliopsida > Solanales > Solanaceae > Capsicum > Capsicum pubescens. The sequence goes on from CM061545.1 coordinate 72,879,907, forward strand.
AGGTTGTCGACAAATGTTCATTCGAGTTTTGCAAAATTATTGTTTAAAGATTAGATTTTTTTTGGTAAGCATGATTAGTAATATTACATATTAAAACAACACAGGGAGGTGCTATGAGGCACTATTAGGAGTACCTAAAGGTTAGGTTTAATCACATTGTTCTGAAATTTCAATTATCGTATTGTTTTATTGTAATTTATATTTTATTTTTATCTATTTTTTTAATTAATACAGGTTTTTGATAAATGTTCGGTTGAATTTTGAGAATTTTTTATGTAAAGATAGGATATTTACTATTATGTTTTGCAAGTTATGTTGCGTGTATTGAATTTAGAAAGACAATAAATAAACTACTTATAAAGGATATTACAAACAAACTTTTATTAGATATTAATTTGTAAATCTATATCTAAAAACAGTTATTATATATTATATGGAAAAGGCTCAAAAATACCCCTGAACTATCCGAAATAGCTCAAAAATGCCCTTCGTTAGATTTTTGGCTCAAAAATACCCCTCCGTTAAATATTTGGCTCAAAAATACCCCTCCCTCTAACGGAATTTGGAAAAGGATCAAAAATACCCCTGAACTATCTAAAATGGGTCAAAAATACTCCTCTGTTAAATATTTGGCTAAAAAATATCCCTCTCTTAACGAAATTAAATTATTTCGATTATTTCGTTAATTTATATAAAGTTCATCATTTAATTTATATTTCGTTAATTTCTTTAAGTGAAAATTTATATTTCGTTAATTTCTTTAAAGATTAAAAAGATGTAAAGTGAAAATACCTTTTTAGAATAAATGTATGTTTATTTTCCAAATCAAATTCAACCAATTTATATTATAATTCAAATACTTTTTTCATTATCTTATTTTTAAAATTTAAAAAATACTTTTATGTAAAAAAAATTAAAGTATTAGGGTTAAAAAGTTAAAGTTAGGGTTTAATTCAATCGAAATAATTTAATTTCGTTAAGGGGAGGGGTATGTTTGAGCCAAATATTTAACAGAGGGGTATTTAACGAAATTAAATTATTTCAATTATTTCGTTAATTTATATAAAGTTCATCATTTAATTTATATTTCGGTAATTTCTTTAAGTGAAAATTTATATTTCGTTAATTTCTTTAAAGATTAAAAAGATGTAAAGTGAAAATACCTCTTTAGAATAAATGTATGTTTATTTTCCAAATCAAATTCAACCAATTTATATTATAATTCAAATACTTTTTTTCATTATCTTATTTTAAAATTAAAAAAATACTTTTATGTAAAAAAATTAAAGTATTAGGATTAAAAAGTTAAAGTTAGGGTTTAATTCAATCGAAATAATTTAATTTCGTTAAGGGGAGGGGTATTTTTTAGCCAAATATTTAACAGAGGGATATTTAACGAAATTAAATTATTTTGATTATTTAGTTAATATATATAAAGTTCATCATTTAATTTTTATTTCGTTAATTTCGTTAAGTGAAAATTTATATTTCATTAATTTCGTTAATTTATATTTTGTTAATTTCTTTAAAGATTAAAAAGATGTAAAGTGAAAATACCTTTTTAGAATAAATGTATGTTTATTTTTCAAATCAAATTCAACCAATTTATATTATAATTCAAATGCTTTTTTCATTATCTTATTTTTAAAATTAAAAAAATACTTTTATGTAAAAAAATTAAAGTATTAGGGTTAAAAAGTTAAAGTTAGGGTTTAATTCAATCAAAATAATTTAATTTCGTTAAGGGGAGGGATATTTTTTAGCCAAATATTTAACAGAGAGGTATTTTTGATCCATTTCAGATAGTTCAGGGGTATTTTTGATCCTTTTCCGAATTTCATTAGAGGGAGGGGTATTTTTGAGCCAAATATTTAACGGAGGGGTATTTTTGAGCCAAAAATCTAACGAGGGGCATTTTTGGGCTATTTCAGATAGTTCAGGGATATTTTTGAGCCTTTTTCGTATATTATAAGAAATATGTTCTAATAAAATCTACATGACTATTCTGTAATTTTGAAGAATGATCATGCATGAGTTGGTCTACGTCATGTAAATTAATTATTATTTATATAATGATAGTATATTAAAATAAAGTTTTTATCATGATATAAATCAATAAATTATTTCTAAATATAAAAAGATCGGGTGAGACACGACAAACAATAATATATAGAACATACAATGGTTATTTATCATATTTAAATAGATATAACAATCATTTTAGTGTTAACTACTATCCTCTACATAATAATTTTATTTTAATATATAATTTTATTAATTGACGTGAAACACACGATAAGACACATTCTTTTTTTCTTTTGTAATTATGTGTCATTTTGTATAAGATACATTTAAATTTAACATGTATGCTCAATATTAGATTTATTATCTCCTATACATTTATTAGATTGAAAATTGCAAGTTATAGAAACACTTTTAGATAATTGCTTTTTCAGTTATTTTAATTGCAAGTTGTAGCAACTTTTTACAAAATCAGTTTATTTAATTTAAAAAAAAATTGATTAAATATGTTTAAGTAAAAATAACTCTTTTTTTTAGGGTTTAGTATTCAATTCCTCCTTAATAACTATATGGATAATTATGGAAGGAGTAAAATTTGTTCAATATTATATTTTAGTTATTATCCTTCCTACTTTTTTCAAAAAACTCCAAATTTATTATTCTCTGTCATAAATTACATGATTCTTTCTCTCTTTTTTTTCTCTATTTTACTCCCACATATATTTCCTCAAAATCCTTCATAGATAATCACAAATTTCATTTTTTTTACCACAATATTTTTTTTAATTCTTTCATTATTGAAGAACTAGATGTACTGTAAAAAAAAATTATAAATCTTGATTCTTTTTTTCAGTATGAAAGATGGCAATGTTTATTAAATCTTAATGTAATACAAAAGTAGATAAGATAGAATCTTGATTCAAAGAGATAAGCATGTAGTGTATGAAATGGATACATAAATTGGTATCACCTAAATTGAATATCACAATCTATATATATCAGTTTATATATCTATTTCATACCCATTTATACAACTGTGACATGTAAATTCCAATAGACTTATTGGAGGATCCCATTAGAGTGCATCCAGTAGGAATTGAACCTATGAATTCACCAATTATGAGTTGGGCGCACAGAAATCACTTTTATAAACTAATTTCATTCAATTTATAATCTTAAGTATATCTTCTAATTGAATATCACAATCACATTATACTCATTTCATAAAAATATAACATGTAAAAAATTATTTTATAAACTTTGAATGTAATATTGATATTATGCAAGTTTCATACACGGAAAATTCAAAAAATACAAGTTTATATATTTATTTCATACACTAAAATAAATAATAACGTATAATATTTAGTGAAAGTCGATTTCTATACCAACTTCTGTGATCATTTGTAACGCCCCGAATCTGGTACCCAGAACGCTACACGGTGCTAATGACCCCCGAAGGACCATAAGCTAACCCATGACTGATATCTGTAACTGAGCACTGAATAATATATTGAAAATATGCGGAATATAAGCTATAAGGCCATAAGGTTCAAAACTAAACTAATATTGAATATAAAACAATGTCTGAAATGGGGCATAACCATACCCAAAACTAAAATAAAACTGTCTGAAATATGCTATAGTCTGAAAGCCTCTAAACTGTCTGAAAACTGTGGAGTTAATGGGATATGTCCCCAACTAACTCCGAACTACTGAAATAATAAAGTAATAAAATATTCATGCTATCCTCGAATGATGAAGACTCACTGCTAGTCTGGCTACTGAACGTCTGATTTACTAAGGATGTTTGGAAACTCGTGCTTCTAAACCTATGGTATAAAATACCATAGCGCAAATATGTCAGTACGTTTGAATGTACTGGTATGCAAGTGAGGTAGGCTAAATGCAATGGTTCATATGCATGAACAATACTTGGTGCTGAATCCTACTCCCAACTGAATAGACACTCGATTGATTATACTGAACTAAATTGTTACTGATGGTATTATTTAGCGGAGCTAAACTGAGTTCGCTGAGTTCCATTGACTAACGGAATGCTACTGAGATCTGAGGATCGACTAAGGGTACTGAAGTTACTGAGATTTTCTGGAAATACTGAGATCACTGAGATTACTAAACTACTGAGATTACTGAGATTTCTGAAAGAGTCTGGACCGATACTGAATTTACTGAGTTTCCATGAGTCATGAGACTGACTAAATTCTATTGATCATAGCTTGACTGAGATTATCGTGAAAACATGACATAGCTCTAGGAACACAGCTAAATTATCGGGTACAAGTACCCCCAGGACTTGATAGAATAAAACTAGCAAGGCTTGACACTTTTGATCATATGACCAATATCAACAATTCATAATTTCATAGTTGGGGATTTCATGAAGCACATGATCATCATAATGTTGTACAGGGATAGTAATGCGTATAAATATGGCATACTTTCATACTTCTAATCTTATGAACATCTCATCAAGCAATCACAATGCATAGGTTTTTCATGGAAATCATCTTAATCAAGTAGGTATAGCATAACTTAAGAGGCATGACATGATCTTGACACATAGAAACTAAGTACTTGATTATCATTCATTCACTGGGGCATATTATCAAACACCTTGCATGCACACTTAGGGCATAGGTATGATCATCAATTTAATACAACATGGTTCCATAATTTAACTCAATTGCATGAATTTTAACCCTATACTAACATAGTTTCAAGAAAACATGATAAGGATGCAATCTTGGCAATCATACAACAATAAAAATATGAACATAATCAACTCAAAATAAGAACATCATGATATATAGTTTAAAATAGGGTTCATGAGCTTTATGGACGAAAGGAGTCCATGAATCAATACTGTGCATACCTTAGTTCTTGATTCTACAAAGATTGACGAAGAGATTCTTGAATTTGGGTCTTGGATTTGGATTCCCAATTGAAAACCCTAGCTTGTTCTGGAGAGAAAATTGAGAGAAATAATATATTTTGGGTGAAATATGGATGAATCACGTGTTATTGGGTTTATACATGGGTGAAAGATTGACCCTTTTAACCCTTGCATATACATTTTAATTCTGTGAAAATTTCCTGATTTTCATCCTTGGCGCGACGCGCCACTATCGCGCCAAGTCACTAGAAAGTGACAAATGGGAAATTGCACGGTGCCGCGACGCGGAGACATCGCGCTGAGACACTGGAAAAAGGACAATTCTGAATTTGAACTCTGGCGCAACACGCCATAATTGTGAAGGCTCACTAGATTTTGATGATTGCCATTTTGGCTTGCTCTGCGATGCGTTGATGGCTCAGGTAGCACACTACCTCACTAAAAAGGCTCTAACTCTTTGTCCAGGTGTCGGATTTGGGCGAATTTGGTATCGATGGAAAGCTTATTCAATTTACCACATGATAAAATGTGAAAATCTTGAAAATATCACATATATAAAAGTGGATTCATATTTAAAATAAGTCTTTGATATTTTTCGGATGATTTCAAGCTAGATAGAAGTACGGGGTATTACAATATCTCTCCCTTGGAAAAATTTATCCTCGAATAAGACTGATTGAAATGGGAGAAATGATAAGCTGAAGTACATACTGAACATGAACAACTGTAACATAACTACTTGACTGACATTACTGAGATTCATACTGAGCATACATACATGATGCATAATTTTTTATGACTGAGATGATACATGAATACATGACTGAGAGTACTGATAAGCTGACCACGTATATCTGATGCATGAATATATGACTGAACTGACTCATGAACATACGGCTGAACATGTAAGGGTAAAGATACCAAGTTTGAAATAAAAACTGAGCATGGAACTGAATACCATATTTGTAACTTAAATCTGAACATGAAACTGGATAAGCTTGAGAAAAGCTATTACCTTGGGCTATCTGAGCTGAATTACTAAATATGTATGAGCGGAATCATGAAAATGTAACTGGGTCTGGAACGTGATACATGAGCTAAATATCGTGATCTGAACTGAGTATCCTGAACACATGGAATACGACCAAGATTAGAGATAGAGGGTAAACCTATGGGTACCCACTACTCCAAAGTGGATTTGTTACGTGAAGAGAAGCTGGAAGGTCTAGGACATGATAGCTTGGGGGTTATAATGTTAGGCATATTTATACGTCTAAGCACCATAATTTACCCATGTTTTGACTAAGATTTGAGGATAAAATATATAATTCTTGCACTTTTAGTCCATTTTCCTTTAAGTGAGCTGACCTATGTGATTAGCATGTTTTTCAGGTACTAATGATGAAGATTTCAGCACTTTGTGGACCTGTGGGCAGCAAAGGAAAACTTCACATAGGAGGGAAGGCAACTTTTGGACTGAATGTGATGCATGGGAACTTTTTCCCGGGCAAACCCAGTATTTTTAAAAACTTAAGAATGCAGTAGCAACTTATTAGACAAGGATGCTATTAAAAACCTTATTGCTGAATTTTTCAGAATCATTATCATTAGCATTATCATTCGATTATTATTGAATTCACGTGGGAGGATTTTTGTACGGGTTTTGAGAGCAGAAAATGGCTCACTTGAGCAACGGAGAAAGAAAACACGTTTCATCTCCATAGCTGAGATTTCTCTAAGTTTTGGTATGATGATGATGTCTACTTTGATTTCCGTTGTATTCATGAGTAGCTAAACTTATCTGTTAGGGTTATGGAAACCTTGTAAGATACTATCTATTGCTATAAGTTTGTGAATTCTTGATGTGTTATGCTACTTATATCATTACTCTCTTCATTTTGATTGAATTCTTATGGTTGCAAACATAGAAAATACGCCATTATAGCATTAACTTGTTCGAGAGAAAAGTTACATGTTTGGAAAAGAGAGTGTGACAAGGAAATAGGGTTTCCAACCCCTATTTACACGTTAATGCCTTAACCGGATTAACTTCTTGGAGAATTTGTACCATTTTTTATACACTTTAGGCTCGAGAGAGCTAAAGCGAAATAAATCCTTGATGGTTGAGAAACACTTGGACTTAGAATTAAAATACGATTCTCTATAAGTGCATGCATGTCTAAATTCCGTGTTACTCATAGTTAATAGAGAAGTAGAACTTATAAGGTGGACATAACCCTAACTTATCAATCTCTGTGATTAAATCTTACTACGCAAATCGTTCCATTGTTACTTTGATAATATTAGTTCACGCCTAAACCAAACCCCCCTTTTTTCCTTAGAATTTTCGACCAACAGTCTACTAATAATTGCAACACTTAGTGACCAGAGTATTCCCTGTGGGATTCGACACCCAACCCAGTTGGGTTCTATATTTGACAGCGACCACTTACACTTTCTAATGAGAGTTGTAATTTGGGCGTATCAAATTTTGGCGCCGCTGTCGGGGACTTCGGTTGTCAACTAAGTTTGTGATAGTTAATAGACCCTTTGGTCAAAGATTCTCAAATTTTACTTTTTGTTTGTTGTTTTTGTTTTGTTCAGGATTATTGGAGTGCATGTCAAATACACGAAGTTCTGGTCAACCGTTATTACCTATAAATCCTGAACCACATCTTATTGGCAGAATGGATGCGCAACGAAACCTTGAACGGATGGCTGCTCAACAGGAGCAGGAAAGATTAGCTGCATTGGCAGTTGCTCAAGTGCATCAACAGAATATTGATAACCCAGGTCGGACAACAAATCTTGATGAAGAGGACCTGGGTGATGATGAGTTATTAAATCCAAGGCGTGCTGGTGAGGTGGCAGCACCTGTGAACAGGAGAGATCGTCAAGCTAGAATGAGACCTGAACGCCGAGCAGTGTAGGCCCCTTTCGATGATGATGATGACGATTTGGATGCGGCTGGTGCCACAGGGGCTATTATTCCTCCACCCTTGGCACCCGAAGCCAAGTTCAATATCACCAGCACCATGATCCAGCTATTACAACTCAAAGGGTTATTTGGTGGACTTGCAGGCGATGATCCAAATATGCATCTGATCAACTTTATCTCAACATGCAAGTCGTTTAACAATCCAGGAGTTGGACAGAATGTAATTCAACTGCGCTTATTTCCATTGTCTCTATCTGGAGAGGCAACTCTATGGTTGAACGGGCTGACTCCTGACTCTATTACTAATTGGAGGCAACTGAAAGACGCTTTCCTAGAAAGATTCTTTCCGTCATCCAAGAGAGCACAGTTACGAGATGAGATCAGCAATTTTCGACAGCTTCCAACTGAAGCTCTCCACGAAACATGGGAGAGGTTCAAGAAGAAGCTTATGCGGTGCCCAAATCATCAGATGACCAATATCCACTTGATGGAAATATTATACAGGGCGTTAAACTCGGTGACTAAGCTAGTGGTTGATAATGTTGCAGGTGGGTCATTCATGGACCTTACTTTTATTGAGGCTGGTGATATGCTGGATCGTATGACAAAGCAGAGTAGAGCTTGGCATACCAGGGATTCTGAGGTAGCAAGCTCTACTGTATCTACTGGCATGATAGCAGAACAGAGGCGAAGAGAAGAGAAACGTGACCAAGATATAGATCACATAAAAACGCAGATGGACCTTCTTACCAAGCATTTATTATCAGGGAAGACAGAAAAGGTCAAGGCTATTGTATCACAGGGTAGAGATGAATCCGATTCTGAGGAGGAAGCGAATTATTTGAATAATTAGGGGGGTTTCCGAGGCAATGCCCAAGGAAACCAAGGTCAGAACTATTATGAAAAATCCGGATTCAAGAATAAGACTGACAGGAGTGGTTTGTATATTCCTCCTGGAAATCGTGAGGCTGCGGAATCTGGCTCTAAAAAGATGTCCATGGAAGATATGATGGCTAAGTTGTTGAAAGGAGTGGAGGCAACCAACACAGGAGTAACTAAGGTAAAAAATGATTTGTCCTCAATAAATCAATTGGTTGATTCGCATTCCACTTCAATAAAACAGCTGGAACAACAATTGAGTCAACTATCAGCGACACTCAATCAAAGAAAAGTTGGTACCTTACCTAGCGACACTGTGCAGAACCCAAGGAATGATGGATCATGTATGGCTATTACTACCAGGAGTGGTAAGGTGTTGGAAAATCCATCCAAAGGCAAGCGGGTGGTTGATATTACAGAAGAGAATGTTATTGCAAAAGATTGTGATGATTCTGTAGAAGCTGAAAATCAGAATGAGAACGTTCATGACACTACACCTAGATGTCACCAGCCTGAAAAGATTAATAATCGGAAGCAAGATAAAAAAGAAGTGGTGGAGAAAACTCTCCCAACTCCACCACCACCTTTTCCTCAGAGACTGAAGAAGAAAGCTGATGACACCAGGTTCAGTAAATTCATGACTATGTTGAAGCAGTTGACTATTAATGTGCCTTTGGTGGAGGCACTGGAGCAGATGCCAGGATACGCCAAATTCATGAAGGACCTTTTGAAAAAGAAAAGGGCAGCAAGTTATGAACTGGCAGATAATGTTCATCATTGCAATGCAATTGCCACGAGATCTTTAGTACAGAAAAAGGCGGATCCTGGTGCTTTCACTATTCCTTGCACGGTTGGATCCTTGGATTTTGCTAAGGCATTGTGCAATTTGGGGGCTAGCATCAATTTGATGCTGCTATCTATTTATAAACAGTTGGGGTTGGGCGATCCTACACCAACCAATACACGGCTCGTGATGGCAGATAGGTCGGTAAAATGACCTGTTGGTATCTTATATGATGTACTGGTGAAGGTTTCTTCCTTCATTTTTCCTGCAGACTTTGTTATTTTGGATTGCGAGGTAGATTCTGAAGTTTCCATAATCTTGGGATTCCCTTTCCTCACAACAGGAAGTGTGCTTATTGATTTACGAGAAAACGAGCTTTTATTTCGGATGAATGACGAAGTGGTCCGTTTTGATGTATGCAAATCAATGAAGCAGCCTAAAGATATGAATGTGTTCTCTATAGATGATGTTTATTATGAGGACAAGAAAGAATTATCTGTAGAGAAGCATCTTACTGTTGAGCCATTGTCTGTTGTACTTTTGAACATTGAGCATGAGGATGTTGAAGAGTATGAAGAAACTATTCGTGCTCTAACAGGAATGGGGTCCTATTCTCATGCCCCTAAGAAGCTGGACCTTGACCTTAAGAATCGACCGTCACCACCAGCGAAACCATCCATTGAAGAGCCACCAGTTCTAGAATTGAAAGAGCTCCCCAGTCATCTAAAGTATGCGTTCTTGGGAAGTGTGAATACACTTCCGGTTATTGTTACGGCTGATTTAGGTGAACAGCAAATAACGGCTCTCATCTCTGTTCTGAAGAGGTACAAGAGAGCCATTGGTTGGACTATTGCTGATATAATTGGTATCCCTCCTGGGATATGTATGCACAAGATTCAGCTCGAGGAAGATTGCGTACCCACCATTGAGCACCAATATCGTTTGAATCCACCTATGCAAGAGGTGGTGAAGAAAGAAATTATTAAGTGGTTAGATGCAGGGGTGGTGTACCCAATTTCAGACAGTAAATGGGTGAGTCCAGTGCAATGTGTGCCCAAGAAAGGGGGCATGACAGTAGTCGCAAATGAAAAGAATGAGCTAATTCCACTCAGACCTGTCACAGGGTGGAGAGTGTGCATGGGCTACCGGAAGCTGAATTCGTGGACGTTAAAGGATCACTTTCCAATGCCATTCATGGATCAAATGATTGATCGATTGGCAGGGAAGGGATGGTTCTGTTTCTTAGATGGTTATTCCGGATACAATCAGATTTGCATTGCTCCTGAAGATCAGGAGAAGACCACTTTTACATGCCCGTATGGTACGTTTGCCTTCAAACGAATGCCATTTGGGCTATGTAATGCACCTGCTACTTTCCAGCGATGTATGATGTCCATTTTTCTGATATGGTCGAAGACACCTTGAAGGTGTTTATGGACGAATTTTCTATTGTAGGTGAGTCATTTGAATTATGGTTGGCAAATCTGAGTATGGCTTTGCAGAGATGTGTTGAATTCAACCTGGTGTTAAATTGGGAGAAGTGTCACTTTATGGTTAAGGAAGGCATTGTTCTTGGGCATAAAGTCTCTGAAAGGGGAATTGAGGTTGATCGAGCCAAGATTGAAGTTATCGAGAGATTACCACCTCCAATTTCTGTAAAAGGGGTGCGTAGTTTTCTCGGTCATGCAGGTTTTTATCGGAGGTTTATTAAAGACTTCTCCAAGATTGCTAGCCCATTATGCAAAATTTTGGAGAAGGAGGCAAAATTTGACTTTGGTGAAGATTGCTTAAAGGCATTTGAATGTCTCAAAGGAAAGCTAATTGAAGCTCTTATTATTGTAGCACCCGATTGGTCTCTACCTTTTGAAGTTATGTGTGATGCAGGCGGGGTAGCCTTGGGTGCTGTACTTGGTCAGAAAAGAGAAAGGCTATTTCATCTAATCTACTATGCGAGCAAGGCCTTGAATGGAGCACAGAAGAACTATACCGTCACTGAACAAGAGCTTCTACCAGTTGTTTATACTTTTGAAAAGTTCTGTGCTTACTTGTTAGGAACCAAAGTAGTGGTTCATACAGATCATGCGGCTCTATGATATCTAATAGCAAAGAAGGGTGCTAAGCCAAGGCTAATTAGGTGGGTGTTACTGCTTCAAGAATTTGATTTCGAGGTAAAGGATAGAAAAGGTTGCGAAAACCAAGTAGCTGATCATCTATCTAGACTTGAGAGTGAGCACATAGTACAACCTGACCTTGATATTGATGATGCATTTCCCGACGAAGAAATCCTAGCCACTATGGTGGAAGACTTATCGTGGTATGCAGACTTTGCGAACTTCGTGGTAAGTAAAGTGATTCCTGAGCATCTCTCCTTTCATCAAAAGAGAAAGTTCATGCATGATGTGAAACACTACTTCTGGGATGAACCGTATCTCTTTTGACGTTGTGCTGATGGTATTATTAGGCGATGCATCTCAGATGTGGAGGTGCCTAGCATACTGGAAGCAAGTCATGCTTCCCAAGTTGGGGGTCACCATACAGGTGATCGAACAGCAAGAAAGGTACTCCAAAGTGGCTATTACTGGCCTTCATTATTCAAGGATGCTTACGATTTTGTGAGAAGATGTGATCAGTGTCAGAGGCAAGGCTCTATCTCGAAGCACCATGAGATGCCCATGTCTAAAATTCTTGAAGTAGAACTATTTGATGTATGGGGTATTGATTTCATGGGCCCATTTGTGAGTTCGTTTGGGATGAAATATATCCTAGTTGTTATGGATTATGTATCGAAATGGGTCGAAGCAGTAGCGCTAGCTGATAATGAAGGTAAGTGTGTTGTAGCATTCTTAAAGAGAAATATCTTCTCTCGTTTTGGGGTACCTCGTACCATCATAAGCGATGGAGGTTCACATTTTTGCAACAAGCTGTTCAGAGTCGTATTGGTGAAATATGGGGTTAAGCAACACAAGGTAGCTACACCATATCACCCACAAACTAGTGGGCAGGTAGAGGTTTCTAATCGGGAGATCAAGCTAATCCTTGCGAAGACTGTGAATGCCAATAGGAAAGATTGGTCCAAAAAGTTGGATGATGCCTTATGGGCATATAAGACTGCGTTTAAGACACCAATTGGCATGTCACCATATCAACTAGTTTATGGGAAGGCTTGTACCTTGCCAATTGATCTAGAACATAAAACACTGTGGGCGCTGAAGCGGCTTAACTTGAATTGGGATGATTCTATTAATCTGAGGTTGGAACAGCTGAATGAGATGGATGAATTTCGTCTACATGCGTATGAAAGAGCAGATCTCTACAAGGAAAGGATGAAAAAGTACCATGATCGGAGGATTGTCCAACGAAACTTTTAGAAGGGCGATTTGGTACTTCTTTTCAACTCCAGACTGAAGCTGTTTCCAGGTAAGTTGAAATCTAAATGGTCTGGTCCATTCAGAATCAGCCAAATTTACTCATCTGGAGTAGTGGAGTTAGAAAACAATGATGGTGGTGTCTTTAAGGTGAATGGCCAAAGAGTGAAGCTATATATCGGTCCAACCGATTCGATCAAATGTATAGCCACCATATATCTCGAGGAAGTCTAAGTACTCGAGATGACTAGAGTACTCGAGATGACTATGTCGTGCCGCGACAATAAATCAAGCGCTACATGGGAGGCAACCCATCATTCTAATCATTTTTGTTTCACTAGGAGTTTGTTTTTGATAAATAAAAATGCAAAAAGAAGAGTCAAGCCATGACCAAAACTAAGGCGCTTGGTGGGAGGCAACCCATCCTTCTAATCATTTTTGTTGTTTTTGATTAAGTGTAGGTGCAAGATATACAAAGGAGGAGATTAGTCCCAAATTTTGATTTAAAAGTGAGCCATGCTAAAGGTGGTAAGTGAGGAATGATGGAGCAAAGGCTATAGGTTAGGCATTACCTATGCCAATCTAGGCAACGAACAAGGTAATGCCTATGCAAATCTAGGCAACGGACAAGGCAATGCCTATGCCATTGCCTATGCTCACTGCCTCACATAGGCAATGGACAAGTCAAGGCCTATACCAATGTAGGCAATGCTATAGGCGCCGCCTATTCCATTACCTATGCTCACTGCCTCACATAGGCAATGCCATAGGCGCCGTCTATGCAAATCTAGACGATAGGCAAGGCGCCGCCTATGCCTATCTAGGCATTGCTAAAGGCGCCGCTTATGCTAAGCATAGGCAAAGCATTAGGCGCCACCTACTTATCCTTTTTTGCCTCCTAACCCGATTGTACATGGATCAAACCCGACCCATGGCTTAGCCTTTAAATAGATCCTCAACCTTAGAACACAATTCCATTGCTTGCTCAAGATAGGCGCCGCCCAAGCTCCCTTATTCTCTCAAAGTTTTTCTTTTTTCTCATCTTATCTTGCAAGTTCATCTTTCGGATCCATCACAACGTAAGTTACTCTTTAAAATTCCATAGTTATTGCACTACTCCGCTTATAATGGTGAATTAGATTTTGAAGTAGTGCTTGGTGATGAGAATATGGTTGGTTTGTTATGATGTGTCTCATTGAGTGAAAGGATTCTTGTGGGTATTCTTGACTTTACTCCGACTTGTATTTGATTGGTATTCACTGTCGTATTTTTATAAAGTCAAAATTGTAAAGTTAATGCATAATCTTGAAAGTTGTAAGCTTGAATGTTTGAATGACTTGTTCATCGAAGGTATTGATCATGATTGACCACAAGTATAACATGGTTTGGTTATTTCGATGCAAAAAACTGATAAGATTGCTATGTGGTAGTCTTGTTCGAACATTGCCTAAATCCAATGAAATAAAGTAGGAAAGAATAGTCAAGATTACATGATTATTAACATTGTGCAAACGGATTAATTGTGGGGTGGTATCATCACGATTTTCTTTTCTGACTATAGTAAATCTTCTATGGTGAAACTAACGTAACTTTATTGTGATCTCAGGTAGAATGGCCCCAAAAGGACGATAAGGAAAAGAAAAAGTGTCCACCTCCCAAAAAGGTCAGAAAAGGGCAAGAAAAGATCAGGCTGAGTCCTCCTCTTTGCAAGTGCCTCGACGCACTTTTTGGGATAAAGTGGGTCCTAGAGGAGGAAGGGAAGGAGTGGTACAAGAACAACAAAGTAAAAAAATATGTTCACGTGGATTTGATGCAGAAGGAGAGTCTAGCAAAGAGAGACCCCCGCATTTTGGCTAAAATCATGACACTAAATCTTGATTTCATTTTCCGAGATATGGGGGAATGCAATCTTGATCTAACGCGAGAGTTTTATGCCAATTGGTCCCCAAAGACTACTGGAAGTGAAGTAAAGATTCGGGTCCAAGTCTTGCAATTGAATGCAGAATTCTTCAACTTTTTTCTGGGCCTTCCATCTATGGATCCATCACCGCTCAAGGAGCTTTATCACAGACCTCCCTACAGGGCCATCAGATATACACTGTGCGGATCAAGGTCAATGGCACGGTGGATTCGGCACAAGGATAATGGTCGCCACAACACCTACTCGTATGCTTCTTTGAACAGGGAAGCTCGCATATGGTTAAGGATAGTCAACTCTTGCTTGATTCCTGGGACACAATAGACTAAGATCACACGTGATCGAGTCTTCTTGGTGTACGCTTTGACGATGAATATTCCCATCAATATTGGTGCGGTTATACGATCGTCAATGCGCAAGGCTAGGCTGCACAAAAGGTCCCATTTTAGTTTCGGCAACTTATTGACTGCGATCTTAAGGAAATAACACATTGAAGAGGAACCCGCAGATCATAAGCTACCACACAACCCGAAGAAGGTTGATCTCACGAAGGTTAAAGAGCCAGAAACTGGTCAAGGCATCAACCTCACCACTGCAGAGAGGCATGCTCGAGATGAAAGTTTTTTCTGCCATCTGTATGGCATGACTAGATTTACACTGATAAATGGAGGTCGTGTTCCGACTGATGCAGAGCTTCAGCAGTTGGACTATGATTACCCGCTTAATGAGCATGCGCGGGCCATGTGTGGAGTGGGGGTACATTTTGAGGAACCTCTCGATGATGACGTGTCGACTGACGATGATCACCGACTGCCAGACTCAGACGTGGAGGACAACTTTGATGACGATGACTCTGATAATGATTCCGACGTAGGGGGTATGACCCCAGACATAGAAGAGGAGTTCGACTAATCAGGTTTTCCTTATTTATTTCTACTGAGGACAGTGTGTCCCGTCTAAGTGTGGGGTGCGGGTATATGTCTGGTGTATTGTATTTCTTTGCCTACATTTATTCTTGTTTGTTTGAATTAGTAGTTAGTTAGTTAGTAAATTTTAGATGTTGCATGAAATTGTTCTAATAGACGGCATGGTATTATAACAAGAGTTTGTGCTAAATCATTGCTATTGAGACGCTTAGGCTCTAAGTTGTGACTCACTGTGTGATAAATTATTGTGGTTTAATTCATTCATCTGTTGGGTCAAGAATCTATAATGCTCCCAATGAAGTTGACCATGTGCCTTGTGTATGTGAGGATATTGTATATTCTTTGTTGTGACTGATGCTAGAACTTGCCTGGTGTGTGTGTGAAGCGAAATAAAGATTGTGAGTGTAGGAGATGATTTAGGCATTTCTTTGGCAGCCCTGAAATTGTTTACCTTCTTTTTACCTACCTTTGTACATTGTCCTAATGAACCCCCTTTGAGCCTTTAGCTATTTTCTTTAGCAGCCTTATATGTAGCCTAATTCATTTTTTTAAGACCATAATTTGATCCAAACTCCTAAGCGCTTTAAAATTGTAGAATCATGTGGAAAAATAAAAGGAGAATGGTGAAAGTGATGCCTCAGGGTGTGTTGGTACTTGAAATTGTTGTGAAAAAGAGTGGCTATTATAGGGATGCTTTCTTAATATAAAAAAAATTAGAAAAACAAAAAGATAGTTGTGTTTATGATTGAATAACAAAATGGGTGAAAAGGGGTTGGTAGATGAAAGAGAGGTAGAGTGGTTGTTAAAAGATAGTGTAAATGGCATATTGTAGTGTATTAAAGCGCTTAGGGAACATAGTCACTATTTCTGGCCAAAATAGTCCTACCTGTCCCTTAGCCAACACTACAACCTGTAAAGACCTATTTGATCCTAAACTTAGCAGTCTGATATTAGTAGAGCATTACACTAAGGGCAAGCCTATGGTCATCAGTTGCAATATAAGAATTCTTTGTGAGAGCGAGAGCAATGAGAGTCTTATACCCATGTTTCGAAAAATGCAAAAATATGAGTGTTTATGGGTGATATCTTTTGTGAGCACACATGGTTGATGGTTGTTGGGTAGTTTTATATGTTTCTTTGTGGCTTAACTTGTGGATACGAATTAACCATCCTAATGAGTCTATGTTGGAGGTTGAGTTGTTTCTAGTAGTGATCGAGAAACCTACTCTTTGTTAATAATTGTCGTGCATGTCTTGTTGAAAATTTTGTGTTGCTATTGTGAAATTCTAGTTAGGTGTTTGCATGGATGTAATATTTTGTTCGAGGACAAACAAAGCTTTAAGTGTGGGGTGGTGATGTTGGGCGTATTTATACGTCTAAGCACCATAATTTACCCATGTTTTGGCTAAGTTTTGAGGATAAAATAGATAATTCTTGCACTTTTAGTCCATTTTCCTTTAAGTGAGCTGACCTATGTGATTAGCATGTTTTTCAGGTACTAATGATGAAGATTTCAGCACTTTGTGGACCTGTGGGCAGCAAAGGAAAACTTCACATAAGAGGGAAGACAGCTTTTGGACTGAATGTGATGCATGGGAACTTTTTCCCAGGCAAACCCAGTATTTTTAAATACTTAAGGATGCAGTAGAAACTTATTAGACAAGGATGCTATTAAAAACCTTATTGCTGAATTTTTCAGCATCATTATCATTCGATTATTATTGAATTCACGTGGGAGGATTTTTGTACGGGTTTTGAGAGCAGAAAACGGCTCACTTGAGCAACGGAGAAAGAAAAAACGTTTCATCTCCATAGCCGAGATTTCTCTAAGTTTTGGTATGATGATGATGTCTACTTTGATTTCCGTTGTATTCATGAGTAGCTAAACTTATCTGTTAGGGTTATGGAAACCTTGTAAGATACTATCTATTGCTATGAGTTTGTGAATTCTTGATGTGTTATGCTACTTATATCATTACTCTCTTCGTTTTGATTGAATTCTTATGGTTGCAAACATAGAAAATACGCCATTATAGCATTAACTTGTTCGAGAGAAAAGTTACATATTTGGAAAAGAGAGTGTGACAAGGAAATAGGGTTTTCAACCCCTATTTACACGTTAATGCCTTAACCGGATTAACTTCTTGGAGAATTTGTACCATTTGTTATACACTTTAGGCTCGAGAGAGCTAAAGCGAAATAAATCCTTGATGGTTGAGAAACACTTGGACTTAGAATTAGAATACGATTCTCTATAAGTGCATGCATGTCTAAATTCCGCGTTACTCATAGTTAATAGAGAAGTAGAACTTATAAGGTGGACATAACCCTAACTTATCAATCTCTGTGATTAAATCTTACTACGCAAATCGTTCCATTGTTACTTTGATAATATTAGTTCACGCCTAAACCAAAGCCCCCTTTTTCTTAGAATTTTCGACCAACAGTCTACTAATAATTGCAACACTTAGTGACCAGAGTATTCCCTGTGGGATTCGACACCCAACCCAGTTGGGTTCTATATTTGACAGCGACCGCTTACACTTTCTAACGAGAGTTGTAATTTAGGCGTATCAGGTTATAGAGAATCTCCCCCTTGGGACACTATGTCCCTAGAAGAATACTGACATGACTGTGATACTGAGGAAAACTGGGATGATGCATAGGGCACCTACGAATTGAATCAGGATTGAATATCAGAGATCTAAAACTATGACATGATACATGAACCAAGTTAAACACATAACTACCTAGTTGGTCTATCTTAGAATGATCACATTCATGAGATTTCTGAATAGTGCGATTATATGGAAACTTGGGGAAACCACACCATCTGAACTTATCCGTTTGGACTTCTAAACTAAAGTATTGCTTTGCGGACTAACTCATGGTGAAACTTATACTCGATTGGAGCATTTCTATGACACTCTTTCTATAGAGTTCTAATGACTGTAGAGAGAAAGTGAATCTTGGTCTGGTTTGAGTAGGATATATGAATGGGAGATCGCTACATGGCTGGGGTTCTTGTATTAGGAGGCAAGGCCTATGAAACATCATCTAAGATAAAGTGACCAAACCTTATGCACTGCAACTAAGATGCTGAAAAGGTTCACATGGTGTTGAGCACGAATGTATAAATATACTAACTTATCTGATTAACTAAATAACTTATAGATGAATGTTGGCATATAAGACTGAACTGTACTTAGTCTAAACGGCTAGCCTGAGGCTGTAGAGTATTATGCATAGGAGGTAAGGACTGACTGAGTGACATGAGGTGACTGGGCATGGATTTATGAAAACTGTATTACTTGAAATTGTGAGACCAAGCGTATGACATGATTCAGAAACATTCTGTAACTAAGGTACTGAAATACTAATGACTGAGTAACTGATAGCTATATGTTATGGTCGGGTAATCCTGAAAGTGAACTGAGTTTCTGATCTGGCTGAACTAGGACTAGGACTGAGATTGTAGCTAAGAATGTAATTAAGACTGTAACCATAACTAAGACTGTAACTGGGACTGAATGTTGGTTTTCTGATAATTGAGGTTTAGACTGGTACGAGAACACTGAACCATAGTTCTGTAGGACTATCTGAGTCATTTAATGAATATTGATTACTGAATTGACGTTATAACTGAGGCGTATGGGATGGAACATAACACTAGGGATTCAAGGTATCTAGACTGAGAGTATACGTGACATAACACGTTTTTGGCTAATCATTAGGAGTGGAGTCATGAATCATGTGGGCTAAGCATACTGTAAATCATGAAAAAGCGTGAACATATAAATGAAGGATCTGTAACATACCAGTAGATGCATCAGGAGGACTTTCCTGATCCTGTCGGGACTGAAGTGCATAGTCTATTTGGGCGTTGCCCACTGATAGCGCTCGAATTGGTACCTTGCTGATTCGAGTGAACGGACTGAGCTGAAGGACGATCGTGTTGACTTCGAGGATCGAGATTAGGACAGTCTCGGACCTTGTGACCTGACATGCCATATTCGAAACACACATTACTGTCGGCTCTACACACACCCTTATGATGCTTACCACACTCTTCGTAAAGCAAATGAGTAATAGCCCTGCTCTCACTAACCTGGGCCTTGGAGCCTGGAGCCCCATCTATATGGTTATTTCTGAACTTTAGTACTGGTGCACTAGCTAAAGAGTGAACTGGGGCTGAACATTTTTTACACAACTGGAAACAATTACCACTCTGCCACCCTGACTGAGCAAAACTATAACTACTTGTTCGGCCCTCTTATTTTCTCTCTCTTTCTTCTTAAGTTTCTGCTCCTCAGTCTGCTAAGCATGGACTATAAGCCTAGATATGTCCATCTCCCTAATCAACATCGCAGTTCTTCACTCCTTAACCACGCTACCTGATATTCCATACACAAACTTATTTATTCTGGACCTACTGTCTGCTACTACATGAGGAGCGTACCTGGCTAACTGAGTGAACTTAAGGAAGTATTCTTTTACGTTCATGATACCTTGTCTGAGATTGATGAACTCTAACACTTTAGCCTCCTTCTGCTCTATGGGAAAGAACCTATCTAAGAAAGCAGTAGGAAACTCTTCCCAATCTATGGGATCTGCATCTGCACCCCTGTTTACCTTCTACTGTTTAAACCACGTATGTGCTACATCTTGTAGCTGATAAATGGCTAACTTTGCACTCTCACTGAAAGTCACTCCCATGATGTCTGTGACTTTCTAAACTTGATTGAGGAACTCCTGTGGATCATCTTCATACTTAGAACCTGAGAATAGAGGAGGATTCATTCGGGTGAAGTCCCGAATCCTAGCTGCAGCTGAATTGAACACTGGGTTGGTCGGAATAGCAGCAGGCCGTTCATTCTGAGTTGTGACTGAATTCGATAGGGTAGTAAATACAGTCCTAAATTTTGCATGACACGCTCATCCAGAGGATCTGGCTGGATGGGCTGAGGTGCTGACTGATTCTCTGTCCCTCTTTTGTTAGCCCTTTTGGGAGGCATGCTCTATAAATGAAAGAGAGAACGGATTAGACTAAGAGAAAATTTTGAGCTTATGCTCACTGGCACGACATGAATACTGAAAGAAGGGAAACTGTTCCTAAAACATCTCATAGTCTCTTGTACATAAGTGTGGTGCACAACATACCCATGCACAAGACTCTACTAGATACGACTTTTCAGATTTCATAGGACACTGTTGAACCTTAGGCTCTAATACCAAGTTTGTAACACCCCAAATCTGGTACCCGAAACGCTACACGGTGCTCATGACCTTGAAGTACCACAAGCTAACTCATGACTGATATCTGCAACTGAGCACTGAATAATATACTGAATATATGCAGAATATAAGCTGTAAGGCCATAAGGTTCAAAAATAAACTAATACTGAATATAAAATAATGTCTGAAATGGGGCATAATCATACCCAAAACTGAAATAAAATTATCTGAAACATGTTGTAGTCTGAAAGCCTCTAAATTATCTGAAAACTGTGGAGTTGATGGGACATATCCCTAACTAACTCCAAACTACTGAAATAATAAAGTAATAAAATATTCATGCTATCCTCGAATGATGAGGACTCACTGCTAGTCTGGCTGCTGAACGTCTGATCTACTAAGGATGCTCGGAAACTCATACTTCTAAACCTATGGTATAAAACAACATAGCGCAAATGCGTCAGTATGTTTGAATGTAATGGTATACAAGTGAGGTAGGTTAAATACAATGGTCCATATGCATGAACAATACCAACTGACTGAATAACATGAATGTAAGAATACATGCATGAATAAGTAACTGTAACTGGGACCATACTGATACTAGTACGAGGTTCTGAGTATTGATTTACTGACGTCTGAGTTTACTGATACTGATGACTAATTCTACAGAATACTGAGAGACTGATACTGTATTACTGATAAAGTAAAGGCTATTTCTGACAGTTCTGATTATGAAGAACTGGTCTGATTAACCGCATCAGACAATCCTGAAACTGAATACTGATAACATAAGTTTTTGTATAATTAATATACTAGTAACTGAGTTCGTAATAACATGATTACTGAGTCTGAATACTGATAATATGAGTGATTGTATCTGACAGTACTGATACTAATGGAACTAGCTGAGTTCCGCACTATACTGATTTTACTATATCTGACAGTCCCAGATTTTTGTAGAACTGAACTGAGTTTTATTACTGAGACTGGATCTGAAACTGAGACTGTGGGAGGTAATCGTCTAACCAACATGCCACAAAACTGACTGATGGGGTCCAACTTGTAACTCCAGCTGGAAGGGTGTCAGTACCGTGCACGGGTAAAGAGAAGCTGTGAATATACCCTCTCTGAAAAGGAGCTCTTTCGTCAACTCTTCCTAGTAGGAAACTCAAATGAGATGTATAAATCCCTAAACGCATAGGGTTCATCTCAACCTACATTGACTACGTAGTTCTGGAACACAAGGATTGCTCCTAGGGATCACACCCTCCACTGAATAACAGGTGAGTCCCCATCTTTGGGTTCACTCGGTGCTGAATCCTACTCCCAACTGAATAGACACTCGATTGATTATACTGAACTGAACTGTTACTGATGGTATTATTTAGCGGAGCTAAACTGAGTTCGCTGAGTTTCGTTGACTGACGGAATGCTACTGAGATCTAAGGACCGACTAAGGGTACTGAAGTTACTGAGATTTTCTGGGAATACTGAGATTACTGAACTACTGAGATTACTGAGATTTCTGAAAGAGAGTGGACCGATACTGAATTTACTGAGTTTTCCTAAGTTATGAGACTGACTAAATTCTACTAATTATGGCTTGACTGAGATTATCGTGAAAACATGACATGGCTCTAGGCACACAGCTAAATTATCGGGTACAAGTACCCCCAGGACTCAATAAAATAAAACTGACAAGGCTTGACACTTTTGATCACATGACCAATATCAACAATTCATAATTTCATAGTTGGGGATTTCATGAAGCACATGATCATCATAATGTTGTATAGGGATATTAATGCGTATAAACATGGCATAATTTCATACTTCTAGACTTATGAACATCTCATCAAGCAATTACAATGCATAGGTTTTGCATGGGAATCGTCTTAATCAAGTAGGTATAGCATAACTTAAGAGGCATGACATGATCTTGACACATAGAAACTAAGTACTTGATCATCATTCATTCACTGGGCATATTATTAAACACCTTGCATGCACACTTGGGGCATAGGTATGATTATCAATTTAATACAACATGGTTCCATAATTTAACTCAATTGCATGAATTTCAACCCTATACTAACACAGTTTCATGAAAACATCATAAGGATGCAATCTTGGCAATCATACAACAATAACAGCATGAACATAATCAATTCAAAACAAGAACATCATGACATATAGTTTAAAATAGGATTCTTGAGCTTCATGGATGAAAGGAGTCCATGAATCAATATTGTGCATACCTTAGTTCTTGATTCTATGAAGATCGACGGAGACTTGAATTTGGGTCTTGAATTTGGATTCCCAATTGAAAAATCTAGCTTGTTCTTGAGAGAAACTTGAGAGAAATAATATATTTGGGGTGAAATATGGTTGAATCACGTGTTATTGGGTTTATATAGGGGTGGAAGATTGACCTTTTTAACCCTTGGATGCGTATTTTAATTCTGTGAAAATTTCCCAATTTTCATCCTTGGCGCGATGCGCCACTATCACGTCAAGTCACTGGAAAATGACAAATGGGAAATTACACGGTGGCGCGACACGGAGCTATCGCGTTGCCACTTTGTTTGTGACCTGGAAGTTTGGCGCGACGCGGAGATATCGCGCTGAGACACTGGAAAAAGGACAATTCTGAATTTGAGCCCTGGCGCAACGCGCCATAATCGCGGAGGTTCTCTGGATTTTGACGATTGACATTTTGGCCTGCTCCGCGACGCGTTGATGGCTCAAGTGGCACACTACCTCACTAAAAAAAGCTCTAACTCTTCGCCCGGGTGTCGGATTTGGGCGAATTTGGTATAGATGGAAAGCTTATTCAATTTCCCACATGATAGAAAGTGAAGATCTTGAAAATACCACATATATAAAAGTGGATTCATCTTTAAAACATGTCTTTGAAATTTTTGGGACGATTTCAAGCTAGGTAAAAGTACGGGGTATTACATCATTATACTCAATCCATATAAATATAACATGTAAGAAACTATTTTATAAACCTTGAATGGAATATTGATATTTTATACTAATTTTATACAGATTTCATACACGAAACAGTCTAATAAGTATATACAAGATAATTTTTACTATATTATTCTTGTGAAAGATTCTGATTTACATTCAAATCCTTATTTATGTTGTTACCAACACAAATAACGGATTGTTCTGTATTTTCTCTAATATTCATTGACATATCTTTTGTTGTTACATACAATGGATATTTAACAAAGAAATTGACAATACTCCTTATATCACATTTTTTAACGAACAAAGGAAAAATTAGAATAAAGAGAATTTCTAATGAAGGAGAAGAAATCGTTGGTAGAATAATGATTTTGAAAGTATGAAATCGTTTAGATGTTAATGAAGTAAGAGTAAAATCATTTCAGAGAGAATTACGGGGATGATTGATATTATGACAATAAATTTCATCCCTTTTATAGGTATTAAATCTTTTTTCCATATATAAAGATTGAATTTTTCTTTTTATATTATAAGAAAAAGTAATTTTTTGTTTCCTTTTCTGTGCCTTTTTTGCTACAACTTGCAAAGATGAAAATTATTTTATAAGTTGCAATTAATCATCCAAGGAAGGCTATTTAGATTTTTTTACTTTTTTCCAAACCGATCTGATATGTGTTAATTAAAAGGGGAAAGGACAGAAACGACATTTCAAATTAATCTATTTTCATGAAAATGACCATGGAATTTAAATTTCGCTTTCTAGCCATTTCAATTTTCTGGCTTGTTCTATACCGTTTCTACACACTTTCTATACATATCTTATACATATAAACATTCTATACGAAAAGTAGACAATTTCGATACACAATTTATACAATAATTGTACTTTTTTTTACACATTTTATACAACAATCATATAATTTTTATACACTTTCTATATATTTTATATATATACATATTTGATAGTAGGGGCATGCATTGATCGGTTCGGTTCGGTTTTACATATTACCGATTCGGTTTATCGGTTTTTGATTTTTAAATATGCTAATCGATAAGAAAATACTCATAAAATAGAAATAGTAGTAACTAACATGAAAAATCATCGAATCTTAGTTGCAAACAAAAAATTCTACATAATGTGTTTTAATTTATAAGAATCTTCAAGTTTGAACTAAATGTTGTTAGGAGAAATTAAGAGTTTGTATAATTGAAATAATAGGTTTGTTAATTTGTAGAGATTATAAAAGAGAAATATCTAATAACTCTCTCTCTCTCTCTCTCTCTCTCTCTCTATATATATATATATATATATATATATATATATATATTTATTCTTATTGGGTTATCGGTTTATCCAATAACCCAATAAGAAAAAATCGAACTGAACCAATAACCTAATAATATTTTTTTATAAAATCATTAAAAAACCGTAAACCCAATAACATTTTTATCGTTTCGATTTATCGGTCAGTTCGATCTTTGCACAGTCCTATTTGATAGAACTATACAATTCGTACACATATATCTTATATAGATACATATTATATATAACAATTATACCATTTTTATATAATTATATTTAATTATTATTTCTAAACAATTACAAAAAAAAAAGCAAAATATTTTTCAATTAAAAAATTTATAGCAAAAAAACTGAAATATTTTTAAAAGGGTCGAATGACCCAAGTTGTAAACGGTATCAATATTGTATATGAATTGTATCAGTATTGTATATGGACTGTATCTGAACTACATGAGTCAAAGAGACCCAAATTAGGAAATGGCTATAAAGTGAAAATACTTTATCCGACATTCCGACTGGCCACTTTCTGACAAAATCTCAAATTTGGGCTATTTATTTTAAAAGTTAAAATTACAGAAAGTAGCACACTTAAGACTATAATTACAATAAATAGCAACATTTTTGTAAAATTATTGTTTATAGCAAGAGTAACATTATTTTACTCATTAACTAGGCAAGTGCGTGTTTTACTCTCACTACTTTACATTTTTTTATTTCCACTCCACTATTTCACCTCCCCAAATATAGCCATATCTTTTACCCCTTTTTTTTCATCTTATTTTTTTTATCATTTTATTTTATTTTATTTTTATTTTTTATTTCCACTTTATTTTCTCTCTTCTATTTCTCTTTTTTTTTTTTTTCTTTTTTTCTTTTTTTCCCTTTTTCATATTTGAAGATAATTATCTCCATGATCTTCAAGATTTCAATATAAAACATTATTACTATCTTTCACTCTCTTATATCTCTACTTTTTTTTCTTATTAATTTTTTTATCATTTTATTTTTTATTTTGATTTCGTTTTCTTTTTCATTTTTTTTCCACTTTATTTTCTCTCTTCTATTTCTCTTTTTTTTTTCTTTCTCGTATCTTTTCTTTCTTTTTCTATTTTTGTTTTGTTCTTCTTTTTTCTATTTTATTTTATTTCTTTTTTTCTTTTATTTTTATACTTCTATTTCTCTTTCTTCTTTTTTTTTTTGTGTTTTTCTTTTTATATTTTTGTTTTTTCTATTTTTTTACTCTTCTATCTCTAACTTTTATTTTAAAAGACAAATATGTATATCACATACACATATTCAAAAAATATACAAAATGCATAGCCATACAGATTTGGATATGTATTTCAGTATAAAACATACATATGTATTTATGAAATACATACCATATTCATATTAAACAGTAACAAATATAACTATATTATATATCTTCATATGTATTTGCGAAATATAAAGGTGACTCGTATAAAATAAGAATATATATATTCAGGTATGTATTCTGTAAATACATATGCAGAGCTATATGTATTTTATACGGTGTTGGATTTATCTTTGAGCTGTACATACTATGCCATTTTAGAGGGTAACATATGTACTTATTTGTTTTCTTTTACTGTTTAAGATATGTATCATGTATTTTTTTATTACCTATATATATATGTATATAATTGTCATTTTTGTTATAGAAATTTTGTGTCCTATATGTTTATATATACATGTGAGTCAGATACGTATTTCTGTAAATACATATGCAGATATATATGTATATTTTTTATCGTAAATACATATGCAGATCTGTATGTCTATTTATTTTGTATATTTTTTGAATATGTATATATGATATAGATATTTGTTTTTTTAAAATAAAAGATAGAGATAGAAGAGTAAAAAAAATGAAAAATAAAATTTTGAAAAAAAAAATGAAAAAAAAAGAGAAATAGAAACTAGAAATAGAAGTGTAAAAACAAAAAACAAAAAAAATTTAAAAGAAGAAGAAAACGAAAAAAAAATAGAAAAACGAAAAAGGGAAAAAAAGAAAAGAAGTAGAAGAGAAAAAATAAAGTGGAAAGAAAAAATTGGAAAAGAAAAAAAAATAAAATAAAAAAGATAAAAAAAATGAAAAAACTAACAAGAAAAAATACTTAGAGATATAAGAGAATGATATTTTAAAATTTTGAAGATCAAGGAAATAATGAGTTTGATTTGAAAAAAGAATCTACTAATTTAAATAAGAGTAATTTATGAGAATTTAATTAGATGGGATAATTATTCTTTATTTAACTCAACTAACTTGAGTAAAACTATGACAGTAAATCTTGTTGTATATGTATTTGTATAGCAACAACTTACTTAAATATAAAATATAATTTTTTATTTTTCATAATTATGAAACTATTGTTATAAAAGTTACAATTAATGCTCTATAATTGTTATTTCTAAAATTTTCCCTTTTAAAAAGTACTACACAGTGTCCTTTTCCCTAATTAAAATGGGTCAGATTGCCATACTTACTACACACTTGGGCTAAAAAAGGCCACTTCAGAACTGTAGGCCCATTTTGAACAATTTATGCCTCCTTAAAGAAACTAGGGTTAGGGCTATAGTTCTTCGTGCCTATAAAATCAAACGACTTTATCATCTTTTCCAATCAATCATAAACTCTCCGAGGGAACGATTACTTGTGGTATTTTGCAAATATTTTACTCCATTTCATTGTTTTGTTTTTTCATATTTGTTTTTCTTATGCTTTTTACTACTCCATTAGAATGAAGAAAAATAGTAGCCAATTAGCAGAGCAAGTATGTCAAATAAATAATGACGAACTCTTGCATTGAAGGTTGGCGATATCTAATAAGCGATTCTCCGTGCCTTTCAAATACGTATCATTTTGATTATGGCCTCGAACTAATCGCTAAATTTTCCCTACATTTTCTGCATTTTTGTCCATATTTTTTCATCGATGCAGTAATTTCTTTAAACGACTACTGATTTTTTAAAGTTCGTTTTTTTTGTTTTGCAAATTTTTATGTGTTTCAGAAGATTTTATATGTCTGATACCATGATCGATTTAATAAAGTTTGTGTTACATAAATATTAATAATGTATTGCTAACTATATTATAATTGTTTGCCAAAGTAAGACGGACATAATCCAACTCCAAATTGAGAAATGACAATTAATTGAATTAGATGACTTGAGAAAGTGAGCGGGTGGTGGATTGAGTATTATGATTCTCAAGTTCAAATATGAATGAAGATAAAAATGAGTTTGATATTTTTGCTTGGCTAATGAGAATATATGTTTGGCAAGTCATTTTTCAAAGACTATTCAAAATTATCATAACTTTGGTTTTTCATTTAATAATGAATATATTTTATGATAAAAATTAAACTCATAAATTATAAACTCCACCTTGTTTATAAACATTTTTACACATATTGAAGTTATTACAATTTACAAAGGAGTAATTGATTTTTTTATTTACATTATTTTTAACAAATACTATGTAGCAGTTAGGGGTGTACATAGGTCGGATTTGTTCGATTTTTTATTTAAAATATAATCAAATCAATAATATTGGTTTTCTAAATCTATAAATCAAATCAAACTAATATGCAATTGGTTTTTTTACATTGGTTGTAGTCGGGTTTTTTTTATTTTTTATTTTTTTACAATTATAATGTGATTGAAGAAAAAAATTAAATTTTTTCACTAAAATGATTAAATAAAAAAAGCTAAAAATTAAGTTGGCAAATTAGACGTCTAAATTACTATCTTTCAAAGTAATATTATGTGGATACCCAAGTGGTTCAATTTCTAAGTCTCAAAATAATATTATGTGGATACCTAAGTAGTTCAATTTTTAAGTCACTAGTCACAGTAATTTTTCTGAAAGTTTTCTTCACGTAAAATGTGAGCTTAGCTTGTTTCTTCACATAAAATGTAAGCACACAAAAGAATGAAGAATTAGATAACTTATTAAAAACTTAATTTCATAAAATAATTAATTATAATATAATTCCATAAAATGAAAAAGAAAAGAAATAAATTTAAATCACAACTTGATGAATGAGAAAAGTAAGATAAGAAAATAATGAAAACTCTCTAAAAAATTAGAAAGTAAAATGTAAAAAGTGAAGCAATTAAAGAGTTCTAGGTTCTTATATTAACTAGTTAAACCCCACGTGTTTCGTACGTGTAACATTTAATTATTTAAAATTAGATGAGTTTGTCTATTGCAAAATTTTTTAATGAAGAGCAAAAAATTTAAATCATTTCTCAAAGATCCTTCACACTTTAATAAAATAGCGTAAACATAACATATGTTTTATTAAAATATTTAATAAGTTTTCAATTCTTAAATATTGAAGAAATAATTTTGTCTAAAGCAGACACTTTTAACGAAGTACAAAAAGTTCAAATATTTTTGAATACCGAATAAAAACGAAGTTGAAATAAAACAAACCAAACTGAAATAGTTCGATTTGGTGTTCGATGTCTACTTTTTAAAATTGTAAATTAAAGAATTGCATTGAAATTTGATAAAATCGAATCGAAGAACAGAACGTGTACTTCTAATCAACGCCTTAACAACATAAATCGTGTTAATATGAATGAGAAATAATTCCTTTTTAGAAAAAAAAAAAACCTTTAAATCCTCTCGTAATCGGCACGAAGTCTCAACCACACACTCACATAATTTTTCTTTACCTGCACATCATGCGAAAGTCAACAATTGAAATTACAATAAATTATACGATAAAAAAACATTAATAAAAGATGCATAATATTTAATATTGTTGACCTACAAATTAAAAACTAATATTAAAGAACATAAAACTAATTTTCTCTTCAACATACTCTTTAACAATTAAATTGTGAATGTTATTCTATTATTTATTGGAAAAAAGGAATGCTCAATATATAGATGTACGATTTTTTTCCTTTTAAGAAAGAGTTGATGAAACATGGAAAAATCTAATCTAATTTGAGAAACTTTTTTCATAAAAAACTAATTATTATAGAAAATCAAGACAAACGAAACTTAAAAGAAAAGAAAATTAAGGACTCCTAATTAAATCAAAAACCATACTTAAAAGAAAGAAATTAGGTCGTATGCTAACTACAATCTGACACTACTTTTTTTTTCTTTTTGAGGTGGGACGTGTTTTTTTAGTAAAAATAGTTAAATAAGAATTTGATAAAATAATAAAAAGACATTTCTTATTATGTATTTAAATTTTTTAAAATTTAATACTTATCAAAATTTTCTTATTCTAAGACTTTTATATTTGTTTCTAGATTTTTCAAATCTTATTAAAATCAAATTTAGTTGTTTTATAATTTTTAAACTAATGAAAAAAGTATTAGTTGTCATTAATTCTGACGACTTCTAATAAGAAAAGGTTTTACCATAAATATATATTAATTAATTATTAACTTTTAAAAATTAGAAAAAAATAGTGAAAAGACGATTTTGTCTAAAGCGAAATTTTTTAATGAAGGACAAAAAGTTCAAACAATATTTCTAAGACCCTTCACTTTTTTAATATATTATTACAAATTATAGATATAAATTATAGATATAAATATAGATATAGATATTGAGTTTTGTATTAATTTGTTATTAATGGAAAAATACTATAATTAAAGGTCCAAGAATATATATCTATTTTCTGAATATAAAAAAATAATAAAAGTAATTAGAAAGTAGATATAAGTAATATTTTTTTACGTATAAAAAATTAAAATTATATATGTATTACGTCGGTTTGGTTTGGGTTCATTTTGATTTTATTTTTTCTAATACCAAACTAAACCAAGAATGATGGTTTTTTTTTGCCAACACCAAACCAATCAAATCAAACCATAAGTCGATTTTTTCCTCGGTTCGATTTGACTTAATGGTTCGGTTTGTACAGCCCTAGTAGCAGTATTGTTACACACTTGAATTAAATAACAAGGCTTATTAATAGAGTTGGTTGGCAAATAGATATTAGTTGGGATTAGTAAATGGGTAATTTTATA
Organism: Capsicum pubescens; assembly: GCA_030864215.1. Classification (NCBI taxonomy): domain Eukaryota; kingdom Viridiplantae; phylum Streptophyta; class Magnoliopsida; order Solanales; family Solanaceae; genus Capsicum; species Capsicum pubescens. The sequence goes on from CM061545.1 coordinate 72,911,200, forward strand.
AATTATAAAAGTTTTCGGTAAAAGTTAAAATAAATGGGTAATATTATAAAAGTTTTGGGTAATTTAAATTTTTAAAATAAATGGTAATTTTATAAATTATAAAAGTTTTGGGTAAAATTTAAATTTTTAAAATTTTTCAAATAATAGAATTTGACCAAAGATTAGTTTTTTAAAGTTTTTGGATTAGTTATCAAAAATATTTGTTAAATAATGATAGATTATATGACTACTTAAGATATGTATGGCCAAATGGTCCTACGTCCCGCATAAACATGTATGGATTAAGGAAAAATGATTTCCTAAAGAGAAAAGATATCTTTTTCCCCTGAATTTGTCCTCCAAACTCACTTTATCACTTAAACTTAACTTCTGTTTATTTACCCTCCTTAACATATTTAAAGTGTATTTGTTTGGCCCCTAAAGCTGACGTGACATTTTTTTTTAAAAAGGGGTGCGTTTATGTATTAAAAAAATTAATTTCAGTAATATTATATTTAAAATATAATAAAATAATTTTAAAAAATAAAAATAAAAATAAAAAATAGATACTTTTTTCTTCTTTCTTCTTCAAATCATCATCAACAACAACACTCAAACCTCCATTAACGACCTCAATTTTTTTTTACTTTCCTCCATTAATAACACCACTCAAGAACAACACTTTCCTTTATTTTTTTTTTTTCACTTTCCTCCATTAACACCACCCAAGAACAAACATGAAAACACTATTAAATACTTTTCTCCATGAACACCATCTCAACCTTCAATCTAACTCCCTCAAAGTTTAGATAAAAATTAAATTAAATTGATGATTTTGTTTTTGAATCACTTATCATTAATGAGATTTCTTTGATTTTTACTTTTGAATTTTTTTGTTAATAAGACAATTTGAAAAAAATAATTTTAACTTGATGAAAGTATTTTTGTGTTTGAATAAGAAAGAAGAGGGTGGGGGGTGGGGGACTGGAGGGGATAAAGAACGAGGGATGGGGGCTGGAAGGGTGGGGTAGGGTGGGGCTGAAAGGGGAGAGAGAATGGCGGATGGGGGAGGGCTGGAAGGGGAGAAAGAACGAGGGGTGGGGTGAGGTGGGGGGGGGGGGGGAGGGGAGGGGAGGGGGGGTCTGGAATGGAGAAAGAGATTGTGGGGGGGGGGGGGTTGAATTATTTATTTAATATATATATATATATATATATATTATATAAAAATAGTACATGTATATTTTTTATTTTTAAAATAAAAATACATAAAAATAATTATATAAAATATATATTATTTAAATAAAAATGGGGTAGGGGTGGGGGCATTTTTTATTTAATATATATATATATATATATAAATATATATTATTTAATATATGTATATATATATAGAAATCGTAAATATATATTTTTTGTTTTTTAAAACAAAAATACATAAAACTAGTATGTGTGTGGGATATTTTTTAAAAAAAATTCTAATTTCTTACGTGGCAATGAACTGACACTGATGTGACACTGATTTGACACTGACATGGCGCGTGTGTAACCCACTCTCCATTGTGAGAGTGGTATTCAGTTTTGAGGGGTGAAACAAATACACTTTAAAGATGTTAAGGGAGGTAAATAAACAGAAGTTAAACTTAAGTGCTAAAGTGAGTTTGGAGGATAAGTTCAAGAGGGAAAAGATGTCTTTTCTCTTTCCTAAATGGTTTGGAAAAATGATTTGCTGTAGCTGTTTTTAAGTCGGGGAAAACTCATTAGTTGCGTAAGTACTTAGGGTCGTTTGGTTTGAAAACAAGTTATATCGGGATTAGTTATGTTGGGATAAGTTATGATGGGATAAGTTATATTGGGATTAGTTATGCTGAGATTATTTTTTATTGAGTGTTTGATTTGTTGTATTCAAAGTAATATGCATGATATAATTTCTAGGAATAAATTGATTGATTACCAAAATACCCTCCATCTTATTTAACTTTTATATATATATATATATATATATCTTTTTAAGCTTTAAATATTCTTTCTTAAATTTTTTAATTATTTTTTAGAGAAATTAAAATATATAAATAAACATAATTTATATATTTTACAACCATTTTGAACGGTAAATGCGTTTATACTTCCTAAAATATTTAATTGCGGAAATAGACTAAATTATGCATTCAAATTATAGTACGAATAATAAATTATAATAAATTTAATTGTGTTAGCTTGAGAAATATAATAAATTATAATAATATATCGGGATTAGTTATGATGGGATAAGTTATATTAGGATTAGTTATGCTGGGATTATATTTTATTGAGTGTTTGATTTGTTGTATTCAAAGTAATATGCATGATATAATTTCTAGGAATAAATTGATTGATTACCAAAATACCCTCCATCTTATTTAACTTATATATATATATATATATATATATATATATATATATATATATATATATATATATTTCTTTTTAAGCTTTAAATATTCTTTCTTAAAATTTTTTATTATTTTTTAGAGAAATTAAAATATATAAATAAACATAATTTATATATTTTACAACCATTTTGAACGGTAAATGCCTTTATACTTCCTAAAATATTTAATTGCGGAAATAGACTAAATTATGCATTCAAATTATAGTACGAATAATAAATTATAATAAATTTAATTGTGTTAGCTTGAGAAATATAATAAATTATGCACTCAAATTATAGTTGCTTCACAGAAATATTTTTAGTAAAAATTTTAAATTATGCACTCAAATTTTAGCACTCAAATTATGTGTATGGAAGTGAAAAATCAAAGAATTTAAGGGTAACATTGTCATTTTATGGTTTTATCCCATGTAAGAATAATGTTGGGATTGTTATCCCACCAATTGGGAGGATAACTTATCCCGGGACTAATAATTAGTCCTGGAATAAGTTATCCCAAATATTTACAATCAAACGACAGATAAAATTTTTTATATCGGGATTATTATTTTATCCCAGAATTATTTGCCAACCAAACGGCCCTATAGTGAAAAAATGGAAAAAGTAGAGTTGAGAGTATGAGAACAAGTTAAAAGTGAAAAAGTTGGTCAAAAAATGTGAATAAATGAATGCACTTGGACACATTTTAAGCAAAGAGCACCAAATTTTAACTTTTCAAATAAAGAAATGTTGCACAAGTTCACTTTTTACAATCCAAAATATCAGAATAATTGATTTTGAATTGAGGCTAAGGTTGGAAATCTCAAAGTTTTAAAATAGACCTGATCATTTTGAAATTAGAAGTAGACAGGAAAAGGTAGTCAGTGAGACCTCTTTAAATGTAACTTTTCTTTTCTTAAAGAAGCACAGGATATACTCAAATCACATGTTTCATTTTCTTCCTTTTTCTCAAATCAAAGAATTGGGAGCTAAGTATTGAATCATAATACAATCTTCTTATGGCCTCTTCATTATTATACATCGATTCTATGAATACCATACAATAGTTCATGCACTCATATAACAAACAAACAAAATGTAACTCCACAAGTTAATAAGAATCTCCAAGAAAAGTAATAAAAGAACAATCACACAAATCTGTTAAATGGTCTCCTCCCACCAACAATTGCGGGCATCGAAACAGTTGAATCCACACTTATATGATCTGCCATGGACTCATGTTTATCGACTTCTTTCCGAGAAGTAGAATCCTTTCCAGAGCCTTTGCTCCACTTGGACGACCAAACATTTGGAGTCAAAGGGAAGGAAAATCTTTTCTTTGTGTCACTGGATTGTTTTTCCAGATTTCTCTCCTTAGGATTGCTATTTGCTCTGGCTTTAGCTTTAGCTGAGGCAGTTTGTGACATGTAATGTGGTACTGAAAACGGAGGACAACTCGTGAGGCTATCATCGTCCTTCAATGGAAGATCAAAAGGGTAGTTAGAAGCGCTAGCTCGGGCTCTCGAGTACTTTTTTAGACTTGAGTTGTTCATTGGTGGTGTTCTAGTTGGAGTATGCATCTGTTTCCCCCTTGTTGGAATTGCTGACTTGGTCGACATTGGTGTGACCGATGAGTCATGGTTATCGTAATCAGATAGTATCCGTCTGAAAGTAATGTTGTTTACTGGCGTTGGACTTGGTTTGTGCTCTGAAATAGCCCTTGTTGGTGTTAGTTTGATATCTTTCACAGCGGCAGGAATCTTGTTAGCGTTTCCTGAAGGTAGCTGACGTTCCAACCAATTCCACCACCATGGAAAACCATTAGCTCCAAGGTCCAAAGCTGATTTTGGATCATTTTTCCATAGCTGATAAAACAGGTAATTTAACAAAATTAGCCTTGAAAACTTTGCAAGAGAGATACTTAATCGCAAAATATACTTAGCAAAGACCAATAACAACAAACAACAAACATCTATAAGACCTTGAAAAACAGTCATCAGTAATCCGTAGAGGGCTGATGGACCATATGTTTAATGAACTCATCATTTTTTCAACACGGGGCATCTATATATATGTGTGTGTGAAAAACTACTACGATGTCAACAAATGTTAAATTCTACCTGGTGAGAATATGCATATGCCATTGCTCTCTCCCTCTTGATGACTGCCTCTACTTTTTTCCTCAGCCTTCCTTCTACTTCTTCTTTGGTCAGCAAACTATCATCCCAATTATCCTGGTTACCTGCCTCGCACTATACCAACATTGTTCATCAAACATCAAGTGAAAAGTTAATACTCTATTTGCATAACAAGAAAAACTAATAGTTTTAGTTTGAGTACTCCGGATATCCCTGCATCCAAATGATGACATAATAATAATTTTGCCATAGCGAACAACACCGATGTAAATAGGGACGCTTGTACTATTCTTCCACACATGATAATGAATCACAAAATTAAACAAAATCAACTTGAACCAACAACTGTCAGCACCAATCGTTCTGGAGTGATGATTTATGGATACAAGAATGGTACAAATTATCACCACTAAATAAGAATTGGAACTCATGAAGATGGTCCAGACATACCAGCTGAGTCCATTTACTGATGCTGCTCTCAACTTCCTTGTCATTCCTGTATGCTTGGTGTTGAAGTGCCTGGCTTTCCAACATTTGGATCCTCCTAGACTGAATTTGAGTTTGGACCCTAACAAGAAGTTGCATCTGTTTCATGGCATTTGCTGTTTGCTTTTTTACATTACTACTTCTCACAACTCCTTGAAGCCTTACTAAACCCCTCAAAGCTCTGAAACTCCTCCTTGCCTGTGAAAATAGAAAACGCTCAATATTGGAACATACCATCTATTGAAGCAGAAGAAATGGGATTTTGGATATGGATATGGTTATTGGACAGGAAAACGAAACTTGAACTCGACATTGTATGACTGAATACAAACATGACTCACTAAACTCAAGTTATATTGTTGAAACTGCTTGTTATTACCTTCTGCACAGTTACAAGAATAAATGAAAAATGGATAAAAATCTTTTACTTCTACTTGGTATTGGCAATAGGTTGAACAGTATATGAAAATATTAGATAGCTGTAGCCTTCCTGATATATGAAGCAATTGTTAAACCTCCGTATTATATGCAACTAAAGCAGGTTCTTGCTGATGGTAGAAACGGGGTGGGTAGTAGGGGGGGAGGGGGGACGCAGTGTCTGTTCTTAGTTGGGGGAAGAATCTGCCCTGAATCGATTTTTGAGGAACATATCGGTCGAGAGACTATTAGATTCTGTTAGACAATATGTGCTGCAGTCCACTCTACAGAATGAACTGCTTTACTTTAGGTACCAACAACTAACAAGCATTTTTCCTCTACTTGTTGCCACAAAAACTAAACCAAAAGCTTCTAACAAAATATTTATCCGACCATTGCAAGAGGCAAGTATACTGAAACTTACCATGTAACCTCTGTAGGCTGCTTGTATCTTGGTTGCTGAAAGATTGTGAGTTCTCAAAGTTGGTTCTGGTCTATAAGCATAGCTGATTTCTTTGCGGTTGTGACTCACATTAGGAGAAGATACCCTTGGAGGATGAGCCTTAGGAGATATAGCTCTTGGAGAAGTAACCCTTTGAGAAGGAGCCTTAGGTGAAGTAAGCCGGTGAGAAGAAGAAGCCTTAGGAGAGGCAACTCTTGGAGACGTAGCGCTAGGAGTGATAAACCTATAAGAAGAAACCCGAGGAGAGACAGCTCCTGCGGGTAAAGTGAATCTTGGAGAAAGTAGTTTTTGTTCATCTGCTTCTCCTAGTATTTTCTCAATACTACTTGGCTCTCTGAAGAGAGGGATAAAAGATTTGGTCTCTGCATGCTTCAGTTTTCCGTGACCTTTCTTTTCTTTAGCACTTTTCTTCTCTGATTCCTGCAACAATCGTCCAATTTACGTAAGTATTGCGTATATGAGATACATACATGCAGAAACTGTCTCCATGATCCCAACATGATCCTTCAGAAACAGTTCAGGCATATACATGCTAATGACATATAATACTGATGAGCTTAAATGTAGCGACATGGACAATGATGATTCGTATATCCGACATCAACTTGCTCTGGATGAGGCGATGTTCTAGTTGTTGCACATGCTACAGAACAGTGTTCAGAACAAAAAAAATTATGTAAATGGTGCTCCCATGTCGTACAACTCGATTTCAAATAGTTTTGAGAATTTAAGTTGACTTCAATTGCTACATACGTACTCACTCCGTTTTAATTTGCTTATTTGGTTATGAGTTAGTCACAGTTTAAGAAAATCAAAATAGTTTCGAATTTAGTGTTCTTAAACTAAAAATATACCAACATATTTTTTAATCCTGTGATCAGAAACGTGTCATGTGGAAAGTTGGAATTAAAGTGCTGTCAAAATGAAAGATGCATTTTAAAGTAAACAAACAAATTGAATTATTGAAACGAGCGACTATATTTTTCAGTCAGAGGAAATAAGACACTACGTACTTGTTGAAATTGGTCTATGATCTGAACTAACAACATCTACAACTTTTCTGGTATTAATTTATTCGCAAACAAACAACATCATCGGCAATAAAATAGAAAATTCTCGAAAACTAATTTTGAAATATGAAGATAACCACAATTTTTCCTCAAATTAAGTAACATGATTTTTTGAAGGAAAAATAAACTTACATTGGCTAGTTTCTCCTTGGAGCTGGGCGTAAACACCCTTTTGATGGCAGAAAACCAACTGCCTTTTTTACCCATAGTACTAGCATTACTCTTTTACCCTGAAAAAAATATCGAAGCAAATTAACTTAATTTATCACATGCAGTTCAAAAGGCATCAATTAATGAGTACACAGAATTGGCTTTAATTCTCGAATGGTAGAATTGGATTTTCGTTAGTATCTAAAAATTACGTTGAACAGATTGGCATGAATTTTCTCCTGTAAAAACATAGATCTTACACCTAAATCATAATACCGAAAAATACTTGCCATTTTTTATTTTTTTTGATGACTGTGGTGTTCCTGTCAGTTTTCCCACACCTCAATTAATTTCACGGGATTCCTCAACCTCCCACTATTTGTTATTGTGAAGTATTTTATGTAATTGTGAGGAGTGAATATTACTCAATCATACTTGACCAGAGGTTTTGGATTCGAGTCCTAAAAATGAAATCACGTTTGATAGAAAACGCTTTTCCCAAAAGTAGGACTTTCCATAGTGAATCTAAATTTAGTCCAATCCCAAAACAAGTAGTACTAAACACCGAGTGGGAAATGAAAAAAAAAGATGTTTCATTTTTTTTTTAAAAAAAGTTAAATTTCAAAGTTTTGCAGATTTAGCTGCTATTTTGTGATAAAGTAAATTCAAATTATTCACCATGAAATGATTCAATTTTCATTTTCCAAAAAGAGGCAGGGATGGATAAAAAGAATTCATGGAATAAACATTAATGCATACATTGAATTTTCTTTTTTCACAGTCCCTTGAAATTTAAATTTTGAGTTTGAAAAGAAGACTCCACTTCTTAAATTGAATCTTACATGCAGACATTAAAGAACAAGAATAACTAAAACTATATAACATGAAACTTGTCCATCTATGCTTCTCTTCAAGCACATCATAGACGAGAGAAACTATTCACATCTTGGTTTAGATTTCTCACTTGATCTCCATTTTTTGTCATGATGGTGATCAAGAGAGAGAGAGAGAGAAATTGTCTAAATTGCTCCCAAAAGAATTTAATTTATACACGCAGACAGAAATACGAAGAATTAAGAAAACATCACAGCCTCACAAATTTAACATGCATACACATGAAATAGGCCAGCTGGTACACCAAAGCTCTCCCTATGCTCAGGTTGAGGGAAAGGTCAAACCACAAGGGTTTATTGTACGCACCCTTATTCAACATTTTTACAAAAGATTATTTTCAGGACTTGAACCTATGACCGGTCGACCACATGCGCACGCACAAAAAAGCTACAAATACAAGCCATGGGAAAACAGAAAACAAAACTACCAAAGGTTATCGTGGGATGTGTCGGATCTTTCCATCCTTAACTAGGATTTGAAGAGAGTAAAATCATTTCTTTAGTTCAAGATGCAGCAAAACATAGGAAGAAAAAACAAAAGACATTTGAATTTGCCACCAAAAATCATTTAAAAGAAAAAGATCCAAAATCATGTACCTCAAGCGTTGTTGTGAATCTTCCATAATAAAGCTGCAAGAAAAAACAAAAGCAAATTGCAAATCAAGAACAAGTAAGAACTTAAGCCCTTTTTGCTTCTCTCTCTCTCTCTCTCTTTGTAGCTCACTTTCAGTTTTTCTGCTATACCATAATATTGGTGTCCTTTTTTAGGATTTTGATTCACCAACTACTTTGAATCTTGCTTCTACCTCCCAACATTTTTTTTGCTTTCTTTTTTCCTTTTTATTGCTATACTTTCTCTCTTTATTTTTACTTATTCATTTTGAGGTTTGCTCGCTATTAAAAAATAATGATTAATATGAGTAGTTTAGTACAATGCCTCCATTAATTTATGTGGAGTCTTTTGTTTTGAGAAATAATTTGTGGAATAAGCAACTAATGTTGAAGGTAAAATAGAATAAACTATTTTTTTTTTTTTTTGATATATTAAAAATGATGATAAAAGTAAAAAAATTATTTTTGAAATATTGGATAAATAAAAATGAATGAAATAAACTTTTTTTATTTTTAATTTGGCCTTTGTTTTTCTCCCTCCTCTTTTACCTTTCACCTTTTGAGTTTTTAATACTTCTTTTGATTTTAATGATCTTTCATGATGAAAGTATACGACCAAATTTGGATTCAAATTGTCCTTTTTTATTTTTTATTTTAGAATAAGGATAATTTTTCCTCTCCTTTTTTAGGTGGGGAAGGAAGTTGGCCACTTTATCACTCAATGGCTTTTTTGGCGGGCCTCAACTAACTTTCCTTAAATTGGAAGACTATTTAATTTTATCTAACAAAGGCATTTTCACCACCTATTACTTATTTTAAACAACTAATTATGATAAGTTTGGTTCGATTCGTACTAGTGTATTATTTTTCATTATTACGTTTGTGGTAAAATAACGAGTTAATAACTTAAATAGTCACTCAACTTTGAACTTTTATCTCAGAAAGTCACTTAACTTTGAATTCTACTCAGAAAGTCATTCAACTTTAGATGTTTTACTCAAAAAGTTACTTAATTCATTTTATTATATTTTAAACAAAATTTTGTTTATGTGAATTTTTTTTAGTAACAAAATTCTAAAGAATACAAAATATCCACTTAATGACCCTTTTACCCTTTCCTTCATTCCTCTAAATTATCTTTACCACTTCTTTCTCATATTTTGCTTCTCCTTCTATTGCTGTTTCAACCATATTTGTTCCATATACACCATTATCCAAAGTATTGACTCATGGATTTGTAGCTTTATTCACCACTTGATAAAAAATAATACATTCAAATGTCACTGAATAAGCAACATTCTTTTAACAAAAAATACTACTTATAAGACAACACATGCAACTAATGAGTAAAGGTCATACGAAAATAAATTTTAACAAAATAAGTAAAATTAAGTGATTTCACTTTTGTATTTTGTACTAATACATGTATGTTATTCGTGTTTTTTTCAATGTTTAAAACTGAGATTATTCGAAGTTGAAGAGGCTCAATTTCCTTATTATTATACACCTCGGATTAGTGATTTCTTTTATCTTCTACTATAAAAATATAAGAACATAGCAATGTTCTCTGTATCTTGTAATAGACTATTATTAATGAAACAATTTTTAGTTAACTATGATTTTGATTAACACCTATAAATATTTATATAATGAAGTGATTTACCTTTTGTATTTTGTACTAGTACTAGTAAGTTTTATCATACTCTATCTTACCCACCATATTACTTTGGACAACTCCTAATATATTATCGCTTAAATTCAAAACATTATCATCCTGAACTTCTTCAGCTAGCACCATGCTCAAATTATTTTTATACAAGAGTCAATACTTTAGATAAATAATTGAAATACTTGTTACGTTTAGTTAGCGAGAAGGAGAATCAAACTCTGTAAAAAAGATAGTAAAGATAATTTGGGAGAATGAAGAAAAGGGTAAAAGAGTCATAAAGTATATATTTTATATTATTCAGAATTTTGTTATTAAAAAAATTTCACTTAAAACAAAATTTAGTTTAAAAAATAATAAAATGAGTTGAGTGACTTTTTGAGTAAAAGATCTTAAGTTGAGTGACTTTCTGAGTAAAGTCCAAAGTTAAGTGACTTTCTAGGATAAAAATTCAAAGTTAAGTGACCATTTAAGTCATTAACTCTAAAATGACACTTGTTTAGAATATTAAGTGGTGTGATAAGATGGACTAGATTCTTTCATTCTTAATAAGATTAAATCTTAAATTCCAATCATGAAAATAAAGAAATTCTGGAAAACATAAAATTAGGAGAAGAACGCAACATTCGATGAATCCACAACAACAAATTTGCAAGGCTCAATCCTTCTTTCTACTTTCTCAATTTAAATGGTGGGGAGGAAGAGGGAAGCGAATGATTATTGATCATTTTATGTCACGATCCAAAATAGACATGTGATGGCACTTGTCAGATCCTTCGAGCAAGTAAGTCCAATTCAAATCAAAAGAGCATGAATAAAGAAAAATAGAAATGAAAGAAGAAGAACAAAATAATCTAAAAAATATAACTGAGACACAAGTCTCAAAAAATACATTTCATGTCTGGTTGTCATTAGTACAAGTCTCTAATACAGATTCAGAATAATAACAATAGTCTATGTCACACCCCTTTTTAACTCAAAAGATTAAATTTAAGTTTGAAAAATGATTTATTATTAAGTGACAAAAGAAAATAATTTATTTCGAAAAGGATTGTTACATTTAAACTCAGAGTCGTTACATGACATAAATCGGGCGTGTCAAGTCACCATTGGAAATCCCTTTTCAAAATGATTTGACTCTAAAAACTGACTCACGAACAAAGATTCCGGTTAAGAAATTCTGTTGACCGAAGGGAGGGTGTTAGAAATCTCTCGATCCCATGGTTCGATCACGGTCGCTCCGTAGAGTATATCGGCTAGTATGACACTATGAAATGTATAAACCAAGCAAAACACACAACAAGAAATCAAACAACCAAACAAACAAAAACTTTAAAATAGTGTCCAACCCAAAATAAAAATATTGAAAAAGAAAATCTAGACTATTCTAACTATCCTAAACTATGCTTTACCCGATGCCTCGAGCCATGATTGCGAATCTCCTTTGCGTACATGATACTTTGAGGCATTCCCCGGTGAATAAGTACATAAGATCTCAGGGCATTCCCCAATAAAATGAATACATTTTCTCAATTTTGTGTGATGAAATGAAACGACGTCAAACACAATAATTCAATAACTCAATCAATCATCGATTTCTATAATTTGCCTACCCAAACCTAAGATTTTCCTATCAATTCTCGGCCTAAAACATGATACTATCGGGTTTGTCAAAATTAACATCCATTTCAAATCAAACAACAATCAATGAATCAAAACAACCAATGTTCAACTTTATCAATTTTTGATTCCCACGCAATTTTATTTTTTATACAATCCCAAACTCATATTGTCATCACATTGATACCATCGAGATCAATTATTCAAAAGCAAACAACCTCAAACATCAATAAAATCATCTAAATAAATAGAACAATGATATCAAATCACATCCACACTCACATAAAATTAAAATAAAGGGAGAGATGAAAGAATTGGACCTCAAATGAGCTTTTAGTATGCCAAATTGCGCGATTGGAAGACGGGACCGTGCTTTTAAACCTCGAATTAAAACCTCGGTAACAACCTCGACCTCAAATATCAATCCCCAAGTTTTGAACCCAAATTCCCACAGAAATCCTCCCACGCTGATAGGAAACTGAAACCTATGGGAAATTCGAGCAAAAATTGGGACTAGAATGTTCAAATCCGATCACAAATCCAAACGTTGACCATAATTTTGAATCTATTTTCTCGACTGAGATGTGACAAGGCGATGGGTAGCTTGTGGGTGGTGTTTTTCGTTGGTTTTGGGATCATGGCTGGAGTGTTTTTGGGCAGAGGTGATATTTTCGTCACGTCAAAACTCCAGCAAGTTCAGACGATGTCAAAAAATAGAGGGCGGCTCAAATTTTAAGTGACAAAGGCATTTTCCGATGAGAACTTCACCGGAACATTAGCTCTCCGTCTTTTCCTCTCCTCTATCTCACAAATCTCTCTAATTTTTCCATTCCGATCGACTCTCTATTTTTTCTTTTCTGATCCTTCTATGTTTCTCCCTAACTCTTTTTTTCTCTATTTTTCTGTGTGTTTTCAACTACTTTTCCATGTGTGTATGTGTAATTGTTGCTGTTATTCTTGATTTTTTAGTGGGTATGTATATTATCACTGTGTAGAAGTTGTGTGTGATGTATGAATGAAAATGGAAGATTATTCGAATAAAAAAATGGAGAAAATACAAAGGTCCTTCCCTGTGAGTGTGTGTGTTACTTTGTGTATGAGTTATATGTGTATATTATTACTGGTAAGGGAAAAATGTGTTAGGGTTAAGAGGGGTACATGGGTATATGGTGGGGTAGGAGTGGGGGTACGTGGGTAGGGGTAGTTTTTTTTTTTTTTGTTATGAATTTGTTGAGAGTTGGTTATTTTTATTTTTTTGTGGAAAAATTATCACCCAGAGTATGGTCTCTGGTAAAGTGAGGTAAAAATGGATAAAATTGATTTTAGGACGGACAAAATTACGTATCTACATCATGCCCCTCTTTGGGTGTAAACCCAAAGTATTTTCAGACAAAAAAGTAGACAACAAGACAAATTTTTTCCCGATAGTTATTCAAAAGAAAGAAATAAAAGAAAGGAGGGCAACCGAGTCTTGATTTTGGGCATCCTACCTTTCTCAAGTTGTGAGGGAGTCAAGCCATATGTAGTTTCATGATTGGCAAAGAGATGGACTTACCGAGTTGGAGAGTTGAGTGAGGTCCTATCGAGGTTCCGGTCCGTAGCTCTGCCATTACATCAAAATAAAAATTATAAGTTTAAAAGATAAATGCAATTACAAAATTTCTATCTATGCAACATCTCTTGATTCTTGTCTTGGGTCTCCGATGCTTTCAAAAGTGACAAAGATCTGATCTTCATTGGGTTAAACTTGAGAATAGATTCTTTCTCTATAAAAAATTTGGTGTTGGAGATGAACTCAGACATTGACTATGTTTTTTCATGTGGGACTTCTAAATTTTGAATTTGGATTTAAAAATCTTCACCCTATTCTCCAGATAGGCTCCTGAGTTACAATTTCCTCACTCTGTTCTTCGGGCAAGCTCCCAATTTGCAATATCATCACCCTGTTCTTCAGGCAGGTTTCTGAAATCAAAATCAAAACTAGAATGAACATTATCCCAGACAAAGATGATTATAAAGAGAGATCTCATTTTTTAAAAGAGTCCTGAAATGATGTTTCCAATAACATGAATTAAATTTTTTTTCCCCAGTTTATCATCAAAAAACTTTTGGTAGGTGTCAAACCCAATCATAATTACTTGCAAGATACATAATGCAAAAGTGACTTAAGACTCTGATCAATGAATTCATTTCTTGAGTATAAAGAAGCGTGTCTACTAGGGGTTACATGGAAGGACTCGACTAGAAAGTGTGGCTTCTAGGAATCAAGGATTGTGTTAGGAAGTGCGTCGCCCGATAAATGAAACTTGAAACACCCAAACAAGGAAGTGTGTCTCCTAAGGATCAAGTGGAATGGCTCTACTCGAAAGTGTATTTTATAGGAGTCAAGGATTAAGTAAGGAAGTGTGTCTCCTTAGGGACAAGTGGAATGACTCGACTAGAAAGTTTATTTTCTAGGATTCAAGTCTTAAGTGAGGAAGTGAACCACCTAACAAACAAAAATTGAATGCCAACAATGAAGTATGTCTCATAAGGGTCAAGTGGCATGACTCGACTAGGAAACTTATTTTCTAGGAGTCAAGGCTTAAGTTAGGAAGTGAACTACCTAACAAGCAAAACTTGAATACCAACAAAGAAGTGTGTCTCCTAAGGGTCAAGTGGAATGACTCGACTAGAAGGTTCATTTTCTAGGAGTCAAGGATTAAGTTAGGAAGTGAACCACCAAACAAGCGAAACTTGAATACCCAACAAGAAAGTATGTCTCCTTACAAATTCCACTTAAATTACCCAGACAAGAAAATGCATCTCCTTACAAATGTTGCTTGAATTACTCAAGCAAGGAAATGCATCTCCTTACAAATGACACTTAAATTACCCAGATAAGGAAATGTGTCTCCTAAAGATTAGATGGAAAGACTCAACTGGAAAGTGAGATTTCTAGGAGTGAAGGTTCAATTTAGAAAGTGCATCACCTAATAAATGAACCTGAATTACCCAATCAAGGAAGTGTGTCTCCTAGAGACATTGGATTGTGAGTTTTTACCATGGTTTTGATTACCAAACCTGTGTAGCAATACTGCCTTTTGTATTCGCAGAAGTGAGTCAATGTGCGTTTTGATATTTTAGGCTCTGAAGTCCTTGATTTAAAGGTAACATGTGTTCCTGTTCATACAGAAAAAACTTGTGAGTTTAAAAACATGGTGGTTGGCTTGCAACTTTAGCTTTTGAGGCGATTACTCTTACACTTATCACTTATAATCTTGTTTCCAGCTATTGACATATCATGGTCTTGCTACACCATTAATCTAAATTTAGATTATTAAGAGTGACTCTAAAACAAACACAGTATCTCTGCTTTTCTATGTTTCTCAGATAACCTCCTTTAAATCTTGGTATTTCCACGAATCCTCTAAATTTGTCTATTGACAACAACTTTTTGTATGCCTTGTTTTGACTTACAATCATGCTTCTTTCATGTGCTGGCCTTTTGTCCTGCTTTGCAATTGAAGAAGTTGGTAGCCAGTTTTGAAATTTTTCTCACTTGCTTTGACATTGATTTGATTCAAAGACACACGAAAAATGACTTTCCATTTGAATAACTGACTCAAGAAAAAAAAAATAGAAATATAGAGAGAAGAAAAGACAATGAATGTCCCCTTTGAAACAGAGAAAAGAAAAATTTGTCTGAAAATGACAGTCAACTCTAACAATTATGACATGCATTTTGGATTAAGCTTCATCCAATCCATCATCAATTGTTGCTGAGCTAATGACCCTAAAATTGAGTTGCTTCCATAGGCCAATTGCACTCACAAACCTTATTTGGCTAGTGACGTCTTGAGGGTTTCGCCAACAAGCCTCTCTCATTTATATTTTCCTCATCTCACCATTATTTACGGTATTAGTGAGGATTTTCACTGACAAGATTCTCTCATTTTTAATTTTTCTAACTCACAATCGTCTTATGGTGCCCGTGAGTGTTTTCACTAATAAGACTCTCTCATTTTATTCTCTCAACTCACAATTGTCTTACGGTGCCTGTTAGGGTTTTCATCGATAATACTTTCTCATTTTATTTCTCTCCTGATTCTTTATGTTAAGGAATACAAATAGTTCTCAAAATGCATCATCATATCCACTGCATGCTTAGCCTTAACATCTGCAAAGATTGACCTGAAGGTCTTTCTTTGATTGTAACTTGGCTTTTGGATAAGGTTAGAAGAGAGAATGACATGAGGCCTAAACGACACTTGAAGTGGGGTATGACTTACAACTTTTGGAATCGACTCAAATAATAAAAATTAACCCATGCCCCAGTTTCTTTAACAGGGTAATTCTAAATTATTCATTTGGTTGGATCGAGCCCAGAGTAGGGCAACCTACGTATCTCACACTCGAAAGAGGAGAATCAGGTCAAACGTAGTTCTGGCAACTTGTTCTTTTATTTGACTCTGATATTTTTTCTTTTATTGGCTCTTTTTCTTTTTGGGACCTTCTGACTCTATTTTTCTTGACATTCTTTTTTTTTTTTGACACACTTTTTTCTTTTTCTTTCTTTTTATTTTTTGAAACTTTTCTGACTCTATTTTTTTACTCGTCACTTTTTTTTGAACTTTGTTGACTCTATATTAATTCCAAAAGAGGGGTATGAAAGAAAATAGAACTAAAGCTCAAAGGATGACACAATGTTTGGATTGCAGAAAGAAATGCCTTCGTCATATCAATCCTTGAAAATGCAAGTACATATTATGCAATATGACAGTGAAAGATGAAGATCATTTGTGACATTTCTTACAACACTAACTTTAACTGAGCCTGTGCGTCACTACTTCTTCTGCGCTTGTCCAGCATACAAGTTAACCTTTGTTATACATCCCTTACATCGAATAACTCATGCTTTTGTGGAGCTGATTTTCATTCTATTCCTCTTGATATAGGATCACACATCCACTGTTTGACCTAATTGAGATATACCTTTCAATTGATGATCAAGTTATTCTTGTGATTCTCAAAATAATTGCCATAATTTTCAAAGAAGGCTTTAACTTGTCACCAAATGTCTCAACACTCTACCTCTTTTCTCAGATATTTATTTTCTAACTTTAGCCCTCTAATTCAAAGTTCATTCTTAAACTGGTTTTTAAGATCTAGCTAAAAATTCCGTTAGCATATTATATCACTAGAACCAACATAAAAAGTACTATGTAAAGAAAACAAACCAACAACACATATTTAAAACACAAAGAGAAAGGGGACACTCCATTTATTTAAAATGAAAGATAAAAGGGTTTGAACATAAATAACGGAGGGACAAAATAAGATAGATCCCGAACTAGAACCCTAAAATAATTTGGATAACAGAAAAAAAAAAAACTACCAGACCTCTTCCTAGTAAGGAGAGGTGTGACTTCTCAATTGCTGAGCTTGATATCTTAGCCACTGGTTTACATATCAGTATGACTAGAGCTTTCATCACTGTCAATGTTCTGCACCATAATCGATTTATCTTGAATTATCTTTTCTATTTCTCATTTCAAAGCACGATAATCTTTAATACTGTGACCCTGAACATCAGAATGATATGTACATCATACATTAGGATCAAAATTTCTTGAATACGGGTTAGAAGTGTATCCAAGGAGAGAAGTGATTATGCCCCACTATACCAATCTCTAGAATAAACTGGCATATGACTCTCCAATTGGTGTGAAACTATCCCTCAACTTCTGCCTCATTTTATTGTTTGGCTTGGATAAAAAATTGGGCCTAGAAGGGTTTTGGTATGTTTCTGGAGTTGGATGATGACCCTAAGGAGTTGATGTGTGCCATTGTGGGTAAGATGAGGGTTGAACATATGGTTGTGCATTATATACTGGATATGGAGGTGGGGAATAGAGTATAATGGATTTTGAGGGTGACTATGTAGAGCTTGGGTATGAACTTGGGCTTGAGCCTGAGGGTAACGACGATGTGGTCTTCTTGACCGAGCCCATTGTCCAGCTACAATAGCAACGGTTGAGTAGTTGCTTTCAATATTGCAAAACTCACAATGCGATCGGTCTTAATTCCATCCTCTATCATCTCCCCCATTTTGAGGACCTCAATAAATGGCTTGCCTAATGCAGGTAATAAGTGTTGATAATATATTTTATCCTGCACTTGAATAAATACCTCCACTATCTTACTTTCTTTTATTGGCGGTTTCACTCTAGCAGCTTGTTCACGCCATCTAATTGCATATTCCCTGAAACTTTCAGTTCTTCTTCTTCTTCATATTAGTTAGGGATTTCTAGTCAGGAACTAACTCCATATTGTATTGGAATTGTTGCACGAATTCATTAGCCAAGTCATCCCAACTATTTCACTTGTCGATATCCTGATCAACAAACTATTCCGAAGCTAGACTCAAAAGACTCTCACCAAAATAAGCCATGAGTAATTCTTTCTTTCCTCTAGCGCCCCTTAGTTGGTTACAATAACTTCTCAAATGAGCTACGGGATCATCGTGTCTATCATACTTCTCAAACTTTGGCATTTTAAAACCAAGAGGAAGATTAACACCTGGAAACATGCATAGATCTTTATATGAGACAATTATGTACCCCCTAAGTCCTTGGAAGTTCTTCATAGTCAGTTCCGAACTTCTCAATTTTCTGGTCATTTTCTCTTGTTCTTCCTGCATAATTGGATTTTCAGCATTAAGAGAAAATTCAGGCGGGTAAGTGTAGCCATATGGACCAGTCAACTTAAATGTGGGCTCAGGAGCATAATATTGATCACCGGGAATATTCAATATAGGCTCTCTCATAGAGTATAAATGCATAATCAATGGATGGACATCAAAAGTAGGAGCTTCAGGTGGGGGAGATGTTGCAAAAACATGAACAGTAGGTGGAGCCGAGTACGTGGTAGTTTTTTGTTGAAGAGTGAGGAAATGAATATTGGAAGTGTTTGGATAGTGTTGTCCCGGAGTAGAACCTGATGCATGTTGTGGAGTATCAACAGAAATGGGAAATTGTGCATGTGACACTGGGGTAAGCTAGAAAGATATTCCAGATTATCAATGGGAAATGGAGGAGGAGGCAACCCATTAGCCCAAGCTTGATGCATTTCTATCATTTGCTGCCTTAATTTCCGAATCTCTTCATTAGCTCCTAAATTCTCATTCCCCGAACTCTCTATCTCATTAGTGACAACAACCTCGGTAGCCTTGTTGGCCATAATTTTTTCTTCGACTTGGTGTAATATGGAGGACCAGCCAAAATGCCACAAACCAACTAACTTCAACTAACTGAACAAGAGATAGAAAATGCGTTAGAGTTCAACATTTTCTAAAAAAAAAATTTCTTTTTTTTTTAAATGATCACCGAACCCAAGAAGGGAGCTTACGTATCTCACCCTCGAGAGAGGAGAATCAGGTATGTGTAGTTTATGAAGTTTGGCCACAAAAGGGCCAATAAAACTCTATTTCTTTTTCTTGAAACTTTAGAAGAAAAGGAAGTAACAAAGTGTCAAAAGATTGACGATTTTTTTTTTGAATTTTTCAGCTTCCTATACAAAATGAAACATATGATTAGCAAAGAAAAATCTTTTTGGATTTTCAATTTTAAATTTCATATGAAAATGAAACTTGAAACTATTAAAGGAAAATGCATATGTAACACGTACTCTAAATGAAGAGTGAAGAAAATCTTCTTTGATTTCTTAAATAAGATCACCAAACCCAAGAAGGGTTGCCTACGTATCTCACTACCGAGAGAAGAGAATTAGGTGTACGTAGTTCGTCCAGATTGGACAATTAAAGATTAAACAATCGACTGAACCCTGACTTGAGAGACACGATCACAAACAGACGATAAAAACATAAATAAAATCCTTTTTTTTTTGAGTTTTCAATTTGACACTTTACATAAAGATGACACCAACAACTATAAAAGTAATTTTTTTTTGGTATTTTTTCTATATTAAATGTACAAAACTTCTACCATTTTTTTTGCATTTTTCTTTTATAAAAAACTCTTATAATTTTTTTTTTGAAGTTTTTGAATTATGAATGCTTGCTAAAGGAGACAAAAGAATTTTTTTTTGATGTTTTATTTTTTATTTTTTTGAGAAATGACTACAAAAGGTAAATTTTTTTTTTTTTTTGAATTTTTGATTGTAGAAAACAAAGTCATAAAAACTCCTAAAAACTACGAGACGCTTTTCTTCTTTTCTTTTTCCTTGCCTACACACACACTCCTTTAATTCTAGCACATATTTTTTCCAAATCAGTCCGTTAAATGACCATGTTACCCTCAAAGATGCAACAATTAGCACTTAAGGATGCTTTAGGGATGAGTCTCTTACGAAGGACCAAGTGGGTCCTGCTAGATCTCAATATGATGCAGATAAGCATGACCTAAAGGCTGACCTAGGATGGGGTCCACTAACAAGGCTGTTCGAGGAAGCATATGGTCGATAGTGGTTGCGATTGCTTTCCACCTACTCCATACATCTGACGGCTCCCCTTCCTAAAATAAGGGTGACTCAACTAGAATTCGTGTACACAAGGTGTACTCTGGGACTTGTCATGAAAGAATTGACTCAGGATAATGCATATGATACCAGATAAAAATCGATAACACATAAGAGAAAACTATAAACACGTAGCACATATGCATCCAACAATGATAAAATAATAATACAAATAATAACACAGACAAAATGTCTATACACTTATAGTGTCAAATTAAGCCGATACAACTCAATGATGAAGCTCAAATTCTAAAATCCCCAGCAGAGTCGCCAGAGCTGTCACACCCCTTTTTTAACTTGAAAGATTAATTTTAAGTTTGAAAAGGGATTTATTATTAAGTGACAAAAGAAAACAATTTGTTTCGAAAAGGATTGTTACGTTTAAACTCAAAGTCACCACTTGACATAAATCGGGTGTGCCAAGTTACCTTTAAAAATTCCTTTTAAAAAAGGTTTGACTCTAAAATCTGATCCACGAGCAGAGATTTTTGTTAAGGAATTTTGCTGACCGAGGGGAAGGTGTTAGGTATCCCTCGATCCCGTGGTTCGACCACAGTCGCTCCGTAGAGTATATCGGCTAGTATGATACTATGAAATGTATAAGCCAAGCAAAACACACAACAAGAAAACAAACAATCAACAAACAAAAACTTCAAAATAGTATCCAGTACAATTTATTACAACCTAAAATAAAAATATTGAAAAAGAAAATCTAGACTATTCTAACTATCCTAAACTATGCTTTATCCGATGCCTCGGGCCTTAATCACAAACCTTTTTTGCGTACATGATATTTTGGGGCATTCCCCGTTGAATAAGTACATAAGACCTCAGGGCATTCCCCAACAAAATGAATACATTGTCTCAATTTTGTGCGATGAAATGAAACGACCTCAAACACAATAATTTAATCACTCAATCAATCATCGATTTCTACAATTTGCCTACCCAAATCTAAGATTTGCCTATTAATTCTCGTCTTAAAACTTGATACTATCAGGTTTGTCAAAATTAACATCCATTTCAAATCAAACAACAATCAATGGATCAAACCAACCAACATTCAACTTTATCAATTTTTGATTCCCATCCAATTTCATTTTTTATACAATCCCAAACTCATATTGTCATCACATTTATTCCATTGAGATCAATTATTCAAAAGCAAACAACCTCAAACATCAACAAAATCATCCAAACAAATAGAACAATGACATCGAATCACATCCGCACTCACAAAAAATTAAAATAAAGGGAGAGATGAGAGAATTGGACCTCAAATGAGATTTTAGTATGCCAAATTACGCGATTAGAAGACGAAATCACGCCTTTAAACCTCGAATAAAACCCTCAGTAAGAACCCCAACCTCAAATATCAATCCCCAACTTTCAAACCCAAATTCCTTCAGAAATCCTCCCAAGCTGATAGAAAACTTAAACCTACGGGAAATTCAAGCAAAAATTGGGACTGCAATGTTAAAATCCATTCATGAATCTGAACGTCGACCATGATTTTGAATATGTTTTCTTGACTGAGATGTGACAAAGCGATAAGTAGCTTGTGGGTGGTGTTTTGGGTGGTTTTGGGGTTGTGGTTGGAGTGTTTTAGGATAGAGGTGATGTTTTTGTTATGTCGGAGCTTCGACGAGCTCAGACGGTGATGATAAATAGAGGGCGGCTCAAATTCTGGGTGACAAAGGCATTTCCCGATGAGAACTTCACTAGAATAGTAGCTCTTCGCCTTTTCCTCTCTCCTCTCACACAAATCTCTCTCAAATCTCTCTATTTTTTCCACTCTGATCAACTCTTTATTTTTTTTCCGATCCCTCTCTGTTTTTCCCCAACTCTCCTTTTTTTTCTTTGTTATTCTATGTGTTTTCAACTACTTTTTCTATGTGTGTGTGTGTAATTATTGTTGTTATTCTTAATTTTTTGGTGTGTATGTATATTATTGCTATGTAGAAGCTGTGTGTGATGTATGAATGAAAATAGAAGATTATTCGTATAAAAAAAATGGAGAAAAGACAGGGGTCCTTCCCTGTGAGTGTGTGAGTTATATGTGTATACTATTATTGGTGAGGGAAAAAATGTGTTAGGGGTTAAGAGGGGTACGTAGGTATAGGGTAAGGTAGGGGTGGGGGTACGTGGGTAGGGGTACGTGGGTAGGGGTAGGGGTAGGTTGTTATTTTTTGTTATGAATTTGTTGAGAGTTGGTTATTTTTATTCTTTTGTGGAAAAATTATCACCCAGAGTATGGTGTATGGTAAAGTGAGGTAAAAATGAATAAAATTAATTTTGGGAGGGACAAAATTACGTGTCTACATTCTAAAATATCTTAGATGTGAATAAAACATAAGACACATGTATAGAGATTAAAGAAGTTTTGAATTCTGCCAGTCACTACTTCGATCTTCATAATATCCAATCCTGAAGGAATGCAATTACAATCTACCATCCGAACTAATACCTGCACGGAGTGTAGAAAGATAAGAAAAAGAAAAGAAAAGCAAGGATGAGTATTAAACCACGTGTGCTCAGGAAGTATCTTCAATAACCGACCCTAATTAAAAGCGATGGCGAGAACCACCACCCAAACTACCTAAGGCTTTCCTAAATGGATATATAGCCAATTAAATTTTCTACTTTATCCTAATAAGGTAAGCCCACACAAAAGTCATAATATTATCCATAAATAGGGAAGGATAAGTCTAGGTGAGTCAATGCTAGCTATTTTATAATCAACAAGAAAAGAAAAATATTTATAAGGAAGATTCACTAACAGAGTATATCAGGCTAAATTATCATGTTTATTCAATAATCTATGATAAAATAGTGATAGTGTACAAGTATGTATATGCTATGCCACCAATAGGTGCTACATTATATGTCTCACTAATCAATTCATAGTCATACTTGACGTTTTATGTATACCTCAACTCCTAAATCAATCAAATAGTAGAATAACATGATATAACAAAGCGAAATGAATGCTAAATACATAATATTATAAACAAGGTTCAATCATGATAATTAACTATTTAAGTAAGCATTTAACAATAATATCAAACTATACCAATAAAATGTTATGCAATACAAGTGATGTAATGCAATTTGATGATAATGATGAATGATTGAAAGTCATCGCATGACTTTCTGTATACACCTACCGAGTTTCAGTGCTCCCAAGACATGACCCATGAAGAATTCGCAACTCATATACTTTTATAATCTCAATCTCATGTCTCAAATCAACCTTATCGGCACATACCTTAGTATAGGCATTTTATAAAGTGTCTCATTTTCTTATATAATCAGAATGCATCAGTGGTACTAATTTCTCATGAATATGCATGCGTGATATAAGGATGTAATGCTCACAATCAATTAGTATGAAGATCAAAATCCATTGAATACGTGTATAAGTAAGCTTAGAATCATCTCAATGTATCAATAATTCATGATATCAGTTCCACTTGGCACCACTAGAATAAATTATCATGTAATCATCAATATAATCATTTCCAACCCCTTACTCGAACATCACTATAATGAATATGCAATTAAATGCTTAGATAAGGCCTATAATGATAAGTCAAGCCTCCACTCGGGCGACACAATAATAGATAAGGCATTTAATGCACAAACATGACCAATAATATCAAGTCAAGCCCCACTCAGAAATCACAATAATATATCCACTCAAATTAAAAGCAATGTGCATATAAGCCCCCATTCGGGCACACAATACTAAATTATTACTCAAGTCCATAATGAAATAAGCCTAACACGTGCATCACAAAATAAAATAATAATTTTATAATAATAAATTGCAGACTACCCAAACCTAACTTGATACATGCATTAAGACTTAGTAACTATTACATATCTATTCATACTTTAAGGGGTCATTTGGTAGGAGGAATAAGGATAAGTTATTTTGGAATTAATTTGAAAGAGGAGCTTGTCTCGTGTTTGATTGGGAAAAAATGCATGGGATAACTCATCCCGGGATTGTAGTATTTTTCTTATCCCTCCTTGGGGGTAGGATAACTAATTTTGGAATAGCTAATCTCGGGATAACTTGTTTTCCAATCAAATGACCCCGAAGTATCTTATAAACCTCAATTATTTCACCAAAAATGATAATAATATAATCATCCCTAAAAGGTCACTAAAACTTCAATTATTATGTCAAAGTCCACAAAACATAGTTCAGTCTCTAAATTAGTTATCCACTATCAATATTATTCAAGATCAATGAGCTAAATATCTAAAATCTATTTCCAGTATATTCACAAGTATTAAGACTAACTAAGATAAGCAACTAAATAACTACAACCCATTAAAAAACTTCAGTTCCCATGGAGATGTTCGCCATTTTACCTAAGCGGGACTTCCAATCCCAAGAGATATGCAATATACAACAAACAAGCATAAAACACATAAACACTTTGAAAAAAGTCAAGGTACATCTCAACTTTCCTTTAAAAAAGACCTGCAAGCTCAAGCACAGTCCAAAATCTCAACTCTCTCGAATCAACACCAAATGTGTCTAATCTAATCAAATATGATATCTATAGTCCAAAGGAGTCGATCAATACCCATATTGACTATATTTATTTCGGATCCAAAATTTGCTTTGAAAATTATTTTCAAAAACACAAGGACAAAACTAAAGTTTTATTTAAAAACAATGCTTTCCATATCGAGAGGAGTCTATAGATGAAAATCCATGCAAAATTGAGTAGCAATCGAACCTTAAATCAAAGAAAAATTATTTTACACTCTACGGGGTAAGTAAAACCCCCTAAAATCATATTTAAAATCAAGGATTTGAAGTTGTTTTGAAGTTGAAATTAATGGAAAGTGATAGAATAAATGTTTAAGAACTTACCCGTAAAAGAAATCTCAAAAACCTCTTTGAAATCGTCCAAAATTGAGTTCTCTAAGGTGAAATATGGTGAAATGAGATTTTTGGTTGAGAAGAAAATTTAAATTTGTCCATGTAAGAAATTACCCTTCGTGAACGCAATCTAGTGGCCGTGAACGTGAAGGTCAATCCAATTCGAGTCCAGCGTTCGCTTTCAATCCTTCACAAGAGCGATGAAGGCCGACCTAAACCGGACCTACTTAACCCTTCACGAATGCGGTCATGATAAACAAAGAAGCTATCCTTTATGAATGCAGTCCCACCATCGCATTCTCAATGCCCAATATTTTTCTTCTTTGCGAACGCAGTCAGGGGTCCACGAATGCGAAGAAGGATTGGTGGCTGCACTAGAAGCATTAGCATCAACAACATATTTGGTTCAAAAATTCTCCGAACGAACCCTCGAAATTTATTCAGGCCCTATAGAAATAAACCAATAATGCTGCTATGCTAATTTCAATGTTTCAAACTCAATGGCGACATTGAATTTGTAAAAAAGAATTGTTTTCAATAAATTAACTCACATAATCTCTTTTGGTCAAATTTAACTAGTTTTCAAATGGAGGGTCAAAATGCAAAATAAGGGCTCTAGACTTGTACAAACCACACTACTAATCCAAAATCAACATTCCAAATCTAATAGAACTTTCAGAATCATCATCCGAGGCTTGAATCACTAAAATTTAATCAAAGTCAACTAATCCCCTTTAAGAATGTTTAAAATCATAATTTCATTTAAAACACTACCGATTCCATTGAAAACCGCATCAATCATTCTCATAACTCATAAATAAGATAAAGAAACTATGAAAAAAAGCAAAGTGATCAAAACACGAAATTTCTAAAAATCACTACAAGGATCATTACATCTTATTAATGAGATTTTAATGAAAATTGGCATGGGGTAAGTGTGAAGATCAACTATTGTCCTACTTTTTTTTCTCAAGAATAAGCCTAGTATATTATTAAAAAGGTGATCTCACTCTACTAAAAAAAATGACTCTGGTAAGGAATGTCTTTTCTTTAACCTTTAATCACGAACTTGCACATCTTGAATCTGAACTAATTGAAGTAATAGCTTTCAAATATCAAATTAAACTAAACATTAAAAAACAATAATTCGAATAAGAAGAGAAAGTAGAATCCGAGGACCATTAACTATTAAAGGAAAGTCACATTTAGAGGAGTGATTTCTCATTATGTCTTTCATCTTCTACTTATTTCAAAATGATGATATTTTCAACATACTTTGGCCAATTTTCTTACTTAATAATTATTCTTATTTTAATTTATTTGAATTTGTTTGATTGTTATGGAGTTTAAAAGAAAGAAAAGAATTTTTAAAACTTTTGATTTTTAATAACCCATACACATTTATGTTATTATAAAATTATGTTTTTAAGAGTAAAACCTAGCTCTGATACCACCTCTTTACTTATTTGGAGGTAGTGGTAAGGACTGTGTACATTTTACCCTCTCCAGACCCTACTTGATGGGAATTCACTGGAGAAAATTGAAGGAAAGGTGTCTTTTACGTCTTGAATGAAAGATTGGTGACATTGACCAACTTAAAGGGTCAAACATAGTTAGAAAACTTGATTAAGTTAATTGTGGACTTGATTAATATTTTCAAAACTTTTTAATCTTTTTAAAAATACAAATCAATTCACACCTCTCTCCTTTCCAAATCAACCATCTCTCTTCTCTCTCGACAGTCTCTCTCAACTCTCTCCAAACCAACAGTTCTGCAAAATTTCCCCTTCAATTTTGGACGACTTCAAGCTCCGACGACAAATAGCTGGGCACGTTCTTTTTTCGACTTTCAACCATCAATCGACGTGACAAGCAGTGTTCTTCGGTGATAAAAACTTTAAGTTCTTCGTCGTCCCATTTCTTATTTCACAGGTAAAAAATTATGTATTTTTAGTTATGAAGAAATAGAGAAACTTTAGCCAACTTTTCTTCTAGTATTGGTTAACAATTTTAATATTTCTTGCTTAAATTTGAACTGTGGATAGAATAATACCTTAATTTCTGACATTTCTTCTCTATTCTTTTCGGTATGAAATATAATTTTTGTTGTTATTGTAGTTCTTGTTGTCAAATTGTTGATTCGATTTGTAGGTGATTTTTGGTCATCGTTGATGTTCTTAGTGTGAGTGCGTGTTTTGTTGGTGTTGCTGGGTTAATTTATTATTTTTCTTGGTAAAAATAGTGTTGCAATAGATGAACCATCTGGCGCAATAGATGAACTATCTGGCGCAATAGATGAACCATCTAATGCAACAGATGAACCATCTGATGCAACAGATGAACCATTTAATGCAATAAATAAAACGTCTGATGCAATAGATGAAACATCTAATGCAATAGATAAAACATTTGTTGCAATAGATAAAATATTTGATGCAACATATGAAAAATCTGATATAATAGATGCAAATCTATTGCAACAGATGAATAATCTAACAAATCACATCTGTTTTGAAAAATGATTCTTCTGTTTGGGAGAAATCTAAATAATATTGATCCCATAGATAACTCATTTTGCAACAGATGAGTGATCTATTTCAACAGATGAGTGATTTATTTTTATTGTTTCCAACAAATTACTCATCCACTGCAACAGGTTGGTTATAGGTTGCAACAGATAAACTACCTAGTGCAACAGATGAGTGATCTATTTTTATTGTTTCCAACAGATTACTCATCCACTGCAATAATTTGGTTATAAGTTGCAATAGATAACCTACCTGGTGCAACAGATGAGTAATCTATTTTTATTATTTCTAACCAATTACTCATCTGCTGCAACAGGTTGGTTATAAGTTACAACAGATAACCTACCTGGTGTAACAGATGAGTGATCTATTTTTATCATTTCCAATGGATTACTCATCCACCGCAACAAGTTGGTTATAAGTTGCAACAGATAACCCAGCTGGTGCAACAGATGAGTGATCTACTAAAACTGTTATTTTACAGTTGTACAAGTTAGATATACTATTATTTTTTTTAACGATGTATTATTCAATTATAATCTATTTTATGTTCCTATTATTTTTAGATTATATGGCTCCCAAAAGTTTAAGTAAAGGAACAAGTGAAGCAACTAGGCTACATCCACCACTCAATGAGCTTTTTTTATAATCGTTATCTCAATCAGGAGTATACTATGATGAACATGGGGAGGAGGAATATTTCAAAAGAGACGATCCAAATGCTAATAGCCCTTCCACCAAAGAGTTGGTCAAAACCTTCAGCATTGATCGTTATCCTATTAGAATGTAGTGTGATGGTGCCACAGATTTAATAGGTAATTTCATGGTTAAGTGAGCCATGGGAAAATCTTTCGATGCCTTCAGAAAAATACTTCAAGAACAAAAATTAGATGCTTATTTTAGGGACAACAGATTTGGGTAATAACTTGATTTGTCGGAGGACAACAATGCTTATTTCCAAATAAAAATGGTATATGATCTTCTCAAGCGTAGGTTTATGTATGAAAACAAAGATAAGATGGATGAGGTATGGATAAATTACTGTGGCATGCCTGTTTGTTTTAGTTGAAAGGAGTTTTCCATAGTTACTGAACTAAAATATTATCCTCCATCTCCTTCTCAAGTTATACCTATTCTAACCCAAACAAAGTACCTCGCACTCCAAAAAAGGCAAAGAAAAGTTGAGTGATCATGATGACCTGGTGTCCATAATTGGTCTAAGCTTCAAAAACAAAAATTTGACAGAAGCGTTGAAAGGTAAAAGACTTTCAAAGAAGCACAAGCAATCATCGTGCTTGGTTTGGTTTGTACATAATATTCTTTGGACGAGAGACGGTAACAACAACATACCACTTGGTTTGATAAAGCTCTCCGAGGATGTTGAGGCATTTAACAGCTATCCTTGCGGTTATGAAAGCTTCAAAATGACTGTCAAATATTTGTTGACTCCGTTAACACCAAAGACAGTCAACTTATATGGCTTTTCATGGGCTTTCGTGGTAAATGTTTCTTTTATTATAATATGATTCATTTTTTATTCAATAATGGTTTTAATTTATTGGCGTTATTTTATAGGCTTGGGCATTTAAAGCCATTCCTTATTTGAGACAACAAGTTAACTACTAGGAAGAAGTTTTCTGTCCAAGAATCCTGAGATGGTTGTCAGCTAAAAATGATAAAAATACAAAATTTCTTGATTTTCTCAACCCCTCGAAGGAAGCAACAAGTCTAATTCTAATTAAGTTTTTGTTTTACTTAACGATTTTTTTGAATGATCTAATCATCATTCTAATATAATATGTGATAATTTATGTTAGATTGTGCATCCATCGCTTGTTTTGACCAATCGAGAGTTAAAGCTGCCATTTTTTCTTACTTTACGGTATGTGAAAACTTTATAGGACCCTAAGGTCATTGACAAAATAAAAATGGAATTATTTGGAGAAACAACCATCACAAGAAAAATAATTTTGGAGGGTGGGCTTCTTGTTGTTGATGGTCTTAGTGGTGATGAAGTTGTTGGTGGTGGTAGTGGTGATGTTGTTGATGATAATGATACTTCTCTTATAGTTTTAAAAATAAACCATGATAAGTATGATCATACTGGTTATACATATTTTACCTCTCCTAGAGAATATTTTACATGCAAATGTCAAGACTGCAAGACAAAACATGATGTAATGATTAATGCATTATCTATTTCTGTAAAGAAATTGACATCTAAGAGGGGTCATTCCATCAAATAGGATTTTATATCCACCTACTCCATTAGATATTAAGGCTAAGATAAGAAGAAAAGTAATTTCCAAGGCATTATCAAGCATCTACAAAAGCAAAATTGCAACTCCTTATCCGTGTGTTGCACTATTGAGCAATGTACAAGGGCCACAGAAGAGCAGTATGAGCTGAAGAAGGTAAATATATATCATCAGTTCCAACTAACAAACATACATATATTTTTTTCAATAGATGACACATCTGCTGAAAATTATCAAACAGATATATACATCTGTTGCAATAATTAACTAACCTATTGTATCAAATACAGTATCGTTTGCAACATATGTCTCATCTATTTTAGCAAATCAAATAGCTCGACATACCATTTTATTTATACCAACAGATGACCTATCTGCCGCAATGGATGGATCATCTGTTGGGACAAATTAAATGAAGACTTCTTACCATATCAGTTTTTCCAAATAGATGAGTCATATGTTGCAACAGATGGTTCATACGTTGGAGATTATCATACAAGTCTTCCTCATGTTATAATTTGTCCCAATAGTTGATCTATCTATTGCAACAAAAATATAATTTATTTGTGACAATTTAAAATAGGTGAAAGACCTGTTTGATTTGCTAAAACATTTCTTGAGTTATTCTTTTCCATTTTTTTTATATCTGTGATTAGCATTCACCATTTATGGCTTTTTAGGTGAATGTCACTATAGAATCTACTGCTGAGCAATATTGATAATATGCTACTATTTTTATGGAAATACGGAGAAGTAAAAGTGCAGAAACCATATGCAAGCGACATTAAAGATCCACGAAGACCAAAGTCAAAGTTCAAAGCACCGGATGAAGAACAAATTGTCCATATTGAGTAGATCTTTATAGATTGAGTCTGTCAAAGTAATAACCTCACCCCTCTTTAGAATTTGTTGGCATCAAAACTTAACTTGTTGATTTATTTGTTGAGAATCTATACCCATAATAATTTTTTTACATTTCATTTATTTGTTGATTTATTTTATGTAATTTTTTAAGGCTCCAATTTATTTTATTTTATCCTTAGATTTGAACTTATTAATTGAAATGGAATACTAGATTCAAATATTGCAATAGATAAGGTATTTATTGCAACAGACGACGTATTTGTTGAAAAATATCAAACAGATTTAGACATATGTTGCAACATGTAGGTAATCTGCTAGAAATTATCAAACAGGTCTTCCCACTATTGCACCAGATAGACTTAGATAGAAACATCAACATAATATAAAAAATGACCAACCTACTACAACAGATAGGCTATCTATCAGAACAGGTAGAATATCTATTACAACATATGAAAAATTTGTTGCATCATAAAAAAATCAAGTTTCTTTAGACATAAAAAATTGTCACTACATGTTAAGTGAAGTGACTTAAAATAAAAAAGGTGGAACCCATCAACAGACACCTAAAGTTGCAGCAATCTTTCACTTTGGCAGCTCGCGTGTAATTCACGCAGCTAAGGATCATTGAACCCTCATTTTTGCTGACTTGGCGTTTGATTTGTCCCCCAACGGTTATTTTTCCCTCTTATATATTCATCTTCTTCCTAAAATTTAACCTTAAATTACCAAATCTTTTTCTTCATCATTTTTTTTTCTCTATCTAAATTCTTTAAATTATATGTATTTGATTTTTTTGCATATTTTTTTCATTTTCTCCAGCTGAACTTGACAATGTCGATCTCATCTTCCACTATTTTTTGTGATAAAGATTTTCGATATTGTAAGTGTGGTCATAAAACTCTATTGAAAACTTATTGGACTCAACAAAATCCAGGTCATAAGTTTTTTACTTGTAAGATTTCAAAGGTAATATTTTTTTATTTAATTAGTTGATTAATTATTGACTTGTAATTATTTTGTAATTGTGGTCTTATTTTTATAGAAGTTGGGTGGATGTGATTACTTTGATTGGTATGAAGAACGACACCCTTCAAAGTAAATTGTGTAATCTGGTGTTTGTTGAAGAAAGTCAAGTCTTTTGAAGAGAAACAAAATCGAGCAAGAAAATACTACATTGTTGGTGTTATTGCTACTGGTTTGGTGTTGTTAGGCACATAGATATTCAAGCCTAATTGCTAAAATTTTTATAGTGGTATATTTGTATTTTCTACTGGTTTAGTATTGTTGTGAACATGGATATTCAACCATAATTATTGTAAAATATCAAAAAATTGTTACTACATGTAAAGTTACATATGTAAAGTGAAGTGACGAAATAAAAAATTATTATTTTACAGGATCTTCTTTATACACAGGCTTCAAGTGTCCAGTTAGTACCCCATAAGCCCAGACATCTTGCATATTCTCCACAGCATTGTTGCACAGAAAGGTCGTTGGCTCGACCATTTCTGTGTCGGTCAACAAACATTCAATGTGTGCAAGTGTATGCAACCCGCATGCGACACTGATTTTATTTTTTGGAATGTCCATGTCTTTGTTTTGACCTTCAAAATCTCATGGTTGCTTCATCAACACTTCCACTGGAAAATGATACATCAGTTCACTCTTTCTCAACAAGATGGGGAACAACTCCTTGGCTGCATGTGGGTAAAAAAATTAGCCTCATCCAAGGTAGGTAAGTTGCATTCATAAACCTTGATTTTTTCCTCCTCGAGTAGTATCTCAATAGCCCGATAATGTATGTCATCCATATTTTTTACTCCAAAAATCCTCTTTTCCCGGGTCTAGATCTTGACGAATGGATTTAGCCTCTTCCCTCTAACATATTTTATCATTTCTTCATCCCATTGGAACTCAGAAAGTAATGAATAAAATCCCATGCCACAGGGAGTTGACGTTAGCATACTGAGATCATTATACCTATCTTTCAAATTCTTGTAGAAGATGAAGTCCACTATCCTATCGGCAACATCATAAGCCTATGGGTACGCTAAATGCCTGCCCCTCATGAGGCAGAGAATTTCTTCAACATACTGTGATATAAGAAGTCAATTTTTAAATAGGTTAGTAATTGTAAAGAAGGAAGGAAAACATAGTGGAAAGATCCAATGGATGGTCCATCTGAATTTGTTCACAGATTACCCATCTAACACAACTTATGCAAGAGATGGGTAATATGTTGCAACAAAACCACCACAAATTGCACCAGAATACACAAATATTGCAATAGATGACACATCCGTTACGTAGCTTCTTCTACATAGAGTAGATTAGAAGGTAGGTTAGGAAAAATAAACTTACTATGTCTACGTAATGCGTATGCATATGTGTCATATTCTTGAAGTCATAGGTTGAAAAGGCATAGATGGGGTAATCTTGTGTGCCTTGCTTATCATTCTTGGCCCGACGCAGATCCCTCTTCTCTTTGGCATCAAGTTCCACGTATATGTCTACCTTCTTTAATGGCCCCTAAACTTCAACAACTTTTGGAGAGGGAGGAGTTGTAATTTTTTTGGATTTCCAATTAGAGAGCACTTGGGTAATTGCTCTTTTCTTTCTCCTAACCGCCACTGTAGGAGTGTATGGGTCCCTCACATTCTTGGATGGTATAACACCCTCTTAAATTTTAATTCCTCAACATCTTTAGCGATAGACTCTACTTTTTCAAATAGTTTATCCTGGTTGTCCTTGCACTCTTTGAATTTGCAACGAAGACATGAGGGTGAAGAGGGGTGAGAGAGATCGGTGAAAGGGCGTGAGGGACCTGTGTAAGGGTGAGAGGGACCTGTGAAAGGAGTGTTTTCAAAAATATTTATTTTTTCTTAAGCATCAACATGCTCATCATCACGACTGGCATCAGCATTAGCATGCCTTTACTAACACTAACATCAACAACTCCACCAGCAATACCCCCAGAAGAATCACCCAGATCTATTGCAATAGATTGGTCATGAAGAGCCTCAACATTAGGCTCACCTTGCCTTACTTCTCTTCTTATGGCTATTGCTCCAGCCAATTCCTTCTTTATTAACTCCACTATTGGGTCTGCTATTGTATCAACAAGAACTAGAGTAATAAAAGAAGTCATCCCCAACCCCTGCTCAGTAGGCACGATCCATGGATGCACAACTTATAAAAAAAGATAGACACATTTAAATCATATAATAATTTGCAGTCAGTTGGGTTACATGTTAACACAGACAACTTATACAACGGATGATCTTTCTATCGCAATAGCTAATCTATCTATCACAATAGATTAACAATATGTTACATCAGATTACCTATCTATTGCATAATTTATAGTAGATGGGTAATATGTTGAGTCGGGTTCAGAGAACCAAAGCAAAAGATGGGTAATCTAATGCGAAATATGAATTGTCTATCACAGTAGATTACCCATCTGTTGTACCAGTTGTAATGGATGGGTAATCTATTGCAACAGATAACCCATCTGTCGCAACTGAAGGCACATCCATTTTAATATCTTGCTTTGAGTCAAATTATTTTACTCGAAAGAAGACGTACTGCATCAGTCAAAGGGTTAAAGAGATCAGCCTTCTTAATTCTTTTGTTGTGCTTTGCAGCCAACCACCTAAGGATACTTGGACGAGAAACCTCATTTGTATAATCCTTGACCTATTTTTAGAGGTGAGGAATGACTTCAAATTCCCAAGCTTAAAAAATACAAACAGGAGGCAAGAAAATAAATTTCTAATATAAATTAATGGATGAGTAAACAAATAGTGATTAAATTTTCCATGAAAGCCCAAGGAAAGACGTATAATGTAATCGTCTTTAGGGATAGATTTGTCAGCAAATATTTGTTAGTCAAGTAGTAGCTGTCATATCCCCAGGGATAATTATTGAATCTATCAAAATCCTCAGCAAGCTTCAACAAATCATCTTGTATGACTTTGTAGACGTCTTTTGCCAATATAACAGAATGGGAAAACCAAACTAAGAACAGTTACTCCTTGGAATTCTTTGATATGGTTTTATCCTTGAGATATGATATCAACTTATTGTTTTTGTACCCACGTCTAGAAATGTCCAACAATCCATCTATTTTTTCCTTGCGAGTGTTAGTTTTGGTGGGTGGTCGTTGGGACAATGTCTTCCCTTTATTTGATGGTGGTGGTTTAGATGTCCTTCTTGACTTGGACCTTTTGTGGGGTGTTTCCTTGATGAGAGGTTCTTCTGGACGATTGCATCTCAAACCCATCACTATGTCAAACTCTTTCAAGCCAAAACAAGCTGGCATGCCATAGTAGTTGATCCAGATTTCATCCATTTCTTTTTCTCCTTCCTTCGAATATTTATCATCCCCCACTTACTTGATCCTGCACTTTAGAAGACCATATACCATGCTCATTTGGAAACGGGTAGTGTGGTTCTCAGGCAGCTCAAGAAAGTGTCCAAAGTAGCTCTTCTTAAAAAGTCTGTCTATGTTTTCATTCTTTATAATATTCCTAAATTCATCAAAAGGTTTCCCCAACTGACATTTAAGTACAAATTCACCAGTTAGTTGTGAAGGGTCATCTATCGACATCGTAACTTGAAACCTGTCAATGCTAAGAGTTTTGACAGCCTCATGATGGGATTTCGATCTTAATTCACACCCCATTAGTGATGCATTATCATCATGTTGATGATCATCCTATTTTTCACTTTCTACTTCCTCCTCTTCTTATTTATCTTCTTCTTCTTCTTCTTCTTCTTCTTCTTCTTTCTCCTCACTTTTATTTTCCTCATCACCATCTACAGACCCTTGTTTATCTCCCTCAACATTGTTTTTATATCTTTTCTCAGCTTCACTATTCCCTGGTTGAGATTGTTCAGCAAGGTCCTCTGAATCCCTCTGTGTTGTAACCTTTTTTGTCAGGTGGTCAGAAGTTGATCCACTTTCACTTTTTTTTTCTTTTGGGAGACATGTTTTACCTACAAACAATAGAAAAAAAAATTACATTACAATTGATGTATGCATAAATTTTAGAAAATACATTACAAACACCACCAATACCGATACCACCAAAAACACCACCAACCAATGCCACTAACACCACCATCACCAACCACCACAAAAACACCACCAGTGCCACCACCACGACCACGATCACCACCACCAACCACCACCACCAATGCCACTACAGTTAACAGAACTCTACGATATAAACTAGGTTTTCTCAAGTTCTTCCTATAATTTTACCATCAAAACTCAAAATTATAAATCCATTCTCGAAGATAATACAACTAAAAGTCTTCTTTTTCATCATTAACTTAAAAGCCCTAATTTTTAGAAAAAAAAAACAAATATAAAACTCTTCTCGAACTCTGTTACCTATGAAACGATGGATACAAGCAAGAATAAAGTAAAAAATAACACCTATGTGGTCAGAAATGGGAAGAAAATTGATCTGTTGTGAAGGGTTGAGCAATTTATTGAGTAGTTATTATCTATATTGTTGAGAGAAAAAGAATAGAGTGAGAACTCGAGATTTAAAATAATGAAACGTTTTTTCCACAAATGGATAATTTGTATGGGTTGATTTGTATTTTGGAAAAGAATAAAAAGTATTGAAAATATTAATTTGGTCTGAATTGATCTTAATTATTTTTTTAAATATTAAAAGATATACGTAATTTTTAGCCATCTCATCATAATAAAGTGTATTAAATTCAACTCGAACACTGATGAATTTTAGGTATTATCTTGATAATGAGTTAATAAGAATCTTTTCTACTCGGAGTGATCTATCGACGACTCAGGTCGGGAGGAATGCAATACAAACATCCTGCAATTGCCAGTGACTAAATTGAAGTTGTAATTGACCCTATCATCTCACCCCTAGTTCTAGCTAAAGCAATTTAGGTATTATCTTGATAATGAGTTAAAAAGAATCATTTTAACTCGGAGTGATCGATCGATACTCGGGTCGGGAGGAACTCAATACCAACATTATGTAATTGCCAAAGACTCAATTGAATTTGTAGTTGATCCTATAATCTCACACCTAGTTCTATCTAAATCAATTTAGGTATTAGCTTGATAATGATTTAATAAAAATCGTTTTAATTCGGAGTGATCGATCGACACTCAGTCTGGGAGAAACGCAATACCAATATTACGCAATTGCCAAAGACTTAATTGAAGTTGTAGTTTACCCCATGAACTTACCCCTAGTTCTAGCTAAATCAATTTAGGTATTAGCTTGATAATGAGTTAATAAGAATCATTTTAACTCGGAGTGATCGATTGATGACTCAGGTCGAGAGAAACACAATCCCAACATCATGCAATTATCAAAGACTCAATTGAAGTTGTAGTTAACCCCATGAACTCACCCCTAGTTCTAGATAAATCAATTCAATTTAGGTATTAGCTTGATAATGAGTAAATAAGAATCATTTCAACTCGGAGTGATTGATCGACGACTCAGGTCGGGAGAAATGCAATACCAATATCATGCAATTACTAAAGACTCAATTGAAGTTGTAGTTGACCCCATGAACTCACCCCTAGTTATAGCAAGATCAATATAGGTATGAGCTTAATAATGAGTTAATAAGAATAGTTTCAACTCGGGGTGATCGATCGACGACTCAGGTCGGGAGGAACGCAATACTAACATCATGTAATTGCCAAAGACTTAATTGAAGCTGTAGTTGGCTCTATCAATTCACCCCTAGTTCTATCTAGATCAATTTTGGTATTAGTTTGATAATGAGTTAATAAGAATTGTTTTAACTCGGAATGATCGATCGATGACTCAGCTCGAGAGAAACGCAATACCAACATTCTGTAATTGCCAAAGACTCAATTAAAGTTATAGTTGACCCCATGAACTCACCCCTAGTTCTAGATAAATCAATTTAGGTATCAGATTGATAATGAGTTAATAAGAATTGTTTCAACTCGTAGTGATCGATCGATGACTCAGCTCGAGAGAAACGCAATACCAACATCATATAATTGCCAAAGACTCAATTAAAGTTATAGTTAACCCCATGAACTCACCCCTAGTTTTAGCTAAATCAATTAAAGTTGTAGTTGAACATATGAACTCAATTAAAATTGTATAAAAATAAATGTTCAACCTGTTGCAACAGATGACTTATCTGCTGAAATTTATAAAATAGATTAAGTCATCTGTTACAACAGATTAACTATCTATTGTAAATTATCAAATAGGTATTGCCATCTGTTGTGGAAGATGACTTATCTGTTGGAATTTATCAAACAAATTAAGTCATTTATTGCAACAGATTAACTATCTGTTATAAATTATCAAATAGGCGTTGCCATCTATTGCAACAGATGACTGGGCCGTTGGAAATTTTCAAATCAAAATTGTAATTTGTTGCAACAGATGATTGAGCCATTGGAAATTTTCAAACAAAATTTTTCATCTGTTGCAACAGATGACTTATATGTTTTAAGATTTTTTTTTAATTTAACCAAATCTCCTAATTTTTTATCCGAGATAAAAAAGATAAAATACTAAGGCTAAGGAGGTAAAAAAAATATTAATTGGATAACTCAAAAATCTCCTCCTTGAGTAGTCTTATCTTGTCTTTTCAATGTCACCGTCTCCTCGTGCCCCTCAAAAGTTATTAATGAATATATAAAACCGGTCTCTAGAATTCTCTCTCCTTCAGCCATAAATTAACACAACTCGTCTCTCTTCTTTATTCAGATTCAAAATTCTATTTCTCTCCTCTTTAGGGTAATCACAGTCATCTCTTTTTTTCTCTTTTTTATCTCCTCTTTTGCATGAGTACCCTTTCGAATCTCAACCGATCCCCCCAATATCTTTGCTCGACTGAAATGGATGTTCTGATCCCTTTGCTTTTTTGACATTGCAGGTATGGTTCACTATTATTCTTTTCTTCTTGTCTTCTTCTTTGTAAGTTATTTAAATTAGATACTTACATGTATTATTATTATTGATTTACCCATTATCAGTTTCCTATTTATTGAGAAATGGGTATTGGTGTTGTTAGAACAAGTAGTGTTTGTATTCTTGATGGCGTTGGAACATATGGTGTTGTTTCTTTATTGTTGATATTGTTGTTGATGGTGTTGCAACAGTTTCTCCAACTGTTGCAACTGATGAATCAGCTGTTGGAATAGACGGAGCAACTGTTGGAAGAAATCAAACCAGTAGCAAGGCTGGGTTGATTTATTCCAACAGATGACCCACCTTTTGCAACATGTCATCCATCTGGTTCCATAGATGCGTCGCCTGTTGCAATAGACGATTCATCTGTTGAACGGATGGAGAATCTGTTACATCAGATGGGTCATCTGTTGATTCATTCAACTTTGTGTTACCTTTTTGTAATGTTCTTTTTGTTCTTCTCTTGTTTGACATCAAATATTTTTCTCTTGTCTGCAGATTAAATAAAGTAAAACTGGATAAACTTTTGCCCGACCAACATTAAAGGCTAGAGTAAAAATGGGTTCAGAGGAATAAGCTGCTTGCAGATGGAACCACTTCATATGTGGGAGGTACGTATTACTGATAAACCTAATGTGAAAACACATATGCAATACACTAATTTTGTGAATGTTGGTTCTTTACCTATCAGGCATTAATCTTTCAAATAAGATATGGTATTTTACAGTTAAGATTATTAGGTTTGAACTGGTAAGGCTGAGGGACTAAGTAGGTGGTATCGATATCCTGTTTGTCAAGTTTGGAGAAGGGTTCAAGTTTTTGGTGGCAGTGTAAACATTCAAATAGTGATTGTACTGATTTTAAGGGTTCAATGGACTTTTGAAAGGCCTCCGAAGCCTCGCACTACTGCAAACAAGAATGGAAATGAATATAGTTATTGCTATGGTCCAAATTTATATGGATGGGTTGATCGAGGATACTATTATATAACAAAAGGTGATTGGAAGAATACCTGTACAGGAAAAGAGAGGTGGAGAAGACCATATATCAACTCAAACCTTATATAAGAAGAAACACAGGGTAGGAAGGAAAATATAGTGAAACTGGCTGATAAAATTGACATGAAAAATGAAAAAATTAAATAAGCTGCAAATGTGAATGTGTATCCAAAAATAAAAATCCATCAGTCCATTTTGAAAAGAAAAATGCTGAAGTGGACTAGAGCTGTGCACTGCCTGAATGAAGACCCATAAAATATAGGACCAGAACTCTAAGGTTTTAGCTTTACGAGCACCGATGGTGGTAAGATTGTCGGTCAGGAACGAAACCTGAACTAACAACTCCTGAAGTAAAAATAAGGGATCAAGCTAAGGTGGCAATTTCTCAAGTTAAACTTGCATCCGATGCCTACTGTTTATGGCTCTAGTCTAGTCAAAGGCAGTGGAAACAACAAGGCATGGGATTTCTTCCCAACTTCAGACCTTTTTGTTTCTACTGGCATTGACCTGATCAGAACCACAAACAGAAGGTATGGGATGCAAGTTAGACTTCAGAAATTGACGTCTTGGCTTTCCTTATTTTTACTTCTGGAGTTGTTGGTTCAGGTTTCATTCTTGATTAAAAATATTACCAATCCTTTGTGCTCGCCAAGATACTTCCTTAGAGTTCTGGTCCTGCACTTTGTGGGTATTCATTGAGGCCACTCTCGCTAGTCGCAGTCCCTAGCAAAGTGTCCATGTCTAGTCCTCTTGAGTATTTTTCCTTTTTAAGAACGACTGACAAATTTTAATATTTGGCTACACTTCCACATTTGAAGCTCATTCAGTTTTTTCATCTCTCAAGTCAATTTCATTGGCCAGATTCACTAGAAGTTCCTTACTTGCTTTCCTATGTTTTCTCTTAAACAAGGTCTGAGATGATATATGGTCTTCTCCACCTCCCCCTTCCCATACAGATATTCTCCCAAGCACCTTCTGCTGTATAATAGTCTTCTTGTGTAACCTATCCATATAAATTTGGACCAGGGGAATTTCTATTGGTTTTCCATTATTGTTTGTTGCAGTGTGAGGCTTCGAAGGTCTTTTAAAAGTCCATTGCACCATTAAAATCGGTCCAATCACTATTGAATATTTACACTGCCGCAAAAAACTCAAACCCTTCTTCAAACTTGACATATAATCATGAGCAAAACCGCTATTAAATTATAACAGGGTATCGACACTACCGTCTTGGAACCCTTCAGTCTTATCAGTTCGAACCTACCAAACTAAACAGTAAACTACAGGATCTTGTTTGAAGGATTAATATCTAATCGATAAAAAACTTCTTTCAAAAGATCATTGTACTTTATGTGTGTTTGTCACGATAGCCTAATCAATAATTCATAACTTCCACACATGAAAGTGGATCTATTCATCTGCATGTACCTTATTCTTCCTACTCCATCAATGTCACACAATGTCTATTCATCTACACGCATGTGATGACTATTAAAAAAAGTAAAAAGTCGTGACTTTTTGTCTAACACATTCAAAACAGCTGATGAATCAAATTCCCCATCTGTTGCAATTGATGAATCAGCTGTTAGAAAAAATCACAAATCTCCTCCAACAGATGGTCCATCTATCGCAATAGATAATCTATATGTTGCAACAAATATCTCATCTGTTACACATACAGACCATCTGTTGCAATAGATGGTAAATCATTTAAAACAGTTGATGAATCAAATTCCTTATCCATTGCAACTACTGAATCAGCTGTTAGAAGAAATCAAAACATCTTCTCTACTAGATGTTCCATCTATCACCACAGATAATCCATATATTGCAATATATGTCTCATCTATTGCACATACAGACCATTTATTATAATAGATGGTAAATTTGTTGTGACAGTGGGTTATCTGTTGTGACAAATGGACGATCTGTTGCAACAACTCAATAATAACGACTGCTATTAAGTCTCAAACCGTTTTGAAAAGGTGAGAAGTTTGAATGTAAAAGAAAAAATTGCTACTTTTCAAAGAAAATAAAAAGCCAGCAGTTTGAATGTAATTAATACAATAGAGCTGAGCAGTCGTGCCTTTTTGCCTAACACATTTAGATTTAATCCTCTATAAATAGGTCCCTCCTTAATCTTTATTCTACTCTAATTTTATTTATTTCTTGTATTTTTTCTTTTCGTATTACATCTTCAACCACTTTTATTCAAAGAACATATTCCTTTCTCGTTGTGGTAAGGTTTTTTTTGTGTAAATCTACCAATTGGTAGTATACGTTATATTACATTCGGACTTTTTTTTTTACTTTTGTGTTTACATTTTTTGTCAATTCATGCGTGTTCTAGATATGGTTGATTCTATTTGGGACATTACTATTCTACGCGACACCGTGCGAGAACTTCAAAGGTAGGTTAATGACCTGCAGAGAGAGTTGGTCATCGTGAGATTGAGGATGTTCAGAGAGATGCAGAGGCTGATGAGGGCCCTATTATTGCAGGTTGATTGGCCGGTTGGCAATAATAATGATGCTGATGATAATGATAATAATTAGAATGCGATTTTTCTTTTAGCGTATGTATTTTAATTTTTCTATATCGGATCTATACCTAATATATTTTACTTTTCGTTTAATGAAAATTTTATTTTTAGTTGACTTTGGCTTTTTAATTCTTATTCACTTTTCATTCTGTCCATTTCTTCTTCTAAACATACATGTTAACATGTCGGCGGTTGGAGGTAAGAAGCAATTTTGAATCCAGTAGCAATAACAATTTTGGCTTTTGAGTTTTTTCAAAAGATGGACCATGTGTTGGAACAGATTGGTCATCGATTGGGTTTATGTCAACAGATTATCCATCTGTTGCGACAGATTTGTCCTCTTTGTGAGGAAAACATTCCAGTTTGATAAACTGTATTGTGTTCTAGCTAATGTTCATCTGTTGCAATAGA
This sequence comes from Capsicum pubescens, assembly GCA_030864215.1. Taxonomy (NCBI): domain Eukaryota; kingdom Viridiplantae; phylum Streptophyta; class Magnoliopsida; order Solanales; family Solanaceae; genus Capsicum; species Capsicum pubescens. Next base: position 72,954,087 of record CM061545.1, read on the forward strand.
TGGGTAATATGTTGAAAATAATTGTGGTCTGCTGTATTTAGTTCATATTTTTCCTCTTTTTAATGATGCACAAGTTATTAAAAAAGATATTTTATATATAATAAATGATAATATTACGTTAACAACAATGAGTTAAATATATAAAAGTCCATAACAAACAACAACACAAGTTTTTGCAATTACAATGATCATGGTGGATTACGATCTGGACATGTAGTTCTTTTGTGGCCAGTGCGCTTACATACGGAGCACTTATTTTTTCTTGATGAAAATGATTCTCCGACTCCACGCCTCCTCTTATATGGCTTTCTTTCCAGTTTGATAGTGCTTGGATCAATATATGGAGGATATATCAATCTCCCCAAAATCTCTACAGGAACAACCCAAGATTCTTCGGGAGGCACTGGAGTAATATGTCCACTATATGCCATTATATATTTTTCCACCGAATAATATGAAGAGGAGTACTCATAAATTTTAGGTCCATATTTTGCACCTTATTGAGCTCGAAGCACTGCCATAGCATGTGGACAAGGTATTTTGTCTAAGTCAAAAACTCTGGATGTACAAGATCTTGTTTGAAGATCGACCGTGGCAACATCACCGTGACTGGTGATAATAAATTTGTAATCTGTTATTTGATGAGATAATAACCTATTTTCCAGATTGATGTTCGTTGATATTATTTTTTCCATTTCTAGAACAAATGAGGTTCCTACGTCTTCGAACTGCACACGCCTTTCGTTAAAAAATTGGCCATACTTCTTATTTCTTATTTCAAACAGAGCCTTGATGGAAAATTCTCTTTCATCGTTAAATAATAAATTCACTAATTCAGCTATGTTTGACGTCATAATATTGTACATATATAAAAGAATCACTTAGTACGGCATCATACTAAACTTGTAACTCAAACAAGACATTAAATTCATAAGAATGTACCTATTTGTCGGATAGAATGCCCGACTCCATCTCTCAAAACCGACACGTACGAGATGTTCTGCTGTCTAGGGATGCATATCCGCTATTTGATTGAAATGGTTTAAAAACTCCTCTCTACTATATGATTTAGCTGCTCTATAAAAAAAAGGTCATGACCCTTTCATTATGAAAGTTGTTCTGAATGTTCTCTCCAAGATGCCTGATGCAACAACCAAAGTAAGCTGAAGTGAAAAAAATTGAACCCATCTTTGGAATACTTGGATGTCTATCTGAAATAAAACACAACTCTTTGGTATCTTTGATGCAGCTTCGCAGTTGTTCAAAAAATAATCCATAAGAGGCATCACATTACTTATCCTCTACACAAAAAGCGACAGGAAAGATGTGATTCTCTGCAGCCTGCGTCATCGCCACTAGCAGAACTCCATTATACCTACTTCTCAAGAAGGTATCGTCGATGGCTATGCCTTTCTCAAATGTCGAAAACCTTGAATCTAAGCACCATAGGATAAAAAAAGTACTTGAACCTTCCATTTTCATCAACATGCAATGTCGTCTTACTTCAGGAATTTGTGGAGTCAAGCATGTAATGGTAGGCATCCAGGACTGCATACCCATGCTCGTGTGTCCCCCTAACCAAGTCCTTGGCAATCCCTATGTCCGTATATATCTTCCAATAACTACCCAAGACACCCAGTTCTGTAAGAAGTTGATTGGCCATAGCCCTTACAGAAGGGCCTTTGCCATCGGGGAAACTATTCTTGAAATATTCACTAAGGACCTTTGACGTGGCGTGAGAATTTTATCCCGAGATGTGCTCCAAACCACATGTGTGATACTTTTTATGTTTATGAATGACGAATATGTCAGAACTTAAGTACTTCACCGCTCTCAACCACCACTTGTAGTTCGGATTAGCACATTTGTAGAAAAATTACATTGCTTGAATTAATCACCTTCTTTATTCTAAATTATTTTTTCAAGCAAGAAATAAATAAAGTAGTAGATAGTTCTTTCTTGTTGTTGAATGACATTTCATTGAAAAAACTGGTCCCGTCATCTTAAAGATTGCCATACTTTATCGATCGAGAAGAACTGCCCACCATATTGGTTGCATCAACGGGCGTAGGTATTTGATCATCATCTGGAATATTCATGTCTAGATCATCCAACCTATCATCAAAGATGTCTTGTTGTTGTTATTGTTCTTCTATATTCTGGTTCTCATTCTCTCTCGTCTTTTCAACCATGTAGACCCTTAACACTGGCCTGGATAAATCACTAAGATAAGCACACAACCAAACTTGATTGGTTATCTTGAAAGGTAGTACCCTCTGATTTCCAAAGAAGTTGTGCATGTAGCTAATGACGAGTTCTTTCGATTGACAATTCAGTCCACAATAGCTGATGATTAAGTTCACAAAATCATCATACGAAACATCACTTTGGACTGTCATAGCTATCATCTCTAGTATTTTACCCTCCTTCCAATGCCATACATATCGATTGCTCGTCTCGATCTATTGACCATGACAATCCACCCCTATTGTTATTTATCCCTCCATTAGTGGTACCTAAATAAAGTCATTTGTTAAAAAAAGTTAATAGTGACTTCATAGTGCCGTACATAAATACCAACAGATGTGTAATCTGTTGCAATATGTAAAAAATAAGTTACAACAGGTAAGTGATCAATCACAACAGATTACTTACCTGTTGAGATTCATGTTACGCTCCTGAAGCTAATTTCAACAGACGAGTCATCTGTTGTAACATGTGAATCATATGTTACAACAGACTATATATCTGTTGCAACAGATGAAGCACCTATTGGGATAGATGTTATAGTACTAAGGAACCTTTAAAGCTAATTCCAATAGATGAGTGACATGTTGCAACAAATAATTAACCTGTTGCGACAGATGACTTACTTGTTGCAACAGACGACGTGTCTATTAGAATCGAGTTCTGATTCTATTGCAATAGGTTACTAATCTGTTGCAACAGATGTTTACCCTGTTGCAACAGACGACACGTCTGTTGAAATCGAGTTCAGATTCTGTTACAATAGATTACTAATATGTTGCAACAGATATTTATCCTGTTGCAATAGATAGGTCATATGTTGCAACAGATGACCCATCTATTTGATTCATGTTACGAAATTATAGAACCATAAATATGAATCCAACATATGAGTCTTCCGTTGCAACAGATGACTCATTTGTCACAACATATGATTGATTTGTTTAAACAGATGGCTCTTATGTTGCATTCATGTTCGCGTGCTATCTATTGATGAAAAAATAGCACAATAACAGTTACCTAGATGACAAATTCAACTAAAAATCATAAATTGACTTACCAAAGTCTCCTATGAAGTAATGTCAAAGTGGAAAGTGATGTACAAAATAAAATTTGACCTAAGAAATTGGTCAAATAGCAGCAATAACAACAACAAAAATGGTCAACAAGAAGAAGATGAAGATGAAATAAAGTAGAAGATGATGATAATGAAACGGAAGATGATGAATAAAATAGTAGCAACAATGAACAACAAAAATTGCTAAGAGAGAGAAAACAACAATGGATGAGAAGAGAGAGAAACACGCCTTTTTTTCTACGTTTCCCGTTATGTTAACAAATATTTAGATCAAAGTGTAAATTTAAAAACTTGTGGGTTATTTTTAAATTTTCCCAACTTTCTTATCCATAATAAAGTAATTGTCACTCCTACTCAATTATTAAGACTTGAGTCACCCACACCTCATTTTCAAATTCTTTTGTCACTTTTAGCTCAAAGCCCCAACTCACTAGATATGTTGGTGGTGGTGTTGTTGTAAAAAGTATTATCATTTTTAAAACACATTATTTTGAAAAAAAACTCTACCAAAAAGAAAAGAAAGACTTATTTGTTGATGACCGAATATAATTTTTTTTTGGGGTAAAATAGAAATGATAATAATACTTAATATGTGTCATTACAAGTTAATGATGGTACCATAGATACATAAAAAAATATTAGTAACAGTACTACTGCAATAACTGGAAGACATATGAATTGGCCGCTTTTGTCTTACAAAAATAGCTCCAACACATGGACAACAAATAATGATGAAACTATCCATTTCAAAATACTACTATAGTGATCAAAACGTGATTCTTCCTTTACTAAAGCATCTGCCACCTTGTTCGCCTCACAATAGCAATATAGTAGGGGTGGGTCCCCCTAACCAAATATAACTGTTTAATGTGCAAATAAAATTATAAGTTTCAAATTTCATAATTATCCATTATTGAAGAAAAAAGGAAAAAAAGACAACTGAAGACCCTTATAGTTTGAATTTATAACTTAGATGGCCGGCTATTTAAGTTGCTCTCCCAATAAAAATTGTCATATCCCTCACAGTGGGGAATATGTTGTAGACAAATGTGTCCGGTCAGTGAATATTCTTATTTCTTCAAAAGTTTTTATAGTGTAATAACTTGATTTACTAAATCAAATACATAGATAATCCTTAAATTTGTCAGTAAATCTTATTCTGACATCCGAGCTACAATATATTTTAATTGAACATCTGAAACATGATAAAATATTTTCATTAGTCACTTTCGATTCAAAGTTGATTTTTTTTTTTGTGTGTGATCTTAAAATGCCTATGACATAGAGATCACCTAATATTACACACAATATTTTCAGTCGAAATATGCTTGAGTTTTTACGGCTTTTTGAGACTAATTCATATAATCGAATGAGGTGAAGACATATTTTAAGTGATTAACTTATCTACGTAATGAAATTTTGAAATCATATGAAAAATAAGTTTTAGAATTTAAACAAAACATCTAACAAAAATATCTTATAATATATTCAAATTGCAATTAAAACAAGATGCAATTTGAATATCTAAATAAATTTGCAGACAAATTTAAGGTGCAATGAGGATAGGTCATGTTCAAAAATTAAAGGGAGAATACTCACAAAAATACCTTTAATTTGACCGGATTACCAGTTGCGCATATTGAACTTTGCGGGGGTTCTATTACCCCCCAGACTTTTTTTCGTATTTTAATGGCATATATCTGCCACTTGGACCATTGCGTGCAAGTCACGCACATTGAGCGCGTGAAAGTGTTAAGAAAACGCTATAAACCTTTTTTTTTTGTCAAACAGCCCCTCAATTTTCTAATTTTTAAAAGTTTTATATTTTTCATTTATTTTTTCATTCTTTTTCTTCTCTCTTCTCTCTTCTCTCTTCTTTCTTCTTTCTTCTTTCTTTCTTTTCTTCAATAATGGTTGCTCCATTTGTTAAATTGAAATTGAATTCTTGATGATTCCATTTCAGTTTCTATTCTTGAAAATTAATGAAAGATTTCATTCAATTGAAATTGAATTCCATTTCAGTTTCTTCTTCCATTCAAATCTGGAATTCTTGAAGATTCCATTCTTGAAATTGAAATTCAAATTTTTAGTTTTCAGTATGAACAAATTTGAATAATTCTTGAAAAAAGTTTTCAATTTGAATTTGAAATTTGAGTTGGAATGGACTTGGAATTTGAAACTCAATGGAAGATTCCATTGAGTTGGCGTAATTGAAACTTGGAATGGTTGCTCCATTGTTGAATTGAAATTGAATAATGCAGTACACTTCCATTGAAGACTCCACTGTTGAAGTCAATTATTTAGGAGTAGTAATTGACTTCTACAATCGAAAACTTTTCTTCAATTATTGAAGTCAATTTTCGATTGAAATTATTGTGGAAACAAATTTGTGGAACTGGAAATAAATTTGAATCTGGCAACAAATTTGAAGTTGTGGAACTAATTTGAAATTGAAAACAAATATTCTTGAAGTTGTGGAACATTCTTGAAGTGATAAGAATGGACATTGACTCAATGGAATCATTTGAAATTTGATTTGTAGGAGGAATTTGAGTTGTGGAATCTTTAATATGGTTGCAATGGTAAAAAAATGTTGAAAACTAATAAAATGGAGAAGAAAAAGCGCGAGTACTACACTTCCTACCGTAAAAACTGGGTACAATATTTTTGGGGGGAATTAATTCCACTTTAAAAAAGTCCGGGAAAAATTATTTCCACTTAAAAAAGTATAGATGTGTAATAGGACCCCCACAAAGTTCAATATGCTCAACTAGTAATTCGGTCAAACTTCAGATATTTTTGTGAGTATTCTCCCAGAATTAAAAGATGAGATGCATCCAATGGTTACGATTTACGAATGACAATCTAGAAAGAAGATCGAACTTAATAAGCATTTCACTAGTAAGAATAATGTCCTCTAGTTGTGTTTTATATATATATATATATATATATATATATTTCCTTACTAATTCCAATTAACTAAAGTTTATTTAACTATAGAACTTTAACAACTAGAAATACAGTAGTTTTTCTCCCTCCGTTGTCTTTTTGTATTGAAAACGTCGTTGATGTCTAAAAATTGCACCATTTCTATTTTTATTTAGAGTAAATTTCCTGAATAGTCACTCATATTTAGGAAATTGCCTATAAATATCACTCTTGTTTCATTTAGGATAAGTGTATCTCCAATTTTTCTATTTTTCTTAAAATATACTACTTAATACCTCAAAAATCTTCTCTCCCCTACTTGGAATGTCATGTCATTAAATTTCTCTTCTTTTTTTTTATAAATAAATTTATTTAACTTATCAAACTTATTTAACTAAAATTTTATCCATTTTTTTTAAAAATAAATTACATATAATATATTAATCATTGAAGATTATTTTAACTACACCAACAATTTAGATTATTTTATTTGGTATGTACTCCTAGAGTTTCGTTTATTTACATATTATTTTATCATTTAATAATATTTTTAAAATTTGAGTATTTATCCGAATTGACACTCATTTAATATTTTTTGTCATTTATTTTTATATACTTAAGTTTTTAAATGTAAAAGAAATAAAAACAACAGAATTCATATTTTAGACATTAAGTTTGTTATGAGAATAGAAGAATAAAATCCACTTTTTTGAAGGAAAGAAAAATTATTTAGTCTTGAAGCTAATTATTCTTTTTTAAGAAACATTAACAAAATGATCCCTTCTTTAGTACTATTACAAAGGGACCTTTGAAATATTACTCAATCAATTATTACATGCTTTTTGTGAATTTAGATTGAGGTAAGGGTATAAACTGGCATTTAATTGTATAGTAAAATATAAATATAATGACCCCCCAAAAAGTGAAGAAACTAAATTAAAAATAATAATAATTTTTTTTTAAAATTTTTTATGTCTTACCTTACGGATTTACTTGATTTATTATGTGCTATTACTAGCAAAAATCTGCAAAAAATTCATCTTTTCACTATATTTTTATAAAAAATTATCTTGCATAAAAAATTGCTAGTAATCTACGTCTAAATTAAAATTTTCAGGTAATAATACATATTAAAATTCTTTTATTGAATTTTATTTGGCAACAAAAAAGATTGTAGGTTTACTATCGATTTTTTTTTTCAATAATTTTTTTTATAGAAAATTAGATTACTTACAAATTCTTTTGTATAATCTCCAGACAAATTTTCATGTTATTTACATTTTTCTTGCTCGTTATGAGACATAAGTTTGAATAAATAGATTTGAAGAGCTAAATGGGTTTATTATTAATAAAATAAAATTTAGTGACATGGCATGTCAACTAGGAGAGATGAAAGATTTTGAAGTGTTAAGTATTTTTTAAGGAAAATAGAGATAATTGAGTGATATTCTTATCTTAAATGTAACAAAAGTGATATTTGAAGGCAATTTCTAAAACTTGAGTGTCTATTCATGGAGATAACTCTTTTTATTTACGGAAAAGGTACAAATATATCTCCAAACTTTGATAATGGTACGTATAGACACTCCGTCATACTTTAGGTACAAATATACCCTTACAGTTAATGATTTGATACATATATATCCTTCTCACTAACAACGTGTCACGTGTCGCGATCCTAACCATTTATCTGTTTTTATTTATTTTACCCCCAAATAATTAATCCATCCTAATTTAAAATCCACTACCTGACCCATTACTCCCAACCCGACCCGATTAAACTCCCAATTGCATCTTTCTCTTTCACTCTCACCCCCCCGGACACGTCACCTCCCTGGGTAGATCTATGTTGTTTCCCCCTAAATCCATTTCTTTCCGATCCCATTTCTAGTTGCTTGGTTCACTCCGTTTTTTCTTCATTCCATTTGTCTGCTTCACTTTATTTTCTACTATAGTAAGTATTTATTTTTCTTATCTTACTTACACTGAGTACATATATAAGGAATTCGTATAACTAACGGTTTCTTTTCAAAAAGAAACTTGGGAATACTTGTCAGATTATGTCTATTGTACATATTATTACAAGTGAAAAAATTTCAATACCTAATCATCTAAAAACCTGTAATGCTCATCCGAATAATATCTTATCATGCGATAGTTGGAAAGAGTAATGAGATTACGGTGATGGCGATGGTGGCTGATGAAGAAAATTGCATGGTGTTTTTGTAAAAGAGAGAAATTCCGGCGAGTGGGGGCGTGGGAGGGGGATGGGGGTGAGTGAGAGTGAAAGAGGGAGATGCTAGTGGGTATTTCATTTGGATCGGGTCGGGAGTAATAGATCAGGTAGTGGGTTTTAATTTCTAAGAATTATATATACACAATTTAAGTTACATAATTACAAAAAATCCCCAATTGGTAAAGTAATTACACAAATTCCATAATAATTACAAAAATTCCTTTACTTGTTATTTTTTCTCGCATCAATATTATACAAGTATCAATCGGTTTTTTTCTTCTGTCTTTTACTCCATTATGCTCCCATTATCAAGCCGTTTTTTACTCCATTTTTGAAATCCCTCTTTTTACGGCATACTTGAAGTAAGCTCCAATTGTGGTTATCAAATTGTAAGTTATTCAACAGTTAATTGTTTTTAATATTGTATCTCATTAATTTTTTTGATTTTTTTTTGTTCAACTTTACCAATTCAGGGGTTTTCCGTTTTTTTTTTCTTTTTGCATGTTCAAATTATAGTATTGTTCATATGGTACAAGTTAGACCTGAGACTAACAATTGTTTAATGTTGGTTTGATTTATGTTATGAAAGTATAAATGAACATCATACAATCAATAACTGTTAGCTAATTATGTCAATGTATAAATAACCCTCATACATGACTAACAGTTTAATTGTCAATGTAAAAATAATCCTCATACATGACTAACAATTTAATTGTCAATGTATAAATAACCCCCATACATGACTAACTGTTGTTTAATAAGTAAGCATCACGCATGTTTAACTGATAATCTTATACATATGTTAATGTAGTGTATATATTAACCTTATACAGTTATAAGTTACCCATCATACATGACTAACAATTGTTTAATGTTGGTCTGATTTATGTTATGAAAGTATAAATGAACATCATACAATCAGTAACTGTTAGCTAATTATGTTATATTTTTTTCCCAGGACATGAAATACCGAATTGATAAAGTCCCACCACACCCATTGCATATGGGGAGCTTATGTAACTGTGCTTTTTGGGAAGAGATAAAGAAATATTTTGGAGATAATGTACTGGGAGCATTTAGAAGTACGATTTTTGACATATTTTTGAATTTTCCATGGTGCAACTGAATAGGACAGATTTCAAAATGCCTACTCATGCTTGAAATTCAGCAGGATAACAAGGAAGAGCTTCATATTTGGGTACAAGGGGAAATTCTAAAATTCACAATGCTTGAATTCGCTACTATAAGCGGTCTGAAGTGTACCGGTAATATTAATGATTATATGTATACTTCATCATCTAAACCAACGTTGATGTTGAGGTATTTTTCTGATAATAAAAGAGTAATAACTCGTTCAAAACTGATAACACGGGTGTAGATGAAAAACTTTGATAACGCTGAAGATACTCTGAACCTGACGATATTGTTCTTTGTTCATACATTTATATTTTCTCAGCATAAGAAAGAACCAATCAGTGTTGCGCACTTTCAAATTATTGAGGATGGTCGGTACATTCACTTTCCATGGGGGAAGGTCACATTTGAAAGTTAATGAGTTCCTGGCAGCAGGATTTCAACACTGTGAAGCAGTTATATTCATTGGGTGGAATGCCGCACGTTCTAAATGTTTGGATGTTTGAGTGCTGCTCCGAGGTAGAATAAAAAACTGTTGTCCGTCAGAGAAACGATATTCCCAGAATACTAAATTGGTCGGTGCAGTGTATAAGGCCTAAGTATGAATCTTTTATGTCTGGCATGTTCACTAAGGTAATTCTTTAACTTTGTACTGATTTTTTTTATTCACGTCATTTCATTTATGTGCAAATTTTTTTTTTTTAATTATTCTTTCCAGCATTCTTTCAAGAATATACAACCTAAAACCAATGAAGTTAGCAGGTTGAATTTGTCCTTTTCAAAAGATTTTGACATATGTGATCCAAAAACTTATGCTTCGACATCCGATTCTGGAAAGTTGAAAAGGACAACAGTTGAACTTCAACAGCGTATTGGTACCATTGTTGAAGAATTTGGTGATTTCAGCACTATACCGCCGAGGAAAATCCTCATAAAGGCTGGTTTTGAATCGCCTGTATCACCTGACCAACCTTTGAAGAAAAGAAAGACTGTCATGTTCGAGAAAGATAATCAAGCGGTGATGGATGATGATACATCTGGATGTGGTCATGCAGTACATCATGGGTCTGATTTGTATCGTAAAACACATAAGGATGCAGCAGACAAGGGAGAAATTAGTGTGTTTGAAATTCAACATCATCATCATGTAGAAATTGGTGTTTCTCCACAGGGTGACCAGCACAAGTCTGTTCCTTCGTCTTCCACACAGCCTGAAGGGACTTCTAAATCAAGTTTAGATGGTGACGAAATAAAAAATACATCAACAAATGTGTAAGTTTAGTTTCTTCATCGTACATTTTATCAGAATAGCATGATGTGCGTCTACTAACTCTTTTTTTTACGTGATAAGTTTGCTGAAAAGATGGCTGAACTGGTTATACTAATATCAAAGATACCTGCCGAGGTCGTCAAAGCATCGAAGAATGAAGAAAATAAGCAATCACAGGTATAACAACTTAATTTCATTATATTTTGCATAACGTTGATGAAATGTTCATACATTCAGATTTTTGGTGTTATATAGGAGGACAAAATTGATGAACAACAACAAAGTCAAGAAGACGGATCCAACAAACAGAAGAGACAACATAATTCTGATATGCAGGTACTTTTTGTCACTTATGTTGTTCTTTTACTATAAATCAACATAATTACCTTATCAAAAATAAATATTTTTTTTAATACAACATGAAGATTATGATAAGGGATCACTCAATGATATGAAAGTGTCTCGGGATGAAGAATCTAATAAGCAGCACCTTCTTGAAGGGCAACAACTGCTGGTATTTTTTTTTCTTAATACTTGTTACGTACTAAATTTGTGCAGTTTAATTTTTCATCATACATTAACTTGAATGTATAATGATCAGTTATACATTAATGTTTCTACATTTTTCTTCAGCAAAATACATGTTATTTATGAATCTCTTCATATATAATAATGTCATTTACACTTACTTAAACAACATCATTCAACAATCACCGAAAATAAGTTTATGAATAACTGTTAATTAAAGCGACTTGTAATTTAATTTAGGATGTCAATGCGACCGATAAAGAGGCAGGTCGTGAGGATAATTTTGAAAATGAGGACTGCTCTGATTTGCAAGATTTGGAGGTATCTTTATGTACATTATATTTATTTTTTTCTTAAAATATATGTCCATATAAATGTAGCTTCTGTTATTGATTGAAAAAAAAGATATTAACCTTATCGGCTGAATATAAAATTGTATCGATCTTGACGTTTTTAATATTTAAACATTTAAAAAAACCTCATACATGACTAATTGTTGTTTAATAAGTAACCATCACACATGTTAAACAGATTATATTAATTTTCAGATGTATAAGTTAACCTTATATATTTGTTAATGTAGTGTATATATTAACCTTATACAGTTATAAGTTACACTCATACACGACTAACAATTGTTTAATGTTGGTTTGATTTATGTTATGAAATTATAAATGAACATCATACAATCAGTAACTGTTAGCTAATTATGTCAATGTATAAACAACCCTCATACATGACTAACAGTTTAGTGATCTAGACGCTTTCAATATTTTGCACATTGTTTAACAGTTGTCTTAACAAATATAAATTTTTATCTTCATGCAACTTGGATAATGATAATTAACACATAAATAATAGGATGAGATTATGGCATATGAAGAAGAATGTAGCGATGAAGAATTGGAAAAAAAGAACATTCCAGATGTAGAAGATTTGTCGGTATTCTTATGTCCCTAATATTGTTTTATTACTACTATAAGTTACTATACACATGTACTTTCTTCTAACTTCTCATATTAGGGCAGTTAAATGTACATAAAACATTCAAATGAATGTATCAAAAACTGTCATACATTCAACATACAAACATTTTCATAAACATAAAGGTTGTAGTTCATGATTAACATCATGCATATTTATGTTTTTAATGCTATAAAATCACTTGTGCATCACATATGACATCGTTTGTTTGTACTGATATATTTATATATTCATATGCATCCATTACAGATAGAAATTTCTTATCACAGATGTAAAACTTCATCAGAAACTTTTACATTATACATTGAATAAATGTTAATACACGATTATTGTTATTTAATATAGAATGTGAATCTAACCGCTAAAGAAGATGTTACTGAAGTGAATTTGAAAAATCAGGAATCTACTGATGTGACAGATGTTCAGGTATTTGTTTTTTTGCTTAACACTTATTTTTTTTTACACAAAAATATCGATCTACGTGTTCGACTTTGTAAAAGTACGTATTGGGACTTTATGTTATTTCTCTGGTGCATATCAAAATTTTTCTGTGAATTTAAACCAACTGAAATGTATTGATTTTTTTCTCTACTGCATATCAATTTTTCTAATATTGATGCTGTCATGATTTGTAGCATAAATGTTGTAAGCATTAATATAGTTACACATTCAGATATTCTATGTATACATTACAAATCTTTGTGTTCACGTAGGATGAAGTTGGTGGGACAATAACTGATTTAATACAAGCAATTGTAGATACAATTTTATTTGATTTGTCAACACCTTCAACTACAAAGACATTGGATGTTGCTGCTTCAAATAAAATGACCGAAAGACACTGGGACCTTCCAGACAGTCAGATTTCACCTAACATTCCTGATGCTCAGAGTCGGGAGCTTTAAGCTTCAAAAGCAAAAGAACCTGCCAAACGAGAAAGAAAGAAGTCCAGGGTTTTAAGGTCACCATACATTTCAAAGTATGGTTCTATCTCTAAGGATGCGGTTGATTTCGATGAAGAGGAGAAACTGAAGTATGTTTTTGATGGGTACACCATCAACCAAGATTTGCCTAACGAATTGATGATTGATTACTCCCAGTGGATTGTTGTAGGATTGTTGAAAACTCATTCTGCCAAGTAAAAAATTTGGTATTATATTTTTGCCTAAAAATACTATGCCATCTTAAACTAAACGGTTACTGTTATGTGTAATCAATGATTATTTTTCAGGAAAGAGACGGACAACCACTATCGAGTAAATGCTTCTCGGTTAGGTTACAGACAATTAGACTTTGTCGTTGCATACCCACAGTCAAAGAATTGATTCTACTTGATGTCCGAACGCAAGACATGCTGGAACGATGAGGTAACTTAATCTAAATATTATTCATATCATAAGTTCTTTTGCTGATACTTAATATTTTACAATACCATAACATATCAGACATGTAAACATATGTATAATAACATTTCATACATGTTAGCCAATGTATAAAAACATATCATACATGCAGTATTTTTCATTATCATTTGTTCAACTTTAACAAACATGTCATGTATAAAAACATGTAACTCCAGCATAGCTGTATATCATACATCTAATCAACAAGTAAGGTCGAAGCTACTGATTTCTTTCAATCATTTTTACTATTTTATCCTGTTTTCATTTGTAGCATTTAGATGTGATCTTCTACCACTTGAGAAAGAAATCAAAGATTCAGCTGGGTGATAATTATAGATATACGACGACAAGCTGCTTCTTAAAAATATATGTTGAGAAGACACATACTCGATATTATCCAGCGAAACCGGCAGTTGACCTATCCACGCAACAAGACTATGCAGAATCAATTGTGGTGGCTAAGAATGAAGATGCTATTGCTAATTTAATTCAGGGATTTTGTATGTCTACCTGATTACAATGGTATATGGTTGATGAGGCATATGTTCCAATTAACTGTGGTAAAGAATTTCATTGGGTATTGACTGCGATTGTATTGAAGGAAAGATTGATACGTGTGTATGACTCACTGTCAAGTAAAAGAAAAAAAGAACCTCCAATTAAAATACAAAAGCTTGCAGTTATGCTTCCAACTTACTTGTCAGACAATGACTTTTATGATAAGACCGAGCGAACTAACTGGTCATCACTTGAAGCGTACAAAGGGAAGATTACTCAGCAAACTGGTCTTGTAAATGAAATCTCATTTGAGGTTGACTACGTAGAAAATATCCCACAATAAGCGTCTGATAGTTTGTAAGTAAATTACAGTTTATTTTTCATGTATAATAATGTTATAATTGATTTACTGATTATTATTTCATTTTTTTTAAATCAGGGACTGTGGTGTATTTGTGTGTGCCTATGCAGAAATAATAAGCGAAGGACTACAAGTTCATTCATGTGGATTTGATGCTGCAAGTCAACGTGCACGCTATGCTTCCTTACTGTGGCATTACGGAGTGGAAAAGGCAAATGAAGGGTACACGAGTGATAATGGAGATCTGCCTCGACCAAGGAAAAGTGTAATCGAAGAAATTGAAGCAAATGCAATTGTTACTTTAGAGTAGCAATATTTTCTAATTGTTGGCATTGAAAGAACTATTTCTTATTTTGGTGTTTAATGTTACACATTTCCAGGAATACTTTCTTATGGTTAATGAACATTTTATGGATGTCTTTTTTTTTTTTTAAAACAATTGACTTGCAGTTTCTAACAAAATACTGTAATGATACAAACTTTTCCTTGGTCGAATTTGTGTTTGGCTTATATTATTTTTTACGACGTGTACAAACAAAAATAATAATATACTGACATTGCATTTGAACACATAATATTTTTACTGTCGCGTAAATTTTCGTATAAGGTAAAACTACATTACACTAATAATTAATACGTTAAATATATGTTACACATAACTTAATGTGTTGTCACACTTTATATTTTCTTAAATAAAATTTTCAAACATAGTTTACCAGAATCCCTTTTATAAAGTATTACACAATTTCAAACAATGATACATATGTATAATCTACTTTATACATTCGTAAATGAACAAAATCATACTTTATATAAACGTATAGCGTGTAACAATTAATATTCATTAAAATGACATTTTTTCCTGTGAAAGATAATACACCAACACAACGCATGACGCTAAATCATACATTTCTTACTCAGTAAATACTAACGTATAATAGTTCATATTGATTATGTTTCAACTATTTTTTAAGTGAATGTTATATTTTTTAGGCAACATAATACATATACCAATCAGTTGTAAATTACAGTGATATGGTTACGAAATATGATAAATGAAAAATTACACAATCTATTCTAATACTATTAAACATTAAATGAACAAGTGAAACTCAAATAGCAACCAAAAAATTTATAATTAATTGTTCCAGCATTCTAAAAAAATCTAACTAAAATGATTATACTACTAAAATCAAACAAATCATCAATATGTAGAAAAATATATTATCTTCATCATAATTCCTTTGGAAAGAAACCGCAAGTCCTACGGTTGTGACCGGCTCTTCCGCATTTACCGCAGCGGTTTGAATTTGAAGACAATGATTCACTTGATTTCAGATGCCTTCCTTTTTTTTGTCCTACCAGGAGGTCTTCGATATTTGGGCGGCAAAACTTCTTTATCATCAACAAAACATGAAACATTCCAATCCTTCTTGTTTGGCATTGAAACTATCGGGAGTTCATATGTCTTCACTATGGTTTGTGGCCTATACAATTCAGAGCAATAACGACCATAATCCTTTACATCCATATTTTTACTTTTTAATACGGAAATTCCATGTGGATAAGGTATTTCATCAATTTGATATCGGCCACAATTGCGCGTGCCACGCTCAATATCTACAATGTACCTCCGTCCCGAATCATAAACATAATAAAGATAACTCCCTACGGGTTTAATCTGTTAC
Source organism: Capsicum pubescens (assembly GCA_030864215.1). Taxonomy (NCBI): domain Eukaryota; kingdom Viridiplantae; phylum Streptophyta; class Magnoliopsida; order Solanales; family Solanaceae; genus Capsicum; species Capsicum pubescens. The sequence continues at coordinate 72,970,445 of CM061545.1, forward strand.
CAAAAGGCATAATATGTTTCAGATGTAAAAATATTAATATACACTCAATGTAAAATAAAGTTTCTGTTCCATAATTATTCTAACACATACTGTCATCCGCAAAGCTTTCACACCATTATGAGTTAGAATTTCTTCAAATCTTCTGCCAAGAGTTGTATTTGTGTACGATGCAATTTCGTTGTTCTTACAATTCCATGCAGCAAATAAGATTCTAACTTCTTCTAGGAAACCTAAAATAAGAAATTTTCTAGACTCAACCAAACAACCATTAATACATTCGGCTATATTTGAAGTCATCATTCTACCTCTATTTACAGGAGAGTGACACCAAGCCCATTTTTCATACCCAGCTTCCTCCAGATATTCCTTAACTCTTTGATCAACCTTAGCAACCTTTGACATAATATATTCAAAATCTTCTTTTTTTATAAGATTTAGCCATGAAATAATAAAGGTCACTAAGTCTATCTTTGTTTTTCCTAAAATAGGTGCAAATATTTTTTCATAAATGTCATACAAGCTAGATGAGGGACATTAGGATAAACAATGCTTACACCTTTTATGATACTTTCATTTCTGTCTGAAACAACACACATGTTGTCTCTTTCACCAAATGTCTCTCTAAACTTTTGAAAAAAAAAAAATCCACGCGTTGTCATTCTCCAAATCAACAACACCGTAAGCTAATGGCAGAATACAACCTACATATAAATTAAAAAAGTCAATCATTTTTTTTAAAAAAAGTCAACTATAAAGATGGTAATTTTAGCATATGTATGATTCATTATACATAAAACATCAATGTATAAGATAATATAATATATAGTAAACAACAAAACAATAAAAGCGTACAAAACAAAAAAACTTAACGCACAATACCTGTACCATCTAATGTGCTTGTCGATACAAATATTCCTTCATATGGACCGCTTAAATGTGCCTCGTCAACAACTACAACAGGTCAACAAAATTTAAAACCCCTAATCATTGGACGCAATGCAATAAACAAGTATTTAAACTCGTTATCTACTGCCTTATGCATCCAAATGTGCGATTGAGGATACACTTGGTTCAGCATATATATATAACGGGGCATTTTTCTATATCCATCTGCTGGTCCACCTCTAAGCATCGCAATCGCCTTCTCTTTTGCGCGCCATGCTTTCATATAGTTAATGTCGACTCCGTAAACAACCTTCATCTCTTCGATAATGTCCGCGGGGGTGTGTATTCTTTTATGATTGATTAATTTTGGAGCAGTAAATTCACTCACAAAATTACTTGTCGCAACCACATTATTCAGCACTCGGTCCCTAAGATTGCAACTATGCTCCGAAACAAATGTTTTAATCACAAACAATTCTGATTCATTCATACAAGAGGCCTTCATGACCCACTTGCAATCTTCGTTACGACAAATCAGTACATAGCTGCATCATAATATAAACACTTAGTCATTGTGTTAAATAAAAGTATTAGTCTTGAAAATAGAAAGAAAATAAATTTATTCCAGCAACTGCCCAGTTATATTATACATATCTCTGAATGTATAATATACTTTATACATATCTCTGAATGTATAATATACTTTATACATATGTTTTTTAAATAAAAAAACAGTTCATAAAACACATTAATCAAAGAATTAAATTTCAGAAAGTATGTATTCATGTTATCAATACATATCTGCATCAACAAATAAAAACTTAATCAATGTATAAAACAGAAATATTAAAAATTAAAATAGTAAGAACAAAAAAAACAAAAACTTTCACTGCCCCAGTTATATTATACATATCTCTGAATGTATAATTAAAATTATACATTCAAAATTATTACTTAAAAAAACAGTAATAACAGACAAACGAATTCACAATCTTTTAAACCAATGCATCATACATTTTTTTGCCTGACACGATTTAATTATACATTACCCAACACATAAAATATCACATTATACATTCGTATATTAGCATTACATATCAACAGTTAACAAAAATACACAACATAAATTTCTTAACATAAAAAAAATCAATATGATATAAGATCAGGACATACAATTGATATCATACCTTTTTTTGTTGGATCGTTTCGCTTTTGTGTTGAATCCATTCGCTATTGCGTGTCTTGCCATTACTGAAACAAGAGTTTCCTTATCCTTGTATATCTGACTCACCATTATTTCAGTGTTCTTGCAATCAGTAATGAAGTTTTTAACTTTCATTTCAGGCACATATAGTGTATACTGATTATCCATTTCAACAACTGTTAACGCAACCGAATCATATTCACTACCCTCAATACACATTAAAGAACCAGTTGCTTTATCAAACTCTATTTCACTATTGGCTTTGTCGCAAGTTGAAATACAAAGCGAAAAATTAACCAAACCAGCAAGTTGTTTCTTTAACTCAACGTAAACCCTCACTCCATTGTCGTTTCTTATTACAATTGGAGAAGAGTTTCCTTCAACCACATATTTCACTTCAATTTTTTTACGCACTTCGTCTATATCCAACTCCATGGCGATCGAGAAATCAATTTCAAGAAATTAATACTTTCCGAAACAATTATTGCGTCACTTTTGTATGACTTATAACTAGTTTCTGACTCCCAAATTTCAGAATGTCGGAACAATATTGGGATATTCAAGTTGCTTTTTGAACTTTTGAAGAACGTATGTAGAAGAATTTTTTTGTTTTTTGGAATTTTTTTAGAAGAAATTTTTTGCAGCAATAGAGCTTTTTTTCTTTTCAGATCTTCAATCAAATATTAGACAAAATAAAATTTGACTTGTTTTGAAATTCAAATTTCAGTTACTAGTTTTATCCATAAATGAGTTAATGTTAGCTAATTATTGTCATTAATTAAGGAACGGTGATATAATTACTGATTTCAATTACCTTAAATTTAGGAATAATTGTTTCATTATACATTCCACTAATGTATAATGTTTGGCCGAATGTATGAGTATGTTTGTCAAAATTTGGGAGAGAGAAAATAAGAGGGGATTTTGTGTAATTACTTTCTTAAGCTAGGGGATTTATGTTGTTTACACTTTTAAATTAGGATGGAATAATCATTTGGGGGTAAAATAAATAAAAATAGGTAAATGATTAGGATCGCGACACGTGACATCGTTAGTGAGAAGAGTATATATGAACCAAATCATTAATGGCAAGGGTATATTTATACTCAAAGTATGACAAAGAATATATATGTATCATTTATTAAAGTTAAATGATATATTTGTACCTTTTCCGTTTTATTCATTAACGGTGAATCTTACAACTTTAATTATTGTCTATTATGTTAATTAGCGTAGTTGAAAAATAGTATTGATCCTTTTTCAAAATTTTAACATTTCTCCTTTAAAATTCATTTAAAATTTGTTTTTGTTTTTTTTACTTTTTCTCTTTTCTTTTGCTTTCCTCGATGAGATTTCGTGGAGGATTAGAACCTGTATAATCGAGGGTCGGTGACTGACTGATATTTCTCATAGCCATTTCGTTACAGCATTTATTTTTCTTATTGCTGATCTTTTCCGCATATATCCTTCAATATATACTCACCTAAGCAAATCTTACATCACGAATCAACCCAAATACACAAATATACATAAGTTTGGTACACTTTCTCCTTTAAATTTACATAAACTAAGAACCCAAATAACTTATTTCTCGAAAAGAAAATCAATCAATGTAAAGAAGTCACATTAGGTTCATCCACCACAAAAGTTGGTCAACAACACTTATCACTGTAGTCATAATTATCTTGGCTTTAATACTGCTTTTCATACTAATTAACTTTTCTCTTTCAGTCCCAATTACTCTACTAGACCTAAATCTTCAAATTCTTATTCAAAATCAAATATGTTTGGTACAAAAGCTGAAATCTTGCATGATTTTTCTCGATTTCCTTACTTAATTTCGGGTAATATAAACAACATCCCATAAGGATCAAAAGGATGCTTCGATAATGTACCATCCTAAGAATTACTACTCCATTTCATGTTACTTGTTCACTTTTTCTTTACACATAATATAAACGAAGTCATAAATAAAAAATTACTTTTACTAGTTTAATCTTAATTTCTTTTTAATACATTGTGTATTTTATCCATCAATATCAAGGCTAACAATGGATAAACTTTCTTGAAACTTTATACTCCTTCGTTTCTAAACATTTACCACATTTATTTGTATGTTTCTTGAGAAAAATATTAATTTGAGGGTAATTTGACTAAATTACCTTATTTATTGCTCATTTTTGTTTAATATTTTTCTCGTTTGCATCATATTAGTATCTCTTCATATTTATAACTGAGGATAAAAGTGTAAGCAAACAACTAATCTCAGAAAGTCACTTAACTTTGAACTTTACTCAAAAAGTCACTCAACTTTAGATATTTTACTTAGAAAGTCACCCAATCCATTTTATTATTATTTTAACTAATTTTCACTTATGTGAATTTTTTTTTAATAATAAAATTCTGAAAAATACAAAATATCTATTTAATGACCCTTTTTCCCTTTCTTTTATTCATTAAAGAGTAAAACATTTGGCACTTCATTCTGGTGAAATTTGTTGAAGGGAGCAGAACTTTTTTTGATGTCTGACTAAAATGAAATGATTGAAAATCAGAAAAATACCTACGACATGAAAAATATCATATTACTAAAATTCAATTGTTAAAATTTTTTTTTTAGATAAAGTGGAATTTCCTAAATGAAAAGGAATTTTGATTAATTCAAAATGAAAGTCTCTCTTAATAAAAAAAACATCTCTATTTTTCATCAATCTGAAATATAGGTAATATTTGAAAGAAAATATCTCTATTTGAACTGTAAATAGAATTGGCAATCACAGATAAATCATAACTAAGAAAAAACAGCTCCAAAGTAGGGGCTGAACTTGCTTAATCAGACGAGTCTAGATTCTGATTAGAGGGGAAGTAGGATCTTTAGTTTTACTAAATGTAGTTGGTAAATTGTCAAACTCTCTTTTGTCTATCAAATGATGTAAAACTATTTAGAAACCTAATGTCATTTTATCTAAGTGGATATAACTCAGGAAATGTAAACTTGAGAAGTGAAGCCAACATATGCAGTCAAGTGCCTTTGAATTCAAGAAATATAAGCCTAAGATTGAATTGCTTATACCTAAATGATCCTATAGTTTTAGTTGCATTATGTAGCATGCAAACCCCAATGAGACAACATTTTGCATGTACGATTCATTTTGTTGGATGCTAAAAACAATAATATGAGGACTCAAAAGTATTTACATTCCCTCTTTAATTTAACACTTGTTTGTAGATGGAAAATCATGAGTGAAGCTGGTAAAAGTGACCACGGTAGACCTAAAATTACATGGAAGAAAATTATCTTGAAAGATCTACAATTTCTTTGAATTCATGCAGACCTAGTGAAAAATAGAGCAAAATAAAAGAGAAAAATCTATATAAGCGGCAACAATTAGTTGAGAATAGCTTTTAGTCATATTAGTATGTTTATGTTCCTATGCTTTCGAAGAGTCCTAATCTAATCATTTTGCCAACTTGAAATTTCCAACTAACATGTACCTAATCTAATAAGTAAAAATATATGATGTGTGAACACAATTTAAGAATAAAAATGTAACTAAAGAATAATGGACACAATAGCTAAAAATTCTCTATCCAGAAAGTAACTACAGATCATATGAACTATTGAAATACTGTAGGCTCTTAAGCATTTAAATGTAGGTATCAAATGAAAGAAAGGAGAATGAAAGAAAGGGTAAAAGGATTATTAAATGAATATTTTATATTTTTCAGAATTTTGTTATTAAAAAAAAAATCACATAAGAAAAGATTAATTAGTTAAAAATAAAATAAAATAAGTTAGGTGACTTTCTGAGTAAAACATCTAAAGTTGAGTGACTTTTTAAGTAAAATTCAAAGTTAAATCACTTTCTGGGATATAAGTCCAAAGTTGAGTGACCGTGTAAGTTATTAACTCTTTCATATAGATTTTGAATATCCAAACTTTAATTTTAAAATATTAAATAAATCTAATCTAATCTAATTTCGCTTTGAAAATTAGTCAAATTGACTCACGAAGAACGAAACATATAAATAAAAAGGAATGGATAGAGTAATATTTATACTTTGAAAAAGAAGTAATTTAAAGGCAAAAATGGGAAAAGTTAAATTAAATCTATCTTAATTTTGTAAACTGACAAACAATTGAGACAAATCATTTAATAATATGGAAGAATTTGTTGCATCTTTTTTAGAACTTAGAAGGACTCACACAGTGAGAGATTAGAGTTGGCGAAATATGTTAAGTCACAGATTATTCTTAGGGAGTTTTTGAGAATTTTAAATTATCGGTAAATCAGATTTTTGGTATTTATAAAGGGCCTATTAAGTTAGCTTTCACTAGCGGTTTTCATGCAATTAAAAATTTTGATGCGGTAATTTTAGTTTATGATTTTTGAAAATATTATATTATTATCATATTAAATTAATTCGGCGCTGTTTAGTATTTTAAACTTAGTTCCAATGAAGTACGATATGATTTATTGATAATCGTAGTTGTTCGATTTCAACTTACATATAATAAAGAATTATGACTTTGATTTTTCTGAAAATATTATATTATTATCATATTAAATTAATTCAGTGCAGTTTAGTATTTTGAAGGGGAGCCTTGGAGTAACTGGTAAAGTTACCTTCATGTGATCAGGAGGTCACGGGTTCAAGCCTTGAAAACAGCCTCTGGCAGAAATGCAAGGTAAGGTTGCGTACGATACACCCTTTTGGTGGGGCCCTTCCCCAAACACCGCGCTTAGCGGTAACTTTAGTTCACCGGAATGCCCTTTTTAGTGCAGTTTAGTATTTTAAGCTTAGTTCCAATGAAGTACGATATGATTTATTGATTACCATAGTTATTCGATTTTAACTTACATATAATAAAAATTTATGACTTTTATTTTTCAAAAATGATAAACTCTCTTTTAAATTAAAGGAGAAAGTACATGTTATCCGAGCATCCCCTCTCACTAAATTTACTTGATTAGTGAATATAGAAAATTTGATTAGGACATTTTTTATGCCAAAAGATAACGGAAGGCAAAGGTCCAATTTCTACTCTATTTCTGCTGGTTGAGGGATGGTTTTGGCCATTTTCATTCAACAATATGAAAAGAATATGGAAGTATATAATAAGTGTGAGTCATACTCTGCAAAAGAGCACGTTGATTGGTTTGAAGGTGGATCTCTCATGTGAGAGATCTGCAATCGAATCAAATTCTTTTCTGCCACTCAATCATGAGTTTATCGCATGAGACTTACCTAGTGCGGTATGCATCTCTTGTATGATTTGCAAAAAAAAAAGTGTGAGTTATATTTTTATTAAAAGAAAAAGAAATAACATAAATTGCTACCATTCGAGTACCGAGTACTGATTATTACCAATACGAAATCAATAATGGATTGCCTTTATTATCGTATTTTTGATCAAACTTCTAAAATTAGCTTATTTGAAGAAATGTTTTTTTTCATAAGTGTTTTTTTAATGTACTTTTGATGAGAAACAATTTGTATTTGATCAATAAATTATAGAAATATTTTTTAAAATCAATTATTAGTGTTTGGCCAAACTTTTAGAACTTCTATATTTTTTCAAAAGTGCATTTACGGAAAACTACTTTTTAGCTTATGAAAAAACTATTTAGGGCCCGTTTGGGATTGCTGTTGCAAAACTGCTTATTTGAGAAGCACTTTTATAAAATGACTTTTCAAAAAAGTGCTTTTAAAAAAAAGCAGTTTGTGTTTGGTAAATTCATTCGAAAAGTGTTTTTGATAATCAAATTATGTTTGGATAATCTTTTTCAAGAAGTGCTTTTTTGAGACAAATGACCAAAAAGGACATCTATCAATAGACTTTTATTACTAAAATCAATTTATAGAGAAAAATTATTTTAAATATCTATTATAATATTTTTAATTAATTTTTTTATTTAATTAAAAAGCACGTACTCTAGAATTTTCAATCAATACTTATATACATAAATAAATTTAAAAAATTAAATGGTGATATATTACTTAAATAATTTAAATATTACTTAAAACATCAAACAAAAATGAATATAAAAGTTATTTCATAAATTAAATCACTACATATGGAAAAATTAACGACAAAAATAATTGACCCTTTATACATCACAAAAATTCTCAACGATTTCATCCCTAATTTTATCACGCAATGTCTCCATACTTGTAGAACATCTGTCTTGTATTTCTGAAGGTATACCAAAAGGCTGGTCTGCTTCTTCGATCTCTGTGATGATGTCTTTGTTAGCATAATAGTTAAAATCTTTATCAGTAGTAGAGTGTTGTCGTATGAAATTATGTATAGCCATAGTAGTTATAACAAGATGAACTTGAGTTTCGAATTTAAAAGATGGCATTGAACGTAGGAGAGCAAATCTATTTTTCCAAACTCCAAATGTTCTTTCAATTGTACATCTCAAACTGGAGTGAAAGAAATTGAAAGTCTCATTTGAATTTCTGAAGTTAGAATTACGTCTGAAATCAGGGAGATGATAATGTTCCCCTTTATATGGTCCTAAATAACCAATCATTGTTGGATAACCCAAGTCCACTAAATAATATTTATCTACATCAATATAAGAAAAATTAATTAATTAATATAAAAATAATACAATTTATAAAATAATATAAAATATAATATTAAATTCACTAATCTGGTGGTGGATGAGGAAAATTAAGATCTGATCTTTTAAGCGCTTGATCAAATATCCTAGCATCATGTGCAGTACCTTCCCATCCAGGCCATACAAATGTGAAACACTTGTCCCAATCACATACTGGCATAACATTTTGAGAAGTGAAACCTTTTCTACCAATGTATTTAATAATATCCTTCGAAGGGACAATACACGATACATGTGTTCCATCTATAGCTCCAATGCAATTTTTAAAATATGGACAATACCTTTTATCTTCTTTTAGTTTAGGATGTATATCATAAAATGTTGAATCTTTTGGTTTAATAATGTCCATAGCCAATTTCAAACATGCATATAAAACATGATGAAAATGTCTACTAACAGTTTCTCCTAAATGTTGAAACCTTTCCTGGATCATTCGATTTCCAACACCATAACCTACTACCATTAAAAACATAGCAACCATCTCCTCGATGGTCATATTTCTTGTTGCTTTTAAGCCATGTTGTTCATTTAAAGTCTTGTAAAACTAAAGAAAAATATGTTTTTCCATTCTAAGCATTTCGTAACATCGTCGATCATGTCCTTCAAGTACTTCTTTAATGAAATAAAAACCTGTATGAAGAGAATTTCTGCATGGAAACTTTAAGCAAAACTTCATGAAATATTTTGTTGCTAAAGTGATGCTGGAAATTGCCGCATCAAAGACAATATTATTATCATTATTTCTCTTATTTTTAATTAAAACTTCTTCATCAGACACATCATCATCAGACGCATTACAATTATTTCTAGCCAATGACATATATGTAAAAAAAATATTAAATTTAATAATATAAAATTAATAATTTATTGCTCATAGAATCATAGTGTAAATTATTCAAATATAAAACTAAATAACTTGAATAAACAAACTTTTATAGCTAAAAAAAACTCAATTAAAAGAAAAAAATATCATATATTTTAAAAGCAAATCATAATAAATAACATCATAAATCTAATTCCTATGAAGCATGGTCTTCCTTTCTAACCATTGCAATTGCAATTCTGCATTTTTTTGTGCTAAAATATTTCTCTCATTGATTGTTTGACAAGTAAATCACTTGTTTTCCACCATAAATCACTACCAACAATCATACCAGGCAAATTACGAACTATAGTCATTGCATTTTTAATATTAAATAAACTTTCTTTCGACTCCGTTGAAGTGTGTGATTCAATGGTGTCGGCAATTCTCTACATTGATGAACTAATTTTCTGTCTAGGATTTTTTTTTTCATTTCTTTTGATACTTTTCTTTTTCTTCTAGTATCACTCTCACTGTTACTTTTTTTTTCTGTTTCAATTAATTCTTCTACACCATCAAAAGTTATATATTCTTCATTATTTATTGGAGTATCAAACTCAAATGGTTGCTCAGATTGAAATCATCTACTCCCTTGTATACCATTTGGTAAAACTCAAGATGATGGTGCCCACACATGTTCGCCAGTAGCAACAATATCCTTAAAACATATCTCCATTTGAGTTAGATATTGTAAGCCTTTTTCTTTAAATTTCTCTACATCTGAATTTTCCTATAATAATGAGATGAAATAAGATATGTTATTAGTGACCAAAATAACAAAATAACTTCTCAAGTTTAATTGAATAATATGTTTTTAGAAGTACCTTTATTTTTTTAGATCCCACCATTCGACACTCGCTTGAATGATTTTCTTCTAGCTATCCCATCCTAAACCAGTTTCCTTTCCAATGAAAGTGTCCCATTCTTTTCAAGTGTTTTTAAGATTATCCCATTTATTATTTAATTTGACTTTATCATATTTTTTTTCGATTCTAGCATTGAGTCTTGTCACCAAATTAGTCCATCCAATTTTGTTGAAGTGATTACCAGGACGATTTCCAGCAATAACTTCATCCACACATAAATTTAAAAATAACTCTACGTTTATTGTACTCCATTTAGCCTTCTCAACATTATTCATTGTCTATGCATTAGAGATATATGATTAATAATAATAACATTACACAAAATAGTGAAATAAAAATATTATTGTCAAAATAAAAACTTAACAAAATCAAAGAATTTCACAGACAACGATATTATCACATATGCTATTATAGGTATGCACATAAAAAATTTAATTATATCATGATAATTATTAAAAAAACATACCTTCAAATGAGAAAGCAATTTTGATTCAAAAAATAACTTTTTTTTTTTGGTAAGCACGAATTGATTCAATTAACTTAAATTAGGAGTTTACAGTGGTAGGAGGGGCTAAGATGGCCCTTGAGTTTGTAGTAGTAGTTACAGTCATAGAAATTAAATTAGTACATGCCACAACTATCCTAGGGAAAGTAGTTCCTAGTATGTCTGCATTCAGCTCTTGGTTTGCATAAGAGGAACTATCAAAATTTGTGGCTCGTCAAAACTTGCATTCTTTGCCCCTTCCTTTGCTAAAGCATCTGCAACTCTGTTTTGCTCCCTGTAGATGTGCCTAAGCTCCGGAGTCCCCAGCTGTAGCATCAGTGACCTGCACTCAGAGATTATGTTAGCATGTGGTGTGTGTTGGTGTGTAATGCTCTTTAGGGACAATAAAGAGTCAGTTTCAATAACAAAGGTGTCAGTTTCAATAGAGATGACTTTATATTTTGGAGAGCAGTAAAATATATGTATATATGAGAAATATTATCTGTATTTATAGATGAAGGAGAAGGTGTGCAATATGCTAAACTCGTTGAATGAATAGAAGGTTTAAAGAAAAGGTCAAATAAATATTTAATTAGAATCTATCTTCTTTTTGTTACCTTATTTTTTGGATTCATTTTACTTTTTCAAATTCACTAAAATTTAGCAGACACTATATTCATGTTTACAAATATCTAAATGAGATAATATTTGTTATTTTTGGTCTTTTCTTTTAGATATGTCTTTACCATTTCAATTCTAAAATTAAGTATCCAAATTCATATATGTATACTACCTGATGACAAATATTTAAAATAAAATTCTATCTATTATTTGTTATCTTTTTTTAATATATTTTTACGGTGTCAAAATTTACTACGAATAAGCAGTCATCATATATATATATATATATACATACATACTATATTTTAACAAATATGTCACTTTTCATGAATTATTTATTGAAAATTAAATATTCGGAAAAAAATTTATATGTGATGTCAAAGTACAATCTTGTAACGTGATTCATTTGTCAATTATTATCATTAATAATAATAAAATAAATTATATATTCTTTAGTCATCATCATCAATGATATTTTCAAATTTATTTAAAGAAAATGAGTGAAAATAAAATAAAAATATATAAATCATAAAGAATTATAATTTAAATATGAAATGTAAAATTTTAAAAATCAAACGTTAATCAAACTTGTAAGATATGTTAATATATATATATATATATATATATATATATATATATATATATATATTTATATTTTTGTGTGATAGGGATAATTCTGTCATAAAAAAATAATTTTCTGCTTCTGCTTCTGCTTTTTTTGAGAAACAGAAATTTTTTGCTTCTTCTCAGAAGCAAAAAAACTGCTTCTGCTTATTTTTAAAAACACTTTTGAAAGTTTACCAACCACTCTCTTTTTTAAAAAGAAATATTTTTTCTTCAAAATAAGTGCTTATTTTGGGAAATAAGCAATCCCAAACATGCTATTATTCTACTCTTCAAAAGTATTTATTTTCTTTCATAAGCTTGATCAAACATCACAATTTTTTAAAATAAATATTCTTGAGAAAACGATAAACACCTTTGATGAAAAATAAGTTTGATCAAACATGCCATTAGTCTAAGCTTTTAAATTAATAGTAACTAATCGATTTAAAAGTTTGAGCCTAAAATGGCAATTAAGTAATTCACCTAAAGTCCTTAACCTTCATAATCGTGTCAACAATCCTTGTAATCTACATGTGAAGGCTTCTTTCTTTCTTTCTCTTTTTGTAAGAGACTAGAATTCAAATATTCAAAAATATGAAATATTCAAAAATCATATTTTGTGTTAATTTTTTTTTTTGTCCAGAGAGATAGTGAGATACTGTCGTACGTTGGGTTAACATAGAGGTCCAATTTGCTAAAAATGCAAACTCGAAAGGACCACAGGAAAAAGGTTGCCATCTCTTGTCCCTGGAAGATTCATACATCAACATCACTTGAGAAAGAGGTTGTTGGAGTGACATAGTGTTTTTTATTTTTGTTGTGGGGTTACTATAACATTAGCATAACCGTTTTATTCCATTAGGGGTGATGGTGGAAGAGAGAATGATGTGTACTTTGTCTTATTTTTGTCTTTTAAAATTAGAGATACTTTTTTATAATAGGTCTTCGATTTAAATATGTTTGCCGATAATAATGTAGATGAGCAGAAGCAATACCAAAATAATATGACAACTGAACACAAGAAATAACTGAAGTAATAAAATTGAAGATTAACACATATAATAATTAATTCTTATGCTATCGTTTGAGTGTCATAATCTAATTCAATTAAAGCGATCTTAATTGAAAGATATGCGTAATCATGTCTAAAAATTTCAAAGCTCAGCCCTACTTTTCCTGTGATTTTAATCGTTAGAAGTTATGTCCAAAAAATTGAAATTGACATTCTTCCTCTACTTCTTCTCATATACTTCCTTCGTTTTATTTTATTTGACTATTATTGACTTGAACACTTCTTAGTAAAATTTCAATTAGAAGTGTATTTTACTAAATTAATCTTGTTATTGATGCTTTGAATCTCTAAATTTGACTAAAATATACTCTTAATTTTATAAATTGGACAAGTAAATTAAAACAACTATTTTTAAATTAGGTCCAATTAGTAAAGAGAAATGGAGGGAGTATATGTGATATATTGTCTATACTCCATTCGTCCATATTTATTTATCCACTTTTTTACTGGCATAAAGATTAAGAAACAATAAGTGATAGGGGTAATTTTATCATATTACCATTCGAATATACTAATAAATTTAATTCTCTGATAGATGCATTAAATAATAAATCGTATTTAATGCTAACAGTAACATGAATACAAATAAGTAAATTATCTATTTATCTTATAAATTAGATGAGTATTATTGAACACCTCAAAATAAAAATATAGACAAGTAAGAATAGACGGAAAAAGTATCTCCCAAGTCATAATAATGGAACCACAAATGGGATAATAAATACTAGTAAGTAGTATTTCTTCTTTTAGAAAACAAAACACATTTCTAGACGAACATTAATTTCTCTTATGACCAAAGTCTTCAAACACACACGTTGCAATTTGTTGGAGAAAGTAAAGACACTTAGTTGAGAAAGCCATTGATCATTTCAAATTTAAGGACATTTTTCTTAGTTTGCCATCTTATACTTCCGTACGTACTTTTTATTTGTAGTATACATCTTGTCCCAGAAAGTCATTCATTTCATATTTGCAGAGTATTTAGGAAAGAAATTATCTATTTATAATTGTTTTTAAATTTTTGAAAAAAAGAAAAAGAAAAGAAAGGCATGGTCTTCATCCTTTGCCTTGGCTTGCAAGTTAGGCTACCTGAGCAGTATCGACAACCATTATTCTAGCAACTACTTTTGTGGAAAATAATGATTTATAATCTTCTTATTCTATTCAGTTTCTTTGGCTGGAAGATGTAAGTAGCACACACTGAGGATAAAATTTTAAAAGTTGTTTGCGATGGTTTGGACATGTACCAATAGATGCACAGATTCATAGATGAAATTATGGTAAGTGAAGGTGTTAAAAGGGCAGACCTAAATTTAGGTCAACGGAAATCGTCTCAAAAGACCTCCAAATATTTGGTATCAATACAGACTAAACTAAAGATAGGACACAACAAAAGAAAAAAAACTCTATATTGGTGATAACTACTGGTTGAGAATAAACTTTAGATTCCTATCAATTTTTTATTATTAGTAATATTATTTATATATTTTAAATCATATTATGCAGTTTTATGTTATTATTATTATGATGATGTGTTATGAGTTTAAATGAAAAAATAAAGATTAATATAGTCAATTCCAACTTATTTGATATCGATGCATAGGTATTGTTATTTTATTATTTGGTCAAGTTTTTCTTTAGATTTTTGAAGTCTATCGAATTATCTTCTCTAAGAAAAATTATGTTTAAATCAAATAGTCTAACCACTAGGATTGAAGAAGTCCATACATCAGAGGCATATTCAGGATTTCAAGAGGTTAGGTGCATTATTATAAGAATACTTTGAGCATGGGTTCATACATCTACATTTGAATATTTTTAGAAAAATATAACTCTACTTTAAGGGTGTCAAACGGGCCGGGCTGACCCGGCCCAGCCCGGTCCACTTACAAAATCGGCCCGATTTGACCTGACCCAATAAGCCCCAGGGATTTCGGGTTCCGGATCCTGGGCCAGTTATTTTATTGATTTGGGCCCGGTTAACCCGGCCCGGACCAAGCCCGGTTAGGGCCGGCCGATTAATCGGCCCGGCCCGACTAAGTTTTTTTCTTTTTTTTTTGAAATTGGATTTAACTATAACTTAGTTTTAATATATTATTAATTTACTATCAAGTATTATTAATTTATATATGTGTATATATATCTTCTATAAACGTGTATATTTAACGTATACATGTGTATATGTTTTATAAATTAATATATAACTATATATATAATTATATATTGTAGTATATATATATTGTAGTATATATATATGGTAGTATATTTTATTTAAAGTAGTACATATATATTGAATGGTACGTATATATGTGTATATATCTTCTATAGACGTATATATGTTGTACGGTGTATATGTTACGAAGTTGTAGTGTATATGTTTTATAAATTAGTATATAACTATATATATAGTGTGTGTAAATATTGTAGTGTATATATATTGTAGTATATTTTATTTAAAGTTGTACATATATTGAATAGTATCTATATGTGTGTGTATATCTTCTAAAGTAGTATATATTTAACGTATACGTTTGTATATGTTTTATAAATTAGTATATAACTATATATATAGTGTGTGTCTATATTGTAGTGTATATATATTGTAGTGTATTTTGTATAAAGTAGTACATATATATTAAATGGTGCGTATATATGTGTATATATCTTCTATAGACGTATATATTTAATGTATACATGTGTATATATTTTATAAATTAGTATATAACTAAATATATATATATTGTAGTATATATATATATTGTAGTATATATATATTGAATGGTGCGTATATATGTGTATATATCTTCTATAGACGTATATATTTAACGTATACATGTGTATATGTTTTATAAATTAGTATATAACTATCTATACATATATTGTAGTATATATACATATTGTAGTATATGTTTTACTTAAATTAGTACATATATATTGAATGGTGCGTATATATGTGTATATATCTTCTATAGACGTGTATATTTAATGTATACATGTGTATATGTTTTATAAATTAGTATATAACTATATATATATTGTAGTATATACATATATTGTAGTATATGTTTTACTTAAACTAGTACATATATATTGAATGATGCGTATATTTGTGTATATATCTTCTATAGATGTGTATATTTAATGTATACATGTGTATATTCTTTATAAATTAGTATATAACTATATATATTGTAGTATATGTTTTACTTAAGGTAGTACATATATATTGAATAGTGCGTATATTTGTGTATATATCTTCTATAGACGTGCATATTTAATGTATACAAGCGTATATGCTTTATAAATTAGTATATAACTACATATATTGTAGTATATATGTGTATATATCTTCTATAGACGTCTATATTTAATGTATACATGTGTATATGTTATATAAACTATTATCTATTGTAGTATATATATATATATATATATATATATATATATTGTAGTATATATATATATATATATATATATATATATATATATTGTAGTATATGTTTTACTTAAGGTAGTACATATATATTGAATGGTGCGTATATTTGTGTATATATCTTCTATAGACATGCATATTTAATGTATACATGCGTATATGTTTTATAAATTAGTATATAACTATATATATCTTGTAGTATATGTTTTACTTAAAGTAGTACATATATATTGAATGGTGCATATATTTGTGTATATATCTTTTATAGACGTGCATATTTAATGTATACATGTGTATATGTTTTATAAATTAGTATATAACTATATATATATTGTAGTATATACATATATTGTAGTATATGTTTTACTTAAAGTAGTACATATATATTGAATGGTGCGTATATTTGTGTATATATCTTCTATAGACGTGTATATTTAATGTATACATGTTATATAAATTAGTATATAACTATATATATATATATATATATATATATATATATATATATATTGTAGTATATGTTTTACTTAAAGTTGTACATATATATTGAATGGTGCGTATATTTGTGTATATATCTTCTGTAGACATGTATATTTAATGTATACATGCGTATATGTTTTATAAATTAGTTTATAACTATATATATATTGTAGTGTATACATATATTGTAGTATATATTTTACGTAAAGTAGTACATATATGTTGAATGGTGCATATATTTGTGTATATATCTTCTATAGACATGTATATTTAATGTATACATGCGTATATGTTTTATAAATTAGTATATAACTTTATAATATATGTATACTTATATATATTGTAGAATATATATGTTGTAGTATATGTTTTATTTAAAGTAGTACGTATAGTCGTATATATTGAATGGTGCGTATATATGCGTAATTGTGTATATATTTTTTAAATTCTAATGTAGTATATACTATATATATAGTGTATATATATTGTTTAACGTATTTAATATGTATATAGGTGGGTATATATTGTGTATATTGTTTTTTTTTTTTTTTTAATTTTTGATCGGGTTTGATCGGATTTTTAACCGGGTTTGACCGGGTTGGGTTAAGTTGGCCGGGTTAGGGTGGTTTTTAAAATTTTTACTGTTGGGCCCGGCCCGGCCCACTTAATTCCAACCCGGACCTGCCCCACAACCCGGTTAATTTTATAGGGCCGGTTCCGGGTTGGCCCGGCCCGGCTCACTTGACAGCCCTACTCTACTATATATGATAGGAGCATGAGTTCACGTGAATCCAATGACTCCCCACCTAGATATGGCCTTGCTATACATGATTGATATCGAGGGTATCATTTAATGTGAACTATGGTGAAGCACGACTTAGGAAGTGAAGACATTACATGATTTGCATGATACAGTCTCAATTGAATAAATCGAGCAAATTGGAATAGACTAGATAAAATTTGTCAAGATAAAGCTTCATGAACAGAGATAAAGTCCGTTCGTATTCCCTCAATCGGCACACCTAGTACGTCTTAAGTGAAGTAAAATGATAGTAACTAAAAAAATTACGCAAGTAATACCTATATATAAGAGAAGATTAAAAACAATCCTATTCTAAAAAATATTCTCTAAATTCCACTGTTATTTTCACCTATACCTTACTGGTCAACTTAGGTCTTGACAAATATTTGGAACAATTTTCTGTAAATCATTTTAAATTTTTAAAAAAGAACTAATAAAGGACACCTTCCCCCCCCCCCCCCCCCCAAAAAAAAAAAAGTGAATAAGTGAAAAAATCTTTAAACTATCAATATTTGCGAGTTTCATCCGTAACTTATTGAGAGCGTTCACAAATCCTTCTAAGCTAAAATGAACTCATATTAAGATACCAGTCGAAAGAATATGACATGCTACATAAATATCATGCTTCAAAAAGATAATTCTCCAACGAGTTCCAAGTGACAATACACATGGAAAAAAAAAGAGTGAATAGGTTGAAACCCTCCCCCTAAACTTACTGTTTTGCGAATTTTATACCTAAAATCCATTCGGAATTCACAATATCCTTTAGAACTATCTTGAACTCGTTATACCAGATAGATTCATTTTTAAGACCTTTTCATTTCTCATGCATCTCTAACAAATTATCCCAAACATTGCCACATGTTCAACCGGAGGCTTTTTAATCTAAAAGAAACTATAATCTAGGGAATGATTGAACAACCCAAAAGATTTGAAATATGGAATTCTCAAAATGATGACAATTTAGGTGATTTTTCACCTATTCACTAAAAAACAATGTACATAGAGAGTTGGAGAAAAGTCAGAATGGGTCACTAAATATATAATTGGAAACTTAAAACTCCAGCCATTTAGTCAGAAGAATGATTCTGTGAAAAGTTAGCAGTAGATGTGTATGAAGCATCAATGTTAATAATAGTAATAAATAAAATAAAAAAGCATGAATTTTTATTTGCCACTTTGAATATTCAAATATTGTATGGGTATTCGTTGCTTGCTAGGTTGTACCATCATCTCCACACTGGTTTTCAGCACATGAGGTAGGTTTTGGTACCTTTCCCTTTATCTTTTTATTCTTAATATAATTTTGGTGAGAATGAGATGGAAAGAAGTCCTTATGGCATTTTAAATCTTTTTTGGTGAGAATATATTTTATATATTCATTATAGATTTTATGGCATCTTAAGATTCTCTTGATCTCTAGATATTGCTATAAATCCAGCAAATCATAAAAGTTTGGAGGGAATATATAAGACAGACTATAGGCACTAAACACACAGGCTTCCTTCAAGAAAGTTGTGATAATTATCTTCGAACCTTTAGATGAAAAGCAAAGAAAGAGAAATGTTTAATTTAATACTCCCTCATTTTATTTTATTTTACTCCTATACTAAATAATTATTTCAATTTACTTCTTCAATCTATGAAATCAACAATTTTTTTTATATTTTTTGTTGATTTTGTTATATATTTTTTCGTTTTTATCCTTAGTGTTGAACAACTACCTAAAGAAATAATTGTAAATTTTGTTAAGATTTGTCGTGAATTTTCTATTTTACTTGGATTCTATCATAATTGTGTTTTACTTCGAAAATGATTCCTTAGTGGAAAAGGTTTCCTGGTAGGAAAAATCTTTTTCCTATTAGATTTCTATTAGGTTTATTCTTTCTTAGAGGAAGAGTTTTGTAACTCTATAAACAGGAGATCTCTCTTTTCAAGTCATAACACAATAGCATTCACAATGTAGTCGTTTAAGAGTTTTGTTTAGGGAGAGATTTTCCCTTAATTAGTTTTTATGTTTTTTTTTTTTAATTTAGGTTTTTAATATGTAGGTCAATTGGCCAAATCATATCAATAGAATTATGTTTTAGTATGTTTTTTGTCATCTTATTTATCGTCTCAAATAGTTTGCAACTATTAGCTTCCGCATGACGCCCTCTCGATTTCGAACCCAACAAATAGTATCAGAGCTTATGATTTAGTCATGAGATGAAGACAGCGTGAAGACTATTTCAGTTATAGCTGCAAGCAATTTGACAATAATGAATATCTTTGTCTAGCTACATGTGGAGAAGAAGTTTAAAGCATATTTTCAACATTCCTACTGCTTCATCTTTAAAAATAAAAATAAGATATTTTTTAAACCATTTTTAATTCATAATATTTTGAATTTTATTTTTATCCATGACAAGCAACAGAGATTATGCGAAGAAAAATATGATGATTAATTTTGTCAGAAAATTTAGACCAAAGGGAGATTTCTTAGTGAAAAAGGTATCCTAGTAGGAAAAGATCTCTTTCCTATTAGATTTCTATTAGGTTTATTCTTTCTTAGAGGAAGATTTTTATAACTCTATAAATAGGAGATCTTTTGTTTAGGGGAGGTTTACTCTCAATTAGTTTTTATACTTTTTTGATCTAGGTTTTTAATATGTAGGCCAATTGGCCGAATCATATCAATAATATTATGTTTTAGTATGTTTTTCATCATCTTATTTATCGTCTCAAATAGTTTGCAACTATTAGCTTTCGCATGACGCCCTCTCGATTTCGAACCCAACAAACTTAACTGTTAGGGTTAGGGTCCAAAAAGTGGAAAAAAATGGGGTCTACATGTGGGCCAATGGGCCTTTTCAATATCTTTAAAACTTTGAGAATTTAATAAACTACACCTAACATCCTCCACTTTTTTCAATATTAAATAAAACTCCTTCTCTCTCTCTTTCTCAACTTCTCAAACTCCCGCTGCTCCCAAGAAAATCCTCTCAAACATCATTTTTGCTTTTTCTTATACTACAGGGGCAAAAGGCTCCTTTTAGCATTCTAAGGTAAGTTAAAATCAAGTTTTGATTATTTGTAGATCCATTTTAGCGATTTTTATTTGTTATCCATTTTGTAGTGATGTAGTATAGGAATTTTTTTCGAATGTGATTGATTAAATAGTTAAAATATGAAAATTTTATGGTAATTAGTTAGATTTCGTAGCAATAGTTGTGTTTTGATTCCGCAGATTCGACAAAATTTTTCGTTGATAATGCCATTGGATTTTGAAATTTTTGTTAAGAAGTTTTGCTTCAGTTCTGGTATTTTTTTAGCACTGCAGTGTTGAATGGTGAGTCTTAATTTCTTAGTTATTTTAGCTATTTGAATCGAGCATTGACCTGTTTCTATTTGTAGACTTGAGGTCTATGAATTAACAATGCCTTAGATTGAAATAAATTTTAGGTATATGAAATTCTTTTAAAACACAATTGATTAAATACTGAAAATATAAAAAATTTATAGCTAATTAGTTTGATTCCACAACAATGGTTGAATTTTGATTTCACATATCTGACTGACAATTTTCGGTTGATCATGCTGTTGGATTTTGAATATTTTTCTTAAAAAAGTTGATTCACTTCTGGTATTTTTAAATAGTGAACTGTTTAATTGTGGGATAGTTCTTAGTTATTTTGAATTTTTTATTTGAGCATTGAACTATTTCTATTAATAGACTTGTGGTCTACGAATTGACAATAACAAAACTATTTTTAGGTGTAGATTCTGTTAAAAGCTAGATAAAGCTAGAGTTGGTGTTAAACGTACTGTTGGTACCACATTTGGTTATGTTGGTACCACGTTTGGTTCTGCTTCTAGCAGTAGAAAAAAAGAAGTGAGGTAGTTGAAAATGCCTCTAAAAGAAAAAAATCAAAGCGAAAGAGTCAAAATCAGATTCGGAGACCATAAAGGAGATAAATAGATATGTCGATGAGTCTAGTGATGATGTTGCTGAGTGTAGTGGTAGTGATCATAGTGAAGGGAGTGAAGGTAGTAAAAAAATAGTATTGATGGGGATAATGATTCCTTGTTCGTGCTATTTTATTCAAGGTATATTTTCGTAGAGTGGTATGACCTTCGAAATTTGATGCACGAGGTTGGATCTTTCCGGGAAAAGATATTGGTAAGATCAAGGATGACTGATACCGAGAATTTAAGTAAATTTTTGTTGACCAAGATTTGAAGAAAAGATTCAAGCAGTCCTGTTATGGACACTTAAGAAACATACAACAACATCTTAAATTCAATAGACAGTTGGTCCATTATTTGTTGTTGTGATGTGTTAAAAATGATAAGATGCTTCATGAGATGTGGTTTTGTGTGAATAATAAGCCCGCTTGTTTTGACTTAAAGGAGTTTTGTTTGATCACGGAGTTGAACTGCTCATCTTACCCCAGTGAATCAAAATTGAAAAAGGTGTTAGAGAAGGAGAAATATTTTTGCGTTAAGGTGACAAAAAATAAAAATATTACGTCGGACAACTTGTTACAGTTGATTAGAGGGAATAAGTTGATTTAGAGGGAATAAGTTGAACGAGGACTAGAAGTTGAAGTGCTGTTTACTGTGGTTCTTGCACACCATGTTGCTTGCAAAAGATTCAATGAAGGTTGTCGACACAAAACTGATTCGTATGGTGGATTCTTAGAGTTTCTTCGAGAGTTATCCGTGGGTAAAAGAAACATTTTAATTAACCATGAATTATCTAAAGAAGAAAACTGACCTAACAAAGCAGAGAAAAGTATTTGATGAGAAGCAGAAGGCATCCTATGCTCTATTCGAATTTTCTTGAGCATTCATGATATCTAACATCAACCCTTTAGTCAGTTTATCGTAGATTCTTATTTTATTTATACTCTGTCATAGACTTCGATTTATTTTTCACTATTGTACTGCTATACATTTGGATCTATAAGGTCTTTCCCCATCTTGAAAAATTTACTGAAAAATCAATAGATGAGCCCTTTTTCATTTCTTGCATCCTCAGATTGCACACTATAAAAAGTAACTAAATAATTGAAGGCAACCCATTCAAGTATAAAGAAAAATTATCGAGGTATGAACTTTTTTTTTTTATGCAAAAGTACTACTGTAATATTGACAGTTATGTAATTGTTAAAATTTTTTTGTAGTGTCACACCCCTTTTTTGCAACTCCAAAAAGATAATACAAAGTTTGAAAGGGTTTTTATTATTAAAGTGACAAAAGATTGAAAGTTTGTTTCGAAAAAGGATTATTTTTACATTCAAAATCAGAGTCGCCACTTGGCATAATCCAGTGTGCCAAATCACCATTGGAAATTCCTTTTCAAAATCATCTGACTCTTGAAACTGGTTTGTGAACAAAGATTCCGGCTAAGGAATTCTGTTGACCGAGGAGAAGGTGTTAGGCACCCCTCGATCCCGTGGTTCGACCACGGTCGCTTGGTAGAGCGTACCGGCTAATTTTGACATTAAGGATGTATAAACCACATAAACACATAACATTCAAGCACACAAACAAATCACCCAAAATTCAAAACCAAAATGATGTACAGTCCAAATTATACAGTCCAAAAATAAAAACATACGGAAAGGTAAAACCTATTCTATTCTAAACTAGTCCTAAACTAAACTCCAACCCGCCGCCTTGGGCCTTCATCACGAACGTCCTCCGGGTACAAAATACTTTGGGGCAATTTCCGGCGAATAAACACAAATACCTCGGGGCATTCCCCGGCCAAATGAATACACTTTAGTGCGAGAAAATCAAACTATTCAACAAAATCTCAAATATTCAACAAAACAACGAGTCTTAAACTTTGCGTACCCAACCTACATTCTCCTATTCATTTCAACGTATCATGATACTATCATATCAACGTCATTTAATGAATCAAAATAAATTAATGATTGCTCTTATCAATTTCAATTCCAACCACCCACGCTGGCTTTCATTTTTCATCAATTACACCAACTACTACTCCTATTCATTCCATATATCATCAAAAACACACCGTGAAGCACAAAATCATGACATCATAACGTCAACGAAACTCACCAACCACGATCACATCACACATAATCACAATAATTAAACACATTTGAGATAATAACAAGAATATAGAGTTGAGGAATGGACCTTAAACTGCTTTTGACCAATATTATTCGATGAGATAAAGAAAACCCACCTCCGATAACCTCGACTTAAGCTCCAACGACAAATCTATCCAACTCAATATTTGGGAAATTGAAACCCGAAGTTCGATTCAAACAACCAATCCACAAAGCGACTGAAAGTATTCAATACACGCCCTACAACTCGAAACAGATGGGATCTGCCTACGACTTTTCCACCGGAGTTAATTCAAATCTTACCGGAATCGACCCTAACAAACAAAGCTGACCCGAGCGAACCAAAATCTAACCCAAACATACCGAAAATAACCCAAATGAACCAAAATCTAAACCAAATGATTAGAAATCTGACCTCGAACAAACTGAAATCGAACTAAAAACGACAGGAATTAACCCAAAACAGGTCGATCTCAGACTAGTTTTAACAAGTCAATCTTGGTTTTCAGCAATGAATATGGTCTAAATGGAGTTTTCAATGGATTACAGAGTTAAATCAGAACTAGTGAGAGGATTTTCGGTGAACAGTAGCCAAAAAACTCGATCTTCGATCAACTTCTTCTCTCGGTGTCTCTCACGTCATTATCCTCTTCCGTGTGTGTATGATTTTAATGTCTATTCAAAAAAAAGAACAAAAAGAAGGATAGGATAAGAGAAAAATGGTGTCCTGCTCCTGCTCTCTTTTTCTGACCTCCGTTAATGGCCAATCACCTTCATCCCTTTTTCCCTGTATCAGATGTGCCCCCCTTTTTTTATTCAATGGAATTGTGTATATATCTGTTGTCAAATTGGGGATCAGGACCATTCTTTTTTGTGAATTTTGTATGTGTATATATGCCCAAAAATGGAGTGTGGTCTCTGTATGTATAAAAAATAAAAACAAAAGGGTTCTTGGCACCTTCCTGGAAGGTTCCTTCGTGGGACCCCTTTTTTAGTGTATGTTTATCCTTTTTGCCTTTGTGGACAAGAAATGGAGGGGGGTCACGTGGGATGAGGAGTGGTGAGGTGTTGCCATTTGATAGGGTAGGTTGTTGGTTTGTTATTTTTGTCTTTTTGCAGAGGGATTATCATACGGACGAGGGTACACGGTAGAATAAGGTAAATAGGCAAAAAATATCTTTCGGAGGGACAAAATTACGTGTCTACATCATGCCCCCTTTGAATGTAAACGTGCAGTATTTTCAGACAAAGAAGTAGACAATGAGACAGAATTTTGTCCCGACCCTTATTCAAAAATGAAACAAAAAGAAGGAGGAAAACTAAGTATTGATTTAGGACATCCTACCTACCCAAGTTATGAAGGAATCAAGTCACAGGTATCTCAAAGGATTGGAAAGAGATGGACTATACCGAGTTGGATAGTCGAGTGAGGTTCCATCGAGATTCAGATCCGCGGCTCTGTCATTACATCAAAATGAAAATTACAAGTTAAAACATAAATGAAATTACAAAATCCTATCTATGCAGTTTTCGTTGACTCTTGATTCGAGTTTTATCACCCTATTCTTCAGGCGGGCTCCTGACTTGCAATTCCCTCAACTTGTTGTTTGGATTTCAATTGCTTCGCCTTATTGCTTGACTTTCAATTGTTTCACTCTGTTCTCCAGGCGGGCTCCTGACTTGCTATTTTTTACTTTCAATTTCTTTCCCTTATTGCTTGACTTTCAGCTTCTTCATCCTGTTCCTTTAACGGGTTCCTGATTTGTAATTTCATCACCCTGTTCTTCAGGCAGGCTCCTGAAACCAGAATGAAAACTAGAACGAAAATTATCCCAAACAAAGATTATAGTAAAGCAGTATTTCATTTTGGAAAGTGTAGTCCCATTTTTCAAGAGGGTTTTGAACAGAAAGTAAAATTCCATTTTTTAGGAGGGTCTTGAACTAAAAGTAAATTCCCATTCTTCAGGAGGGTCCTGAACTGAAAGTAAAATCCCATTTTTCAGGAGGGTCCTGAACATAAAGTAAAATCCTATTCTTCAGGAGGGTCCTGAACAGAAAGTAAAATCCCATTCTTCAAGAGGGTCCTGGACAAAAAGTAAAATCTCATTCTTCAAGAGGGTATTGAACATAAAGTAAAATCCTATTTTTCAGGAAGGTCTTGAGCATAAAGTAAAATCCCATTTTTTAGGAGGATCCTGAACATAAAGTAAAATTCCATTTTTTCGGAGGGTCCTGAACATGAAGTAAAATCCCATTTTTCAGGAGGGTCCTGAACATAAGGTAAATTCCTATTTTTCAGGAGGGTCCTGAACATAAAGTAAAATCCTATTTTTCAGGAGGGTCCTGAGCATAAAGTAAAATCCCATTTTTCAGGAGGGTCCTGAGCATAAAGTAAAATCCTATTTTTCAGGAGGGTCCTGAACATAAATTAAAGTCTCATTTTTCAGGAGGGTCCTGAACATAAAGTAAAATTCCATTTTTCAGGAGGGTCCTGGACATAAGATAAAATCTCATTTTTTCAGGAGGGTCCTGAACAGAAAGTAAAATCTCATTTTTCAGGAGGGTCCTGAACAGAAAGTAAAGTCCCATTTTTCAGGAGGGTACTGAGCATAAAGTAGAATCCCATTTTTCAGGAGGGTCCTGAACATAAGGTAAAATCCCATTTTTCAGGAGGGTCCTGAACATAAAGTAAAATCCCATTTTTCATGAGGGTCCTGAACAGAAAGTAAAGTTCCATTTTCCAGGAGGGTCCTAAGCATAAAGTAGAATCCTATTTTTCAGGAGGGTCCTGAACAGAAAGTAAAGTCCCATTTTCCAGGAGGGTCCTGAGCATAACGTAAAATCCCATTTTTCAGGAGGGTCCTAAACAGAAAGTAAAGTCCCATTTTTCAGGAGGGTCCTGAGCATAAAGTAGAATCTCATTTTTCAGAAGGGTCCTGAACATAAGGTAAAATCCCATTTTTCAGGAGGGTCCTGAACATAAAGTAACATCCAATTTTCCAGGAGGGTCCTGAACATAAGGTAAAATCCCATTTTTCAGGAGGGTCCTGAACATAAAGTAAAGTCCCCATGGATGTGTTTTTCCAATGGTAGATGAATTAAGTGAAGTGGATTTTCCCTTATTTCAACAAAGAAAATTTGTCAGTTAAAAACTTAGTGGTGGCTTGCAGCACTTGGCTTCTCAGGTATCTGCCCCAACACTCATTCCTTTCATCTTTGTTCCAAATCGCTGACACTTGCCCTGTCTTGCCGCATCATTGACCGGGATCCAGATTGAGGGAAATGAGTTCTGACTCGAACAATGGGTTTCCATTTTACCATGCCTCTGAGGTGCACCCTTTTCCAAATCTGAATGCTTCCACGAATCCAACAGCCTATCGATTGATAGACTTTCTTTGCTTCATATTGAATTACTATCATATTTCTTTTATGTGCTGGTCCTTGGCTTTTCCTCATATAATTGGAAAGACTGGTAGTAAATTTTGAAATCCTTTCTCGCTTGTTTTGACACAGACTTGACTTAAAATGTAAAGAAATGATGGTGAATTTTATTTTGATAAATGACATAAAAAGACAAAAAGCATGAATATGTAAATGAAAGAAAAGGGCAATGTCCCTTATTCAAAAAGAAAACTTATCTGAATACGACAACCAACTCCAATGAGTATGACATGTATTTTGGATTAAGCTGCCTGATCTTCCTATCCAAACTTCCCATTTGTTGTTGAGTTCGTGCCTTTGCCGCTGAG
Organism: Capsicum pubescens; assembly: GCA_030864215.1. Lineage (NCBI taxonomy): Eukaryota > Viridiplantae > Streptophyta > Magnoliopsida > Solanales > Solanaceae > Capsicum > Capsicum pubescens. Next base: position 72,998,233 of record CM061545.1, read on the forward strand.
CTGCTTCTTCAAATCCATTGGACTCATACATCACATTCAATTGACGACATCTTAAAAGACTTTCGCCAACAAATCTCTTTCTTTTCACTTTTCTCTTTTCTCTTGAACTCGCCATCGCCTTACGGTGCCCGAGAGGGTTTTCACCAATAAGACTCTCTCATTTTTATTTCTCTCCACTCACCATCGCCTTATGGTGCCTGCGATGGTTTTCACCAATAAGACTCTCTCACTTTCATTTCTCTCAACTCACCATCGCCTTATGATTTCTGTGGGAGTTTTCACCAACAAGACTCTTATTTTGTATTTCTTTCCTGATTTTTTATGCTGAGGGAGACAAGTGGTACCTCACAATGTATCATCATATCCATTGCATGCTTAGCCTTAACATTAGCAAAAATTGATCTGAAGGACTTTCTTTGGTTGTAACTTGGCTTTCGGATAAGGTTAGAAAAGGATGGCAAGAGGCTCAAACGACACTTGAAATGGGGGTGGGACTTACAACTTTTGGAATCGACTCAAACAACACATTAACTCATGCCCTAGTTTTTGTTGACTGGGTGACTCTAAAATCTTTATTTAGTTGGACCGAGCCCTGAATATGGCAGCCTACGTATCTCACTCCCAAGAGAGGAGAATCAGGTTGCACGTAGTTCCATCAGCTTGTTCTGTGTTTTGACTTGATTTTTGATTTTTTTTTTTAACTCTTTTTTTTTCTTATTTTCCTGACATTTATCTTTGACTTTATTTTGATTCCAAAAGAGGGATATGAAAGAGAAAATAAAACTAAGCTCAAATGGGTAAACAAAGGATGACCCAATGTTTGGATAAAAGAATAAAATGCCTTCAACATATCAATCTTAAAAAATGCAAGTACTAAACATGCAATAAAATCAACAAAGGATAAAATATCATACATAATATCTTTTGACCGCATCAGCATTGATAGCCATTTCTTCCATTTTGCCTTCAATATCTGTCAAATATAAGGCTCAATTGGGCAACACTTTCTTCACAATAAAGGGACCTTGCCAGTTAGGGGAGAACTTGCCTTTCGCTTCAACCTGGTGAGGAAGAATACATTTCAATACCAACTGACCAACTTCAAAATTCCTAGGAAGGATTTTTTTTTATACGCTCGAGCCATCCTCCTCTGATACAACTGGCCTTGACACACAGACGTTAGCCTTTTTTCCTCAATCAAAATCAATTATTCCAGTCGGATTTTGACCCATTCATCATCATCAATCTCTGCTTCTACAATGACTCGAAGAGAGGGAATTTCAACTTCTGCAGGGATGACTGCTTCTGTCCTATACACCAATAAATATGAAATTTCCCCTGTTGAAGTGCGAACAGTAGTGTGATAACCTAGCAATGCAAACGATAACTTTTCATGCCACTGTCTAGACCCTTGTACCATTTTTTGCAGTATCTTTTTGATATTCTTATTGGCAGCTTCTACAGCACCATTGGCCTTTGGGCGATATGGAGTAGAATTTCGATGTGCGATCTTAAACTGTTGACACACTTCTTGCATCAAATGACTATTGAGATTGGAAAAATTGTCTGTAATGATCATTTTAGGAATTCCAAACCTACAAATAATGTTGGCATGAACAAAATCTACCACCGCCTTCTTTGTCACTGACTTGAAAGTTACTGCTTCTACCCACTTAGTGAAGTAATCAATGGCTACTAAAATGAATCTATGTCCATTTGATGCCTTTGGCTCAATCAGTCCAATCACATCCATTCCTCAAGCCACAAACGACCATGGAGCGGCCATTGCATGCAACTCAGTAGGAGGAGAACATATCAGATCACCATGTACCTGACATTGATGACACTTTCGAACAAATAGAATAGAATCCGTCTCTATAGTAAGCCAGTAATAACCTGCTCGAAGAATCTTTTTTGACAAGACATAACCGTTCATATGCAACCCGCATACTCCAGAGTGTATTTCAACCATATTTCCGAGGCTTCTCTTGCATCTACACATCGCAAAAGTCCCAGATATGGGGTTTTCTTATATAAGATCCCCCCACTTTAGAAAAATCCACTAGCCAAACGCCTAATAGTCCTATTTTGATCATTGATGGCATATGTTGGGTATTCTCCTGACTGAATGTATCGCTTGATATCCAAGAACCAGGGTTCTCCATCGAGCTCTTCTTTAAGCGCATTACAGTAAGCATGTTGATCACGACTCTGTATATGCACTGGATCGATGTAGGCTTTACCAGGATGTTGGAGCATTGAAGACAGAGTGGCTAAAGCATCATCAATTTCATTATGAATCCTTGGAATATGCCTAAATTTTACTAACACAAACCATTGACATAGCTCCTGCAAGCATTGTCGATACGGGATGAGCTTCACATCTCGCGTCTCCCAATTTGATGGACGAGCAAATTTGAATCCCCCAACACCAATAATTCCTGGACTCCCATATCAATAGCTAACCTCAAACCAAAAATGAAAGCTTCATACTCTGCCATGTTGTTAGTACAGTAAAATCGAAGTTGAGCTGTTACTGGGAAATGTTTCCCCGATTCAGAGATAAGAACCGCACCTATTCTGACTCCTTTCATATTGACAGCTCCATCAAAGAATAACTTCCAACCTGGATCAACATCTATAACGACTTCATCAACACACTACACTTCTTCATCAGGAAAATATGTCTTTAATGGTTCGTACTCTTCATCGATGGGATTCTCAGCAAGATGATCTTTCAAGGCTTGGTCTTTCATGGAGGTTTGAGTCACATATACAATGTCGAACTCGGTAAGCAATATTTTCCACTTTACCAATCGACCTGTCGGCATAGGCTTCTGAAAGATATACTTCAAAGGATCCATACGGGAGATGAGATAAGTAGTATAGGACGAGAGATAATACTTCAACTTCCGTGCTACCCAAGTTAGGGCACAACACGTCCTTTCAAGAAGAGTATACCTAGCCTCATGTGCGGTGAACTTCTTGCTAAGATAATAAATAACCTGCTCCTTTTTGCCTGTGACATCATGTTGACCCAGGACACAACAGAAAGAATTGTCCATGACTGATAAATATAAGATCAAAGGCCTACCAGGCTTCGGTGGTACCAGTACGGGCAGATTTGACTAATATCTTTTGATTCTGTCGAATGCTTCTTGACATTCTTCAGTCCATTCTACCGCAACACTCTTTTTCAGCAACTTGAATATGGGCTCACAAGTGGTTGTGAGTTGAGCAATAAACCTGCTAATGTAGTTCAGTCTACCAAGCAAACTCTTTACCTCCGTCCTATTCTTGGGCGGGGGAAAATCCTGAATGGCTTTGATTTTTGAGGGATCTAATTCAATTTCCCGATGGCTGACTACAAACCCCAACATCTTTCCAGACGGAACTCCAAATACACATTTTGCCGGGTTGAGATTGAGATTATACCTGCGAAGCCTTTCAATGAACTTTCTTAAATCTTTAACATGGTCGGCCTGACTTTTTGACTTAATAATCACATCATCCACGTAGATCTCAATCTCCTTATGCATCATATCATGAAACATAGTGGTCATGGCTCTCATGTATGTTTCTCCAGAATTCTTCAAACTGAATGACATCACTCGATAACAATAGATCCCCCATGGTGTGATAAAAGACGTCTTCTCTGTGTCTTCATCATCCATAATGATCTGGTGATATCCGGTATAACAATCCATAAAAGAGGCAACCTCGTGTTTAGCACAGTTTTCTAGCAAAATATGGATGTTGGGCAGTGGAAAATCATCTTTCGAACTTGTTTTGTTCAAATCACGGTAATCAACACACACTCAAATTTTGCCATCTTTCTTTGGTACGGGAACAACATTGGATAACCACATGGGATAACGAGCCACTCGAATTACTTTGGCTTCAAGTTGTTTCATGATTTCCTCTTTGATTTTAATACTTACATTAGTTTTAAGCTTCCTCAACTTCTGTTTGACAGGAGGGAATGCGGGATCAGTTGGCAATTTGTGAGCCACTAATTCAGTGCTTGAACCAGGCATATCATCATAAGACCATGCAAAAACATCCTTATAATCAATTAATGCTTGAATCATTCCATATTTTAGCTGTGGCAAAGCATGTACACTAATTTTAGTATCCCTAACATCTTCTTGATTCCCTAGATTTATGGGCTCAGTTTTATTCAAATTAGGATTCAGTTTGTCTTCAAACTGTTCCAACTCTTCGCTTATTTCTTCTAGTGCTTCTTCTTCATCATAGTCCCCCTCCTACTCCATTACATCTTGATTAGTTTGAATTTTAAGATTAGGCTGAAAATCCCGCATGCATGTCATGTCATTAGAATTAGCATAAAGAGAACTGTGTAAAGAAAAAGACTAAAACAAAATATATTAGACACGAAATAAAAGGGACATTGCATTTCATTAAATAAAAAGATAGTAGGGTTTAAACATAGATGCCAACATAACATAAACAAACTAAAATCCAAATTACAACCCTAAAATAACTAGGATAAACAGAAAGAAAAACAAAACAAACTTTCAAAACTCCCTCCTGATAGGGAGAGGAGTGACTTTCCAATTGTTGAGCCGGAAAAATGGACCTATGAATTGCACGTATGCCATACTGGTACCTTCGCCTGCTTCGACCATATCAACTTCAATAAAAAGGTTCTGGAAGTCATCAACCAATTCAACATGCTTCGTGATACCGCTCTTAACAAATGATTCACTGAGTAGTGGCATTGGGCGAGGGAGTGACCATGTTTTATTTTTCCTTCCCTTGGCTTTCTTCAGATCTTCAGCCGTAGGCTCAAATCCCATACCAAAAGTGCCCACATTCTCACTCGAACATATGGGACGAACTATACTGTGCAGAGACGCTCCCAAACCCCTTCCTGGCTTAAATCCTTATTTCAAAAGTTCACTCACAATCATGATAGAAGTGGAAGACTAGTGCATTCCCGGTATAACCTGCCATTCAAGGATACAATTCACTGGAACTGTATCAAAAATTTGATAGACGAATGTATCTTCTACATTATTTGCTTCAATAAGAGACAAGGGAGAATCTTCACAGGCGAAAAAATCTCCTTCACCGTGAATAACCACTTCTTGCTTGTCATGCTCAAACTTAATCATTTGGTGCAGTGTAGATGCAACCGCCTTCGCCTTGTGGATCCACAGCCTTCCCAACAACAGATTGTAAGAGGAGTCTATATTCAATACTTGAAACTCTATGGCGAACTCAACAGGCCCTATGATCAACATTAGTTCTATTTTGCCAATGGAGTTTGATTTTGCACCATCAAAATCCCTGACACATACATTGTTGGGCCTGATCCTCTCAGCACCAATATTCAACTTTTGCAAAGTAGAAATAAGGAAGATATTTGCACCTGAACTTCCGTCAATCATAACATGAGTGACGTAGAAATCTTTGCACTTCACTGTAATGTAAAGGCCCTGGTTATTCCCTGTACCTTCAACAGGCAATTCATCGTCAGAAAAGCTGATCCGATTGACCTCAAAGATTTTTCCAACCATTTTATCAAGCTGATTTACTGTAATCTCCTTAGGAACATATGCTTCATTTAATACCTTCAGTAAAATATCACGATGTTCCTTGGAGTACAACAACAAAGATAAGAGGGAAATTTGAGTAGGGATTTTCTTCAACTGGTCTATTATTGAATACTCTGGCAATTTCATCCTTTTCAAAAATTCTTCGGCTTCTTCTTCGGTGATAGGCTTTTTTATAGATGACGGTCCACTCACAATTGGCTTGGACTTTCTTAAACTTTCAGGCACGAAGCATCTTCCTTACCGAGTCAAACCCCCTACCTTATCTACATCTTCCACTACATCCTTCTCGTGATAGGATATCATAGTCCGCCTATAATTCCAGGGAACCCTTTTTGTATCAACTATCGGAGGTTGGGTCACCGGTTTGAGGACAATAGGCGCTGTCAGTGCTCCTTTCACCGTTAAGATGGGCTTACTTGGAGCTCCTACCATCGTCAACTTAGGTTTATCTTGACTTAAATCAACATACCTTCTGGCACCTTGCACTGTGATCAGGGGTTTCTTTGTGCTTTCTTGGGCTTTATCTTCTCTCATTCCTTCCTGGCTAAATGCTATTGCTTTCAAAGAATCTACAACATTCACGGATTTCTCCTCATTGGTCTATATCTTGACAATAGGCTTATAACACCTTGATGACTCTTTCCCGTCATATATCAATTCTAACATATTGGTTTCAGCATGGGGCAGCGGATTCTGGTTGATGTTTGGACCCTCCGGGGCCTGGACCAGCATCTGATTCATGTTAATTAAATCTTGGATAACTCTCTTTAAATGCCAGCATTTCTTAATATTGTGGCCTGGCATGTCAAAAGAGTATGCACATCATAAAGAATAATCGAGATTCCTCGGAGGTGGATTTGAAAGCCTTCCTTGAATTGGGCTTAAGACCTCCAACTTTCTCAACCTATCAAACAGGATAACATATGACTCCCCGAGAGGTGTGAATTGATTTTTGACCGCCTTCTCTTTCTTATACTCGGGCCTAGGTTGAAAACCGGGTCTGTAGGGGTTTTGGTAATTTGGTGAAGCGGATGGGCAATTTTGTGGAGCTTACGCGCGCCATTACGGGTAAGAAGGGGTTTGGGCATATGGCTATGCACTATATACTGGGTATGGGGGTGGTGGAATGGAGTATAATAGGTTTTGCGGAGGGTAGTAATAGTGTGGAGAAATATATGGAGCTTGGGCATAGACTTGGGCTTGGGATTGGGGATAGGGGCGAGGCGGTCTTTTGGGATAGGAATGGGTTCCAGCTACGACAGTCGCCACGTCCTCTTTTTTTTTTTTACCCCCGAATGTACCAGATCCACCTTGAATCGCTTGTGTGGTGGCTTTCAATGCAGCAAAATTCACTATTCGGCCGGTCTTAATGCCGTCCTCTATCATCTCTCCCATTTTGAGGACTTCAATAAAAGACTTTCCCATTGCCGGAAGTAAATGTTGAAAATAGGTCTCATCCTGTGCCTGAATGAAGACCTCTACTAGCTTACTTTCCTTCATTGGAGGCTTTACCCTGGCGGCCTGTTCGCGCCACCTTATCGCGTATTCCCTAAAGCCTTCAGTGCTTTTCTTCTTCATGTTGACCAAGGATTTTTCATCCGGAATCAGGTTGACGTTATACTGAAAATGTTACACAAACTCAGAAGCTAAGTCATCCCAGCTATTTCACCTGTCGATATCTTGATCGACAAACCATTCTGAAGCCAGATCAGAAAGACTCTCGCCAAAGAAAGCAATAAACAATTCTTCCCTTCCCCCTGCAACCCTCAATTGGTTGCAATAACGTCTCAATTGCGCTACAGGATCACCGTGCCCCGCATACTTCTCGAACTTGGGCATTTTAAAATCGAGGGGAAGGTTGACGTCTGGGAACATACAAAGATCTTTATAGGAAATACTCTTATAACCTCCGATTCCCTACAAATTCCTCATGGCCTGTTCCAAGCTTTTCAATTTCCGTGCTATGACCTCCTGTTCCTCTGTTACGACAGGTTTCTCCATTTCAAATGGAAATACAGGTGGCTGAGTGTACCCATATGGTTCATTCATTCTCAAAGTAGGCTCCGGGGCATAATACTGACTATCTGGAACCTTCAATACTGGCTCACTGGCAGACCGAGGAAGCCCCATTGTCGAACGCACAGTATATGTGGGAGATTCAGGTGGTGGCGGAGCCACGAACACCGGTGTGATCGGTGGCGTCGGCTGAGCTGCGGGTCTTGGTTGGGGAGCTGCCAAGGGCACACTAGAAGTGCCAGGATAATAATGTCGCGGAGTGAATCCTGGCGTGTGCTCAGGTGATTCAGTAGGAACAAAGAATTGTGCCTGAGAGAGCGGTGGACAATTAGAGATATTCCCAAGACCTTCAGGGAGCGGAGGAGGAGGCATGCCACTAGCCCATGCTCAATGGAAATCTATCAATTGTTGCCTGAGCCTTACTACCTCATTATTGCGTTCTGAGTTCATCCCTGGGATCCTGATCCGGGTCAATGAGCGAATTTTCAATCTCCCTGCTAGCCATGGCGAGCTTTGCTTTTGATCTAGTAAAGTACGGGTGACTAGCCAGAGTGATGCAAACCAACCACTGTTGTCTGAAAGAACATGCTCATTAAAGATAACATCCGTTAGGATTAGGCCATACAACAATCATGGGAATCACATTGGTAAAATTTTCCTAGATTCATGTTCATTTCTACCAGCCTTTGAGGGTAGCGAGGTAATTTTAGCATCATCCCAATTTTTATCTACACTCTTTTGCTTCTTTCTTCCAACCACACCTCTTTTCCTTCGCCCTCACTTCCCTTTCTTTACTTTCTCATCATCTTTTATTTCTTTTTTTCTCTCACTATCTACCTTCGTTTTATCATTCTTTGTGGCTTTTTCTTTTCTTTAAAAGAGGAAAAATGATTAAAAACAACGAAACAAAATGATTAGATCGAACCCAAAAGTAGGTTGCCTACGTATCATGTTGTACATGAATCAGATCTTGCATAGTTCGGAGTGCATATGCATAAACATCACATAATTAAAGGTTATTATTATTATTATTTTATTTTCACGAAAAACGAAAACAAACAAACAACAGAAAGACGTAACATCATGACATTTTGATGAAGGAAACAACAAAACATACAACGAAATTAAGACAACCTCGATACTAATCAACAAAGACTAAATGACATTCTAGACATAGCATGACAACACACATAATGCTCCTAATAAAGACTCCAAAGTTAAACAAAACTTGACACCAACTTAACAAAGACACAATACTACAAATGGAAGAAAAGTAAAGGACTCAAACTAAACAAAAGATAGGAAATGCTCCTTCAAACTGGTGCCCTGCGTGATGACCCTAGCTGAGATGGAACTGCCTGTGAAGTACTCTTTCTCCCATTCAAACTATGTAGCATATCTTGTAAGGACCCTTCAATATTTGGGAAGATGCCTCTGGCACGTATTCTTGCATCATGAGGAGTACACTTGAAAAGAATGTTCTGACATCCCTCCATAGTTTTGAGCAAACCTAATAACTAAACTCTCAGTGTCTCTACTTTGGCCTCCGTCCTTTCATCCTGACGGTCACCAACTATGCATTCATCTTGTATCCTCCCTCTAAGATGCACTGGTAATGGTATGCTGACACCCCGAGGAATAGATTGTAACCAGATTCCATATCCTTGAGTATATCCAAAATTATCTAAACCTGTCCTGAGAGTATCAACGCCCAGCTATGTTGTATTACTCCAGAATTGCTTGTACCTGATCTCACCCCTGTCCTGGTCCCTAAAGTACTCCACATCCTATTGAAAGTCCACTATTGGCGGAACATCTTGAACTCTACCCAATTGCCGCATTACCCTAAGAGGAGTGTATGGTCGGGTACAATTAAGCTCCAGCAAAGCTAGAACGGGGTGTATGCTAGATCTGATCAAGATTAATTTCGGCTGGAGACATAGATAGGTCCATAGGATATCATCCTCTGTTCTTGATTCAAGAAACTCGATCCAGGCATCGACCCCTACAGGCAATGAAAATTTGTCAAAGCGTATTCTGTCTTCTATGGCTTCCACTCGACTGGGCAGACAACGGTTGATTACATCTGATTTAAGCAAAGAAGGGGAGTGCAAATGCTCCATCATCCATAATTGTAATACTAAGTTTCTCCCCTCAAAAAATTGCATACACCCTTTTACCTCGGTCAAAGCTTTGTATATCTCCACTAAGATCATGGGTACGATAGTGACCTCGTCACCCTTATCCTTGTTAAATAAGGCCATCGCTACGGTTTGCAACCGAGTATTAAGACACCTGTCTTCCAAAGGGAATACCAAAGTGCCTAACAAAACAAAGGTGAAGACCTAGGGCGACATTTCTCCCAATTCTTCTTAGTTGTATAAAATTCATCCCAAAAATAATCGAAACCGTCTGGGAGGCCAAACCGAGCATATAAGTAATCGAAAAAGATCTAAGATTGGTTAAGGCACCCTAGTTGGTTATTAACTTTCAATCCATAACAGTGGAGAAACCTATTGGGAGAATGACATCGCGCCCAAATCATCATTTTTTTAGTGTAGGGCAATTTAAATAAACCAGATATTTTCGCCAAGGTAGGCGCCATTTCACAACTTCCAAACCTAAAAACCAGACAAGTCGGATCCCAAAAGGTCAATACAGCCTCAACTAGGTTTGGGCGGGGTGTGATAGACAAAAGAGAAATGAGAGTGCCGAGCTTCTTCTCTAACTCCCGTTGTTCGACATAGTTAAACATGCCCCACCATTTGATTAACTTTTTGGGCACCTTGCCAACCATCCAGACTCTAGGCTTTGTGGACAGATTCATCCTGTAACAACACATAAGACATTATCTCAAAATTCGACAGGAACGAAAGATCCCCAACCCTTGGGAATTTGACGCGGACATATGTCGAAGGGACAGACCGCTTTATGACTCCAATTCGCCGAACAGTATCACTGAATAAAATCATCCTACTTGGCCAAAACCTACTAACAACACTAAATTATGAGGAGAAAGGACTAGGCTAAGGCTCAGACAAAGTCTAAAATAAAGATTACCGGACCCAGCGAGGGTTGCCTATGTATCCCATCCCTCGGGACGGGAATCAGGTATGTGTAGTTCGTCCAGATTGGACAAATAAGAATTAAAATGAACTACGACGTGACTTGAGAGACGTGATTACAGACGGACGATGAAAAATAAAAACTTTTTGGGTTTTTTAATTAGACACTTCGCATAACATTGACATCAACAACTATGAAAGATTTTTTTTTCATTTTTTTTGGTATTTTCAAGAAAAATGAGTGTGAAAGGAAAAAATTCTTTTTGAATCTTTGGATTGTGAAGAACAAAAGCCATAAACAACTCTAAGAACTACGAAACTCTATTTTTTTTTCTGACTCACTTGTTTCATTGCCTACACACTTTATTTCTAACACATGTTCTCCCCAAACCAGTCCGTCAAATGACCCCTTACCCTCAAAGATGCAACATTTAGCACGTAGGGATGCGTCAGAGGTGAGTCTCCTATAAAGGACCAAACGGGCCCCACTAGGTCTCAATATGATGCACATAAGTATGATCTAAAGGCTGACCTATGCTGGGTTTTACTAACAAGGCCGTTCGGGGGAGCGTATGGTCAATAGTGGCTACTTTAGCTTTCCACCCACTCCATACCAGCCGATGGATCCCCCAAGATAAGGGTGACTCAACGATAGGTCGTTTACACAGCGTGTACTACAGACTTGTTTAAGAAAGAAGGCCTGGGGGTAGACACATGATGCCAGCTATAAAGCGGTACCAAATAAGATAAAAATTGTAAACAAAGAGCACGTAGAAACTCAACAATGATAAAATGATAACACAAAACAACACAAACAAAATGTCTATACACCTATAGTGACAAACTAAGCCGACACAACTACAAAAAATAAGCTCGAATTCTGAAAACCTCCCCAGCAGAGTCGCCAGAGTTGTCACACTCCTTTTTTTCAACTCCAAAAAGATAATTCAAAGTTTGAAAGGGTTTTTACTATTAAAGTGACAAAAGATTGAAAGTTTGTTTCGAAAAAGGATTATTTTTACATTCAAAATGAGAGTCTCCACTTGGCATAATCCGGTGTGCCAAGTCACCATTGGAAAATCCTTTTCAAAACCATTTGACTCTTGAAACTAGTTTGCGAACAGAGATTCCAGCTAAGGAATTCTGTTGACCGAGGAGAAGGTGTTAGGCACCCCTCGATCCTGTGGTTCGATCACGGTCGCTTGGTAGAGCGTATCGTCTAATTTTGACATTAAGGATATATAAACCACATAAACACATAATATTCAAGAACATAAACAAATCACCCAAAATTCAAAACCAAAATGATGTACAGTCCAAATTATACAGTCCAAAAATAAAAATATACGGAAAGGTAAAACCTATTCTATTCTAAACTATTCCTAAACTAAACTCCAACCCGCCACCTCGGGCCTTCGTCACGAACGTCCTCCGGGTACAAAATACTTTGGGGCATTCCCCGGTGAATAAACACAAATACCTCGGGGCATTCCCCGGCCAAATGAATATACTTTAGTGCGAGAAAATCAAACTATTCAACAAAATCTCAAATATTCAACAAAACAACGAGTCTTAAACTTTGCTTACCCAACCTACATTCGCCTATTCATTTCAACGTATCATGATACTATCACATCAACGCCATTTAATGAATCAAAATAAATTAATGATTGCTCTTATCAATTTCAATTCCAACCACCCACGCTGGCTTTTATTTTTCATCAATTACACCAACTACTACTCCTATTCATTCCATATATCATCGAAAATAAACCGTGAAGCAAAAAATCATGACATCATAACGTCAACAAAACTCACCAACCACGATCACATCACACATAATCACAACAATTAAACATATTTGAGACAATAACAAGAATATAGAGCTGAGGGATGGACCTTAAACCGCTTTTGACCAATATTATTCGACGAGATAAAGAAAACCCGCCTCCGATAACCTTGACTTAAGCTCCAATGACAAATCTATCCAGCTCAGTATTCGGGAAATTGAAACCCGAAGTCCGATTCAAACAGCCAATTCGCAAAGCGACTGAAAGTATTCAATACACACCCTACAACGCGAAACAGATGAGATCTACCTACGACTTTTCCACCGGAGTCAATTCAAATCTTACCAAAATCGGCCCTAACAAACGAAGCCGACCCGAGTGAACCAAAATCAAACCCAAACACACCGAAACTAACCCAAATGAACCGAAATCTAAACCAAATGAAAAGAAATCTGACCTCGAACAAACTGAAATCGAACTCAAAAACGGCTGAAATCAACTCAAAATAGGTCGATCTCAGACTGGTTTGAATATTTTGATCTTGGTTTTCAGTAATGGAGATGGTCTAAATGGATTTTTCAATGGAATATAGAGTTAAATCAGAACTAGTGAGAGGATTTTCGATGAACAGTAGCCAAAAAACTCGATCTCCGATCAACTTCTTCTCTCAGTGTCTCTCATGTCGTTCTCCTCTTCCGTGTGTGTATGATTTTAATGTCTATTATAAAGAAAGAACAAAAAGAAGGATAAGAGAATAGAAAAATGGTGTCTTGCTTCTACTCTTTTTTTATGACCTCCGTTAATGGCCAATACCCTTCATCCCTTTTTCCCTGTATCAGATGTGCCCCCCTTTTTTTCTTCTTCAATGAAATTGTGTATATATATATTGTCAAATTGGGGATCAGGACTATCCTTTTTTGTGAATTGTGTATGTGTATATATGCCCAAAAATGGAGTGTGGTCCCAGTATGTATAAAAAAATGAAAACAAAAGGGTTCTTGGCACCTTCCTGGAAGGTTCCTTCGTGGGACCCCCTTTTTAGTGTATGTTTATCCTTTTTGCCTTTGTGGACAAGAAATGGAGGGAGGTCACGTGGGAGGAGGGGTGGTGAGGTGTTGCCATTTGATAGGGTAGGTTTTTGGTTTGTTATTTTTGTCTTTTTGTAGAGGGATTATCATACGGACGAGGGTACATGGTAGAATAAGGTAAATAAGCCAAAAATATCTTTCGGAGGGTCAAAATTATGTGTCTATATGTAGAACGTGCACCCGTACATCATCCCTACTGTACGTGAGATGAAGATGGATTACATGATTACATTTAATCCATAAAAGGATGAGGTGAAGAATAACTTCCTCGATGGCTTGAAGAAAGATTTACATTGGGTGACTTCCCTTACTTCAAACGGGGAGAATGATGATGACGAAGATTTAGGTGGTAACCCTATTGGAGTACGCATTGGTGATGATGTTTCTCTAAGTACCTCAAAAGTTATAGTGGGTACCTCTATCGATGGAGATCTGCATAAACGTGTTGCTATGATCGAGGAAGCCATGATGGATATTGCTGCCTATATCAACGAAAAAAACTGAAGGAAAAAGAAAAGGATGAACAACAACATGACTGAGGTAACTTCATTTAATAATTGATGTAGTTGATGAATTTTCAGCTGTAGATTTTTCTAGCACTTTGTAATATGATACAATGCATGTGGATCTTTATGAAGCGTAGAGGAATGAGAAGGAAGGGAAAAAAAGTAAAATGGATGAGTTGACCACTATTGTGGCGAAAGAGGAAAAAGAACAAGAAAAAAAAGATGAACAAGAAAAATCAAGAGACAAAGAAGAAGAAGAAAAAGAAAAGACTGGAGAAGAAATTGAAAAAAAAGAGCAACAGATAAAGAAGAGGAAGGTGAGAATGAAGAAGAATCTGAGAAAAAAGTAGCATGTGAAGAAGAAGAAGCTGAGAAATAAAAAGCAACAGAAGTTGAGAAAGGAGAAGAAACTGGAAAAAATATTGAAGAGTTAGTCAAAACTGTCAAAGAAGAAAAGAAAGAAACAACAGAAAAAGAATAAGAACAAGAAAAAAAAAGATAAAGAACATAAAGAAGAAAAATAATAAGAAAACAAAGAAGAGGAAAAACAAGAGAAGGAGAAGGATAAAAACGAAGAGAAGAAGAAGGAAGAAGAAGAACATCCCTATGGTATGGTCATGGATATCGTTGATTACATCAACGATAACATTTGTGATGATGAGAAAAAAGACATTTGACTGCTAATATTGTTAATGTTTAAACCATTTTTTATTTTGATAAACAAAGGAGTTGAATGATTGTTAGATGATATGGCAAATATTTTTTTATTTTATGAACGTTGTTAGAATTCTGCACTGAATCTGTTTTTATCGAACTGTCTTGTTGTAGGGAATTTGAATATGCATTGTGTTGTCATAGATGATACAATATATGGATAACATCATAGAATGAATATTTAATCTATCGTATACTGCTAGCATAGTCTATTACTACCATGCTAGTCTATTTTAAGTTGATGTGTAGTGTGATCAACTATGATTCTATGAATAGCAGTATTAATATTCTAGAAAAATAGAAGAATTCTTATTTATTAAATGTCACTTCATCCATGTTACACCTTTTCAAACAACGAATACTAGCATTATACTACATAACATCATTTTTAGGCCATTCTCCCTTTCTTCGGTTAAAAATAACTTTTATTTTAGTTGATTACTCTCTATTTGGATGTCTTCTAGAAATACTTTCAAGTGATCCTCTTCTCTTAGACCTCTTTGAATAATGTCATTAGAAAATTTCTATTTTCTTTATATTCTCAGAGCCTTTGTAGTCGATAAATTTTTTTTATACCATAAATATTTGATGTCTCGAATCTCAAACTCAACATTGATGGACTGCTTGGGGGTGATACCTTATCAAGCCATTTAAAAAATGAGCATGAGCCATTATCCTAGAAAAAATTTAATAATAAGATAACAATTTTCTTAATTTAAAAATGAAATCATGCACAACTCACCTTCGCAATTGTATAGTTATAAAATTTGCGACCTAAATTTGAGCCCGTGCATAACGTTGATTTGATGTGGATTTATGCACCTCAATGTTGTTATCTGTGCTCATTTAGCCTTGTTTTGAGGACTTTTGTGTGCTTAATGAGTTGTTAATGATATAAATGAGAAACTATGTGTTAAAGTACTTGATTACAATGTTTAAGATGTTTTTCAAACAAGTTTGTACTTAAATTGGTCACTTAGAGTCTAGTCAAGAAAACTAGTGTTACTAGCTTGAGCTGTGTGTTGTTCTCGATGGACTCTAGTGTGTGTAATGAGTTACTAAATTGTATGATTATGTGATTTTGTATGTAAAAACTTGTTTATAATGTTTAAGGTTCAACTGAAACAAGCCAAGGGTCAAAACTAAGTTAAAGATCAAAAAGGGCAAAATTAGTTCTTAACTTTAGTTTCTAGTTCACCGTCTTCTATTGTGTGTTGTTTTGAGCTATGATTCATCATGTGTGATACTATAGGATGCTTGGTGAGTTAATGATGATGATACCTGGATGATACACAAGCTGTAAATCAAGTTAAACCAACTCCACAAGGCTGGGAATGGATTAATGAAAGCAAGGGACAAGATTTTACGTAAAACGAACACTTTGGATGCCTTAGCGCATCGCGGACCTTAGCCAATGCTATAAGGTCCACACCACAGACTTGGGGGATTTATAATGGACTACACACAGTGTATATTCATAATGAGAGGGAGAAGTAGATACTAGGCACCGCAATGGAGAGGGAGACGCAGACCCTAGATCAAAACCGATAATTTTGTCCTCCTATAAATAGGACACTTAAACATAATGCTAAACACCATGGACGACCTTGAAACTTTGAGGGAGGAAGGATAAAAATTAAAGTATAATTTTTATTCCTTTACTCTATTTTTTTATGGATTTTATCATGTATTCATCTATCATGATTACGGTTATGTCCATGAGCGGCTAAAAGCCCTTTTTCAGGGTTAAGGCCAAGAACATGAATACTCTTGTTATGAATTGAGTTGGTTCTAATTATTTCTCATATTTGGTTATTTATTTATCCTTTATATTACTATTTTAAGAATTCACAACCCTTAAAAAACATTTATTGTCATCTTGTGATCCCGGAAGGAGGAACAAGAGAATAGAACGTGGGGTAAATAGAATAGGATTGTAATATTCTACAGAATGAAGTTATAATTTGCACTTAGGATATGAATATACCTAAGTCACCTATTTGGTTCACTTACGAGATGAAATATGAATGTATTTAACTTACTTTTCACTTCCCCGCTCAACGATCTAGTTGTGGGTCTAAGTTAGATAGGTGACTGGAGGCTCGGAAGACCATAGTCATAATATCAACCCCGTGAATCAACAACCAAGATAAGTAACATAACCAATGAAGTTCAATAGCATAGTATGATTATTTGTAGAGCCTTAACCGTTGGTTTCTCCTCATTAATTATCCAAGAATTTTAATTTACCGCATTCGTTATTTTACTTTTAGTTTATAACTCTCAAACACTTTTGGTTATGTTTGCACTGGATTGATCATAATAGTGAACTAGAATTAGATAGTTTTCAACACAAGTCTCTAAGGAATCGATACTTGTCTTGCAAAAGGCCACTATATTACTTGATAAGACCACATACACTTGTATGTGCGCTTGGATGCAACACATTTTTGGTGCAGTTGCTGGGGACGTGTAATTTGGCAACTGCTTTAGTTTTAGTTTTAGTTTTTTTTTTTGATTTCTTTGGTGCTTTTCACTTGGTCTTGGTTTTTAATTTGCAGGTACAGGTTAACAAGCTAGTAAGCTAGAAAGGGATCAGGAATTGGTTGAATCAGACCTTAAACTTGAACAATGCTTACATCAAAGGATGAGAGAAACAGTCCTTCTCCACTGCATTCAGCAAATCAATGAAGAAGAAGATATTTCTGCCCCCATGGATGAGGACCCACCAGCCCACAAAACAGTTCAGGAAGTGACAATCCCATTTGCGATAAATTTGACCTCCCCTATTCTAAAGCCGGCTGATGGAGGTAGATTTAAGCTGAAGCAGAACATGGTCCATCTCTTTCATAGCAGTGGACAATTGATTAGGCTATCATATGAAGATCCACAACTCCACTTGCAAAACTTTTTGAAGATCAGTGACACACTCATACCTATGGGTGTATCACTGATTATGAGAGGCTGATACTCTTTCCCTTTTCACTGTTGAGGGAAGAAAAGAAGTGGTTGAATGCTGAGCCAACAGATTCAATCACAAATTGGGATGACTTATCCCAAAAGTTCCTCATCCGTTTCTTTCGATTTGGTAAGATATCGAGACTTTGCAGTGAGATTTTGAGCTTTAAATAGAGGCAAGATGAGAACCTTTATCATGCTTGGGAGAGATTCAAGTCTCTTTTTCAGGACAGTCCACATCATCAGCAGTCCAATGAGGTTTTATCTCACACCTTTGTGGAATCCCTTGACCATAACATAAAAATTGCTAGATTCAGCTGCAGGTGGACAGGCTTTGAAAAAGACATATATGAGCTATACAACTTGTTGAACCGGATTGCATAAGGAAATTCGGATTGGCATGGTGATGCCTCAAGAGGCTCAATGAAAAAGACTGCAGACATGATTGAAGTTGACAGTATTACAGCCTTAGCCACCCAACTATCAGCTCTGTAAAACTAAATGATGACACAATTCAGCAAGTTGGGTGTGCAACAGTCTCAGGCTCAGGTGATTGCAGTGTAGTTGTCCACAAGTTGGTGTGAGGTTTGTGGAAATAGTAGACACTCTGCAGATATTTATGGTGCAAGTCTCGATTCAGTCAATTTTGTGGGTAATGCTCAAAGGCCAAATTATGGTAATGCCTACAATCAAAAGTGGTAGACTCAGGCACCAAATTATTCAAGGAACAATAATCAGCAAATTCAGCAGCAACAGAACACAAAGGCCAATTGACATGACCTAAACTGGGGCCTTGTCGTAATGGGCATCCCAGGTCCAAGAGGACCGGGGACCACCCGTAATACCCAACCCAACCATCCAAACGCATACCCCAAGTTGGATTAATTTCGAACATATAACAAGATAGCGTATTTGCACCAATCCAGACTCTGGGATAGGTCCATACGTGACCAACCCAAACAAGTCCAACCGTCCCAAGCCCAACCAATAACCATACTATAAACCAATCCATACATTCTATACAAAATGAGTTCCAAATATAAATATACATAATCCAAAACAAAATAAAACAATCATAAATCAAATACCGTCAACCAGTGTGAGCCCCAATACCAATGCCAATACTAAGGCTGACACTAATACCGACACCACCCAAATCAACCCATAGTAGTCCCATAAAGCCTCTAATCAAAGGTAAAACAATAACCGGTTGAGACATTCCCCCAACTATAGCCAAAACCAATGTCTATGAAATAACAGATTATGTAAAGACATCCATGATATGAAACAAAGCCTTTCGGAATATGGAATCTTACCACTTCAATCCAATTGAGTTGATCCCAAAATTCGTTCACTGAGCAAGAGGAGTAGAACGATCGATTCCTGCATCACGTGGGGAAACAATCGCCCGAAGATGGGTTAATGGGTGAATGCTAGCAAGTACTCAGGAAAAGAAAAAAATAATGGCAATCTTTAAAACCAAGTAAACCAACCATATGCATTCACAACCATACATACACACATATATATATAAAATCCATGTCGGGAAAGAGAACAGGGTTTAGTATGCCTTTAAAATCATTAACGTGGGTATGTGTATCTTAACCATCCTAGAACCATCCACGAACTATGTAGGTCCAACGTAACCCCCATGAACAAGCCTAGATGTGCGCAGCCACACGAACTGAAGATATCATAAGAGTAGGGGATTCTCGAGTACCCTTCTCTCTCCATGATACATATGTACAAGTGTATTTAGGGATTTCCCGTGTATCCGTAAGAATCATATATGGTCGTGATGGCCAATCTTCATGTCATTAGACATGAGTTTCCAATGTCTGTCTATTGGACTCACACCTTCACGTTTAACTATCACACCCTGCCATTATTGTCCAATTAAAACCATTACCATAAAACCAAACCACCAATTCCATTTGTTATTATCCAAGGCTATGAGTAGTGGTATCGTCATACCGATCATAGCTTACAAGAAATGTCCTTAGCCAACCTTTTAAAGAATGAGGGATTCCCATGTACCCATAGATTACACTATTTAGTTGCTTGGGGGATTCTCATGTACCCCATAATATGTTTGTTATTAAATTTGCTTGGGGGATTCCCTTGTACCCCACAAGGCTTTCAACTAGACCAACCATAACCACCAAGACCTTACCATTTAACCACTCCAAACCATTTAATACATTTATACCATTTAGGGTTCTAATACCAAGTTATACCATGCATAGTTCAACAAAAGTCCAACAATTTAACCAAAAACATTCTCATAGGCATTTTATGAAACATGTTGAGGGCATATTGTTTCCAAATCCAAAATCAAGTACCAAGTAACTATTACCATGCAACCAAATGTTCAAACCACCATAATAATATGAAAACTATAAGTAACGACATAGGAAAACCATAACCAACCATTCTAACCATAACCCCTAACATATATTTGAAAACCCAAAACCATACAACAATTATGCCATGAAAACAATTCATAAATCATGCCTTTAGTTGGTACTAACAATGAGGGAGGAGTAACGTACCTTAGATTACAAAGATGACGGAGAGAAATCACCCTTGTAAGTCCCCAAATTGATTCTATAGATGAAACCCTAACCTTCCTTGACCCAAGAGCCTTGAAAGAATTTGATAGTGTTTTAAAAGAGTTTATCAGATTACAAATAGGTTAAATGATGTCCCAAGAACGATATAAGTCATGGGGCCTTAAGAGGTTAAGAGGGGATCCAGATTACCCACACCTTAAATTTCTTAAAATTCCCACAGGATGGTACGACCACCCCACCCCAATCATACCCAGGGTACGAGTGGTACCCTTATCTCATACCGTAGGCAGAATAGGATCTCCTAGGCTAGACTTAAGGATTTATACAACTTAACATCATACCACTCGTACCCCATTATACGACTAGTATGATCCAATCGTACCTTGTACAAAAACCAACCAATCTACACTGGTTACCATCGACCAAGACCGTCCTAGTCGTATACTATCATACGAGAAGTACCCCAAGTCATATGATGTACAGTAGCCAAAAACTGAGAAATTTTATGAAGGGTCAAAACCCAAGGTATTTCAGTCTCTTCTACTGGAATCATTCGTCCTCGAATGACGTACAAGGTAGTACAAGCACGATCTACACCCCAACATATCCATTCCAATCTTTAACTAATCCAGGAAATAAAGATTCAAGGAAATCAACCTTTTCTTTAACAATGTCAGAAAACAAAGATGTGATCAAGAACACATACCCTAAGCACGAATATCCATTGCCAAAAACAAATGTGGATACTTGGATTTCATGTTCTCTTCGGCTTCCCTAGTAGAATTTTCCACCTTGTGGTTCCGACATAGAACCTTAACTGAGGCCACATTTTTGGTCCATAACCGACAAACCTAGCGATCCAAGATCTCAACCGGGATCTCTTCATAAGACATAGAATTCGAGATACCTAATTCTTCCAAAGGAAAAACCGATGAAGGATCATCTATAAACTTTCTCAACTTAGAGACATGAAATACCAAATGAATGGAGCTCAAACTAGAAGGAAATTCCAATTTATACACCTCATTACCAACCTTACTAAAAACCATATTAGGACCAATATACCGGGGATTGAGCTTTACCTTTTTCCCAAACCATATTACTCTCTTTATGGGAGACACCTTTAGGAATACCTTATCCCCAATATCAAACTTTAAGTCTCTACGCCTTACATCTGCATAAAACTTTTGGCGACTTTGGGTAGCCTTAAGCCTGAATTACCTTTACCTTTACAATAGCCTGATAAACCAAATTTGGCCAAACATATCTGCCTCACCAATCCCAAACCACCCAATAGGAGATCTACTCCTCCTATCATATAATGCCTCAAAAGGAGCCATCCCAATGCTAGAATGATAGCGATTATTATAAGCAAAATCTATAAAAGGTTGATGCCCAACCCAATTACCATCATAGTCGATCACACATGAGCGAAGCATATCCTCCAATGTTTGAATAGTTCTCTCTGCTTGCCCATCTATCTGTGGGTGGAAAGCAGTACTCAGACTAACCATAGTCCCCAAACCTTTCTGAAACAACCACCAAAAGTGAGATGAAAACTGCATACCACACTCAGAAATAATTGAATCAGGTACCCCATGTAGCTTCACAATCTCATGAAGATACAACCTCGCGTTATCCTCAACCAAAAATTTAGTCCTTACTGGAAAGAAGTGAGACGACTTTGTCATCCTATACACGATGACCCAAACTAAATTGAATTAATTTCGCGACCAAGAAAGACCGATAATAAAATCCATATTGATCACCTCTCATTTCTATTTCGGCAATTCAATTTCCTGATACAATCCTCCAGGCCTCATGTGCTCAACTTTCAGTTGTTGGCACACCATACATTTGGCCACAATATCAGTCACATCCCTCTTCATACCATTCCACCAATACATCTTCTTGAGATCATGATACATTTTTGTTGAATTGGGATGCACAATATAGTGCGATTCATGTGCCTCAGCCAATATCTTTTCTTTTAAATCATCGACATCAGGAATACATAACCTCCCTTGTTACCATAAGGTACCATCACCACTGATCTCAAATACCACCACTTTTTTCCCACCTACTTCACCTTTGATCTCCATCAAGACTGGATCTAGAATTTGCTTCTCCTTGATCTCTGCACCAAGAGATGACCGAACCATTTCCTATACCAACACACCACCATCCTCGGAGTTCAGAAAATGAACTCCAAGATTAGCCAAACGGTGAATATCCTTTATCAATTTCCGCTTCTCCTTATCCACATGAGCTAAACTCCCCATGGATAACCTGTTAAAAACATCAACAAATACATTAGTTTTATTTGGGTTGTAGTGAAGACTCATGTCATAGTCCTTAGGAAGCTCAAGCCATCTTCTCTGCCTGAGGTTAAGCTCTTTTTGAGTGAACACATACTGTAGACTCTTATGATCAAAAAAGATGTCCACGTGCACTCCATACAAATAGTGCCACCAAATTTTCAATGCATATACCACCACTAACATCTCCAAATCATGAGTAGGATAGTTTCTCTCATGCACTTTCAACTGCCTAGAAGCATAGACAATCACCTTTTCATACTACATCAAAATGCAACCATGTCCCACCCAGGATGCATCACAATAAACCATAGACCCCTTCTTGCCTTCAGGGAAAGTCAAAACCAGAGCCGAAGTTAGCTTATCCTTCAGTTTCTCGAAACTACCTTCACACACATCCGACCAAGAGAACTTTACCTTCTTCTGACTCAACTTAGTCAATGGGGTAGCTATAGTCGAAAAGCTTTCCACAAACCTCCTATAGTGCCCAGCTAAACCCAAGAAGCTTCGAATATCAGTTGGAGTCATAGGTCTAGGCCACTTCTTAACCACTGCAATATTTTATGGATCCACCATGATCCCCTCTCTAGAAATAATATGACCCAGAAAAGTGTCAGTGTTCAACCAAAATTCATATTTAGAGAATTTGGCATACAACTGCTGCTCTTTCAAGTCTGCAATACAACACGGAGGTTATTTGCATAATCCACCTCACTCTTAGAGTACACCAAAATATCATCAATGAGCACAATGATAAAAAGACCCAAAAACTGATGAAAGATCTTGTTCATCAAATCCATGAATGCCATCGGGGCATTGGTCAACCCAAATGGCATCACCAAGAATTCAAAGTGCCCATACTGAGTTGGAATGCCGTCTTAGGGATATCCACCTCCCTAATCTTAAGTTGATGATACCCAGACTGAAGTTCTATCTTATAGAAAAATTTGGCACCTTGCAACTAATCAAACAAGTTATCTATCCTTGGAAAAGGATACTTGTTCTTAACCGTCACCTTATTCAACTGTCGATAGTCAATACACATCCATAAGGGACCATCCTTCTTATGCACGAATAACACTGGTGCATTCCATGTGGACACACTAGGACAGATTAAACCCTTATTCAAGAGATCCTTAAGTTGCTCCTTGAGTTTTCTCAACTCAGTC
This sequence comes from Capsicum pubescens, assembly GCA_030864215.1. Taxonomy (NCBI): domain Eukaryota; kingdom Viridiplantae; phylum Streptophyta; class Magnoliopsida; order Solanales; family Solanaceae; genus Capsicum; species Capsicum pubescens. The sequence goes on from CM061545.1 coordinate 73,022,012, forward strand.
AGATCTATTATCTAAGGAGGAATACATATTGGACAAGTGTTCCGAACCAAATCAATCCCAAACTCAATCTCCCTATCCGAAGGAACACCAAAAAATCATCCAAAAAGACCTCAGGAAACTCATTCACCACTAATACTGAATGCAAAGAAGGACCTTTCGAGTTAAAATCTTTAACCCAGACTAGATGATAGAGATACTCCTTGGAGATTACTCTCCGATCTCTAAGATATGACATAAACCTCCTCTTAGGAGCTAGGGAACCACCCTACCACTCAATAAATGGTTCACTAGGAAACCTAAAGACAACCTTACAGGTCCAACAATCTAAGGACGCATAGCAAGAGTGTAACCAATCTATGCCCATAATAACATCAAAATCCACCTTATCTAATTCATACAAATCCACTAAACTCTCCTTACTACCAATAGATACCACACACCTCATAGACTCTTTTAGCAACCACAAAGTTACCTATCGGGGTAGAAATAGATAAAGGATCTAAAATAACCTTGGGACTAAAACCAAAATACACAGCCACAAATGGGGTTACATAAGAGAGAGAAAACCCCGAATCAAGTAAACAATAAATATCCTAAGAAAAGAATTTCAACATACCAGTAATGACATCAGGCGATGCCTTGGACTCCTGTCGGGTAGGGAGTGAATATAACCGATTCTGACTTATACCGATATCAGAAGGAGAAACAGATGCAGAAGTAATACCCTTTGGTGCGGGAGAAAGTGAAGAGGCAACCAAAACCTTGTTCGTCCCTGAAGTAACCATACCAACTAGACAGTTTCTAAGTATATGGCCTGGCTACCAAATTTAAAACACATGTCCCTTCTCTCATCATAAAACCCCCAATGTAACAGACCACAAAACCTCCAAAGAGGACATATTGAAGTCGACTGAGCCTAACTATCTTGAGATTGGACACTATGTGCCCTAAAGTTATCACCACCCTACTGACGTCTATCACCTGACTGCTTCGGGTAGGAAGCACTAGCTGTGGATAAAGGAACAAAACTCCCCCACTTTTTCTTTGGACACTTACCACAATCCCTACAACTTTGCTATTGTCCATCTCCCTGCTTAGAGAGCTCAAACTTCTTTCCCGGCCTTTCCCCTATACCAGCCTATTTTCTTTTTTTCCTCCTCCCCCTATTGCATATGAACAACCAACCTAAAGATATCCATGTTCTTAATCAACAAAGCAGTTTTACTTTCAAGGATGAACTCATAAGACAACCCTGAAGTAAACTTTCTCATTTTATCCCTCATATCAAACATCAATTCTGGAGCATATCTAGACAACTGGTGAAACATCAAGGCATACTCCTTGATAAACATCTTCCCTTATTTCAAAATAACAAATTCCTCCACTTTCGCTTCCTATAACTCCTAAAAAAAGCAGCAGTTCAGAAAAGCATCAGAGAAAGTCTCCCATAAAAATAACTCATCAACCTCACCCTTTGCTCGATCTCATTCCTCATACCATTGGTACGCCACATCCTTTAACTGATAGAAAGTAACATTCACCCCTTTCACATTCGTGGCATGCATTATCCTGAAGTTCTTTTCCATCTCATCTAGAAAAACCTGAGGATCCTTCTGTATCTGAACATCAGTAAAAGTTGGAGAATTCAAACTCATAAACTGGCCAACCCTTATAGCCTCAAAAAATGGAATACCAGATGCACCACGCTAAGCCTGAGAATCTACAAATTGAGCAATCACATGAATCGACTAAAGAAATTTTGTATTCATCACGTTACCTTGAGAAGACTAAGGAGGACCAAAAAGAACCGGTGGAACTCTAGAATAATTAGGCATGGATCCCTAGACCGAGTATGGATCCCCTAAGAAGTGCGTGTCCCGTCAACATTGTCCCCAGTTAGGACAGAGGAGTTTTTATGCGCATCAGATCATCGAGGCATGACCTCAAAAACAAGCAAACAAAAATCATGAGAATCCAAAACCTTAGACTCCAATCTTGAAAATAGAACACAAAGAAGAGAAATAGTTCCTAAATGCGTTATAGTCTCTCCCTTATGAGTATGGCGCACTACACACCCCTAAAAGAGACTCTACTTGATATAGCTTTGTGGACTCCCTAAATGACCATAAACCTAAAGCTTTGATACTAACTTAATACAACCTAAATCGAGGCCTTGTCATAATGGGCATTCCAAGTCCAACCAGGATCGGGGACCACTCCCGATAACCAACCCAACCATCCAAACGTATATTCTAAGTTGGATTAATTCCAAACATATAACAAGATAGCGTATTTACACCAATCCAGACTCTGAGATAGGTCTATCACTATGACCAACCCAAACAAGTCCAACCGTCTGAAGCCCAACCAATAACCATACCATAAACTTATCCATACATCTGATACCAAATGAGTTCAAAATATAAATATATATAATCCAAAACAAAATAAAATAATCATAAATCAAACTCCGCCAACCAGTGTCAGCCCCAATACCAATGCCTATACTAAGGAAGACACTAATACCTATACCACCCAAACCAACCCATAGTAGTCCCATAAAGTCTCTAACCGAAAGTAAAATAATAATTGATTGGGATATGCCCGCAACCATAGCCAAAACTAATGTCTATGAAATAACCAGATATGTAAAGACAACCATGATATGAAATAGAGCCTTCCAAAATATGGAAGCTCACCACTTAAACATAACCGAGATGATCCCAAAATTCAATCACTGAGTAGGAGCAGTGGAACGACCGGTTCCTGCATCACGTGGGGATACAGCCGCTCGAAGACGGGTTAGTGGGTGAACGCTAGCAAGTACTCAGGATAAGGATAAAATAATACCAACCTTTGAATCCAAGTAAACCAACCATATGCATTTACAACCATACTCACACACAGAGACATATATATAATCCATATCGGGAAAGAGAACCGGGTTTAGCATGCCTTTTAAATCATTAACGTGGGTATGTGTATCTTAACTATCCTAGAACCACCCACGGGTTATATGGGACCAACGTAACCTCCTGAATGGGACCTGATGTATTTAACCGCACAAACTGAAGATATCATAGGAGTAGGGAATTCTCTAGTACCTTTCTCTTTCCATGATACATATGTACAAGTGTACTTAGAAAATTTCTGTGTACCCCGTAAGTATCATATATGGTCGCCATATCCTATCCTTATGTCGTCAAACATGAGTTTCTAGTGTCCGTCCATTGGACTCACACCTTTATGATTCACTATCACACCCTGCCATTATTGTCCAATTAAAACAATTACCATAAAACCAAACCACCAATTCCATTTGTTATTACCCAAGGCTATGAGTAGTGGTATCGTCATACCGATCATAGCTTGCAAGAAATGTCTTTAGCCAACCTTTTAAAGAATGAGGGATTCCCATGTACCCATAGATTAAATAATTTAGTTGCTTGGGGGATTCTCATGTACCCCACAATATGTTTGTTATTAAATTTGCTTGGGGGATTCCCTTGTACCCCACAAGGCTTTCAACTAGACCAACCATAACCACCAAGACCTTACCATTTAACCATTCCAAACCATTTAATACATTTATACCATTTAGGGTTCTAATACCAAGTTATACCATGCATAGTTCAACGAAAGTCCAACAATTTAACCAAAAACATTCTCATAGGCATTTTATGAAACATGTTGAGGGCATATTGTTTCCAAATCCAAAATCAAGTACCAAGTAACTATTACCATGCAACCAAATGTTCAAACCACCATAATAATATGAAAACTATAAGTAACGACATAGGAAAACCATAACCAACCATTATAACCATAACCCCCAACATACATTTGAAAACCCAAAACCATACAACAATTATGCCATGAAAACAATTCATAAATCATGCCTTTAGTTGGTACTAACAATGAGGGAGGATTAACGTACCTTAGATTACAAAGATGATGGAGAGAAATCACCCTTGTAAGTACCCAAATTGATTCTATAGATGAAACCCTAACCTTCCTTGACCCAAGAGCCTTGAAAGAATTTGATAGTGTTTTAAAAGAGTTTGTTAGATTACAAATAGGTTAAATGATATCCCAAGAACGATTTAAGTCATGGGGCCTTAAGAGGTTAAGAGGGGATCCAGATTACCCACAACTTAAATTGCTTAAAATTCCCACAGGATGGTATGACCACCCCACCCCAATCATACCCAGGGTACGAGTGGTACCCTTATCTCATACCGTAGGAAGAATATGATCTCCTAGGCTAAACTTAGGGCTTTATACAACTTAACATCATACCACTCGTACCCCATTATACGACTAGTATGATCCAATCGTACCTTGTACAAAAACCAACCAATCTACACTGGTTACCATCGACCAAGACCGTCCTAGTCGTATACTATCATACGAGAAGTACCCCAAATAGTATGATATCAAGTTGTCAAAAATTGAGAAATTTTTCGAAGGGTAAAAACCCTGGGTGTTTCAGTCTCCCCCACTAGGCTCATTTATCCCCGAATGACGGACAAGGTAGTACAATCATGATTTACACCCCAACATATCCATTCCAATCTTTAACAAATCCAGGAAACAAGGATGCAAGGAAATCAACATTTCCTTTAACAAAGTCAGAAAACAAAGATGTGATCAAGAACACATACCCTAAGCACGATTATCCGTAACCAAAAACTAATGTGGATAATTGGAATTTATGTCCTTTTCCACTTCCCAAGTAGCCTTTTCCACCTTGTGGTTCTGACATAGAACCTTAACCGAGGCCACATCCTTGGTCCGTAACTGACGAACCTGCCGATCTAAGATCTCAACCGGGATCTCTTCATAAGACAGAGAATCCAAGATACCCAATCCTTCTAAAGGAAAAAATGATGAAGGATCATCTATACATTTTCTCAACATAGAGACATGAAATACCGAATGAATGGAGCTTAAACTAGAAGGAAATTCCAATTTATACGCCTCATTACCAACCCTTCTCAAAACCACATGAGGACTAATATACCGGGGATTAAGCTTTCCCTTTTTACCAAACCATATTACTCCCTTCATGAGAGACACCTTTAGGAATACCTTATCCCCAACCTTAAACTCCAAGTCTCTACGCCTTACATCCGCATAAGACTTTTGGCGACTTTGGGTAGCCTTATGCCTATCTCGAATCACCTTTACCTTTTCTATAACCTGATAAACCAAATTTGGGCCAAACATATCCGTTTACTAATCTCAAACCACCCAATAGAAGATCTACTCCTCCTACCAAACAATGCCTCAAAAGGAGCTATCCCAATGCTAGAATGATAGCGATTATTGTAAGCAAACTCTACAAGAGGTAGATGCTCAACTCAATTACCACCATAGTCAATCACACATGCACGAAACATATCTTCCAATGTCTGAATAGTTCTCTCTGCTTGCCCATCTATTTTCGGGTGGAAAGTAGTACACAGACTAACCTTAGTCCCCAAACCTTTCTGAAACAACCCCCAAAAGTGAGATGAAAATGGAGCACCACGATAAAAAATAATTGAAATAGGTACCTAATGTAGCTTTACATCTCATAAAGATACAACCTCGCATAATCCTCAATCAAAAAGTTAGTCCTCAATGGTAAGAAGTGAGCCGACTTTGTCATCCTATCCACGATGACCCAAACCAAATTGAATTGATTCCGAGACCAAGGAAGAACGGTAGTAAAATCCATATTGATCACCTCCCAGTTATATTCAGGAAATATAATTTCCTAATACAACCCCTCTAGGCCTCATGTGCTCAACTTTCACTTGTTGACACACCATATATTTTTCCACAAAATCAGCTGCATCCCTCTTCATACCATTCCACCAATACATCTCCTTGAGATCATGATACATTTTTGTAGAACCGAGATGCACAACATAGCATGATTCATGCACCTCAGCCAATATCTTTTCTCGCAAACCATCGACATCAGGAATACATAACCTCCCTTAGTATCACAAGGTACCATCACCACTGATCTCAAATACCACCACCTTCTGCCCACCTACCTCACCCTTGATCTTCATCAAGATTGGATCTAGAATTTGCTTCTCCTTGATCTCTGCACGAGGAGATGATCAAACCACTTCCTGTACCAACACACCACCTTCCTTGGAGTCCAGAAAATGAACTCCAAGATTAGCCAAACGGTGAATATCCTTTACCAACTCCCACTTCTCCTTATCCACATGCGCTAAACTCCCCATGGATAACCTGTTAAAAACATCAACAACTACATTGGTTTTATTTGGGTAGTTGTGAATACACATGTCATATTCCTTGAGTAGCTTAAGCCATTTTCTCTGCCTGAGGTTAAGCTCTTTCTGAGTAAACATATACTGTAGACTCTTATGATAAGAAAAGATGCCCACGTACACTCCACCTATTGTATATGAACAACCAACCTAAAGATATCCATGTTCTTAATCAACAAGGTAGTTTTTCTTTCAAGGATCAACTCATAAGACAACCCTGAAGAGAACTGTCTCATTCTGTCCCTCATATCAAACATCAATTCTGGAGCATATCTAGATAGATGGTAAACCATCACAGTATACTCCTTGACCGACATCTTCCTCTATTTCAAATTAACAAATTCCTCTACTTTTGCTTCCCTTAACTCTTGAGGAAAGAAGCAATTCAAAAAATCATCAGAGAAATTCTCCCATAAAAATGACTTATCAACCTCACCTTTTGCCTAATACCATTCCTCGTACCATTGGTACACCACATCCTTTAACTGATAGGAAGTAAAATTTACCCCTTCCACATTCGTGGCCTGCATTACCTTGAAGATCTTTTCCATCTCATCTAGAAAACCCTGAGGATCCTTCTCTATCTTAACATTAATAAAAGTTTGAGGATTCAACCTCATGAACTGGCCAACCCTTGTAGCCTAAAAAAATGTAATACCAGATGCACCATGCTAAGCCTGAGAAGCTACTAACTGAGAAATTACATGAATCAACTGTTGAGACTCCACATTCATCATGTCACCTTGAGGAGCCTGAGGAGGACTAGAAGGAACCGGTGGAACTCCAGAATAATTAAGGATCGACCCTTAGACGGAGTATGGATCCCCTGAGAAGAGCGTGTCCTATCAACATTATCCCTAGTTAGGACAGATGAGTTTTTGTTCTCATTAGATCATCAAGGCATGATCTAAAAAACATGCAAACTAAAATCAAGATAATCCAAGACCTTAGACTCCAAGCTTGAAAGTAGAACACAAAGAAGAGAAATAGTTCCTAAATGCCTTGTAACCTCTCCCTTATAAGTATGGTGCACTACACACCCCTAAAAGAAATTCTACTCGATACAGCTTTGTGGACTCCCTAAATGACCATAAACCTAAAGCTCTAATACCAACTTGACACGACCCGAATTAAGACCATATCATAATAGGCATACCAAGTCTAACCAGGACCGGGGACCACACCCGATACCCAACCCAACCATCCAAACTCATACCCCAAGTTAGATTAATTCCAAACATATAACAAGATAGTGTATTTGCACCAATCCAGACTCTGAGATAGGTCCATAACCGTGACCAACCAAAATAAGTCCAACCGTCCAAAGCCCAACCATAACCATACCATTAACCAATCCCTATATACCATACCAATGAGTTCCAAATATAAATATATAATTCAAAATAAAATAGAACAATCTTAAATCAAATACCGTCAACCGGTGTCAGCCCCAATACCAATGCCAATACTAAGGTTGACACTAATACTGACACCGCTCATACCAACCCGTAGTAGTCCCACAAAGTTTCTAACCAAAAGTAAAACAATATCCGATTAGGACATGCCACCAATCATAGCCAAAACCAATGTCTATGAAATAACAGAGTATGTAAAGACATCCATGATATGAAATAGAGCCTTCTGGAATATGGAATCTCACCACTTTAATCCAATTAAGATGATCCTAAAATTAGATCACTGAGACGGAAGAGTAGAACGACCAGTTCCTACATCACATGGGGATACAACTACCCAAAGATAGGTTAGTAGGTAAATGCTAGCAAGTACTCAGGATAAGGATAAAATAATGCAAGACTTTAAAACCAAGTAAACCAACTATATGTATTCACAACCATACACACACACATATATATAATCCTTACCGGGAAAGAGAACCGGGTTTAGCATACCTTTAAAACCATTAACTTGGGTATGTGTAGCTTAACCATCTTAGAACCACCCATTGGCTATATAGGTCCAGTGTAACCCTATGAATACGCCTCGATGCATGTAGCCGCATGAACCAAAGATACCATAGGAGTAGGGGATTCCTGAGTACCCTTCACTCTCTATGATATATATGTAAAAGTGTACTTAAGGGATTCCCGTGTACGCCATAAGTATCATATTTGGTCACCATGACTAATTCTCATATCGACAAATATGATTTTCCATTGTTCTTCCATTGGACTCACTCTTTCTTGGTTAGCTATTACACCCCGCCATTATTGCCTAATTAAAAACATTAACCCACAACCAAACCACCAATTCCATTTATTATTAACCAAGTCTATGAGTAGTGGTATCGTCATACTGACTATAGATTGAAAGCAATGTCCTTAGCTAACCTTTTGAAGAATGAGGGATTCCCATATTCCCATAAATTATATTATTTAGTTTCTTGGGGGATTCTCATGTACCCCATGAGATGTTTGTTATTAAATTTGCTTGGGGTATTCCCTTGTACCCCACAAGGCTTTTAATTAGACCAACCATAACCACCAATACTTTACTATTTAACTATTCCAAATCATTTAATCTATTTATACCATTTAGGGTTTCATTACCAAGTTATACCATGCATAGTTTAATGAAAGTCCAATAATTTAACCAAAAACATTCTCATAGGCATTTGATCAAACATGTTGAGCGCATATAGTTTCCAAAGTTAGAACCAAGTACCAAGTAACCATTCCTATGCAATCAAATGTTCAAACTGCCATAATTATATGAAAATCATTTGTAAAAGACATAGGAAAACCATAACCAATAATTATAACCAAAACCCCAACATATATTTGAAAACCCAAAACCATACAATAATTATGCAGTGAAAACAATTCATAAATCATGCATTTTGTTGGAACTAACAATGAGGGAAGAGTAACTTACCTTAGATTCGAAGATGATGAAGAGAAATCACCCTTTTAAGTCCTAAATTAATCCTATTGATAAAACCCTAACCTTCATTGACCTAAGAGCCTTGAGGGAATTTGAGAGTGTTTTAAGAGAGTTTGAGTGATTGCAAATAGGTTAAATGATGTCCTAATAGTGATATAAGTCATGGGGCCTTAAGAGGTTAAGAAGGGAAATGTATAGATTACCCCCAACTTAAACTACTTAAAATTCCCACAGGATGGTACGACCACCCCACCCCAATCGTACCCTAGGGTATGAGTGGTACCCTAATCTCGTACCCTAGGCAAAATAGGATCTCCTAGGCTAGACTTAGGGCTTTATACAACTTAACATCATACCACTCATAACCCATCATACGACTAGTATGATCCAACCATATCTTGGACAGAAACCAACTAACCCACAATAGTTACCATATAACCAAGACCATCTTAGTCATATCCTATCATACGAGAAGTACCCCGAGTCGTAAGATGTCCAAAGGCTAAAAAATGATAAATTTTTCTAAGGGTCAAATCCCAGTGTGTTTCACCAATTACATATAGGACATGTTAAAAAAGATCATGGCCACCCAAGAATAGATGGCTGTTGAACTCAAAAATCTGCAAGTACTTCAAAAGTAGTTGGAGTATCAGTTGGGGAAAATGCAATAGGCATAAAATACTAGGCTTTAAGGTGGTTTTCCAAGTGATAATGAACCTCCAAAACAAGTAATGGTAATCACTTTAAGGGGTGATAAAGAGTTGATTGGCAAACCTCCAAAGAAAAATAAGGAGGTAGATGCAGAGTTAACTTCTCAATCTGTTGCAGATAAAATTGCTAATTATTTGGGGAAGTCCGAGTAGCCTAAAATAAAAGTTGCTGGGAAGGAGATCCCACTACTATTGTTTCTACAGAGGTTAAGAGAAGAAAATGAGGATGCATGCTTCAAGAAGTTCTTTGACATGTTCAGAGAGCTTCACATTAACCTTTCTCTTTTATATGTTTTGTAGAGAATACTTAAGTATGTTGTGTACTTGACGGACGTGGCAAATAATAAAATTAAGCTACAGAATGTTGAGACAGTAGCACTAATCGAGGAGTGTAGCTCTGTGGTAATGCATTTCCTAAAAAGCTTAAGGACCCTGGATGGTTCACTCTCCCTATTCAGATTAGCAACATCGAGGTACTTCATGTACTGAGTCATTTATGGACAATTATCAATTTAATGCCTCTATCATTGTTTAACACCTCAAGTTTGGGAAAGCCAAGACCGAGCTCTATGATACTCCAAATGGCAGACCAGACTATAGTCCATCCTAAAGGAATCATCGAAAACGTTCTCATCAAGGTTGGTAAGTTTATTATACCTACTTACTTTATTGTTTTGGACTATAAAGTAGATTATAGGGTGCCGATCATCTTAGGATATCTATTCTTAGCGACAGTAGGAGTATTAATATATGTGAGAGAAAGCACGCTCAGAATTAGGTTAGATAATGAAGAAGTGGTCTTCAGGGTTTACAAACCACTCAACACACTATCCCATTACAAATATTTATACATAATTATAGTGATGGAAGTGGATGAGTGGTTGTGGTGGGGGGAGGGGGGTGTAGTCCAATCCACAAAATACCTCTTCGGACTTTCTCATTGAGTTATCCAAGCCACCAATACTTAAGCCCAGAGTGATGCTAATTTATGATCCTAAAAAGGGTATTGTTGAGAAAGCTGTTGGCCTTGAGAGTTCACACTCAAGAGGTCATAAACGAATAAAAAGATGGCCTCCAAGTAGAAGGAAGATGATGGAGAAAAATAGTTAAGAGTGATGATTGGGTCGTGCCGCGACACTAGATCAGGAGATACTTAGGAGGTAACCCAAGTTAAGATATGTTTTAATTTTTTTGTATCTTTAGTTTTTACTTCACGAAGTTTTTATTTTTGTTGAGATACAGGTTGATGGGAAGTCTGAGTACGAAAAATCTGAGCTAAAGAGCATGGCGAAGACTGAGTGTGGGTCCCCGGACCCTCTTGATGTATAAAGATACTACTAGCTAAGCCTAGATGCCTCAGGGAGTATTTCTACCTCTACTTTTAAGTATACTTTGGGGATAAAGTAGATTTTAAAGTGTGGGGTGGGGAAATTCCCATTGTTTTTTATGAAGTGATGCTATAAGGTCTTGAGTCTTAGATGTTTTTCTAGTTTTGGGTAAATTTGAAAAATTAGAAAATAATTTTCTCTTCTTAGATTTTAGTTTATTTGGGTCAATCTAGTAGGTGCACACTTCACCCACCCCGTGGTTGTTCTTTTTAATTCTTTTCCACGGGGTCACCTCTGGAAGTATTCTTCTTCTTTTTTAAGAGTAAATTTTTAAATTCTTTTGTTTTAGGTAAGTGAGATATTCTTGTTGGTGCTATGTGCGATTGGATGATGCAAGTGTTTTGAATATAAAGAGCATGTTGACTGTGTGAATGACTACTTTTGAGACTCATAGGCCCATGATTATGACTCTTGTATATTGTTGGCTTAATGTTGAATTCATGTGATTGTTTGGTTAAGAGTCTATGACGATACTACTTGAGTCAAGCATGTACCATGTGTGATGTAAGGTTGTTGTGTATTCTTTGGTGTATGTGATATATAGAACTTGCCTGGTGTGTATGCAAAGTGAAATAAAGAGTGTGGGTTTAGGAGATGATATAGGCATTTCTCTGATATCCATGTTTCATACCCTCTTTAACCTACCCTTGTGCATAATCCTAGTTAACCTTATTAAGCCTTTATATTATTTTCTCTGGTAGCCTTATATGTAATCTATATCCTTTTCTTTGATTGACCTTAATTTGATCCAAAGCTTCTAAGCGCTTTAGTATAAAATTAATTGAGTTAAGGAGCTTGAAATTTAAGTAGGATAAGGTGAAATTAAATCCCCAAAGTGATAGTTATTGGTGTGTACAAATTGATGTGTTGTGGTTAGGAGTGAAAGAAAATTGTGCTAAAATTGAATCATGAACTAGACAACACTCTCTTTTATATTGTATGTGAGTGAACTTAATGAGATGGGCTAAAACAAGAGATACATGTAGATAGAAGTGGTGAAAGTTTGTTGTTAAAGGTGAATTGAATTAGAAGTGCTTAGGGAAGATAATCACTATTCTTGTCAAAAATAGTCCCTACCTATCCCTTAGCCTACATTACAATCCTTAAGGACCTATTTGATCTTGAGATTTAACATTCTAATATTAGTATAGTATTATAATAAGGGAATGCTTATGATTCGTCATGTGTAACTTGTGAATTCTTTGTGACAGTGAGTGTAACTTGATTCTTGTACCCATTCTGTGATAAATTGCATCTATGTGAGTGAGTATGGGTAACACTCTTGTAGTGAGGGCACATATTTGTTGATAGTTGGGTGAGTTATATGATATCTTTGATTGAGCAACATTTATGAGTTTTCCAACTTGGTGAGTCAATTCTTGAGGCTAGGATGTTTTGGATTAGTGTTCTTGAGCTTTCAATTGTGTGTATAACATGCTTAGTGTAGAAACTTGCATTCTGTGTAGTTATTGTTGTACTACCTTGAGTATCTTAATTTTAGTAGAAGTATGGAGTCTTCTCTAAGTATGATGCTTATATTAAAGAGTTTTTTGAGGACGTAAGTGTGGCATTGTGATCTGAGGTGGATTTATGCAACTCAGTGTTTTTATCCGAGCTTATTTAGCCTTGTTTTTAAGACTTTTGTTTGCTTAATGAGTTGTTAATGATATAAATGAGAATATAAGTTTTGGAGTACTTGATTACAATGTTTAAGTTATTTTTATAACAAGTTTGTACTTAAATTGGTCACTTGCAGTTTAGACAAGAATACTAGTGTTACTTGCTTAAGCTATGTGCTGTTCTAGTTGATCTCGATGGACTCTAGTGTGTGTAATGAGTTCATAAATGGTATGATTGTTTAATTTTATGTGAAAAAACTTGTTTATAATGTTTAAGGTTCAATAACAATCCAAGAGTCAAAACATTCAATTGAAACAAGCCGAGAGTCAAAACTATGTTAAAGATCAAAAAGGGCAAAACTAGTTCTTAACGTTAGTTTCTAGTTCACCGTCTTGTATTGTGTGTTGTTTTGAGATCTAATTCGTGGTGTGTTATGATATAGGATGCTTGGTGTTTATTATTATTATTATTATTATATATTTATGATACACAAGCTATAAATCAAGTGAAACCAACACCATAAGGCTTGGAATGGGTGAATGAAAGCAAGGGACAAGATTTGACGTAAAACGAACACTTTGGAGGCCTTAGCGCGTTGTGGACCTTAGACAATGATATAAGGTATGGAAAACGGACTTTGTGGATTCCAAAGGGACCAAAAATAGTATGTATCTTCTATGAGAGGGCGATACAGACTCTAGGCACTGCAATGGAGAGGGCGACAGAGACCCTAGATCAAAACCGACAATTTTGTCCTCGTATAAATAGGACACTTTAACATGATGCTAAACACCTTGGACGACCTTGAAACTTTGAAGAAGTATGTATAACACTTAAAATATGGTTTTTATTCCTTTATTATAGTTTTTTTATTGATTTTATCATGTATTCATCTATCGTGATTACGATTATGTCCATGAGCAGCTAAAAGCCCTTTTCCGGGGTTAAGGCCGTACTCTTGTTATGAATTTAGTTGGTTCTGATTATTTATCATATTTGTTTGTTTATTTATTCTTGTTATTACTATTTTAAGGATTTTTGACCTTTAAAATACACCCATTGTCACCCAGAAGGACGAACAAGAGGATAGAACGTGGGGTAAAAAGAATAGGATTGTAATCTTCTACAGAATGAAGTTATAATTTGAACTTAGGATAGGAATATACATAGGTGACCTATTTGGTTCACTTTATGGATGAAATATGAATGATTTTAACTTAGTTCTCACATCCCCACTCAATAATGTAGTTGTGGGTCTAAGTTAGATAGGTGACTGGAGGCTCGAAAGACCAAAGTCATAATATCAACCCCGTGAATCAACAACCAAGATAAGTAACATAACCAATACAGTTAATTTAGCATAGTATGATTGTTCGTATAGCCTTAATCGTAGGTTTCTCCTCATTGATTTTCCAAGACTTTTAATTTGCCGCATTGCTTACTTTACTTTAGTTTATAACTCTCAAACAATTTTGGTTACATTTGCATTGGATTGATCATAATAGTGAACTAGAATTGGATAGTTGTCAACACAAGTCTCAGAGGGATAGATACTTGGATTTTAAAAGGACACTATATTACTTGGTGAGACCACATACACTTGTGTACGTGCTTAGATGCAACAGACGTCCTCAGTACAACTGCATTTCCACAAAGACAAACTATAGTCATTTTTGAATTGGATGTTTGAGATGCTTGAGACATTGTAGAAATTTAAAATAAAAAAAAAGTTGAGGAAATAAATAGGGATGAAGAACTTTATATATAAAGTAAAAAGAAGTGTTATCGTTTAAGAAGTACATAATTAGCCGTTTGTTACCGTTGGAACAGTAACTATGCTTTTTGAACTATTATTGACACTTAATTGACTGTCATCGATCTTGACCTATGTCAATCATCAGCGGGATATATAAGTCTACCGTGGACCCGATGAATCAATGGACCCTTAATAATATATTTAAAAAGGGAATAATAAATTAAAAATATACTTGTACTTTGAGGGTCCATTAATTCATGTGGTTTATCGTAGACTTATACTTTAGTCGTGTATGGATTTCTCGAGGGATCAATGGTAGATCACATAGTTCTATGTACAGGGTTATAGACCCTCACTAGCATGTTCCTTAAAAAGGAATAATTAAATAAAACTAAATAAATTGTGAGATTCTACAAATATGAAGAGGTTTTAACAAGCCATATGATTATGTTAGAGCATACATTAATTGTGGGTGGTGATTTAAGGAGTATGTGGATGGGTAGTGATTGTATAAACAACATACTAAGAGTAATATTTTTTTGTCAAAGCACAAGTATGTTTTTAGGATGTTGATTGCTCAACCACTACCCATCCACATACCCCTCTAATAGTCTATCGATTCATCTGGTATATGGTCAACCGTATTGTATGGTTGAGGATTGACAGAGTCCAAGATTTAGGATAGTTCCTATAAAATAATCTGGTGATATGTAGACCAAACACTTGACTCTTCGAGTATTTTATCAAGGCAGTCCATAGTTATATTCATTGATTGAGCAACAAAATTTAAAAAGTTGACAGTGCAACAAACAAAATTTAAAAACATAATATTCATATTATATTATTCATTGGATTACATACATTTACAAATACCAAATCTAGCAAAAAGGGCAAAAAAGAAGAAGGCTTTCTTCTAACAAAAATCCTACCCAAGAAAGCTTCTTCTGCAATGAACAAAAGCAAAAACTTATACTAAAACAAAAAGATAAACAAAATTAGGGGGATGGTGGTGGTGGTGGTGATTGGGGGGAGATGTAGTCGCTACCTTTCATTCCAAGCCTTTTTAGAATTGCCCTTGAGAAATGAGAAATGCGGAGGAGTTCACGTTTTAAGTAAATACGGTCCTGACCAAGCTGTAGAAAAGGCGTTCAAGGTCATTTTGGAGGAGAAGAATATCATAGTGCCAGTGGGCACTCATTCTCCTATTCAAACGAAGGGGAATTCTTCTCGAAGGCATGATTGTTGTTTGAAGAAGAAGAGTCTTTTGCATTTTTTAGTTTAGGTGGAAGTGACTCGTCACATAAAAATTATCACTGTATATATAGACTCATAGAAGGTGGAGTTTCATATTCCCAACCAATGAGAAATCGACGTGTGTAAGTATAGAACATGATTAGCTTGCATATACCAGCTGATTTTGATATGAATATATGTGTTCACAACTTTTAATTAATTGAAAACATGAAATAATGGTTTAATGCATCAATTGTAGTGATATGGAAGTAAAATAGCTACACAACGTGTTTGATAAGATATCATATATCCTTTAACAATTCTTTAATTGATAGAGTAAAAGATATAGCATAGATTCATGTGGTCTATCATAGACAAATAATATAGTTGATTATAAATAAACATTAAATTCTACAAAAATTCGGGGGTCCCCCAAAACAGTGGCTTGAGTTACAAAAGAAGAAAAAAGCCTATTTAACAGTTGTTAGCCATGCTATATGTGGTTCTTTTGTGCCCGACTTTCTTGCATATTGAACATTTATTTCTCATTTTGGACTTGAAATTTTCACTGACACCCTTAATGCGTTTGACACATAGGGGGTAGAAGATCTTCATGTCTTGCAATTCCTGTGGCACAATCCATTTGAACTCTATAGGGAAAATGTTAATAGCTTCAGAGTATAAAATGAGGTAAGTTTTAATTTTATAAATAGGCAAAGATTACTCGTAGATGGAATTACCATAACCTTCACCATTTCGATACTTTGATTGCAAAGCGGCCATAGCATATTCGCGCGACAGTTTCACCAAGTCATATATCCCATAGGAACAAGTCTTCTCCAAGAGATTTACCTTGGAAGTAACACCACTGCCGAACACGGTGAATTGGTTGAGATCCTCATTTTTATTAGTTACTCACAAGGAATCATTCGTGCTCTTACTATCCCTTAAGATCTTTTCTACATAAGGCACAAATCTGTTATTTGAACTACCGACAAATGCATGCCGCTCCCTGAACTTTTCACCAATTTTTGTAGAAATGAAATTGAATATGTACGACGTAGGGTACTCCCATTCATCTGTTAATACTATATCGAGCGAATCAGTGATGTTTGTGGTCATCATATCGTATGTATTTCTCGAAAAGTGTGCTTTTCTCCACATCTCAAAGCCAAGTATATTTTCAAGTATATGTGCTGCCTCGGGGCATTTATCCTTGAATTTAGTTAAATGCTCGCTAAACTCATTAAAATATTAAGCCGTTGTTGCGATGTAGAATAGAAAAAAATGCTCTCCACAGTGTTGATTTACTCAAAGATTTTCAACGAGGTGTCTTTTGCAAAGTCCATAATACGCCTGACTGTAAACATGAGAGAAGGCATTGGCGATGCTAATGTGCCTATTGGAGATGACGCATAAATCTAGATCATCATATACTATAGACTTCAACTTCTTAAAGAAGAAGGTCTAAGAATGTAATACCTCGTATTATTCTTAGCTCAGTTTAGCTCCTAGTTGCATGCATAAGAGGCTTAAATACTCAAAATTTCACTAACTGTTGGGGACTTGGTCATTTTTAGGCCTTTTAACTTTGAGGATTTTTTTCGACCCCGAGATATTGATTTTAAAGTTAATTCATATTCAAGGTTTTAAGAAGCATGTATCAGGAACGTTTTGAATTTTTTGAATGAGGATTGGGTCTTATTTGGATCACAATTCCAGTAGCTTATCGCGATAGGGCCGCGTCATGGTGGTAATAGCAATGGAACCCTCATCGCATTATGGTAACCCTATAAACCATATTCTAGTTATGAATTTAATTGCCAAAGGGGAAATTTTGTCTTTTCCCCTCAACCCAATTTGCCAATTCACGAATTATAACACCAGTGAAGGCATTATTTGCCCATCTTCTACAATTTTCTCTCAAAAACAATCCCTCTCATCCCTCATGATCATTAAATTCCATTATTTTCTCTCCAAGAAAACCAAGACTTCAAGTTCCCAAATCCAAGAACCTTCAAGAAAGCATCAAGATTGGTGTTTCTTTTTCAAGCTTAAGGGTTTAAGGTATGTGTGATGTTCATCCATGGGCCCTTTTCACCCATGGAGTCCAACAATTCCTTTGTATTTTTTAATTATGAGTTATTATATGTTCAAGTTGAATTATCTCCATGAACCTATTATTGATTTTGATTTTGAGTTATGTTTACAAGTGTTTTCGATGGGATGAGCCATTACAAGTTTTAAATATTGAAATCCTTAATTCATGGTTTTATTATTGTGATCATGTTATTCTTACATGTTTTTACCCATTACCATGCTTATTCATGACTCTCATGTGTTTGTTGATATGTCTAAATGCTGGGTTATGAGCAATGATCCCCTACTATGGTTATTAAAGATTTATGTCTCACTATTGTTATTTCCATTTAGTGCTGGTGGGTTATGAACACCCGATACCTAATTGTTTACATAATTTCAGTATCTTGAGAATGATTTCAGATAAACCATGAGCATTGTCATTCAATTAGTTATTACAAATAGTTGTTTATTCAGTTAAGCGTAATTAATGTCAGTTCATTTGGGAGTAGGATTTAGCACCAAGCGAATGCAGGGATGGCAGCTTCCCTGTCAGTTAGGCAGATTTGTTATTAGAAGTTCCTGTACTCAAGAACTATATAGCCAGCGTAGGATATGAGGAGTCACCCATCAATTTAGGCTTGAATTCCTCCCACTAGTTGCCCATAAGTTAGGGTTGACACCCTAGTCCTTTAGGACATTGGTTTAGTAGATCCATACAACCAGTGTTAGTACCCATGGCACGATTCTGACACCCTTCCAACTGGGGTCACAGGTTGGACCCCAAATAGCTCATATTGGGGCATGTCAATTAAATGATACCTCCTACAGTCTTAGTGCAGTATTCAGTCTAGAATTCAGTTCAAGTTTGCTTGACCAAAGCATACAGATTATCAGTCATTCAGTTATCATATTTTAGCATTTCAGTTTACAGATTATTTTAGAAATATATATATATCTTGGTCTTGCATTTTTTGATATTTTAGTTTTCATGCATTCATGTTCCGTTATCTCATGCTATTCAGTTATTCCATATTTCATGTGTGTAGTAACCCATGTATATCAGCCTAACCTTATCTTATATACTAGTACATTTAGATTACTAACTTCATGCTCTTCTTTGAGCTATGATGTCTTATATCATAGGTTCGGGCGCTCAGTTTACCGATCGTACTTAGCCAGTTCAGTGCTTCAGTAACCGCAATAGTGATGAGTCCTCATACATTGAGGACCTATCATATTTATTCAGTTATTTCCATATTTCTTTTTAGTTAGTCAGTTGGGGCCTGTCCTATCAACTCCTCAGTCAGTTTAAAGGCTTTTAGACATTTAGACAGTCAGTTGGATAGTTAGTTAGTTTATCAGTATTGTCAGTTGCATTTTCAGTATTGTTATCAGAAGTTTACAGACTTGTGATTGAATCACACTTCCAGTATTTAGATTGATTTTGGACTTATTAGTTTATCTTTCGTGTACATCTTTTATTATCATTGTATTTAGTACTCACAATAGGTACGAACTCATGGGTTTATTTATGGTCCCCTGTGACTGTAAGCACCGTTGTCGTAGCTAGGGGGTAGCCTCGGATCATGACAAAACTTTGTTTCAGAGCCTAAGGTTTTATAGTTTCCTAGGGATTCTAAAAGCTACGTTGAGTAGAGTCTTTTTCATGGGTATGAAGCGCACCACACTTATGGACAAGTGCATGAGTTCTATTTAAACTGTATTTCTAACTCATCCTTTATTTGATTTATAGACTATGCCTCCCAAAAGAAACCATGGAAGAAGGAACGGGAAGCAGCCCACACATCCACCTATTCAGGAAGATCCCCTGAATGAGCATGTCTATCACACAAAATTTAGAGCTACTTTCACTACCTTAGCATATTCAGTAGTTACTCAGAATGATTAACAGGTTTTTTTCCTATCTAGGCTTATGTTTCATGCTTAGCAGAGTGAGGAGAAGAGTGTAGAGAAAAAGAGAGAGAGAAAAGGAGGGCCAGAACAAGTAGTTTTAAGTCAGGTCAGAGAGTGGTAACCATTCCCAGTTCTTCCAAAAATTCTCAACCCCAGCCCTTCTTTATCTAATGCGCCAGTGCCAAAGTTTAGTAATGATAGTTGGGATAGAGTGCTAGGCTCTAATCTTTAGGCCTCAGAATAGTATGAACAATGGCCGTACTAATTCGCTCAACAGGAGGTGTGGTAGGAATCATCAGGGTGTGTGTAAAGTTGGTAGTGGTGTGTGTTTTGGATGTTACAAGCCAGGCCACAAAATAAGGGAGTTCCCTGTAAGTATGTGGAAGGGTAGAAATGGTCGTCAACAGGGTCAAACTAACTCTTCAGCAACACCAACAGGTCATCCGACTCAACAAGGCGCCACTTTCAGTGCCACTAGTGGTCAATGCCTGAATAAATTATATGCACTCTAGTCCTGACATGATAAAAAAAGTTCTCCTGATATGGTTATAGGTGCATTATAGGTCTTTCATTTTCATGTTTATGTTTTATTAGATCCTAGAGGTTCACTTTATTTTTTGACTCCTTATATAGCTGTCAATTTTGGTGTCAGTCTGGAAACATTAGTAGAACCTTTTTCAGTATCTACCCTAATAGGTAAATCTATTATATCTAGATGGATATATAGAAATTACCCAGTTACAGTATCTTAGAAAATCACTTCAGTAGATCTTGTGGAGTTAGAGATGACTGATTTTGATATCATTCTTGGCAAAGATTAGCTCCACTCATGTTATGCCTCAGTTGATTATAGAAATAGAGTCGTTCATTTTCAGTTTCACAATAGCCAATTACTGAATAAAGGGGTAGTATTTTAGTGCGTAGGGGTCAGATCATTTTATATCTTAGAGAAAAAAAGATGATATCTAAGGGATGTGCTTTTAGATCCCTTCTCAGAATTCTATGACAGCATATGATCTAGAGTTAGAAGTATAAATCCAGAAGTTTAGAAGTAGTAAAGTGGGGATGGAATTTATCGGTAGTTAGTAAATGATGTATCTATGGGGTTATTTGTATAAAAGGTGAATCAGTAGGGCTAAAATAATGTATGCAAGAAATTAAGTTAGGTATGATGGTGTAGGCACACTTATATAGTACCCTTGAGTTGCTAAATTTTAATTAATGTTTTTACCAGCTAAGTTATGGGCTATAGGGTGATTATGTTGGATGTTCAGGTCTGATGGAAATTCTCATGGTTCAGGGAAAATATTAGTTTGGAGGTGGGATATTAGTAGGCTATGGAGAAAGTTAGTATGGTTCATTAAAAGTTTGAGAATATCAATGTTACGTGTTAGAATCTAAGTTTGACTCTTAGATGGTTGATCTAATAGTAAGGAGAATTGAAGATTTTAGATGGAGTGAACTCATGGTATGGTGATACTCATAAAGATTCTAAGTTAGTCAGTGTTTAAGTTATATGTGATGACTATTGGGCTATAGAAACTTAAGAGTTGTATCTCAGAAGGGAGTATTAGTAGCGGGTTTTACACTTTCAGGTGTAGTCATTTAGGTTAAGTATTGCAGTTCAGTTTTGAGTTTATTAAAGGGGTCCACAGACTTAGAATAATGGCTTAAATCTAAAGGAGAGACGATAGAACAAGTAACCAAGTCAGGCTCTCAGATTCTAGTAGTAATTCTAGTGTGTTGTAGAACAAAAATAAGGGAGGATGATTCCCAACCCATCCTTATCTCAGTGCAAAGTCTTGTTTTTCAGACTTCCTGATATCTACTCATCCTTACATGTTAGCTCCATGATCATAACTCATATTCATGCACTTCCCATAGAATCGTGTACACTTCCAGTTCCTAGTATAAGGAGTTCCAGTTTGCTCAGTAGTACGAATCATGTTCCATGAATTTATGAACTCTGATAACGCTCAAACTACAGCTCTCGTAAGAGTGTAAGCGGTCGTTGTCAAATATAGAACCCAACTGGGTTGGGTGTCGAATCCCATAGGGAATACTTGGTCACTAAGTATGCAATGATTAGTAGACTGTTGATCAAAAATTCTACGAAAAAGGGGGGATTTAATTGTAGCGTGAATTAAGAGTATCAAAGTAACAAAGAAAAATGGAATGTTTAGTAGGTTTTAATCAATGAGAATTGTAAGTTAGGGTTATGTCCACCTTATGAGTTTTACGTATCTATTGGCTATGAGTTATGCGGAATTCAGACATGCATGCGCTTATAGAGATTCGTATCCTATGGTAAATCCTAGTGTCTTTCGACCATCAAGGATTATATCACTTTAACTCTTTCGAGCTTAAAGCGTATACTAATGGTACGAATTCTCCAAGAGGTTAATCCAGTTATGGCACTAACTTTTAAACAGGGGTTGGTAGCCCTATTTCCTTGTCATTCTCTCTTTTCCAGACATGTAACTTTTCTTTCGAACAAGTTAATGCTATACTGGCATATTCTATATATTTGCAACCACAAGAATTCAATTAAGATGAAGAGAGTAATGATATAAGCAGCATACGTATCAAGAATTCACAAACTCATAGCAATAGATAGTGTCTCATAAGGCTTCCATAACCCTAACAGAGAAGTTTAGCTACTCATGAGTGAAACGGAAATCACAATAGATATAATCATCATACCACAACCTAGAATAATCTTGGCGATGGAAGTGATATGGCGTCAAAAGCTCTCACACGTTTTGCCCTAGCCATTTTTCTCAAGAGAGCCGAGTTCTCTTGTGTTAGACTTACCGAATATTGTAACGTGAATTTAGAGAAAAAGTTGAATGAAAAAGTCTTGAATTAATGAATGAGTGAATAATAAAAAGTTTCGAATTAATTGATAAGTGCATGAGCGAATAAGTGAATAGGCGAATAAGTGAATACTGAAAAATTCAGCATTATAGGGTTTTTATAACATCCTTGTCCTAGTCCTACTGCAATAGGGTTTTTATCCTTGTCCTAGTCCTACTGGGTTACTGCATACTTGTCCTAATTCTACTAAGTTACAGCTGATCCTCCAAGTCTTTAGAAATATTGTTTTTGCCCGGGACAAGTTCTCCATGCATCATTTCAGTCCACAAGTTTCCAGAAGCTGCCTTCCTTCTTATGTGAAGTTTCCTTTGGCGTCCAACAGTCCATAAAATGCTGAAATCTTCATCATAAATACCTGAAATCTTGCTAATCACGTTGGTTAGCTCACTTACAGGAAAAAGGACTAAAAGTGTAGGAATTATATATTTTATCCTCAAAACTTAGCTAAAATATGGGTACATTAAGGTGCTTTAGGCGTGTAAATACGCCTAACATCAACACCCCACACTTAAAGATTTGTTTGTCCTCGAACAAAATATTACGTCCATGCAATCATCTAACTAGAAATCACAGCAGTAACACAAAATATTCATCAAGACAGGCACGACAATTATCAGCAAAGAGTAGTTTTCTGATCACTACTAGAAACAATTCAACCTCCAACATAGACTCGTGATGATGGTTAATTTGTATTCAAATGTTAGGGCACAAAGAATCATACAAGACTACCCAAAACTCATCAACCATGTGTGTCTCACAATATATCACCCATAATTACTCACAAGTATTTTATTTTTCAAAACATGGGTATAAGATTATCCTTGCTCTCACTCTCACAAAGAATTCATATGTTGCAACTGATGACCATTGGCTTTCCCTTAGTGTAATGCTCTACTAATATCAGAATGTTAAGCTTAGGATCAATTAGGTCTTTTACAGGTTGTAATGTAGGCTAAGGGACGGGTAGGACTATTTTGGCCAGAAATAGTGACTGTGTTCCTAAGCGCTTTAATACATCACATTATGCCATTAACACTCTCTTTTAATCAACCCTTCTACCTTTCTTTCATCTATCACCCCTTTTCACCTATTTTGCCATTCAAGAATAACTATCTTTTTATTTAATCATAAACACAATTTATCTTTTTGTTTTTCTATTTCTTTTTTTTTATAACACACCTCTATGATAGCCACTCTTTTTTTTCATAACAAATTCAAGTACCAATTCACTTTAAGGCATCACTCTCACCCAATTTCCTCTTATTTTGTCACATGACTTCACAATTTAAAGCACTTAGGAATTTGGATCAAATTATGGTCTTGAAAAAAAATGGATTAGGCTTACATATGAGGTTGTCAAAGAAAATGGTTTAAAGGCTCAAAAGGGTTGACTAGGATAATGTCCACGGGTAGGTAAACAGAAGGTAAACAATCACAGGCTGCCAAAGAAATGCCTAAATCATCTCCTAAATTCACACTCTTTATTTCGCTTTACACACACACCAGGCAAGTTCTAACATCAGTCACAACACAGAATATACTATATCCTCACACACACAAGGCACATGGTCAACTTTATTGGGAGCAGTATAGACTCTTGACCTAACAGATGAATGAATTAAACCACAAAATTATCACACAGTGAGTCACATGTAGAGCCTAAATGTCTCAATAGTAATGATTTAGCACAAACTCTTGTTATACTACCATGCCGTCTATCAAAACAATTTCATGCAAAATCTAAAAAATTTAAAATTAACTAACTAATTACGACTAATTAAAACAAACATGAACTAGAATAAATGAAAATGCAGACAAAGAAGTATAGCATACAAATACCAGCACCCCACACTTAGACGGGACACACTGCCCTCAGTGGAAAATAAATAAGAAGAACCTGATTAGTCGGACTCATCCTCTATGTCTGGGGTCATACCCCCTGCATCGGAATAATCATCAGAGTCATCGTCATCAGAGTTCTCCTCCACGTCGGAGTCTGGCATTCGTCGATCATCATCGGTTGGCATGTCGTCATCAAGAGGTTCCTCAAAATATACACCTACTCCACACATCGCCCTCGTATGCTCATTCATTGGGTAGTCATAATCCAACTATTGGAGCTCTGCAGCAGTTAGAACACGACCCCCGCTCATCATGGTAAACTTCATCATGCCATATAAATGGCGGGAGAAGCTTTCGTCGCGAGCATGTCTTTCTGCAGTGGTTAGGTTGACGCTATGCATGGATTCAACATCTTTAACCTTTGTGAGGTCAACCTTCTTCGGGTTGTGTGGAAGCTTATGATCTGCAGGTTCCTCTTCGATGTCCTCCTTCCTCAATATCGCAGTCAACAGATTGCCAAAGCTGAAGTGGGACCTCTTGTGCATCCTGGCCTTACGCATTGAAGATCGAATAATCGCCCTAATGTTGATGGGGATGTTCATCATCAAAGTGTACACCAAGCACACTCTATCACGTGTGATCTTTGTGTACTGTGACCCTGGAATCAGGCAATAATTGACTATCCGCAACTACATTCGAGCTTCTCTGTTCAAGGAGGCATACGAGAAGGTATTGTGCCGACCGGTATCCTTGTGATGACTCCACCGTGCCATTGATCTTGTTCCGCATAGTGTGTGTCTGATTGCCCTGTATGGAGGTCTGCGATAAAGCTCCTTGAGAGGTGATGGATCCACAGATGGAAGACCCAAAAAAGAGTTGAAGAACTCCGCATTCAGTTGCAAGACTTGGCCCCGAATCTTCACTTCACTTCCGGTAGTCTTTGGGGACCAATTGGCATAGAATTATCGTGTTAGATCAAGATTGCATTCTCCCATATCTTGGAAAATGAAATCAAGATGTAGCGCCATGATTTTAGCCAAAATGCGGGGTTCTTTCTTTGCTAGGCTCTCCTTTTGTATCAACTTCACATGAACATATTTTTTTACTTTATTGTTCTTGTACCACTCCTTTCCTTCCTCCTCTAGGACCCATTTTATCCCGTACATGCATCGGGATATTTGCAATGAGGAGGATTCACCTTGCTCTTTTCGTCCCATTTTCTGGCCTTTTTGTGAAGTGGTTGTTTTTTTTTTCCTTGTCTTGCTTTTGGTGCCATTGATTGTACCTAAGATTAAAATAATAGTCATGTTAGCTTCATCTCGATGGATACAGTCAACAAACAAGCAGTAGAGGCACCACCCCATACTTAATTTGTTGTGACAAACTGATTAAGTGAACGATGTCAATTACTTAGACTTCATTGCCATATATTTAGGTGTTATGTTCCAACAATATATTCAACGCAGTTATACTTTTCTTGTCATCTTCACTATCCTTTTCAATTCTTTTTCATGTACTCTTAACTATGTTTTCATGTTTGGACTAATGCATCTCTTTGAACAAAACTACTACATAGATATCGTATCAATTTATGGCTTAGAAATAATCACAACATCTCATGTTTGTAGTTAACCATGATTTTCATCTCGATGGATAAGTCATTCAAACATACAAGCTTTCGAGTTACAAGATTATGCAATTATCTTAACCATGTCGATTCCACAAAAGTAAGACAGTGTATCAAAATCAAATTCAGGTTGGAACCAAATCTAGAACACCCATACGTATTCTTTCACTCACTTAGTTGTATCACAACAAGTCAACCACATTCAAATCACCAACACTACTTCAAGATTTAACAACTTATTATAGGCGTAGTATTGTAGTACTTACGGAATATAAAAGAAGAGCAAAGAAGTACTTACTTGGTTGATGGCCTTGGAAGATGTTCTTGCAAAGTTAAAAGAGCAAAAAGAAAATTTTTGGGAGATTTTGGAGAGGTAGGCGGCGCTTAGGTTGAATTTGCAATGCATTTTTGTTCTAAGACTAAGGTTCTATTTATAGGGCAAGCTTAGGTCGGGTTTTGACCCATTTGGAATCGGATTAGGAGACCAAAAAGTGGGCATAGGCGGCGCCTTTTGCCAAGCCTAGTTGAGCATAGGCGGCGCCTATGCTATGGCATTGTTAGGTATAAGCGGCGCCTATGCCATGGAATTCTAGATTCAGAGACAAAGGGCTTTTGCATAGGTGGCGCCTATGCTATGGCATTGTTAGGAATAGGCGCCGCCTATGCCATGGCACTCTAGATTCAGAGAGCTTAGGCCATAGCATAGGCCTTGCCTTGTTCGTTGCCTAGATTTTCATAGGCAATGCCTAACTCATAGCCTTTTACTTCTTCATTCCCAACTTACCACCTTCAACATGCAATACTTCCAAATCAAAATTTGAAACCAATCTCCTCCTTTACACCTCTTGCACCTACACTTATTCAAAAACAACAAAAATGATTAGAACGATGGGTTGCCTCCCATCTAGCGCCTTAGTTTTGGTCGTGGCTCGACTCTTCTTTTTGGATATTTATTTTTTTATTTAACAAAAACAAACTCTTAGTAAAACAATAAAGAATGAAAAACGATGGGTTGCCTCACATCTAGCGCTTGATTTATTGTCGCGGCACGACATAGTTACCTCGATTACTTAGATTTCATCGAGATAGATGGTGGCCATGCATTTTATCGAGTCAAGAGGACCGATATATGGTTTTACTCGTTGGCCATTCACCTTAAAGACAACACCATTATTGTCTTCTAGCTCAACTACTCCAGACGAGTAGACTTGGCTAATTTTGTACGGACCAGACCATTTGGACCTTAACTTACCTGGGAATATCTTCAGTCTGGAATTGAAAAGAAGTACCATATCACCCTTTTGAAAGTTTCGTTGAACAATCTGTTGATCATGATACTTTTTCATCCGCTCCTTGTAGAAGTCTGATCTTTCATATGCATGTAGACGGAATTCATCCATCTCATTCAGCTGCTCCATTCTCATATTCATGGCATCATTCCAATTCAAATTCAGTCGCTTCAACGCCCATAATGCTTTATGCTCGAGCTCAATGGGCAAGTGACAAGCCTTCCCATAAACTAGTTGGTACGGGGACATGCCAATTGGCATTTTGAATGCAGTCCTATAAGCCCATAGTGCATCGTCCAGCTTCCGAGACCAATCTTTCCTATTAGCGTTTATAGTCTTAGCAAGGATCTGCTTGATCTCTCGATTAGAAACCTCTACCTGTCCACTAGTTTGTGGGTGATAAGGCGTGGCTACCTTATGTTGCTTGACCCCATATTTCACCAACACGGATTTGAATAGCTTGTTGCAAAAATGTGATCCTCCATCGCTTATGATGGTACGTGGTACCCCAAAATGAGAGAATATATTTCTCTTCAAGAATGCTACAACACGCTTTCCTTCATTATCGGCCAGCGCTACTGCTTCGACCCATTTGGATACATAGTCGACAACAACTAGGATATATTTTATCCCAAACGAATTTACGAATGGGCCCATGAAATCAATACCCCACACATCAAACAGCTCTACTTCAAGAATTTTTGACATGGGCATCTCATGGTGCTTCGAAATCGTGCCTTGTCTCTGGCATTGATCACATCTTCTCACAAATTCGTAGGCATCTCTAAATATCGAAGGCCAATAATAGCCGCTTTGCAATACCTTCCTTGCTGTTCGACCACCTGCATGGTGTCCCCCAACTTGGGAAGCATGACTTGCTTCCAAGATACTCGGCACTTCCACATGAGATATGCATCGCCTGATAACACCATCCGCGCATCGTCGAAACAAATATGGCTCATCCCAGAAGTAGTGTCTTACATCATGCATGAACTTCCTCTTTTGATGAAAAGATAGATTCGCAGGCATCACATTACTTACCATGAAGTTCGCAAAGTCTGCATACCATGGTAACTCTTCCATCATCGTGGCTAGGATCTCTTCATCGGGGAATGCATCATCAATCTCAAGATTAGGCTGCGCTATATGCTTGTTCTCAAGTCTAGATAGATGATCAGCTACTTGGTTTTCGCAACCTTTTCTATCTTTCACCTCGAAATCAAATTCTTGCAGCAGTAATACCCATCGAATTAGCCTTGGTTTTGCGTCCTTCTTTACTATTAAATATCTCAGAGCTGCGTGGTCTGTATGAACTACCACCTTGGTTCCTAACAAGTAAGCACGGAAATTTTCAAAAGCATAAACAACCGCTAGAAGCTCTTGTTTTGTGACAGTATAATTCTTCTGGGACCCGTTTAAGACCTTGCTCGCGTAGTAGATTGGATGAAATAACTTTTCTCTTCTCTGGCCAAGTACAACACCCAAATCTACTCTGCTTGCATCACACATAACTTCAAATGGTAGGGACCAATCAAGTGATACAATGATAGGAGCTTCAATTAGCTTCCCTTTGAGGCATTCGAATGCCTTCAAGCAATCTTCACCGAAGTCGAACTTTGCATCCTTCTCCAAAAGCTTGCATAACGGACTAGCAATCTTGGAAAAGTCTTTAATGAACCTTCGATAAAAGCCTGCATGCCCGAGGAGACTACGAACTCCCTTTACAGAGATTGGAGGTGGTAGTTTCTCGATGACTTCAATTTTAGCTCGATCCACCTCAATTCCTCTTTTGGAAATTTTATGCCCAAGAACAATACCTTCTTTAACCATAAAGTGGCATTTCTCCCAGTTTAGCACCAAGTTGAATTCAACACATCTCTGTAATGCCATACTTAGATTCGCCAAGCACGATTCGAACGACTCACCCACAACTGAAAAATCATCCATGAATACCTCCAAGGTGTCTTCAACTATATCAGAAAAAATAGACATCATACAACGCTGAAAAGTGGCGGGTGCGTTACATAGCCCAAATGGCATACGTTTGAAGGCAAACGTACCATATGGGCATGTAAACGTTGTCTTCTCTTGGTCTTCGGGAGCAATACAGATCTGATTATAGCCGGAATAACCATCTAAGAAGCAAAACCATCCTTTCCCTGCCAATCGATCAAGCATTTGGTCCATGAATGGCATTGGGAAGTGATCCTTAAGCGTCCATGAATTCAGCTTCCGGTAGTCCATGCATACTCTCCACCCTGTGACAGGTCTGAGTGGAATTAGCTCATTCCTTTCGTTTGTAACTACCGTCATGCCCCCTTTCTTGGGCACACACTGTACCGGACTCACCCATTTACTATCAGAGATTGGATACACTACCCCTGTATCTAACCACTTAATAATTTCTTTCTTCACCACCTCTTGCATAGGTGGATTCAAACGTCTTTGATGCTCAATAGTGGGTATGCAATTTTCTTCAAGCTGAATCTTGTGTATACATATCCTAGGCGGAATACCAATAATATCAGCGATGGTCCAACCGATGGCTCTCATGTATTTCCTTAGAACAGCGATGAGAGCTGCAACTTGCTGCTCACCTAAGTCAGCCGCCACAATAACTGGGAGGGTGTTTCCACTTCCCAAGAATACGTACTTTAGATGACTAGGTATCTCCTTCAATTCTAACATTGGTGGCTCTTCAATGGATGGTTTAGCTGGTGGTGTAGGACGATTTTTTAGATCGAGGTCCAGCTTCTTGGGAGCATAAGGATACGACCCTATTCTTGTTAGAGCACAAATAGTTTCTTCATAATTTTCAGCATCCTCACGCTCAATATTCATAAGCACAACCTCCAATGGGTCAACAATAAGCTGCTCCTCTACGGATAATTCTTTCTCATCATCAAAATAAACATCAGCTACCGATAACACGTTCAGATCTTTGGGTTGCTTCATTGATTTGCATACATCAAAGCGGACTACTTTGTCATTCATCCGGAATAAAAGCTCATTCGTTCTTAAATCAATAAGCACACTCCCTGTTGAAAGGAAAGGGCGCCCCAAGATTATGGGAACTTCAGAGTTTACCTCACAGTCCAGAATAACGAAGTCTGCTGGAAAGATGAATGAAGAAACCTTCACCAATACATTATATAAAATACCAACAGGTTATTTTACCGACCTATCTTCCATCACGAGCCTCATATTGGTAATAGTAGGATCACCCAACCGCAACTTTTTGTAAATAGATAGCGGCATCAAATTGATGCTGGCTCCTAAATCGCATAATGCCTTGGCAAAATTCAAAGATCCGACAGTGCAAGGAATAGTGAAGGCACCGGGGTCAGCCTTCTTCTGAACTAGTGATCTGGTAGCGATTGCACTATAATGATGAACAGTATCCATCAACTCATAACTTGCTGCCCGCTTCTTTGTCAAAAGATCCTTCATAAATTTTGCGTACCCAGGCATTTGTTCCAGTGCCTCGACCAAAGGAACATTAATAGTTAGCTGCTTCAACATAGTCATAAACTTATTGAACCTGGTATCGTCAGCTTTTTTCTTCAATCTCTGAGGAAAAGGTGGTGGTGGAAGGGGAATAGTTTTCTCCACCGCTTCCTTTTCATCTTGCTTCAATTCGGCGATCTTTTCAGGCTGTGGACGTTGAGAGGTGACGTCACGAACAACCTCATCAGCTGCTTCGACATCTTTTGGTTCTGCAATGATCTCATTATCTTCTATATCATCTACCACCTGCTTGCCTTTGGATGGATTTTCCAACACTTTACCACTTCGGGTGGTGATAGCCATACACGATCCATCATTCCTTGGATTTTGCACTGTTTCGCTAGGTAGTGTTCCAGCTTTTCTTTGATTTAATGCCGCTGAAAGTTGACTCAATTGCTGCTCTAGTTGCTTTATTTCAGTAGAATGCGAGTCAACCAATTGATTTATTGAAGACAAATCGTTCTTCACCTCATTCACTCCCGTATTAGTTGCCTCTACTCCCTTCAACAGCTTCGCCATCATATATTCCATCGACATCTTCCCAGAGCCAGACGCCACAGCCTCACGGTTTCCAGGAGGAACATACAAACCACTCCTATCAGTCTTATTCTTCCAACCACCTTGATCGCGGTCCTTGTATCCAGATTTATCATAATAGTTCCGACCTTGGTTTCCTTGGGCATTGCCTCGGAAACCCCCCTGATTATTTAAGTAGTTGGCTTCTTCCTCTGAATCGGATTCGTCTCTTCCTTTTGACGCAACTGCTTTTACTTTTTCGGTCTTTCCTAATAATAAATGCTTGGTAAGAAGATCCATCTGCGTTTTCATGTGAGCCATATCTTGGTCACGTTCCTCTTGTCTACGCCTCTGCTCTGCAGTCAAGCCAATAGATACGGTAGAGCTTGCTACCTCAGAATCCCTGGTATGCCAAGCTCTACTCTGTTTTGTCATACGATCTAGCATATCACTTGCCTCAAGAAAAGTAAGGTCTATGAATGACCCACCTGCAGCATTATCAACCACTGGCTTTGTCACCAAGTTCAAAGCCCTATATAATATTTCCATCAAGTGGATATTCGTCATCTGATGGTTTGGGCACCGCATAAGCTTCTTCTTGAACCTCTCCCATGTTTCGTGGAGAGCTTCAGTTGGAAACTGTCAAAAATTGCTGATCTCATCCCGTAATTGGGATCTCTTGGATGGCGGAAAGAATCTTTCTAGGAAAGCGTCTTTCAGTTGCCTCCAATTAGTAATAGAATCAGGAGTTAGCCCGTTCAACCATAGAGTTGCCTCCCCAGACAGAGACAATGGAAATAAGCGCAGCTGAATTGCATTCTGCCCAACTCTTGGATTGTCAAACGACTTGCATATTGAAATAAAGTTGATCAGATGCATATTCGGATCATCTCCTGCGAGTCCACCAAATAACCCCTTGAGCTGCAATAACTGAATCATGGTGCTAGTGATATTGAACTTAGCTCCGGGTGCCAAGGGCGGAGGAATAATATCCCTTGTGGCACCAGCTCCATCAAGATTGTCATCATCATCATCAAAAGGGGCCTGCACAGCTCGACGGTCAGGTCTCATTCTAGCTTGACGATCTCTCCTGTGCATAGGTGCTGCCACTTCATCTGCACGCCGTGGATTAAGTAAATCCTCATCACCCAGGTCCTCATCATCAGGATTTGTTACCCGACCTGGGTTATCAATATTCTATTGATGCACTTGAGCATCTGCCAGTGCAGCTAGTCTAGCCTACTCCTGTTGAGCCGCCCTTCTATCAATGTCTCGTTGTGCATCCATTCTGCCAATAAGTTGAGGTTCAGGATTGATAGGTAATAACGGTTGACCTGAACTTTGAGTGTGTGGAATGCCCTCAAGCAAACCTGAATAAAACAAAAACAACAACTAAAAGTAAAATACGAGAATCTTTGACCAAAGGGTCTAGTAACTATCACAAACTTAGTTGACAATCGTATTCCCCAGCAACGATGCCAAAATTTGATAACGCTCAAACTACAGCTCTCGTAAGAGTGTAAGCGGCCGTTGTCAAATATAGAACCCAACTGGGTTGGGTGTCGAATCCCACAGGGAATACTTGGTCACTAAGTATGCAACGATTAGTAGACTGTTGATCGAAAATTCTACGAAAAAGGGGGGATTTAATTGTAGCGTGAATTAAGAGTATCAAAGTAACAAAGAAAAACAAAATGTTTAGTAGGTTTTAATCAATGAGAATTGTAAGTTAGGGTTATGTCCACCTTATGAGTTTTACGTATCTATTGGCTATGAGTTATGCGGAATTCAGACATGCATGCGCTTATAGAGATTCGTATTCTATGGTAAATCCTAGTGTCTTTCGACCATCAAGGATTATATCACTTTAACTCTTTCGAGCTTAAAGCGTATACTAATGGTACGAATTCTCCAAGAGGTTAATCCAGTTACGGCACTAACTTTTAAACAGAGGTTGGTAGCCCTATTTCCTTGTCATTCTCTCTTTTCCAGACATGTAACTTTTCTTTCGAACAAGTTAATGCTATACTGGCGTATTCTATATGTTTGCAACCATAAGAATTCAATTAAGATGAAGAGAGTAATGATATAAGCAGCATACGTATCAAGAATTCACAAACTCATAGCAATAGATAGTGTCTCATAAGGCTTCCATAACCCTAACAGAGAAGTTTAGCTACTCATGAGTGCAACAAAAATCACAATAGATATAATCATCATACCACAACCTAGAATAATCTTGGCGATGGAAGTGATATGGCGTCAAAAGCTCTCACACGTTTTGCCCTAGCCGTTTTTCTCAAAAGAGCCGAGTTCTCTTGTGTTAGACTTACCGGATATTGTAACGTGAATTTGGAGCAAAAGTCGAATGAAAAAGTCTTGAATTAATGAATGAGTGAATAATAAAAAGCTTCGAATTAATTGATAAGTGCATGAGCGAATAAGTGAATGAGCGAATAAGTGAATACTGAAAAATTCAGCATTATAGGGTTTTTATAACATCCTTGTCCTAGTCCTACTAAAATAGGATTTTTATCCTTGTCCTAGTCCTACTGGGTTACTGCATACTTGTCCTAATCCTACTAAGTTACTGCTGATCCCCCAAGTCTTTAGAAATGCTGTTTTTGCCCGGGACAAGTTCTCCATGCATCACTTTCAGTCCACAAGTTTCCAGAAGCTGCCTTCCTTCTTATGTGAAGTTTCCTTTGGCATCCAACAGTCCATAAAATACTGAAATCTTCATCATAAATACCTGAAATCTTGCTAATCACGTTGGTTAGCTCACTTTCAGGAAAAAAGACTAAAAGTGTAGGAATTATATATGTTATCCTCAAAACTTAGCTAAAATATGGGTACATTAAGGTGCTTTAGGCGTGTAAATACGCCTAACATCAAACTCCAAACTCAGGTCATGCAACTCATGACTCAGGTACCCATGCCTTACAGTATGTTCAGTTCCTAGAAATCATGGTATGTTATAATAATCAGTTAAATTCAGATTATGTCATGTATGTCCTCACTTTAGATCTCTTTTGAATTCATGCTTTTGATACTATATTCCTCAGGCCTTAGCTAAGTGTCAAAGTTATGTATAGTATTCTTTCATGTTTCAGGTCCTCATGTTCCAATCTTTTAGTGACCTCTCCATAATATTAAGATAATTTTGATGAAAATTGATGATCAATTATTTTATGGGAGAGAGTAAATATTTCTTGTTAGGAAAATATTGTTGCATGCTTGTTTTATACGTAAGGATATAGGGGTGAAGAAAGATTGAGCTTAAACTTTTTTTTTGTATATGACATGATTAGTTGAGAATTCTAGGTGTGTCTTCTTAAGGATAGTTCATGGAAGTTGTTATTGATAGAAGTTTAGAGAATATGAGAAAGATGCTTTTATGAGTGTTTGCCTGGAAGTTTGTATGCGATTATAATGATATGATTGAATGTCATATTGGTATGGAAGTGAATGGGTTCATTTTGCACTAGTAAATTCCTAGTAAGAGGCTAAATTTAGTTGTTAAGGTGGTAAGAAGAATGATTCTTGAGATGAGAAGTTGTGAAAATGCATGGGGCATTGAATTCATGGTTCAGACTAGCATTATGTGCCTTGTAATTATGAGTTAATCTTGAACATGGTGAGAGAAGGTAGTTCAACTCAGACTTTGACTGGAGTAGTTATATGTACCCATGCGAGTATTTAAGGAGCGAGGCTAAGCTTGAATTCGGCAGTTGCATTGCCTAAGGCCTAGTAATTCTATCCTAGTTTATATTTCATAGGCCTGTGTTCCATGTTACAGAGTTATAGCCATATTAAGAGTCCTTACTCATGTATCTTATTCAAATCATGCCCATGTTCTTTGCTCCCTACTGTTACTAGAAGTTCTTAGAAAGAATGTTGAAGAAATGCTCTAATTGAGTATTAACTTTCAGTATAATTCAGTTTGTATAGCCAACAATTTAGTTTAGCAGTCAAATTGACAAGTTCCTATGATTTTTCCATCTTTCGATCTAGTCTTACTATCCAAAGTTTAATGAGTATGGCAATTCTAAGAGGTAATTGTTCGCATCCATGTAAATTATGAATTTAGTTCAGTTTATGCATCATATTCCAGATTTAGATATTCAGTCATGATTCAGTTCGTAAGTGTCCCGTGCATCATCTCAGCCTTTCCTTAATATTTCAGCCAAGTCAGGATCATTTGGGGGAGGGGACGAATAATCCCAAGGGGAAGATGTTGTAATATGTCAAGTTTTCACGTCTTAAACCTCTCAACTTTTCTTCATGAAACCAAATCCAGCCTAAGGTAATGGTTACTCATAAGTTGACTCTCTCGTTTCTAACTCAGCCTTATAACCATTCTCATGTCTCTCATTTCCAACTCAACCTTATAACTCAGCCTTGTGATGCTCATATGTTGATTAGTACTATGTGCATATACAGTGCCTTCTAAGGGGTTTGATGATTTGTTCATGTGAATGTAATAGTGATATTATATCATGTTAGCATGTATACTAGTTCATGTTGTTCAAGTGTTTGATAAAATGCCTCTATAGATGCATTATGAATCAAGTGTGTATTTTTATGCTAAGCAAGGTCATGTGATGCTTTATTTTCATGCTATCGAGTCCTGCGGGTATTTAATACCTGATAATTTAGTTGTTTACCTAGAGCCAGAGTCAGTTACTGAATAGTCTCAGTCATGTCACGATCAATAGTACTCTCAGTTAGTTACAGGACTCAGGAAAACTCAGTATTAGTCCAGTCTAGTTCAGTGTTCAGTTTAAACCTCAGTAAACTCAGTCAGTTAATAAAATTCAATAGTATTTCATCAGTCAATGAAAACTCAATAAACTTAGTAATAGTTCAGTCAAGCCTATTATGAACTTGGAAATCAGTTTAGTGTCCGTTCAGTTGGGAGTAGAATTCAGCACCGAGCGAACCCAGGGATGGGGGCATTCCTGCCAGCAGAGGGTTTGACCCTTAGTAGCAATCCCTGCATTATAGAACTATGTAGCCATCATGGGTTGAGATATCTTTCTACTAGATATTATGAGGGTTGATACATCTCATTCGAGTTTTCCTGCCAGCGAGGGTTGACAAAAGAGCTTCCTATTAAAGAAAGTTAACTTACAACTTGTCCTTACTCGTGGTATGGTATTGACACCCTTCCAACTGGGTTTATAGGTTGGACCCCAATCTATTCGAAAAAGGGCATGTCGGTTAGATGATTACCTCCCACAATCTCAGTTTCAAATTCAGTCTTAGTATAGAACTTAGTTTAGTTTTACAGATTCAGGACTGTCATATACTGTCACTCAGCTCAGTACGGAACTCAGTATAGTTGCACAAAATCAAAACTGTCAGATACAGTCATTCGGTTATCAGTAGTACAGTATTAATAAACTCAGATATTAGTTCATCAGTATTCAGATTCAATATCCCGTGTTGTCACGATCTCAGTTACAGTATACGTATTCATGCATGTACTCTCATTCAGTTTTATTTATGTCATTCAACCAGTATTGTTCATGCATATGAACCCATGCATTTCAGCCTACCTCACTTAGCATACCAGTACATTCAAAGTACTGACACATACTTTTATCTTGCACTATGATGTCTTATATCATAGGTTCAGACGCATGGGCTCTCGAGCACCCTTAGCAGTTCAGATTTTCAGCAGTCTGAGTTAATGGTGAGTCCTCATAGTTCGAGGACATGAATTTTTTTATTCAGTATTTTAGTTTAGCAGTACAGTTTAAGTAGTTGGAGTTAGTTGGGGGCTTGTCCCATCAACTTTATATTTTGGACAGTTTAGAGGCTTTTCACACTAGAGTATTTTTAGACAGATGTTTCAGTTTTTGTATTGCTATACCGTATTCAGTTTTATTTTAGTATTGAACCTTATGACAAGTTTCCTTCTAATTTCTGCATCTTTATAGTATTATTATTCAGTTATTGCAGTAGTACCAGTCATGAGTTAGCTTGTGGTCTTTCGGGATTATTAGCACCGTGTAGCATTCGTGATAAAGACTCGGGGCATTACAAATTTGGTATCATATCCTAGGGTTCAATAGAGTCCTAGGAAGTCTGAAAGTTGCATCTAGTAGAGTCTTGTACATGGGTGTATTGCGCGCCACACTTATGGACATGAGGCTACGAGGTGGTTTAGGAAAAGTTTCCCTTCTTTCAGTATTCAAATTGTGTGAATGAGCATGAGCTCAAGCTAAACTCTCAGTCTAATTTATCTCTTCCTTATGCTTCCAGAACATTTCTTCTAGAGAAGCTAACTAAAGAAGTAATGAACACCAGTCATCCCCTCTGCCCGTTCAGGCAGATCCCCTGAATGAGCATGTTTCTCACGCTAAATTTAGAGGTGCTTTCACTACCTTAGATCATTCAGTAGTTGCTCAGAACAATCATCTGGCTGTTGTCCTATCTAGGGTTAAAACTCATGCACCACAGAGTAATAAGGAGAGGTGTAGGAAAAAGGGAAGAAAGAATATCAAGGCCAAAGAGTGCCCGAACAAATCCCTTTTGCCAGAAATATGGTAGAAACAACTAGGGTATCTGCAGAGTTGGAAATGATGTATGTTTCAGATGTGGCAAGCCAGGTTACAGAGTCATAGATTGTCCCCAATCAGGTTCCCAGGTTCAGCATAACCGTCCCCCAATTCAGTCTGATCGCCCGAATCAGCAGGGTGCCGCATTCAGTGCCACCAGTGGACAACGCCCAAATAGACTCTATGCTTTTTAGTCCCAAAAAGATCAGAAAAGTTCTCCTGATGTGGTCACTGGTACGTTACAAGTTTATCATTTGCATGTTTATGCTTTGCTAGATCTAGGAGCTTCTTTGTCCTTTTTTAATCTATATATAGCTGTTGATTTTGGAGCCAGTCCTGAAATTCTAGTAGAGCTTTTCTTATTCTCTACCCCAGTGGGTAAATCTATCATATCTAGGCGGGTATACAGTAACTGCCCGGTTATGGTATCTCAGAAAGTCACTTCAATAGACTTAGTCGAATTAGAGATGACTGATTTTGATATCATTCTCGGCATGGATTGGCTTTATTCCTTCTATGCCTCAGTCGACTGCAAAAATAGAATTGTCCTATTTCAGTGTCAGAATGAACCCATCCTTGAGTGTAGGGATAGTACTTCAGCACTTAGGGGTCAACTTGTTTATTACCTAAGGGAAAGAAAAAAATCATATCAAGGGATGTGTCTACCATCTCTTTTGAGTCTAGGACTTTAGTTCAAAAAACCCTACTCTTGAATCAGTGTCAATAGAATGTGAGTTCCCATATGTTTTTCCCGAAGATCTTCCCGGAGTTCCTCTCGAAAGGGAAATCAACTTTGGAATAGACCTCCTTCCAGATACTCAACCCATATCTATTCCGCTATACAAAATGGCTCCATCAGAACTCAGAGAATTAAAAGAACAGTTAAAGCATCTCCTAAATAAGGGATTTATCAGACCCAGTGTGTCCCCGTGGGATGCACCAGTTTTATTTATGTGTAAGAAAGATGGTTCTCTCAGAATGTGTATTGATTTCCGTCAGCTAAATAAAGTCATGGTCAAGAACAAGTATCTACTTCCCAGAATTGATAACTTGTTTGACCAACTTCAGGGTGCCAGTTACTTCTCCAAGATAGACCTCATATTAGGGTATAATCATCTCAGAGTCAAAGAATGTGACATCCCAAAAATAGCCTTTAGAACTCGGTATGGTCACTTCGAATTCTTAGTCATGTACTTTGGTCTTACCAATGCCCCTGCAGCTTTCATGGACTTGATGAATCGTGTGTTCAATCAGTACTTGGACATATTCGTCATAGTCTTCATAGATGACATTCTTGTCTATTCCCGTAGCGAGAATGATCATATAGATCATCTCCGAATCGTACTTCAGACTCTTGAAACCCATCAGTTATCATGATATCTATTCATGGCTTATATGTCAGCTCTATGACCATGGCTCATATTCGAGCACGTTAGCAAAAATCATGTACGCTTATAGTTCCTGGTATAAGGAATTTCAGTTCACTCAATATTATAAACCATGATCCATGAATTCAAAAACTCTAGACTCAAGTCATGCAACTCGTGACTCAGGTACCCATGTCATGGTATACAGTATGCTCAGTTCCCATGAACCATGCTACACTCCTAGTGATCGGCTAAGTTCAGATTTCATCATGCATATCCTCAGTTTATATCTATTGATTAATCCATGGTGATGATTTTCTTTTACTCAAACCTCAGTAAGTGTCGAGTTTGGTATAGTATTCATGCATATAACAGGTCCTCATGTTTTAACCCTTCAGTGGACTCTCCTTACAAAATGATATTGTGATGAGCTGCTTAGGTGGGAGAGAGTAAAGGTTTCATTTTAAAGGAAAGATTTTTGCATGCTAGAAAGAAGTTGTATGTAGTTGCTGAAGGGGGGAAATCAGAATTTTTCCTGAGAAGAGAAGTTGAGAAAATACAGAGTGTGGGTGTCTATTCAGATTCTCAATTTTTGTCAGTCACCCAATTATCAGTAACTCAATTATCAGTAATCACAGCTATTAGTTACTCAATTATCAAAACTCAGTATTTAGTTCCATTATGAGTCTCAGTTAGCGTCTTAGTTATAGTCTCAGTCCAGCAATCAGATCAGTAACTCAGTTCAGTTTCAGGTTTGCTTGACCATAGCGTGCAGTTATTAGTTATTCAGTTATCAGTATTTTAGTACGTCAGTTTACAAGATATTTTAGAATCATGTTATACGCTTGGTCTTGCATTCTTAAATACAGTTATCTCATATTACTCAGTCAGTCCCTTCTTCGCATACATAATACTTTACAGTTCCAGTCCAGTTATTTAGACTAAGTACAGTTCAATATTCCATGACCAAGTATTCAACTATCAACCATTCAGATAATCAGATAAGTTAGTGTGTTTATGCACTCGTGCTCAACACCCATGTGAATATTTTTAGTAGTCTCAGGTGATGTGTTGTACTAAGGTAGAGAATAGAGTTGAGAGAGTATTCAAGGAATATGTCTAAGCTTTAAAATTTGTAGTTGTAGTACAACAAGGCTTAGTCACTCTATCTTAGATGATGATTCGTAGGCCTCGCCTCATATTACAAAATTTTAGTAAGGATGTGATTTTCTTATTCAGATGTTTTATTCAGCCCATGTCAAGATTCTTTGCTCCCTAAAGTCACTAGAACTCTATAGAAAGAGTGTCAAAGAGAGGCTTTAGTCGAGTATAAGTTTTCAGCATAGTATAGTCCACAAAGCCCGCAATTCAGTTTAGTAGTCAGGCGGACAAGTTTGTATGGTTTGATGTACCATCTTTCCATCTAGTCGCACTATCTGAAGTGTCAGAATGTAACTATTCCAAGATCGAGCAACCATGTGGTTGCAAGTTTAGCTCAGTTCAGGTGTTATGCCTCAGTTTCAGATCCCCAATATACAATCATGATTTAGTTCATAGGTGCCCTGTGCATCATCTCAGTTTTTCTCAGTATCTCAGCCAAGTCAGTATTCTTCAGGGGACAAAATGTACCAATGGGGAGATGCACTATAATCCCCGAGTTTTCATGACCTAAACCTTCTATCTTCTTTCACATAAGGTGGACCCTCAAGTTCCAATCTCAGCCGTAAGCCATGTATTCAGAGGCTCAGTTTCGTTCATGATATTCAGTTCCTGTATCATATTTCAGGCTCAGTTATGTTCTCATGTTCCCGTTCATGCATATTCAGTAAATAATCTCGAGTTAGATATCGGTGATTTTATATTCTTGAAAATCTCTCCTACGAAAAGAGTAAAGCGGTTTGGCAAGAATGGGAAGCTTAGTCCTCGATATATCGGTCCCTACCAAATTCTCAGCCATTTCAAAAAGGTAGCTTACGATCTAGTGTTTCATTACATCTAGTGTTTCACGTCCCCTTGCTAAAGAAGTGAATAGGTGATCCCGTAGTTTTAGTCCCTATAGATGGCATAGATATTTAGAACAACCTGTCTTATAAAGAGATCCCAGTCAAAATCCTTGATTATCAGATTCACAGACTGAGGAATAAAGAAGTTTCTCTAGTCAAAGTTCTTTGGCGGAATCAGTTCGTGAGGGAGCTACTTAGGAAGCAAAAGCAGACATGCGGACCAAGTATCCTCACCTCTTCTCCGCAAACTCAGACTCAGCCTAAGGTGAAAATTTTCCTTTGAATTTACTCAGTATCATGTTCAGATATAGCTACCAACTTGGTATCAATTAACGTTGCATACTCAGTCATGTATTCACGAATCAGTTCAGTCATGTACCTATGCATCAGATATGCATGTTCATTATATAAACTCAGCTTATCAGTAATCCCAATCATGCATTCATAAATCATGTTCATCTATACACGTATGTATCATATATGCATGTTCAGTATGATAATTTAGTATATTAGTAATTTCAGTCATGAAATCATGCTTTAGTTGTGCATGTCCAGTGTCTAAATCCAGTCTATCAGTATTCTCAGTTTAATCAATCTCATTCAAGGATGAATATTCTCAGGGAGAGATATTGTAAGACCCCACAAAATCCTAAGCTTAACTTAGTCCCTATAAGTTTGTTAAGGGGTCCCAAACTTAGAAAATTTCAACTAAGCATTCAGATTTAGTATTATTTTAGCCTTCGTACATTGGATACTCTATTTCATGACTCTTATGACCTTAAAGTATCAATCTTTAGGTTGATTCATGATCAGGAATGTCATTAGGTGTTTCCAAATAAGTTTTGGATTTTTTAAACCTTATTTAGACCATGTTCGAATGACCAAAATAGTTTGTCGAGGTGATGTCAATGCGTCGTGTCGTCCATCGCATCGATAGATAATTTTTCCCTCAGCTCAATGCAATTTCCAGTAAACAGTGCAAACTCGACATAGCGTGTTGTCCATCACGTCGATCCCATCAATGTGGCGCATCGATCTACGCATCGATAACTCAGTTTTTAGTTATTAGACGCCGCATCCTTAGGGGTATTTGGTTCTTTTTCCACGTCTTTCAGCCCCCCAAAATATGAAATTTAGCCCTCTATTTGCAACATACACTCATTATTTCACAAATTGCTTAAGAACAAAAACCCTAGGTAATTGAATTTCAAATTCAAGGCTCAAGATTTATACTATTTTCTTCAAGAATTTAGCAACCAAGGTATGTGAAGTGTTCATCCCAGGGTTACTTTCACCCTTGGAATCCAAGAAACACTTTTAAAAACTTGAGTAAAATGATTTCATGATTTCCATGTTTGGATTCAAGTATATTCATGATTATAATGTTGATTGAGTATCTAATCCATGGATAAGTGCAAGATTTATGTGCAAAGTAGTTATTATGTATGTAGTATCATGTGGATTCATGTTGAAGTCTTGAAATTGTGAACTTGGTATTGAAATTGTGATGCTCATATGTTGATTAGTACTATATGCATATACAGTGCCTTCCAAGGGGCTTGATGAGTTGTTTATGTGAATGTAATAGTGAGAGTATATCATATTAGCATGTATACTAGTTTATGCCATTCAAGTGTTTGATAAAATGCCTATATAGATGCATTATGAATCAAGTGTGTATTTTTATGCTAAGCAAGGTCATGTGATGCTTTATTTTCATGCTATCGAGTTCTGGGGGTATTTAATACTCGACAATTCAGCTGTTTACCAATATCCAGTGTCAGTTACAGAATAGTCTCAGTCATGTCACGATCAGTAGTACTCTCAGTCAGTTATAGTACTCAAGAAAACTCAGTATTAGTCCAGTCTAGTTCAGTATTCAGTTCAAACCTTAGTAAACTCAGTCAACTAACAAAATTCAGTAGTATTCCCTCAGTCAATGAAAACTCAGTAAACTCAGTAATGGTTCAGTCAGGCCTAGTATGAACTAGGAAATAAGTTCTGTGTCCATTCAGTTGGGAGTAGGATTCAACACCAAGTGAACCCAGGGATGGGGGCATTCCTACCAGCAGAGAGTTAGACCCTTAGTAGCAATTTCTGCATTATAGAACTACATAGCCAGTGTGGGTTCAGATATCTTCCTGCTAGATATTATGAGGGTTAATACATCTCATTCGAGTTTTCCTGCCAGCGAGGGTTGACGAAAGAGCTTCCTGTCAGAGAGGGTTAACTTATAGCTTTTCCTTACTCGTGGCATGGTATTGACACCCTTCCAACTGGGGTTACAGGTTGGACCCCAATATATTCAAAAAGGGGTATGTTGATTAGATGATTACCTCCCACACTCTCAGTTTTAGATTCAGTCTCAGTATAGAACTCAGTTTAGTTCTACAAATTCAGGACTGTCAGACATAGTCACTCAACTCATTACAAAACTCAGTATAGTTCCACAAAATCAGTACTATCAGATACATTCATTCAGTTATCAGTAGTACAATATTAGTAAACTCAGATATCAGTTAATCATTATTCAAATTCAGTATCGAATGCTGTCACAATCTCGGTTA
This sequence comes from Capsicum pubescens, assembly GCA_030864215.1. Lineage (NCBI taxonomy): Eukaryota > Viridiplantae > Streptophyta > Magnoliopsida > Solanales > Solanaceae > Capsicum > Capsicum pubescens. The sequence goes on from CM061545.1 coordinate 73,066,070, forward strand.
TAGTATAAGTATTCATGCATATACTCTCATTTAGTTTTATTCATGTCATTCAACTAGTATTGTTCATGCATAAGAACCCATACATTTTAGCCTACCTCACTTAGTATACCAGTACATTCAAAGTACTGACGCATACTTTTGTCTTGAGCTATGATGTCTTATATCATAGGTTTAGACGCACGGGCTCCCGAGTACCCTTAGTAGTTTAGATTTTCAGCAGTCAGAGTTAGTGGTGAGTCCTCATAGTTTGAGAACATAATTATTTTCTTTAGTAGTTCAGTTTAGTAATACAGTTTCAGTAGTTGGAGTTAGTTGGGGGATTGTGCCATCAACTTTATATTTTGTACAGTTTAGAGGCTTTTCAGACTAGAGTATTTTCAGATAGATGTTTAAGTTTTGGTATTGCTATACCGTATTCAGTTTTACTTTAGTATTGAACCTTATGGAAAGTTTCCGTCTAATTTTTGCATATTTACAGTATTATTATTCACTTATTGCAGCTGGTACCAGTCATGGATTAACCTGTGGTCGTTCGAGATTATGAGCATCATGTATCATCCGGGGTACAGACTTGGCGTGTTACACCATGAAATACATAGTTCACCTTAAAGAATTTGCTACAATTTTTCTCTATGATAAAATCAAAAGACTGCCTCACTGATGCTTCATCTAGCAGTATTTTTAGCTCTTTTTTATTGCTGAATATTTGTTCAAGATTAAAATTAGTTCCATCGAAGATGGAATGACTTGGTTGTGATCCCAATCCAGAATCTTCTTCAACCCCTTTTGAGTCCAATGAATCATATGACATTTCCATAGAATCATCTTTCATATTCATTGGATGATCTCCATTGTTCTCATTTTTATTCAAATTATCGACTACCGGGCGCTGAGGTGGGGGTGGTGATAAGTTAAATGGTTCTTCAAAGGGCCTCTCAACTAAATTTATTCTTAAAATAGGCCTAAAGCCATTATCACCAACATCCATCATGCATAAGGACATAATTCTACCATTATTTCTGATCATAGGATGCACATTTTCCCTTGAGTTCATTAGATTACTAATCACCACATCGCTCGGCTCACAATATAAATCCCTGCTCTCCATTACGTTTGTAACTAAGTCATCGTATGGACCATTGCGGCAAACTGTAATGGGCAATGTCACCTTAGTAAATGATTTTTAGTTCTAATATTTGGGAGTCTCCTCCTATTCTCTTATGAAATCACCAGAAACAAGAACAAACTCTACAACAGACAACATAGAATTATACTTTAGTCAATTCTTGATTATGCTACTGGTATATGTTTGGTATATGAATGGTCGATGACTGGCAAGATATTCTTACAAAATAGTGAAATTGCAAATATTACTTCTAATCAACAATCATTGGGTTTATGGAATAGAGAAATAAAGTGGAGTCACCTGAGCTACTGTAATGTACTTTCTAAAGAGGTTTTGAGTAATGTGAGTGATTTGGAAGCTTTTTAATAATAGTGGAAAGTATGTTTGAGAAGATAACAAACAAATAGGGTAACAATGGATGCAATGGACAAGATTATGATGTTTGTGGATTGATTTTGAGATGATCGCTGAAAAAAATTACTGGAATCGTGATTGAATCGGAGTTTTTTAGGGAAATGAGAGCTTCTATTTTAAGCTTTCGGAAGTTTTTTTTAATTATTTTTGAAAAGATATTTTCAATATAATTATGAATGAAGGAGGGGGGCTAAAAAGTATTATTAGAAACTTTCATGCTAGATTTATTAACTTGAAAAGAAGAGATGATATCATCATATTTAATGGGTATTTAGCAAATTTTCCAAGAATTGTGTATGGAAAACAAATTTTTCTAAATGGGTATTTGGCAACTTAGCCCCAATTAGATAAAACTCTGAAAACTCTAAACTGATTTGCAAGAATTGAAGTTTAAAGTGAATGAAGAAAATGAGCTCTTGAATTCAAAGAATCAAAACATGACATAATTAATTCTGTTGTGGGACAATGAGACAACTATTTATAGGAAGTGAAATAACAAATCTTTTCAAAAATTGGTGTATGTCTTAAATATTAAATTTATAGTTAGATATGAATTAACTAATATCATCTGATTTAGACATATCTTGTACAACTATAGACATATTTTGGATTCTAAGATTTACTTCCTTCTATACCAATATCTTTAATATTTTTTGTCCATCTAGAATTTACCTACAATATTACAAATGCAGAATTTAATGAAAAATGGCGTCTCAATAAAATTAGTGGTCTAAACCCAAATATTAATAAGAGACCTTTGAAAATAAATATAACAAAAAATCATTATTTAGAGTTCTTTTTTTAAATTCTTATATACTAATTACTTGTTTTTACTGAAGTATTATTAAAAGACATAAATGTTTTAACTTCACATAATAATATTATTATTTATAAAAATAAAAATTAAATTATAATATCTGAAGTTGTGAATTTCCATTTTATGTGTTTTGATCATTCTTTCCTTTCTCGTAGTTGCTACATGTCAATTTTGGAGTTTAGGGATGGTTGACAGAACTTTCGATGCGATTGAAAATAATATGTGCGGGTTTGTGGTTTTTAAAGGCGTGAGATGCCATATAGTTGAATTCAGTCAACATTTATTATTCGGAGTGTCAGTTTGCAATTTGAACTGCACCAGCTGATTCAGAATGCCAAATTATTGGTTAGTAGCGTGGTTTCTTTGAGTTTGAATTTATGTGAAAAATAGTAAAAAGGGATCCCTGGGGTCAATTTAGTGAAAACAATCTTATTTTTGAAAATACGATGTTGTTGTTGAATTCGAAACATCAAAAATAGCCTAGTAACATAGTTTATTGTATTCAAGGGATTCCAAACAAATTTTAGAAGTCCCATCGGGAACTTGACATTTTTGTCAAGTTATTGATGTAATATCATCTGGTCCAGCCACGAAAGTGATCAAAGATCCACTTTAAAGGAGGGAGCCTAAGTGATACAGGGCTTGCCTAAGTAAATCCTGACTATTGTGGCTTAGTCTCTTAAGCGAAAGTGACCATTTGGCCTGAAACACCCTGGGTTCGAAACCTTAGAATTTTTTTGGATTTCTGGATTCTAGACATCATACGACTTGTGGGTACCAATCGTATGATGGGGTATGTTTGGAATACTCTTGGTCTTATGCTAACTAGTGTTGGTTGGTAGGTTGGATTAGTTTTTCGAATGGGTACGACTTGGTGGGTCTGAGTCGTATGGTTGGTGATGGGTCGTATGGTTTGGGTTTTTCCTTCACTTAATCTGAGATTTAGTAACTTAACTTGGATTTGAGTACGAGTGACGCACCATGAGCCATAAGTTAGGGTACGAGTCCTACCATTGACTCGTATAGTAGACAGTGATCAAACTTCCTTTGATTCTATTTTGCCAGGGATACAGTTTAGGGTTACTGATTGTATAGTTTGGGTATGACTTGGTTTGGGTATGTTGTATGTTGGATAATGTTGGGTCTAAGATGGAGGCTTAGGGTATGAGTGGTGGGTACCACTTGTATAGAAGGGTACGATGGGTATGGGGGGTTGTACCATCTGATAGGAATTTTAAGCAGTTTAAGTTGGGGGTAATCTGGACATTTTTCCACTTAACCACTTAAGGCCCCACTACTTATGTCACTATTAGGACATCATTTAACCTATTATTCTAATCTTAAACACTTAGAAACACTCTTTAATTCTCTCTAAGGAACTTGGGTAAAGAAAGGCTAGGGTTTTATCTAGATGATCAATTTAGGGCTTGTATGGGTGATTTCTCTCCATCATCTTCATAATCTAAGGCATGTACTCCTCCCTCATTGTTAGTTCCAACTAAAGGCATATTTTATACAATGTTTTCATGACATGATTATTGTATGGTTTTGGATTTTTCAAATATATGTTGGGGTTTTGGTATTAAATGCTTGGTTATGATTTTTCCATGTTTTAATTATTTTTTTATATCCTTTAGTGGTTGTTTGGAAAATTGGTTGAATGGGAATGGTTAATTGGTAATTGTAATTGGTTTTGGAAACACTATGCCCCCAACATGTTTGATAAAATGCCTGTGAGAATGCTTTTACTATATTATTGGACTTTTAATGAAACTATTGCATGGTATGGTTTGGTAATGGAACCCTAAATGGTTTGGAATGGTTTAAATGGTAAAGTTTGGTGGTTATGGTTATGGTTAATTAAACTTTTCTATGGGGGGTACAGGGGAATCCCTCAAGTAAACATGGTAATGAGCATCTTGTGAGGTACGTAGTATTCCCTCGAGCAAACTTAATAATGGGACACTTGTGGGGTTCATGGGATTCCCCTAAGTTAACTTGATAATGTAATCTATAGGTACATGGGAATCTCTTTTCGTTAAAAAGGTTGGCTAAGGACATTGCACGGAAGCTATAGTCGGTATGACGATACCACTACTTATACCCTTGGTTAATAATAATGGAATAATAGTTTGGTTGGATGGTAATGGTTTTAATTGGGCAATAATAGCAGAGTGTGATAGCTAATTGTGAAGGTGCGAGTCCAATAGACGAACACTGGAAACTCATATTTGCTGACATAAGGGTTGGTGATAGCGACTATATATGATACTATGAGGTACATGGGAATCCTCTAAGTATACTGTACATATGTATCATGGAGAGAGAGAGGGACTCAGGAATCCCCTACTCATATGGTATCTTTGGTTTGTGTAGCTACACGCATTGGGGCCCATTCAGGGGGTTACACTGGAACGATATAGCCAGTGGGTGGTTCTAGGACAGTTAACATACACATACCAGGTTAATGGTTTTAAAGGAATGTAAACCCAGCTCCATTTCTCGGCATGGTTGCATATATATATATATATTTATGGTTGTGTGCATCTAGTTGGTTTACTTGGTTTTACTGGATGGCATTATTTTATTCTTATCCTGAGTTCATGCTAGCGTTCATCCGTTAACCCATCTTTGGGTGGCTGTATCCCCACGTGATGCAGGAACCGACCATTTTTCTCGTCCTACTTAGTGATCGGATTCGGGATCAGCTATTGGATTGAAGTATTGAGATTTCATATTTCAGAATGCTCCATTTCATATCATGGTTGTCTTTACATACTTTGGTTATTTTATGGATATTGTTTTTGGCTATGGTTGGGGGCATGTCCCAACCAGATATTGTTTTTCTTTTGGTTAGAGGCTTTGTGTAACTACTATGAGTTAGAATAGATAGTGTTGGTATTGGTGTCAACCTTAGTATTGGCATTGGTATTGGGGATGATACCAGTAGACATTATTTAATATATGATTGTTCCATTTTGTTTTAGATATATATAGTTATATTTGGAACTCATTTGGTTATTGGTACGATTGTGGTTATGGCATGGTAAAATGGTTGGGTTTGGACGGTTGGACTCGTTTGGGTCGGTCACAGTTATAGACCTATCCTAGAGTCTATATTTGCATAGAAGCGTTATCTTGTTATATGTTCAAAATTTATTTGACTCAGGGTTTACGTATTTTGAGGTATGGTTGGGTAACAGGATTGATCCTCGATCCTAGATGGACTTGGGATGCCTATTACGATAAGGCCCTGGTTCGGTTCATGTCATGGCCGCTTAAGCGTCGACTCTGAAATAGTATAAGTTTATGTTTCATGTTTTCCTCCATTTTTGGATCTTTGAGCTTTGGGTTTGGGTAATTCTTGAGAATTTCATCTCCATTTGACCTTGTGTAAGCTCCAAAACCCTATTACCATTATTTTTCATAAATTATATCCTCAAAAACATCTTTAAATTATGTTTTCAAAGTGGAATTTTGGTATTTTTATCGATAAAGTTTAAAAAGAATTTTTCTTCGATTTCAACCTCATTTTAAACCTATTTTCATATGGTTTTTGTCCTGTAGACTCTTATAACCTTGGGGAATGTGTTTTAAAAATAAAATTATGGGTTTACCCTTTTTGTTTTTCAGCTCATATTTTGAACCCATTTTGTACCTGACCTAAATATGGACAATATAGGTATCATAAGCTTTCTTTTAACACGTAAATAATATGTTTGAATGATGTAGTTGATTTTGAGGTCGTTCTTAAGGGGAAGGCTCTGGGTTGAAGCACTTTAAATTGGGATTTTTGTCATTTTAAAGTAGGTTATGGCTTAACCTCTTTTAGATTGAGATGGGTAGTTAAGAAATAAGTAAAGCATGCTATAGATTGGGAAAATAATGAGGTTAATATTTTGAGATTATTTTTACTATTGTTTTCCTGTATGAGGGCTTATACTTTGTTGTTGTTGACTTGTGATATCTGATTTTGTGAGTTGACCGTGTGGGGGCTTTATTTTATATCATTGGTCTTATATGTGTATTTATAAGACATTATTCTTCATATAATTCCCATCCGGGGGCTTTTTTTTTACTAATATATGTCTTATTTGACCATTAGTTGCCTTCATCATGGTAGAAATTCCTGAGTTAGGGGTTGATATGATATAAATGATGTCTTACATGCATATTTATTTTGATGATACCTAATTAGAGTTGATAATCATGAATTGTGGGTATACTGAGTTAATTTTAAGGCTCACTTATACATACATACATACATATATATATCTACACACACACACATATATACTTACATGTTGGATGGATTGGATATCATCATATTGAGTTGATTGTGAGCATTACCGCCTCATTCATACACACTTATATTCATGAGATATCGTTACCATTAAGGAATGCTGTTTTTGAAAAAATGATATAATTTTATAAAAACTCTCTCCATAAATAAGAACCGAAGGGGTGAGTTGAGATTTAGATATGAGATATAGTATATGGGATGTGAACCTCCAAATCCTACTTAGGACCTGCGAGCTCGATGGGTGTATATAGAAAGTCATGCAATGTCTTTCAATATTCATCTCATCCACATTGCATTGCATTGTGATTGCACTCACATTCTTATGGCTTCTTTAGTTTCCTTAACTTATGCTTAGTTTCAGTTTATTTTTTTGTATATTTTTGTTGTTTTCGTTTATATATATATATATTAGAACTATTAGTGGAGTCAGTATGAGCTACCATTTGGAAATTTTTTGCTTGCAGGTGACGTGCTCATAATTTTCTTTACTTATATTATTTTCTTCCTTGATCAATTAGTCTATGGTATCTACTGAGTACAAGTGGATCATACCCACCTTCACTGTGCCCTTTTCTTGCAGATCTGAGTTGAGTATAGGATGCGATAGCTGATTACGTGTGTATTGGAGTGGTGTTTGAGGTATTGGGTGCTCTAAGGGTTTTTAGAGTTGACTACGAACTTCCTCTTATCTTACTTTATGTATTTATTTATTTTTCAGAGACAAATTATATTTTCAAATTCAGTAATGTACTAGATGCTCTTACACTATGACACCAAATTTTGAAAACTTGTAAGATTTTTAAGACTTCTATTTTAGTTATGTATTGTATCAACTTTACTTTATTCTAGAAGTCTCCACTTGATTTATGTTATTATCAATTTTGTTTTTCTTTTATCAGTTTGGGTTATTGGCTTACTTATTACGGATGAGTCACAATAAGTGCCATCGTGACTTATTTTTGGATCGTGACAATTGGTATTAGAGATAGGTTAACCGATGTCATAATTCTAAGAGAGAATGTCTAGTAGAGTATCGCAGATCGGTATGTAGCTATTTGTATCTATCTTCAAGACGTTATAAGATATTTTTCTGAAAAATTTCTTTATTTTGATTCCTAGTCGTGCGAGTTATTCTTTTCCAATGATATAAGTTATGTTTTACTCTTTTATGTAATAATGGTGAGGTTTAAATATCAAGAAGATAGGGATGCTGAGCTAGAACCTGAGGATGGAACCTAGATCAGAGGCCCAGGTAGAGGCGATGGATAGCTCAGAGGTAGAGGACGGACATGAGAAATTGCCCCAGCTAGAATACATGATATAGAGGCCTCTCTCTCTCTCCCTAGGTTATGTATTCTAAGGATGATTATTAGACAAGATATGTGGGGTCAGCTCAGGTCCCACAGGGTTTAGTTGATACCCTTGTACTTCAGAATCTCTTGGTTCATCTTTTAAGTTGTTTGGAGGATGTCTTCTTGAGTGTACTTGGTATTCCTCAAACTTTGAGTGATGTTCCACCACCAATGTTGACATCTGCTTATGGTATTCCTGCTTCTAGGGTACAACCATAATTATGGTTCCCCCACATGTAGATTTATTACCTGCCAGACTTACTATTTCTCTAGTTGCTTCGAGTACAGTTATGTCTTCTGATGATTAGAAGAGATTTTAGAGTTTTTTTCATTTGGGTTCGGCCAAGTTTAGTAGAGCTATTGGCGAGAATTCCATTGAATTTTTGATTGATTTCAAGAAGAAGTTACATGATCTTGTATCCATTAAGTCTCATAGAGTTTCTTATACTACCTATTAGTTGACGGATGTGGCCAGGGATTGGTGGAGGTTGTATGCTGGTTGTAGACCTTTGGATTTGCCTACTATGACTTGAACCTAGTTTTTTTAGGCCTTTATGGAGAGATTTGTACTGTATAACTTGAGAGAGCAAATACGTGATAAGTTTGATCACTTGGAGTAGGGCTCCATGACTATTACTGAGTATGAAGTTCATTTTCGTACTTTATTTAGATATTCATCCATTAGTATCTCCATCGAGTCTGAGAAGATTCAAAAGTTTGGGAAGGGGTTAGATGGTACTTGTCAGTTGGCTATAAACCAGATGGTAGTTTCAGGGGCTTCTTTCTAGAGTATTATTGAGCATGCCAAGATAATCAAGTTTATTATCCAAGCTACTCAAGATGGCACCAAGAAGATGTATCATCATGGTGAGTTTAGTGAAGACACCTCTAGAGGTAGAGATTTATCTAGTAGAGGTTCCTATAGTTATCATGGCAGGGCATTTTAGGCTGTGTGGTAGAGATCAGGTGGTAGACTTTCAAGTTCTTCAGCTTTTGGTAACTAGTTAGTAGGTCATGCATGTGGTGGTTCCAGGGTTGGTTCTTCAGGCTAGGGTGGCCATTTTAGTTCATTCATACCTTCTCAGATCGATTCAGGTCATAGAGGATATTTGTATATGATGATCTTTTCCATATGGTCAAAGATTGTCCTCGATGCATGTATAGATCCACTCAGCAGGGTTTTCACCTTCAGCTTTGCCCTATTCCTATATCTGCAGTTAGAGGTGGTTCATAGAGTTGTAAAAACAACGCTAAAAGTGATAAAGGTAGATATAGGGGTGCTTTTGGAGGTGGTAACAAAGTTACTCATTCTTAAAGCAGATGTTATCAGTATTGTGCTATTCTTGGGAGACCCGAGGTAGGGGATTTTGATGCAGTTATTTTAGGTATCGTCCCAGTTTGCTATAGATATGCTTTTGTGTTATTTGACCTTAGGTCGACATTCTCCTATATGTATATATATTTTATATCTGGTTTTGATGTTGTATGTGAGCCTCTCGCTATGCCTCTTTATGTTTTCTTTTATGGTGAATCCGGTGTATCGATCTTGTGTGGTTTCCTTTATAGGCAATGAAACTTGAATAAATTTAATTGTCCTAGATATGATTAATTTGGATATTATCTTGGGTATGGCTTAGTTATCTCCTTATCATGCTATTTTGGACTGTTATGCTACGACCATGAACTTAGATATACCAGGTGTGCTAAGGTTAGCTTTGAAGGGTACACTTAATTTGGATCCGAAGGGTTATATCTTTTCAGCATGCTCGTCGCATGATAGAGAGAGGGTGTTTGTCTTATTTAGCTTATATCCATGATACTAATGTTGCCTCACTGCCTCCTATAGATTTTATTTGGTTCATTCATGAGTTCATGGATGTGTTTCCTACTAATTTGATTAGTATGACTCTAAATTGTTTCAATATTTATTTAGTAAGGGATTTATTAGATATAATGTATCTCCTTGGGTGACTTGTTCATGAAGAAAAATATGGTTTTATACGTATGTGTATTGATTATAGATAGTTGAACAAATTGATGGTTAAGAACAAGTATTCTATTTCTTGCATTGATCATCTGTTTGACCAGCTTTAGGTAGCTTCAGTGTTTTCCAACATAGATTTGAGATTAGGGTATCACTAGTTGAAGATTAGAGCTTTGGATGTTCTGAAGATGACTTTTTAAACTCGATACGATCATTTTGAGTTCTTGGTTATGTATTTTGGGTTGACCAATGCCCTATCAGTGTTCATGGAGTTGATGAACTGGGTATTTCAATCATATCTCGACTCCTTTATAATTGTATTTATAGATACCATCTTGGTTTATTCCAAGAGTGAGGCCGACCATATGAATAATTAAGGAATTGTACTTTAGAGGCTGTGTGATGAGAATTTGTATGCCAAGTTTTTTGAATGTGAGTTTTAGTTAGATTCTATCTCTTTCTTGGATCATGTGGTGAATAAAGATGGCATTATGATTGACTAGACCAAGATAACGATGCTTTGTGATTAGAATAGACCTACTTCTCTTACTGAATTCATATTTTTATTGGTTTGGTGAGGTATAATGTTTTATCGAAGATTTCTCATCTATTATGGCTTCTTTGACCAAGTTGACTCAGAAAAAGGTGATTTTTCTGTAGTCAGATGCGTGTGAGAAGAGCTTCCAAAATCTTAAAGAGTTATTGACTTTGGCTCCGATCTTGACTTTGCCAAAGAAGGTGTGGGTTTTACTGTATTTTGTGATGATTCTAGTGGTGGTTTGGGTGCAGCGTTAATGTAGGAGGGTAAGGTGATTTCTTATACCTCTCGTTAGTTGAATACTTATTAGAGAAATTACCCTACCCATAATATGGAGTCAGCAGCCGTAGTGTTTGTGTTGAAGTTGTGGCATTATTAATGGAATGGATTTCCTTACAAGATATTTTCGGACGATCGTAGCCTTCAGTATTTCTTCAAACAACAAAATCTTAATATAAGGCTGTAGCATTGGCTTTAGTTGCTTAAGAATTATGACCTTGCTATTTTGTATCATCCAGGCAAGGCTAATATGGTAGCGGATGCCTTAAGCCGGTGGTCGACTAGTATGGGGAGTTTAACTCATCTCTTGACCAAGGAGTGACCTTTAGCCTTGGAGGTTCATTCCTTATCTAAGCAGATGGTTAGGCTTGATATTTCAACACCCTAATGTATTTTAGCCTTTATTGATGTTATATCTTCTTTGATGGAGCATATCCAAGCTCACTAGTTTGATGATGAGAGTTTTTAGAGATAAAGTGTCGAGTGAAGAGTCGAGTCTATTAATTCTGATTGAGTTTTAAGGATTGGAGGCTGAGTTTTTGTGTCGAGAGTTGGAGGATAGGTGAGATTGATTTTGGAAAAAGCACATTGTTCCAGATATTTTATCCATCCAAGTGTAACCAAGAATTATTTTTATTTAAAATAGCTTTACTGGTGGGGTGGTATGAAGAAGGATATGGCAGATTTTGTATTTTATTCCTTTGTTGTCAGAAGGTAAATGTTAAGCATTTGAGACCGGGTGGTTTGCTTCAGATATTACCTATTTTTGAGTGGAGGTGGGAGTGGATCACTATGGACTTCATGAGTTGGTAGGCTCATAATTCTTATGGTTGTGATAATATTTGGGTCATCGTGGATCAGTTGACCAAATCAAACCCTTTTGTACATATTTATATTTCCTTCAGTGTCGAGACATTAGCCTGTATCTATTTTTGTGAAATAGTTTGTCTTGATGGGGTACACATGTTTATTATTCATACAGAGGCTCAGATTTTATTCCTGCCTTCTGGTAGACTTTTCAGGAGGAGTTGGGTACTCAGATTGACCTTAGCACGACTTTCTACCCCCAGACTGATGGTCAGTAGGAGCAAAATATTTAGGTTTTAGAGGATATGCTCCATGCATATGTTATGGAATTCGAAGGTTAGTGGGAGAAGCATTCGGCTTAAGTAGAGTTCTCTTTTAATAATAACCATCATTTATGTATTAAGATGTCCCCTTTTTAGGCATTGTATGATAGGCATTGTCAATCTCCTATTAGATAGTTTAAGACCTCTAAAATTAGACCCCACAGTATTGACTTGTTTTGTGTGTCTTTGGACAGGGTTCGGGTGATTCAGGATAGGATTCGACAACCCAGAGTAGGTAAAAAAGTTATATGAATCGAAGGCTTTGTTCTTTGATGTTCAGAATTAATGATAGAGTTTTGCTTCGTGTGGTACCAATGAAGGTCATAATGAGGTTTGGTAAGAGGGAAAAGCTCAACCTAACGTAAATTGGACCATTTGAGATTTTTGGAACTTTTGGGGAGGTTGCTTATGAGTTAGCCTAACCTTCAGACTTTTCAGTCGTTCATCTAGTCTTTTCATATATTTACACTTCAGTGTTATAGTTCGAATGAGTCTCACGCTTTTCATTGAGACGCAATTTAGTTGGATGAGAGGTTGATCTTTTTTGAGGAACCAGTCTCTATTTTAGCCAGAGATGTCAGACGGTTGCATTCTAGAAATATTCCTATGGTTAAGGTTCAGTGGAGTCATTGTCCTATTGTGGAGGATACTTAGGAGGTTAAGTCTGACATGCATAGTAGTTACCCTCAATGTTTTACCGGTTAAGGTAGTTCTTTGCTTGTTAGTTTTAGGACGAACTAGAGTTTTAGTAGTGGATGTTGTAATGAACTGAATTTTTGAGTTTCCATTTTTATATGTTTTGAAAATTTTGCCTTCTTCATGGTTTCTACATGTTGATTTTGGTATTTGGGGGTTAATTTAGTGAAAATAATCTTTTTTTTAAAAAAAATCCAACGTCGCCATTGGGTCTAAAACATTGAAAATAGCCTAGTAGCATAGTTCATTGTAATTATCGAATTTCAAATGAATCCCCAAGGTCCGATCAGGAACTTGACATTCTTGCCAAGTTAATGATGTAGCATCTACTGGTGTAGTCGCCTAAGCGACCTATTTGTCGCTAAAGAAGAAGCTACTTAAGAGACTAAAGGGACGATTTAGTGGAGGGAGAGTAAGCAACGTGGGGACCGCTTAAGTTGTAATGACCTCTAGGTCATTTTCTTGATTTTCATGTATTTTTGACATTTCGAGCCTTCCCATAGTGGCTACTGATGTTTCATGGTTTCATGGAACTTACGATGCTTACACTTGGAGAATATGCATGTACTTAAGGCTATTTTGTTGGATTTGATGTGTTTTTAGAGTGATTTTGTAGCAAACTAGGTGTTGGAAGCTAACCGAAAGACAATAGAACGAAAAGGCAAAAAATGATCACTTACTTTGGTACCTACGCCCCGTAGGTACCACCTAAGGAGTGTAGGTACCACCTACGGCCTGTAGGTGACCACCTATGCAGTTTTCCCGGATCATTTCGACTTGATGTTCTAGAGTTTCTACGTAACATAAATACACCACTATGATGTTTTTAGTCATTATTATGTATGTTTAGTTAAGTTTTCCTTTTTAATTTAGGATTTGAATTCTAGGATTTTCTTGTATTCTATAAATACCCTTTTTACGTTTATTTAGAAGAGATAGCCATAGATAGGCCCTTTGGGGCTATGTTTACACACCATATATTCTTGTATTCTTGTTTTTTGGTTTGTTATTCAATTTTAGACTTTGGGGTTTCTTCTCTCATTATAGTGACCTGAAAAAATGAATGATCTGTGGATTCCATGAATGATCTCATAACTATGAGTGGCTAATTCCTTTAGGTAGGTTTGTGGGAACGTTGACAGATCAACGAAGTAGAGGAAGTCCCAAGTCATTCTAGATAAATATTTTAACATGTATTGTGGTTTTCTTTGATTTGATTGTCTTCTTAACGGGTGTACACATTAGGATCCCGTTGGTATTCACTACGAGCCTAGCCAGGAGGTAGAAATTGGGAAAAAGAGATCACAACTGTGATTTGGAGTTAATTGCCAAAATAAGCTTACCTGCACATCTACTTAAGACGATTATATTTTATCTAATAACTTGAGTCTCAAAAGGTAATAGTTAAACTGGGATTCAGGATAAGGGTTAGTAAGGCTACACCCCGAGACTCAAAAAGTTAAAGCGTGAAATCTATGAATGAGTTCACAAGATAGTTGATGGTACATAACTTATCAGATTCTACAAGCAAGACATTGGAATAGTTCGATAGTTCATAATAAATCTACTGAGTTAGATTCCAGGGGGAATAAAACCCTAGTGTTCGTCTTAGATTGATTAGAATCTCAAGCACCCAGATATTGTTACTTTTTAATATTTTAGCTAATCCCCCTATTTACTTTCTATACTGTCTGGTGATTTCAACAAGTTCAAGCAAGATTTCTGATGTATTCCTAATGAGATCGATCCCAACCTAGTTGGATTACTATATTTTTCTTTGACCTCTTCATCCTTCAATTTTGGCACCATCTCCAGGGATTACGATTCTCGATTAACTGATTGGAATTGTCAAAGTTGTCAGGTTGTTCTTCTCTATTCTTCTTCAAGCATACGCTAGTGTATGCTTACTCTTCTTGATATGACAACTTGGCCAAAGGAAGTATGGAGTGATGATGACTCCTTATTTATTGATCTTTATCCTTTTGATATAGTGTACTACTATAGGAGCATGATTGATATATTGTTGGAACATAATGAGAGTAGGATAGACACGTTGGCGCTTCTGTAAAAAGCAAATCAAAAGCTTATTCAAAAGGTTGATAGGTTTGTCTTGGATATTCACCACTTACAAGTAGAGTTGAATACAAAAGTTGGTGCATGTAACGCCCAACAACTCAGTTATGGGTGGTGTGAGATTGAAAAAATTATGAAAAGTTAACTTAAGAAGATGAAATTGGAGGAGTCAACAATTTCTCATACTCTTATGGATAGTGTCACTATTAAAGAGAGTATACTACAGTTATGTGGGGATGTAAATACGAATACAATTCCTGGGTTGGGGTGCATTGTACCTCATTGTAAGCATTTTTCCACGTTATGTATAGTCAGATCTTGATCAAGCCATCTTAACCTGAAGGAGAGTGTAATAAAGAGGAAACATATGTCTATATTCTTGAATTTGTTGAGACAAAAACAAAAAATTACATTCCTCACATAAGGACTAAGAAGAAAAACATGCCCCATCTATTGTTTGGGTCCTTTATTTTTATATCACCACCTCATGAGCATAATGGGAAATCAAAAAAACAATTAGGGGTGAAATTCATAAGTTCAAAGTGGAGAGAGAAAATTAAAAGCCAACTCTTGGGATACCTTGATGAATCCTGAGTAATCAAGGTACCCACAGGCTTTTTGGTGAAGTTTGATTAACCAACATAGCTACATCATACAGCGATGTTAAATCAGGCACTGCTTGTGAGACAACCCAAGGTATTTTTTTGTATTTGTGGGTATTGTGATTGACTTTCGATCTCCACACCTATGGTGCCACAGGTATGTTTCTAACTCTCTTGTTTAATAGTGGCCCAATGCATTAGGGACAATGCATATCTTATGTTGATGGTGGGGCTACTTATGGGTCTTGATGTCCTCTTGAGGTTTTTATTATCGTGCCTGTTTTCTCAGGGTCCCATTCCTAGTAATACTTGCATATTTAGGCGTATGTTTTTTTTATTTCGTGATGCTTTGTGTTAATCTAGGAGAAAAATGAGTATCTAAGGCAATTGACATGTTTTTTAATTTTTGTGAAAAATGATACCCCTACAAAATTTTGTTTTTGAGATGTATGATGTGTATATAAGTGACCATTGTGAATCCTGTTATGGCATTAGGATTAGGCACATGATAGTCATAACTAACAGTTGCATAAACCGGATAGATAGTAGCTTGTGATGCAGCGCTGTGCTATGTGTGTGTGAGAGACTACTTTTTTCCTTTTGTGTGTTGAAGCAAGAACTTTCCCGATTATCTTGCCTAGGTTGTAGGATACTCAGTTAAGAGAGGATCATAGGTCATTTTTTATATTAGTCTTAATAAGTATTGCTTGATCCTGATTTTGAGCCTGTATAGCCTATTTTTCTTGTTACACATTTTACCTCCCATTTGTGTTACAATGTACCTGTTTTGGCAATGGTCCTCTTTGTACATTGTGCACCTCAACTCAAGCAAATCGCTTAAGTTAGGGTGGCTATCACAGGGTGCGTAAGGTAAAGTAGGTATGAAGAAGGGTAAAATAAGAGAATAGAATGTAGGGCTGGGTGTGGTAGAAAACAAAAAAGCAAAGAAAAATTAAAAATTATGAAAAAAAGAAAAAGAAAGAATAAAAGAAACCACACCCAACCTGAGTGTGCAATAAAAGAATAAAAATGGAGAAATAAGGGTGGAATAAAAGAAATTGGCTAAATAGTGGACCCCAACGTAAATGTAGTGCCAAGGAGGCTTAGTCAGTAAAAATGTCCATATGTACCATACCAACCCCTAAGCCTACATTACAAGCCAAATAAAGTCTTATAGTGATTCTAACACGACTTTCTGAAAGCTAAGGTAAAGAAAATAAAGGAAAGCCTATGGTATTTGATGCACATTGATTGGAACTTCCTTGTGAGTGTGAGTGTCTCTTGATACATCCCTGTATTGACATGCATGATTTTATATGAGTAAATGGGACTTCTATGTTGTGAGGGCACATGGATTATATTGCTAGCTGCTTACTTGTTTGGGTAGTGTAGCTTGTACATATGCATGGTTGTTTGTTGCTAGTATAATGCCATAGCTTGATTCCTTTGTGTCATATTATTGTGCTTCATAGATATGCACAGTCAGTTTTAAAGTATTTAACTTGGAGTGAGTAATGTGTTTTGATCTAAATTTGATGATTGCCTGCCATAGGTATCTTAGATTTCTCTTGGTGAAGCATCATCGTATTGTTTTGCTATGTTTTGTAACATAAAGACATGTAACTTTTTAAGTTGAGGGTCTTTATGTGCCATGGTTTCATGGTACATACGATGCTTAAACTTGGAGAATATACATGTAATTAAGACTATTTTATTATATTTGATATGTTTTTGGAGTGATTTTGCAGAAAACTAGGTGTTGGAAGTTAACTGGAATAAAATGGATCGAAAAGCCAAAAAATGATCACTTACTTTGGAACCTATGCCCCGTAAGTACTGCCTAAAGGGAGTAGGTGGGTCCCCAGGTGTCTGAAAATAAGAAACAAAGAGCCAATTTTTTTGGACTACCTACTGCCCCCATTTAAGCGTCGTAGGTACCATCTACGGCCCGTAGGTAAGTCCGTAGAGGGCCACCGATGTAATTTTCCCAGATCATTTTGACTTGATTTCCTTGGGTTTCTATGTAACCTAAAAACACTCCTATGATGTTTTAGTCATTATTATGTATATTTAGTCAAGTTTTCCTCTTTTATTTAGGATTTGAATTCTAAGGTTTCCTTGTATTCTATAAATACTCATTTTACATTATTTAGAAGAGATAGCCATAGATAGGCCCGTTGGGGCTAAGTTTACACACCATGTACTCTTGTGTTCTTGTTTTTGGTTTATTAGTCAATTTTAGACTTTGGGTTTTCTTCTCTCATTTCTGTAAGATTGATTCTGTAATTTTATCTCTGGATTCCATGAATGATCTTATAACTATGAGCGACTAATTCCCTTAGCTAGGATTGTGGGAACCCTGGCAGATCAATGAAGTAGAGGAAGTGCCAAGTTGTTCTAGATAAATATTCTTGCACTGTATTTTGGTTTTCTTCGATTTGTTTGTCTTCTTAATGGGTGCACATGTTAGGATCCCGCCTGTATTCACTATGAGCTTGACCGGGAGGTAATGATTAGGAAAAGGAGATCACAATAGTGATTTGGAGTTAATTGCTGAAATAAGCTTACCTGCATTATCTACTTAAGATGATTATCTTTCATCTAATAACTTGAGACTCAAAAGGCAATAGTTATACTAGGATCTAGGATAAGGGTTAGTGAGGTGACACCTCGAGACTCAAAAAGGTAAAGGGTCAAATTTATTAATAAGTCCACAAGATAGTTGATGGTATATAACTTATCAGATTCTGCAAGCAATGCATTGGAACAGTTTGATAGTGCACGATAAATCTATGAATTTAGAAGCTGAGGGAACATAAGCCTAGTGTTCATCTTAGATTGATCACAACCTTAAGCTCCCAGATCTTTTTACCTTTTACTATTTTATCAAATCCCCCTATTTACTTTCTGTACTGCCTGGTGATTTCAGCAAGTTCAAAAAGATTTCTGGCATATTCCCTATGGGATCGACCCCAACCTTGTTGGGTTACTATATTTTGCTCGGATCGATTTATCCTTCAATTTAAGGTGTAGTTTGGGATTTATCAATTACATGTCATTTATGACTTGTCAGAACTGTCCTTTCGATTGTCGGGTAGTTTGTTTAGGTTTTATGTTCATTTTCTTATTTTAAAACTTTTACTATTTAGGATTCAGTCTCAGACCAAAACTCTTAGTAAATGACCTCGGATGAGAATTTTGACAGCGCCATCGGCTACAAAACCATTGATTTTAGAGTAGGTGGATCTTTGGTTCAGCTCCCGAGGCTTCTAGACTCATTTTGGGTTGTTGGGTGTATTATATAAAAGATGGAACTATAGTTGTGGGCCTCATATTTAGTCGAAACAATCTCGGATGAATGTTTTTATTATTCCATTAAATTTGAAATATCGAATTTTGTATGGTAGCATAGTTTGTTTGCACTCATAGGGTTCTAAATGAATCTTGAGAACCCGGTCAAAGTTCATTTTTTTACTTAAGAAAATCTGGTATATGGTAGCTGATATGACCGCTTTAGTTCTCACGGAGCCACTTTAGCAGTCAGTGCTTTAGCACCCATGAGAAGCTTAAGTGGACCCTGTTTTAGCTCAAGGGTGGCCGTTTTAGCGGTACCCGCGCTACTAGAATGCTTAAGCGGCAGATGCTTTAGCGCCAAGGTTTTTGCTTTAGCAGCACTAGGGGCTTTTATATCCCCTTTTCTACACCCAATTTTCCACCATTTCTTTCACCATTTTCTTACTAATTTGAGTGGTCAAGGAGAGGAAAAAGTGAAGAATCAACCATTAGATCTAAGGTAAGCTAGCCTAGTGCTCCTTGGTAATTTCCCATTAGTTTTCCCAACAATTTCAATCCTATTTCATGGTAAATTCTTAGAAATTAGGTCTTTAAATCTCTAAATTTTAGAGGTTTATTTGGGCCCTGATTCATGCACCATTTGTTCTCAACTTTTGAGCACACAATCCATGTCCTTCGAGGGACCTCGTGACAAATTTAATTTTTGATTTCATTTGCTGGCCCCGTGAGCCCATTCTTGACCCAAATTTTGACCAGACCCTTTGTATTGAAATATGGCTCTTATTTTACTCCTAATAACATGTAGGTTTTTATTTTGATAGAGTGGTGGCATCTCGAGATTGTGGAGCAAAGGCAAATGATTTGTAGGCGATTGAAAGACTTGCAGTTCAACATCAATGTTGGCTTCTATTTACTCTTCTTCATAAGGTAGTGTATTATATATGTTGCACATTAAATAGGGATGCTTGTAAGTTATTATAGGTAGAACACCATGACTTAGCCTAAACAATGAGTTCAAGGACTAGAAGGGTGACTCAACCCTTAAGATGAAATACTTATTATACTTCTAGAATCCTATTACCTTAGGTTACTTGAATTTTAGACTTAGTTGAGGCTAATAACCTTGTAGTGTGAGGTTTGCTACTTTACTTGGTGGATTATGATAATTTCTCGAATTATGATATGGTTATGCTGGTTATATATTATTTATCCCAAGGTCATGATTATGATGTTAGTTGCATTTTGTGTGAGTGATTATCCTCTTAAAATACATGGTTTAAATTTATAAGCATTTAGACGCTTATGATCGTATTTTTTGGATAATGGTGATGGCATTGCATATATTCAACACTTTCATGCTTAGTAAATGGTATGATTCCCACTAAAAATATGATTTTACTACTATTTTTCCTAAAAAAGAGATTTATTCCTACTTTTTACTTTTAAAATGGATTCTTTCTAACGGGAATCGTACCACCTTAATGGATGATATATGAGCTTTTGGAACTAAAAATGATGTTTTAGAAATTTGAGCGAGATAGATTTTTGTCCATAGTTTATCACTACTATTAACTTCGATTGAGAGAGATACAGAGTAGATTGATGATGATCATCATTATTATTGAAAATCCTAGATTGAGACTAGGTCGTGTATATAGGTACCCTCGGTCCCACTAGGGGCCCCTTTATCTGCGAGCCATCATACCAGAGAAGAAAGGTCATTGTAGGAGCTACCTTTCTAAGCCATCGAGTTAGAAGAGATGTATACACTAGGTTACATTATGAAACTTATAAGATTATGGTATTACCTTACATTCATTTTTGCATGTGAATTGCCTAATACCAGTATGTCATTTGGTTCCTATTTCTATCTGCCTTACGGGGGGTTGCATAGGTATAGTTTATGAGTGTTGCTTGTTGTGTGCTGATCGAACCTTCTGGGTTATGGGGATCGATTGAGATATTGTTTGTCCGCACTAGTCGATGACTACATTATTGTTATTTTAGTTCGTTCATAGTAGGTTGATTATTGGTTTGGTACCGAGATTCAAGGTATGATTCTAATTTCTTTTTGTTATGGTTATTTTATTATGGATGAATTATCTCAAGGTTATTCATTGTGACTAATAGGCTCAAATCATTCTGGTATTAGCTTTTCTACTAGATTAAGATGCCTTGAGATGCTACAATGACTACCTTAGGTTGTTACCTTTGAGTTAGCCTTATATACCTATATGTACATACATATAGCTAGCTATGATATTACTATATATCCCTCCCTTCCTTTAGTTATTCATGTTGTATATCCATTCCTTGGCATTGTATACTACTATATATCCTTCTTCTACCCTTTATTTGTATTTTGATTAGTGAAGTACAGTGTAATGCTTAGTGTCTGAGTATGGCTAGGATAGGAAAGTTCATCCTTATTTCCTCCTTAGTTTTATTATGTTTGTTTTCATGGATATTTAAGTGTAGTATACATTTCTGCTTCCATGTTATTTATATTTTCATTATCTTTGGAGCTCAAACGGCAGTTGCCTACTGAGTACCATATGTTAGTACTCATACTACACATCTGTAGCCTGCAGATCATAGTACGGGTTCTCATTATTATTGGGTTCCTCGTGTAGATCAACTATAGATCGAAGATTTAGGGTGAGCTCCTGACGTTTAGAGTATTTCCATTATTGAGTCGTGATGAATTGGTATCAGAGCCTAGGTTTATCGATGTTTTGGTATAAGAGCTATGTGTCTAGTAGAGTCTTGTGGATTGGTGTAGAGACGTCTTTATCCTATCTTCAGGAGGCTACATGACATTCTTAGTAAATTCTATTCTTGATTCCTTATCGTGTGGCTACATGACATTATTAGGAAATTCTATTCTTGATTCCTTATCGTATATCTATATTTTTTGAGCCACAAGTACATTCTTTGAATCTATTATATTATAGATGGATGATACGAGGTTACCTATAGATGCAGACGGGACTTCAAGATGTATTTTTAGAGTTTCAGTGCATCGTCACACTAGGAAGTCAGAGGTTAATATCATAGATCTTCAACATCAGCCAGCAGATTTGCGGTCAGCCCTGGATCTGGTAGAGTTTGCGACTGCTTCAGCCTTTTGAGATTCGACATTAGGGATTCTAAGCCTTTTTATGTATACCTCATATCCAGAGATAATATCTGGTTTCTTAAGCAGTTCTCAGGCCAGAGTTGGGTTTGTTAGTATTCAGCAGGGTTCCTTATTAATTTCAGAGTATGAGATTGGATTTCTTGAGTGGGCTAGGCATATTTCTATGTTGTATCCTTCAGGGCATGACATGGTGTGGAAATTTGTTCTAGGATTAGCCTTGCAACTTCATTTGACATCGGAGCATTTGATAAAAGCTAGGTCTTCTTTCTCTCAGGTTGTTGATCAAGCGAGGGCCATATAGGGAGCATGTATTGAGACTTATGGAGGTGGCGATAATAGGACATGTCATCAGTATAATGCTACTGGTATTTCATTCAGGAGTGAGGATCCTCCCGACAGAGATCAGTTTCACTTGTCGCCTATCAGTTCTATGCTGGTAGTATTTTAGACTATGAGTGGCTCTCAAGTTAGTCTTAGTGGTCACAAGGGCAGAGTTCTCGTAAGACTATGCAGAGGATTCGATATGGGTTTTTGGTCCGTGGTGGCCACTCTATATCAGTGGGTGCAGTACCTCGTAGTAGTTCAGGAGCTTGCCGTGGTTGTGTTGAGATTGGTCATAGGTCTAGAGAGTGCCCCAAACATAAGTTAGTTGTTCAAACAGAGTTAGTATGTGTTCTTCACCAGCCTAGAAATCTTAAGGTGAGTCATGATTGTAACAAGGATGGTCATCTTAGTAAGAAGTGCCTCCGATGTCAATTGGTCAGCCAGTTGGGGTCTACCCGTGTTTTTGGCCAGGTTAGGGCTTTAAGGATTTTCTACGACGAAAGAGAGATTGGTCATTGGTCCAAAGAGTATCCCTGATGTAGGATTGTAAGACCTTTAGCTCATCCAGATCAGACTCGTGATGTTATGTCACCTTTATTTATAGGTAGTGCACTTACTACCAAGGATGGTGGTTCAGACAATTAGTTTCTTATTTGGATCCGCTCAGAGTCCTACCCCTTCGGACACATCAAACATTTGACCTCAGATTCCATCGTGATAGGTTCGCCTTTTATTTTCTACCTTCACTATTTCATTTAAGTGTATTGGGGTTCACTACAAAAAAACAACATTTAGCGTTGGACAAATTTTGTTGCTATTCTATGTAAATCAGTTACTAAAAAAAATTATGACAGATTAGTATCTGTTGGAATTTTTCTTGTTGCTATCCACTTAGCGATGAAAAAATAAATTTCATTGAAAAGCAAAACTTGTGACCGCTTTGCGATGAACGACATCGATTGTTGTATGTTAGTGATGTATTAGGCCATTTTTATACAATTGATATTTCCATAATTCATTTTCGTCTTGGCTAAATATACGACGGAATACTTTGTCGTTGATCCGTTGTAACATAGTTTAATTGACTGAGCAACCATATCTGGTGACCAAAATTTATATTTCACAATCCTTTGCTGAAGTTTTTCAATAGCAACAACAAAAATAGTCACTAATTTTTTGTCGCTATAATTTTTTTAGAAAACTATTGAAATATTTAAATTATTAAATGATTAAATAACCAAAATTCATATTTTATAATTGCTTATAATAGAATGTTCAAAATATATAAATAGCAAAATCCATCACATAATTTTGTCCAAACATCCACAAGACCTAGTATTTGTCAAAAATAAACTACTGTTAAAAACAGCCCACATCCATCAAAATTAGTATTGTTGTTGCACAATTATTTTGTGCTTTCCCATAAAATAGAATATCAAAAATTAATACAAGGATGAAGGGCTGCGAATCAACGTCATCACCTTTAGTAGTAGGAGGATTAGGCACGTCCCCTTCGTGTACCCGACCAATACGCTCAATAAATACCGAAAGAAAGTGATTAGTAAGTGACAGAATCAATTTCTTCACAAAGTCCTCCAAATTTATTGTTGGTAATGAAGAAACTTAAGGTGGTACTGATGTGGCAGATTGGGTTAATTTGGAATTTAAGCTTACTTGCTTGGATTCAAACTTGTGAATGTTTGTTTATGATTTCCTTTTGTTTCTTATGTTAGGAAGATTTTTGTTTTTGTTTACTTGTAACCATGACATCTTGGAATGATTATGAGTTTGGTGGTTACAAATCTTATCTTGATGATCCATGTCCATATTGTGGTAGACCCCACTCTTGGCAAAATTATAAATATACTCCCCATAAAAAGGTGTGTGCACCATCTCAATCCTATTGGTAGTCGAGATGGACATTGCAGTGATTGTCCAAATACCCGCTCCCCTAGTTATAGTAACAAAAATGTTAGTTCTTCTTATGATTTTGATAGGTATCATGATGTGATAAAGGAAGAACAACATGTCGGATACAATGATATTGAAGCAATGCTTCTAACTATCTTGGATCAGGTGACTACAACGAGGGAGAACATGCATCTCTTGCATTAATCCATGGCAGCATTTGGAAAAGAAGGTGAAATGAAGAAGTGGGTAAGGAAGCCAATCTTTCAACTGCCGTGAATATGCCCAATCTTTAAAATGAAGGTGAGATTGATGTGGAAGAATGCTTGGTGATTTTTCAACCAACCAACTCCAAAACGATAATGGATGCCGAAATTGAAAAAATGAAACTAGAGTTGAAAGAAAAATCCACACAAATCCTTGTGAAGACTCTAGTTCATTTAGGGGTGAGAATGTCAAAAAAAAATGTGACTCCGAAATTAGGAAGACGGCCTCATTCCAACCACTTTTCAAAATTATGCTTGGTGAATGTGATGAAAGTCGAACCACCTGAGCAAATAAAGAACATTGGATATGAGGAACAAAATTATTATATATTAGAGTTTGTCATTCCAAAAAGGCAAAAAGACGTCCATTACTTAAAAGAGAATAAGTTCATAATCCAATGTTTGACAAGCATTTTTTTATGTTCTCACCGATACCCAATGAGTCTATTTGAGAATTTGATGTGAAGTTGGATAAAAGGTTCAAGTCTTCAAAGTGGCGAGATAGAAAATGTATCATTTCTCCCTTACCTTTGCCCAAAGTACTTCGAAGATATATTGATCTAAAGTTGGGCCAACAATTCAAATCTTCTAAATGGAGACATAAATGATAGTCAAAATATGTCGAGACGCGACTTTAACTAAGGTGCTTCTTGGGAGGCAACCCAAGGAATTTTTTTTCTTGATGTTTTCTACTTGGTTATTCAATTTTCAGCTTGTTTTTGGGTGTTTGCTGGTTATAACATAAGTTGGAAAGGGTATATCTAGAATGAAACCCCAGATAAGTATATTGGACTTTCATTTTATCATTTTCCTCTCTTAAACAAGCTCACAAGGTGTGATCCTTAGATAAAGTTTCTTTAAAGTATGAATAGTGATCACATTTCATGGTTTCTTTTGGTTTGAATTTACTTCATTTGAGCTTAATTTTGTTGAATGTGGTTGTTGGGATGAAAATTTTTGAATGTGTGCCTTGTTTCACATACTCAATTGCAAAATTTTTTGCTTCCATACTCTAGTGTACACTATGTGTTCAACGAAACATCCACTTGTAGTTTGTTTGCTTAATTGAGTGGTGGATGATCTAATTGTCTTAATATGATTACAAATGTTGTTTTGGTGATGAATTAGTGCATTGAGCTCTCTCACATATGTTGTTATTCTATTTTCAAGCTCTTACCTTTCATGCACACCACATATTTGTTAAAATGTCAATAAAAGAGGAACACTCGATTTGCTTGTAAAGGTTAATGTGAACTTTCTTGGGGCATTATGTGATCATTTTTGGAGAATAGTTTTGGGTCCAATTGGTCTTAAATGATGGATAACCGGTGGTTTTTGGTTGAAATTATTGATGAATGTCGTGTACATGGTTTAATTGATTAATGTGCTTATCATAGCATCCCTGGGTGAAGTTTGAGTAACCCGAGAGACATGAATGCTTGCCTTGTCCTATGATAGATTGGGTGACACCGTTCTTAAGGGTATATGGTTGTTTATGTTTCTATTGGTGCCATGAGTATTTTATGAGTTAAATGGGTGATTTGTGAATTCGTGAGGAAAGAATCCCATGAGGTATAATGATAATGTTGCCTTACATTTGCCTAAGTTTTTGTTTAATTGTTTAGGAAGAGGATAAATTTCAAAAATATGTTCAAAATGTCATTGGCAAGAAATGGAATGATTTTGAGTAAAACCAAAAAAATATGGTTTTATTTTTGAAAAAGATCAAAGATGTTTTTGAGCTTTGTTTTTAGTGACACCATTAAATTTAATTTTTGGCTTGCTCTTTACAAGGATGAGTCTTTGACTCGGAGTATCTTATGAAGCTCAAATTTCTCAAATTGGTTGGAGGGCTAACTTTTTGCTCTATGAGTACGATGCCATGTGTAGTGAGATTTTTGAATAATTCTTGTACATATGTGCATTCTAGAACTTGTCTCGAGTGCATTCAAAGAAAAATACTAGGAAAACTTGATTTGGAGAATGACCCAAGGCCATTTTATACCCGTCACATGGCCAAATTCCCACCTTAATATTGTTCCCTAGTTAACCCATTTGAGCCTTTTTTATCATCTTTCATTCTTATTGTAATGATAACCATGCTATAACGCCTAAACCCTTTTGAAAATCTGTTTATTGGAACTTAACCTCCTTTGATGTATCGCATGATCCTAAGTAATGAAAAATAAGCGAAAGCCTAAGTTTAGGGGGTTTGTGTAGTTGGAAAAATAATGTAAGGGTGGTTCAAACTCCAAGTTTGGGGGGATGAATGTGATATGTCAAGATGAGCCAAGAAAGGTGTACATAAGGTTGCCAAATCATGTGTTTAAGAGACAAGAGACATACTTGATGCTATAATTGTATTGCCTAGCCCATAGTATGTGAAGAGAAATGAGATAGGAGGGGCTAAGAAGAACTTAAAGTTAGAAAGTCTCTTGAAAAAGTCAAAGAAATGAAAAAAGAAAAATGGTGGCATTAAATTATTTGGTAAATGCTAATTAAAAGGTAGGGAAATATGGGAAATGATTTGAAAGAGAATAAGTGGATAATTTGAAAATTTTAGGGTAGATGGGGTTGCGTGAATGCATTAAAGGAAGTCTCTTAGTCACTTGATTCAAAAATATTCCTCCCCTCACCATAAACCTTCATCTAGACCCGCAAGACCTTGGTGATTCCAAACTAAGTAAGTTTACATTAGTGGCGAAAAACACAAAGGGCAAGCCTATGGTTTTACTCGTGTGCTTGAATTTCTTTGCGATAGTGAATATGAATTCTTTCATTATTTGAGATTATTTAGAAATTTCAATGTCTTGTGTGTGAGGAGCTAACTCTTGCATGTGAGCGACATTGATACTTTGGGGTAGAGGGTAAATCCTTACTCTCGATTTGGGTAAATGGGTGGTGTAAGTTGTATTGTGAAGATTGAGATAATCTTTGAAGATTTTTTGTCTCCTCTTAACATTCTTTGTTGATTTGGAAGGTTCATTTGATATAAACTTGCATCCTTGCATCATGAATATGTGCTTCTTGAAAAAGTTTGGTTTACTTGTTGTCATGACATGTTTGGAAAGTCTTTGTAGAGCTTTGTTAGCTTATTCGTTTAGTATAGCTTTTCTTTCGGTGGGATTGAGTAAAAAACCATATCTTATTGAATTATCCTCATTTTCTTGAGGATAAGATATAGTTTAAGTTTGGGGGTGTTGATAAGTCATAAATTTGACAACTTACTAACACCTTTTAAGACTAAATTATTATGCTTTTCCATTGATTTGTATTTAATTTCTTACTTAATTCTCATTAGTGTTGGTAAAAGTTAAAATGGGAAGATGATCAAGGAAACGTGATAAAAATGAGTTGAGGAAAAGGTGAAAGAGAAGAAATGTGAAATAAAAGAGCCAAATGTTGGAAGTCGGGCCCAAGAATCGACCCTCAGTTACTGCGATCACAGCCTGAGGGTTGGAATCGCGGTTTGAGGTTAATTCAAACCTTGGCGATCATGAGGAGACCACTGCGATTGCGAGAGTCACGATCGCGGCAGTCAAGAGATGGCGATCACGATGGGGCAAAAACGTTTCAAGGGCAAAATTGAAATTTTCTTAAAAGTAAGGTGGTAATTTTGTAATATTTGGGAAATGTGGAATTGGGGCATAAATAGGGGTTTTTAGCTCAATTTTCATCATCTATCTTTTATCCACCCATCATCTATCTTTTAATTTTTGGGAAATACTATTGTGCTACTCTTGGATGAAGAGTACATTAGAGTAATTCCTAAGTGAAGGATTGACAATTTTCATTGAAGATTTGTTGAAATTTAAAGTTTGGGTTTGCATTTTATTTATCTTTCATGAATCAATTTGGTGGAAATTTTGGTATATCCTTACTTTCTATCATTATGAATAGATAATTCTTCCTCTTAGGGTTATGCTTGAATAGGTTGTGATTAGTGTATGGGTGTTGCTTATATATCTATCTAATTAGCTGTTTGTTATGGGTTTCACTTTTACCATATATTTAAACCAAGAATTGTGGGTGAAAACCCCAATTTTTTAGGATCGTATAGCATCCTTAAAATAGGGGTATTGGGTGAGGGGTATTTATGAACAATAACTTGAGTTAGCTTGTGTGATGGCATAATCTTAGAATTAAGAGTGTTTTTTGAGTTAATTGATTTAGTGTTATCTTAGAAATAAGGGTGCTAATTGAGGTATTGGATTGGTTGTTTTCCCACATTCGTGAGGTGTTCGAAAGAACCCACAAATGAAATTTAGTGTTTTATTGAAAGATTGACACTAACACCTATAAATCTATCCAACCCATGACTCTATCTAAATTTGGATAAATTCTCAATTACCCATGCATGAGTTCGCACCTTGAATGGCATGTACTCAAGATTCACTCCTAACTGATTACACTCTAATTATTCTTAGCCTCAAGTTAGTACTCTAGAAGCCCGAAAATTGTTATATCTTTGAAAACATTCAAAATCCCCCAATTACTTGTATCCACAATATGAATTTAGCAAGTAACAACATTTCAAAACTAACTTGATCACCATTCATATTGTTTCTCGTGGATTCAACCCAAACTCAAAGTTGGGTATTATATTGACAACGAATTCCTTGCACTTAAAGTGAGTTGAGTGTTATCATCCAATTTAATAACCCTTTAGTATAAGGCTTGCTACTTTACTCGATGGATTATGACGATTTTCCAGATTATGATATGGTTATTTTCGGTTATATATTATTGGGTCCAAGATCATGATTATGATTTTAGTTGGATTCCAAGTGAGTGATTATTCTTGTAAAGGACGTGATTTTGTATTTGAATATTTAGATTCTTATGATCGTATTATTTGGATACTGGTGATGACCATGCATAGATTCATTACTTTCAAGCTCACTAAATGGTTCGGTTCCCACTAAAACATGATTTTCCTACTGTTTTTCCTAAAAGAGGGATTTAGTCCCACTTTTCTCTTTTATATTGAATTCTTTCAAAACGGGTATCGTACTACCTTAATGGATGATTTATGAGCTTTTGGAACTAAAAATGATATTTTAGAAATCTGTCCGAGATAGATTCCAATCCATGGTTTTATCACTACTATTTACATTGGTCGAGAGAGATTCTAACCCTTTCTACACTTTCAAGATGATTTAGCCCTAAAGTTTACTTTGGAAAATGAATTTTTGGACTTACACTCTTTTAGCTACACTTTGAGTCCATGCATTTATATATATATATATATATGTGTGTGTGTGTATATATATATATATATGTATATATATAGATAGATAGATAGACAGATATTTGATACCAGACAAAGTAGATTGATGATGATGATGATGATTACTGAATATCCTTGATCGAGATCAGGTCGGTATATATGGATACTCCTAAACCCCCTAGGTTCCCCTTTATATGTGAGCCATCGTGTTGGAGCAGAGAGGTCATAGTAGGTCCTTTCTTTGCAAGTTGTTGAGCCGGAAGAGGTGTATACACTAGATTACATTATGATACATAGATCGATTATGGTATTATGGGATTATTTTGCATTCATTCTTGTATGTGCATTGCCTATTACCAGTATGGTATTTGGTTCCTATATCTATCACCCTTATGGGAGGCCACACAGGTATAGGTTATGAGTGTTGTTTGTTGTGTGCTGATTGGACCTTCTAAGTTATGTGGATCGGTTTAGGTATCATTTTTCCGAACTAACCGGTGATTGTACTATTATTATATTTATTAGTTTATGGAGGGTTTATTATTGGTACGGTACTGAGATTCAAGGTATGATTCTGATTCCTTTCTCTTATGGTTATTTCATTATGAATAATTATCTCACGGTTAGACATTGTGACTATAGGCTCGGATCATTCTAGTATTAGCTTTCTTACTAGATTAGGATGCCTTGAGATGCTAGATTGACTTCCTTAGGTTGATACCTTGAGTTAGCCTTATATATATATATGTATATACATATATCTAGCTATGATATTATCATATATTCCTATCTTCCTATCGTTATTCATGTTGTATATCCATTTTTGGCCTTGTATACTACTATATCCTTCTTCTAACCTTTATTTGTACTTTGGTCAGTGATATTCGGTGTAGTGCTTAGTGTCTGAGTACATCTAGGATAGGATAGTTCATCTATATTTCCTCCTAAATTATATTATGGTATTTTTCCTGGATATTTAGGCGTAATTTACATTATCTTTGGAGCTTAGTCGGTAGTTTCCTAATAAGTACCACATATTGGTACTTATACCTCGCTTTTGCAGCCTGCAGATCATAGTACGGGTTCTCATCATTATTGGGTGCATTATGCGGAGCAGATATAGAATTTAGATTTAAGGTGAGCCCCTAACGTTTGGAGTATTTCTATTTTACCTCTTATGGATTAGACTGATCTCTATGTTGTTTTTAGACATAGGTTGTACCTGTATATTCATTTAGTACTCCATTTTGTATACTTAATATATTAGAAGATATTGTACTTATTCCACCAAGTTTTGAGATTGTCTTAATATATATATATACACATGTACATATATATTACTCTTTTATTATAATCATTCCTCTTTTTATTAATTTCTTTTGGTAGTCCATTACTAGCATTTTGGGATAACGGATTGGCTTACATACTGGTGAATTATAGTAGGTTCCATCATGACCTAAGAAATTAGATCGTGACATAGCAAAGCTCGACCATTATTGTCTAATCACTTAAGAAATGGCCCAACCACTTAAGCGGTGGTTTTTTAAGAGACCGCTTGGCCGCTTAAGCGACCGATGTTGAAATAGCATATAAGTTTCATTTTCACATTTTCCCTTAATTTTTGGAACTTTGAGCTTTTGATTTGTTAAATATTTGAGAAGTTCTTCACTATTTGAGCTTGTGTAAGCTCCATAACCTTATCCCTATTATTTTTCATTGATTATATCATCAAAAACACTTTCAAATCATATTTTCAAAATGGTAATTTAGGGGTTTATCGATAAAGTTCAAAAAGGTATTTTCTTTGATCTAAACATCATTTTAAACCCATTTTCATGTGGATTTTCTCTTTGAGACTCCTGTAACTTTAGGGTACGTATTTTGAAATAAAATTTTAGTTTTAGCCCTTTCGTTTTCAAATTCATTTTTCAAACTCGTTTTGGACCCGACCCAAATATAGGAAATATAGATATCATTATCTTTCTTTAAATTTATAGATGCTATATTTGAATGTTGTAGTTGATTCTGAGGTCATTTGTAAGGGGAAAGTTGTGGGTTGAAGCATTTAGATCGGGATTTTCATCATTTTGAGGTTGGTTAAGTCTTAATGTCTTTCAGATTGAGCTGGTTAGTGAAAAATAAGTAAAGCATGCTGTGGATTGGAGAAAATAACTATGAGGTTTATATTTTGATATTATTTTTGTTTAGATTGTACCTAATTAGAGTTGATAACCATGAATTGTGGACATAATGAGTTGATTTTATGGCTCACTTATATAAATATATGTATGTGTGTGTTGGGTGGACTAGATATCATCATATTGAATTGATTATGAGCATCACATCCTCATTTCATACACATACATTAATGAGATACTGGTACCATTGAGAAATACTATTTTTAAAAGAAAATAAGATACTTTTATAAAAACCCTCTTCGTGAACACGAGCCAGAGAGGTGAGTTAAAATTGGAATATGAGATACAGTTTATAGGTTGAGAACCCTTAGTGGGTCCTACCTGAGAGTTGCGATCTAGGTGGGTGTATACAAAAAGTCATGTGATGGCTTTCACCATTCATTTCATTCACATTGCATTGCATTGCATTTGCACGCACATTCGTCATGGTTTCTTTACTTTGCTTGACTTGTGCTTAGTTTTAGTGTTATATAGTGTATATTTGTGTTTTTTTATTCGTATATATATGAGAACTGTTAGTGGAGATAGTGTGGGCTACTATTTAGGACTTTTCTACTTGTAGGTGATGTATTCATAGTTTTCTTTACTTATATTATGTTCTACTTTACTTAGTCGGCCTGTGATACCTATTGAGTACAAGTGGACCGTACTCACCTCTAATGTGCCATTTTGGTGCAGATTTGGGTATGAGTACAGGATGCAGTAGCTGATTGCATGGGTATTGGAGTAGTGTTCGAGGTACTAGGCACTCTAGGGGTTTCCAGAATTGACTTTAGACCCCCTCTATCTTACTTTATATGTTTATTTCATTTTCATAAACAGTTATGTATTATCAGATTCAATAATATAATAGATGCTCTTACATTATTTCACCAAATTTTGGAAACTAGTGAGATTTCTTTCTGACTTTAGTTCAATTATGTTTTGTATTAGCTTGACTCCATTCTAGAAGTATAGCCTTGATTTATGTTATTGCTGATTTCATTTTCTTCTATCAATTTGGGTGATTGACTTACTTATATTGAACTGCACTAAATGTCATCATGATCCATTTTTGGGTTGTGACATAATTTCAGCTTATATGTTGGTTTTATCTGAAATTCACTATTCTGATGTTGTTGTTGAAGTTTTATTTATTAATATGAAGATTTGGGCTATTTAAGTTAGAGTTTCAAAATATTTTTGATAAAAAATAAATAGTTTTTATTTCTTTTCTTTTTTTAATATAAAATTTGTATATATTTTTTTATAATTTTTCATATTATTTAATGTGAAATTAAATTCATTAACTTCAGTACTAAACTTATTGGTTGCTCAAAATTCTTGGGGCCTCTACCAAACATTTTACTAACCTCCCCCTTAAGTCACCCCAGCTCAACATCAAATTCTCCTATTATCATCTAAAAAGTAAATGAAATTCACCTAAACTCACATGAAAATTGAGGTGCAACCTTGCTCAATGTTGCATTCATATTAACTCTGATACCACCTATAACAGTTAACTCCAATAGTGATATTGTTTAGTTTGGACCTAGGCCTGTGGCTAATGATTTTATAACTGCAGCACCACTTCTTGAAATTACATAACACTACACCTTAGCTTATCATTATTATTTAAAATCTAACCCCTTAAAATAAATACATAATCAAGTGAGGATTTAGAGCTCCAAGAAATTAGGAGAGAAAACCCCATATTGCCTACACAAATCACCATCGAAAAATATGGCCACGACGGTCGTTGGCCAACCTTCACCGATGGAGGTTTTCCAAATAACACTTACCAACGACAACACAGCAATACGTAAAACCACATACGTCGGCACTGTTAGAACACCAGTCCCACAATATAAATTCGTACCTTTGAAAGCGATTTTATATTTGCAGGGAGAACTATGTATAATATGTGTAATGACCTCTAGGTAGTTTACTATATTTTCGCTCAGTTTTGACATTTAGATATTTCTTATAGCTTTCCCAAGTTATTTATGACTTGTTGGAACCGACAGTTCGTTCATCGGGCAGTTCATTTGATTTTTAGAGACAATTTTCTATTAAAAAGCTTTCGCTAGTTCAAATTGGCAACCAGGCAAAATCATTAGTTAAATGACCTAGTATGGTAATTTTGACTATTCTATCAGCTTCAAAACATTGATTTTAGGTTTGGTGGATCTTTGGTTCGGGTCTCGAGGCTCTCGAACTCACTTCGGGCTATTGACCAAAAGTTAAGAATCATGGCAAGTGGGTATGGGACCCATTTTTTGTTGAACGACTTCGGATGGAAATTTGGACTGTGCCATTAAGTCTGCAATGTTTAATTTAATAAGGTAGCATGTTTCATTTGCAAATATATTTCAAGTCTCTAGCTGGTGCATAAAATCTGGTGTGACCGCTAAAGTGGTCCTCTGGTCACTTTAGAGACCCATTGGATGCTTTAGCAACCCTACCTCAACCAACAGGTACCGCTTCAGTGGCACCTAGACGCTTTAGCATCTAACGCTAAAGCAGACCATGTCCACTTTATCAGCCTGGCTCGTAAGGAAGGGTACCACTTAAGCGACACCCAGGCATTTTAGCGGTGATAGCTAAGGCAGCCTAAGGACTGATTTAGCGGCATCTGGTGCTTGTAAATTCCCCTCTTTGCCTAATTTCTTCCCACTTTTCACCCATTCTCAAGTGAGAAAAATCCCAAATAGTGTGAAAGCTAGGGAGGATTATTTGTGGGTGGTTTTGGAGCTTAGGTAACTTCAATTTATGAAATTACTCATCGCAGTTGTGGTAAGACCCCAATGTTTTCATGGTTGATTTCTTCATCATTTTTGCTAAAACCCCTAAAATCTTGGTGGCTTGATTTTATCACTATTATAGCTTAGAATTCGTCCACTTTTAAGGATAAATATTCCTTGACCATAGAGGGACGTTGTGTTGATTTCGAATATGCGATTCTGTAACGAGCCTCGCATAGGATTTTTATGTAATTTTAGATCCAAAGCACAATAATGCAATATGGGTATCATTCTTCTCGTGTTGATGATTAGATTGAGTTTTTGGTAGCGTGGCAACTTGTAGAAGCTTCTCGAGAAGGGAAATTGATGGTTTAGCAGATTCTTTGGGCTTTTCTTCAGTGTTTAGGTAGGCTAGGTTTATCATTTTCATAAATTAAGTTATTTTGTAGTATGAGTATGATATTATGCTATATATGGGGTGAGATTTAGGTGTTGGAGGTTTGATTGAAAATATTTGGGTTAGTTGGATTGTTTAGGCTATCATGAAATCGTAATTTAGGCGAAATTGACTTACTTGCTAATGTTTTAGGATAAATTGCTATCATAGGTATATTTAGGAATTATTTAACATCTCGAAGTGAATTTAGATACCTTATCCAAGTCCGGGGTAGAATTTGCCTAAAATAAATTTAGGTGATTAAAAGTAGGCTCCTCAAGCCCACCTTAGGCCAAGATTTGTGTTAGACTTTGTAGACTGAATTATGTAGGATTTACCCTTATTAATCCTATTTTGTGACTTTAAAGAAATTAGATGCTTGTTGATTATGCTAGTCGGTAGTTGAGAGTCGATGCTAATTTCGGGTAAGTTTCGGTGGATAATTGTTGTGTTTTAGTGATATGACTTATGACTATGGTTTATTTACATGTTTTATTGATATGGTCTAATGATATATGGGTTTCGGTTCAATTCTGACAATTGATGATGATATTAATAATATGAGTTCTGGTTCTAGTCCAACAAATTATGGTAATGCTGATAATACTATTGTGTTCCAATTCAAGCCTGGCGTTGTGGGAGTTATTTATGATACGATATGGTTTGGATGGATCCTTGGTTATGGTATGGTAGTTTATAATTTATGGTTTTTGTATTATTAGTTTACTTGATTATACCCTCTAAGCTTATGGGGGCCTACGTTAGGTTATTACTTTTCCACACTTATTGGCTTATAGTGGCTAATTTATTCGTTATAATGATGTGATATTTATGTCACTTTTATGTATTTATTTATTTTCTTACTTATGCACAATAGTGTTGGAGCTTATTTTTTAGTTTGCACCTCTTTCCTTAACTTAGCTTATTTTGTCTTGTATATTATCATATTTATACCATGTTTTAGCTCAGTCGGCAGATGACGCCACTGAGTACCTATGGTTTTGGTAATTATACTATATTTTTATCTTCTTGGTGTAGATTTGAGTACTAATTGCCACCACTGATTCGACGATCATGCTGAGTGATTTTGAGATTGGGTGAGCTCTTCGAGTTGGAGTTACCCATTTTGATTTTGTATGTATAGTCTTTCATTTTTTAGACAAATTGTATTTGACTATTTTGTACACGTAGTTTAGTTGTAGTAGCTCTTGTACCAATATTACTGAGTCTTAGGATGGTTGTTGCTCTTTTATCTATCTTTTAAACTGTTATGACTACTTATTTGTTGTTTTAACTCTTTAAAGGTTAATTTCTGGCTAATTGAGGCCCTTTCCACTAAGTTAGCTTATTTCTTGTAGTTCCAGGCTAAGATTTGGCTTACCTACTGGTAGGATAAAGTAGGTGCTATTATAACTCATAAATCAGGTTGTGTCAAATTAGTATTAGAGACTAGGTTTCACCGGTATTGTTGCTACAAGAGCTCATATCTAGTAGAGTCCCACAAATCAAAATGATGACATCCATTTCTTATATTTGGGAGGCTAAAGGACCTTTCTAGGAGTTCTTTACTTATTTCACTCATTTCATGCAAAGAGTTTGAGTTGGTTTCTAAAGTATTCCTTTGGTTTCACTCTTTTGTAAATGGCTAGGACACGTACTACTACTAGATAAGGGTCTCGAGATCAAGCCTAAGGATTTTGTCGTTATTCATGGGCAGCCTAGAGGTTATGGATAGACCAGGGATGAATCCCTAGCTAAGGGCTAGGTTTGAGGGCCTTCATCAGACCTTATTCCTACTCCTAAGTAAGAGAACTTCTGCGTAGCCAGCGGTAGGTTAGGAACTAACCCAGGCTCCACCAGGGTTTATTTCTTCTTTAGTGATCAGGGATGCTTTGGTTCAGCTCTTGGGATTGGTTAGTGGTGACCATATGATGGTGCATAGTCTACAAATCAAACTGGTACCAAGGCGGAGGCGCAACCTGTAGCTGCAGCTCCTAGAATTGAAGTCCCTCCTGCATCGACAGTTGTCCAATCTGTAGCTTCCCAATCAATAGTTGCTCAACTGATGGTTTCCCAGACTGCTATGTTTATTGAGGAGAAAAAATTATTGGGTAGGTTCTTGAGATTATCTCCGCTTAGGTTTTCATGTACATTGAGCAAGGATGCGTACGAGTTCTTGATTACTTATGACGATAGGCTCCAAAATTTGGGCCTAGTTGAGATTTATGGTGTGGATTGTACTACTTTTTAGTTGGACTTAGAAGTTCAACATTAATGGAGAGGTTATCTTAATTTTATGCCTGTTGGATCTTTCTATTGACATGGACACAATTCTCCAAGATTTTCTTGGAGAAGTATATGCCTCACAGTCTTAGGGATCATTTGAGAGATTAGTTCTTAAGGTTGGAGAAGGGCCCCATGACTATTATAGAGTATGAGGCTCAATTTTATGAGTTGGCTAGGCATGCTATTTCGAATCAGACTACTGAGTATGAGAGGGTTTGTTTCTTTTTTGGGGGATTGAGACTTCCTCTTTATATACCTAAAAAGAGTTTTTTTGTTGCGGGTAGGTCTTTTGCTGAGGTTTTTGATCATGCTTATGTTATGGAAGAGATGCATCATGAGGCCCAAGGGGACAACCATAAAAGGTCATGATATTAGGGTAGTTTTAGTGGGAGTCGTAGTGGCTCACGGTTCAGAGGTAGTGGTTCTTAAGGTAGGTACCCTCTATATCAGCCGCATTAGTATTAAGGTTAGTCTAGTAGGCCTACTTAGGCAGCTCTTCAGGTTACCAATGAAGGCCAATATAGTTTTAGTAATTCTCTTAGCAAGGGTAGTGGTCAGTCTTTAAAGGTTTCTTCTTCAGGTTAATCTAGTTGTGGTGGTTATTCTGGGCCAGCTGGATCTTCTAGTTTAAGTGTTATGCCTGAGGCATGTTATGGTTGTAGAGCTTTCGATCATTTCTTGAGAGAGTGTCCCAGCTGTGGAGCAATAGTTCCTTCAGTTTAAAATGTTCTACTGATTCAGGTTATTCTGCCCCAGCTAAAGGCGGTATGCATGGTCGTAGGGGTAGTCCCTATGGTGCTTGTGGAATTTGTCAGGCGGGTAGGATAGGAAGTTAGTTAGGAGCCCAGCCAGGTGGCGGGTGTGGTCAGTTGTATGTTATACATGCTAGGCCCAAGGCTGAGTCTTTGGATATTTTTATTACAAATATGATCGTGTTGCCACCAATTGAAATTTGCTTTATTTGATCTAGGATCCTCTTATTCTTACGTGTCTGCTTATTATACCTAATGGTTAGATTTATCTTGGGATTCATTATCTATGGCATTATGTGTATCTACTCCCATGGGTGATTCTTTGGCAGTGGATCAAGTTTTTAGATCATGTGTTGTGACTATTTGAGAGCTCAATACTCATGTTGACCTTATTATATTAAACATGGTAGATTTTGATGTGATTTTGGGCATGGATTGGTTATCCCACTATCATACAGTCCTGTATTATTTTGCCAAGACCATTACCTTCGCCATGCTAGGCGTACCCCCGATTAAGTGGCAAGGAACGATTAGCCACGAGACGATGGGGATTATTTCTTATATTTATGCTAGGAGACTTATTTTAAGGGTTTGCGAGTCTTATCTTGCTTATATTTCTGATGTTAGTATGGAGAGTTCGTTGCTTGACTATATTTCTATAGTTCGTGAGTATTTTGATGTTTTCTTGACCGATTTACCTTGTCTTCCTCTTGAGCATGATATTGAGTTTGTTATTGATCTTGATTTGGAAAGCTAACCTATTTCTATGACACCTCATTTTGAGCTTAAGGAGTTAAATTCCCAACTTCAGGATCTTCTTGGTAAGGATTTCATTAGATAGAGTGTGCCTCTTTGGGGATCTCTTGTGTTGTTTGTGAAGAAAAAAAATCATTCCATGTGTATGTGTATTGATTATAATCAACTTAATAAGGTGACGGTGAAGAATCGATATCCTATGCCTCGCATTAATGATTTGTTTGACCAGATTTAGGGAGTATAAGTGTTCTCTAAGATTGATTTGAGGTTCGGTTACCATCAGTTTAGAATTTGGGCTGCGAATCCCCAAAGATAGATTTTAGGACCCGTTATGGTCATTATGAGTTTCTGTGATGTGTTTCGGATTGACTAATGCCTCAGTGTGTTATGGATTTGATGAACCATGTGTTCAAAGCCTAGTTTGGATTCCTTTGTGATTGTCTTTATCAATGACATCTTTATGTATTTCAGGAGTAGAGAGGAGCATGTGCAATATTTGAGAATTGTGCTCTAGACTTTGAGAGATCATACGCTTTTTGCCAAATTCTCTAAGTGTAAGTTTTGGGTTGAGTCAGTGACATTTCTTGGTCATATATGGTAGACCCAATAAATATTAAGGCTATTAGTGATTGGGCCAAACCTACTTCTCCAACTTAGGTTTGTAGCTTCATTAGTGGACGGTTACTATAGATAGTTCATTGAGAATTTTGCTACTGTTCCAGCATCGATGACCAGATTGACTCGAAAGGAGGTTTCTTTTGATAGTTCAAAGAATATGAGTTGAGCTTTGGAAAGCTTAAAAAACTTCATACTTCATCTCCTATTTTGGCTCTTTTTATTGAGGGTGAGTGATTCACCATGTATTGTGATGTTTCTGGCATTAGTTTGGGTTGTGTGTTGATGCAACAAGGTTGTCTTGTTGCTTATGCATCGAGGCAGCTGAAGGTGCATGAGTGAAACTACCCTACTTATGATTTGGAGTTTGCAGCATAGATTTTGTGCTTTAGATTTGGAGGCATTATCTTTATAGTGTGCATTGTGAGATCTTCATGGATCATCATAGTCTTCAGCATCTTATAACCCAGAGAGAGCTTAATTCTAGGTAGCATGTATGGATAGAGTTGCTTAAGAATTATGACATCTCTATCATGTATCATACAAGAAAGAAAAACGTGGAAGCGGATGCCTTAAGCCGAAAGGCGGTGAGTATGGGTAGCTTGTATTATATTTTAGTTTCTCAGAGACCATTGGTACAGGACATTTAGTCCTTATCCAACTTGATAGTATGACTTGATATTTCAGACCCTAGGAGGATTCTTGCTAGTGTTGAGTCGAGGTCTTTGCTCTTTGAGCAGATTTAGAGTTTTGAGTTTGAGGATAAGGGACTTTGTATCATCCTTGACTAGGTGTTTAGTGGTGATTCAAATAGGGCTACCATGGTTTCTGAGGGTGTTTTGAGATTTGATAGACGCATTTGTGTTTTGAGGGTTGATGACTTGATTTAACCAAGATTTTAGCAACTTTAGCAAAAAGAATGCAGAAATCAACCATAAAAATAATGGATCTACCATAAATTCGACGAGGAATCGCATAAATTGATGTTACCCAAGCTCTAAAACCACCTACAAATGATCCTCCCATAGTTTCACACTATTTAGGGTTTTACTCAATTGAGAATGAGTGAAAAGTGTGTAGAAATTAGGCAAAAAAAGAGTTTATAAGCACCAGGTGACACTAAAGCG
This sequence comes from Capsicum pubescens, assembly GCA_030864215.1. Classification (NCBI taxonomy): domain Eukaryota; kingdom Viridiplantae; phylum Streptophyta; class Magnoliopsida; order Solanales; family Solanaceae; genus Capsicum; species Capsicum pubescens. The sequence continues at coordinate 73,106,438 of CM061545.1, forward strand.
TTTGGGTGCTACTAAAGTGGTATCCGTCCTCACGAGCCAGGCCACTAAAGCGAACATAGGCCGCTTTAGATCTAGCCATTGAAGTTCTCAGGTGACTCTAAATTGGTACCTGTTTGTTGAGACAGGTCCGCAAAAGTACCCAAAGGGCTTCCTTAGCGGTCACACTAGATTTTATACATCAGATGGAGACTTGGAATATTTTTGAGTCTCTGCTAACCCCTTGGGATTCATCTGGAATCCAGTATACGTAAATGAAAAATGCTACCCTATCAAATTAGATGTTGTGGACTTAATGGCGTAGTCAAAATTTTCATCCAAAATCATTTCAATGAAAAGTGGGTCCCGATCCCACTGGCCATAATTCTTAACTTTTGACCAATAGCCTAAAGTAAGTTTGGGGGCCTCGAGGTCCGAACCAACGGTCCACCTAACCTAAAATCGATGTTTAAGAGATTTTAGAACAATTAGAATTTGTATATGAGGTTGTTTGACTAAAGTTTTTGCCCACTAGACAATTTGAACTGACGAAGGCTTCAAAATGAGAAATTGGCTCTAAGAACCTAACGAACTGCCCGGTAACCGAACTGTCAGTTCCAGACAAGTCGTAAATAACTTGGTGTAGCTATAGGAAATCTCAAAACATTAAAAATGAGTGTAACTACAAAAAATAACTTGGAAGGTCATTACAACATCCACTTCTAAAAAAACTTTCGTCTGCAAAAGTAAGGGATTAGGATGTACTTGAAGCCTCGAACAGGTGAGGTTAATGGGTTCGTATCTCACTCTCAATCTCCCAAGTAGCTTTCTCTACTGGGTGGTGCCTCTACTGAACCTTAACTACTAGAATCTCTCTAGTGCAATACCGCCTGACATCACTAGCCAATATAAGCATTGACTACTCTACGAAGGTCAACCGCTCATCTAACTGAACAGAGTCCCATCAAATCACATGAGAAGGGTCAGAAATGTATCACCACAGCATAAAAACATGGAAGACTGGATGGAGAACAAAAAAATTTGGGGCTAAGTCTAATTCATAAGCCACCTCACCAACTGTGTGAAGAATCTCAAAGGGTCCAATATATCTGGTGCTGAGCTTGCCTTTCTTCCCAAACCCTATCACACATTTCATAAGTGATTCATGAAGAAAGACCCAGTCACCAACTCCATGCCTCAAGGCACAAATTCAATGATCTGTATAAGCCTTCTGTCTACACTGAGCTGCCCTCAACATATCCTAAATCACCCTGACTCTATCTAATGACTCCTAAAGTAAGTCAGTACCACATGATCTAATCTCGAAAGTCTTAAACCACCCAATGAAATAACGACATTCTCTTCCATGTAAAGCCTCAAAAGTCACCATCTTAATACTCGAATGGTAGCTGTTATTATACAAAAACTCCACTAAATCTAAGTGATGCTCGCACTGACCTTCAAAATCCATAACATAGGCTTGGAGCAATCATCGAGAACCTAAATAATTTGCTCTGATTGCCCATCGATCTGGGGATGAAAGGTTGTACTAAGATCCACCTGAGTACCTAACTCCTTCTGAAAATCTCTCATAAAGCTAGAAGTGTAGAAGTGAACACTGAACCCTAGTCTAAAATGATAAATATAGGCACACCAAACAAATAGATTATCTCACTAACATAGATATGAATTAATATCTCGGCACCAAAGGACATCCTAATAGGAATGAAATGTGACGAATTGGCAAACCGATCCATAATGACCTAAATACCATCAGAACCATGGGAAATAGGAGGAAAAGCACTAATAAAGTCCACGGAAATCCGCTCCTATTTCCACCAAAGAATGGGAAATCTCTGAATCAATCCATTAGGTCTATGATGCTCGGCCATCGCCTACTGACAACATAGGTGATGGGCTACAAAGTTCTCCATATCTCTCTTCACATATTCCACCAATAATTTTGCCTCATATTCATATACATCTTGGTTCTACCGGAGTAAAGAGAATATCTAGAGCTGTGAGCCTTAGGCCGGCTTTATTGTAGCACCATTAGAGCTCAAAATTTACCAATTTTTGTGGGTTAATGTTTTTTGAGTATATAGGAAGATGGTGTTGATTTTGAATGTGTGATTTTATAAATTGGCCCGGCATGAGATTTTGCGTAATTTTGGACCCAAAGCACAAAAGTGCAATATGGGTATCATTGTTCTCGTGTTGATAAGTAGATTGTATTTTGGATAGTATGGCACCTTGTGAAAGCTTCTCGAAAAAGGAAATTGGTGATTTAGCAAATTCTTCAAGCTTTTCTTCGGCGTTCAGGTAGGCTAGGTTTACCCTCTTCATAGATTGAGTTATTTCATAGTATGAGTATGATATTATGCTAGATATTGGATAGGATTTAGGTGTTGAAGGTATGATTGAAAATATTTGGGTTAGTTAGATTGTTTAAGTTATCTTGAAATCATAATTTAAGAGAAATTGATTTAGTTGCTCATGTTTTAGGATAAATTGCTATATTAGGGTTATTTATGTCTTATTTAACATCTAGAAGTGAATTTGGATACATTAGCCTAGTCCAGAGTAGAATTTTCCCAAAATGAACCTTGGGTCAAGATTTGTGTTAGCCTTTGTAAACTTAATTATGCAGGATTACCCTTATTAATTCTATTATCGTACTTTAAAGAGATTAGATGCTTATTGATTATCTGTAATTGAGAGTCGACGCTAATTCCGGGTAAGTTTCGGTGGATAATTATTGTGTTTTAATGATATGGCTTATCTCTACAGTTTATTTACATGGTCCATTGATATGTTCTAATGATATATAAGTTTTGATTTGAGTCCAGTAATTGATGATGATATCAATAATATGAGTTTCGATTTGAGTACGACATGTGTGGTAATGATGATGGTACTATTGAGTTTCGGTTCAAGTCCGACATTGTGGGAGTTATTTATGATATGATATGGTTCTGATGGATACATTGTTATGGCATGGTAATTTGTAATTAATGGTTTTTGGGTAATTACTTTCCTTGATTGTACCCTACAAGCTTATGGGGGCCTGCGTTGGGTAATTTACTTTTCCGCACATATTGGCTTATGGGGGCCAATTTAATAGTTATAATGATGTAATATTTATGTTACCTTTTCATATTTTTTATTTGCTTATGCATAATAGTGTTGGAGTGCATTTCCAGATTTTCCCCATTTCCCTTGACTTAGATTATTTTATCTTATACATACTATGTTTTAGCTCAGTTAGTCGATGATGCCTACTGAGTACCCATGGTCATAGTACTTATACTACACTTTTGTACATTTTTGGTGCATATTTGAGTACTAGTTGTCTCCGTTGATCCGACGATCGTGCTGAGTGATTTCTGAGATTGGGTGAGCTCTTAGAGTCGGAGCTACCCTTTTTCTGCTATGTGCTTACGTCTAGTCTTTTATTTTTGAGGCAGATTGTATTTGACTATTTAGTAATCATAGTTCGATGTAGTAGCTCTTGTACTGATAATACTAAGACTTTGGATGGTTGTTGCTCTTTTATCTATCTATTAGTTTTTTATGACTGCTTATTTGTTGTTTTGACTCTTTAAAGGTTAATTTATGGCAAATTGAGGCCCTTTCAACCAAGTTAATTCATTGCGTGTAGTTCCAGGCTAATGTTTGGCTTACCTACTGGTGGGAGACAGTAGGTACCATCATGACTCAAAAATTGGATTATGACAATATGGGAAGAGGAAAAGGTAAATCAGATGATCATAAATGAAGATCTACAATATGAAGTGATCAGTAAATTTTTATATGGGTGGCCAAAGATTCAAGATCTACGAAGATTGATAACCAAACATTGTGAACTAAAAGGAGAAGTTAATATTGGATTGCTGAGAAATAGGTATGTGTTGATAAGGGCTACAAAGTTAGAAGACTATGTAAACCTTCTATCAAAGCTGTAATTCTATATTACTCACAATTATTAGTCTTATCCAATGAGAACTCTTAAAGAGGATCCCATATTCAATCAGGATGAAGAAACAACTACAACAATAGCTTGGATTCCTTTTCCATCACTACCTTTAAATGTCTTTGGAAATGAAGCAGTGTTTTCACTAGCAGCAGTAGTTGGTAAACATTTGCAAGTGGATCTAGTTATGTTGAATAAGATAAGGCCTAGTTGTGCATTAGTCAAGGTTGAGGTAGACTTATTAGGGGAATTTCCTAAGTAAATAAATATTGGTATTAGAAGGAAATCAGGAAAAGTGGTAGGAAAATGGATCAATATAAGATATAAATATGTCCCTAAGTACTGCAATGCAAGCTTTAAGGTCACAATAAAAAGGAATGTTATGTTGTACATTCTGAATTGTACCCTAAAATAGAAAAGAAGGAAGATGGGGAGAACAATCAGAGGAAGGGAAGACCCAAAATAAGAAGATTTACAATGGGGACAAAAACAAAGTGAAATAGATGAAAAAAAAATGTAAAGGGTAAAGCAAAGTTAACAGAGGAAGTAGAGTTCCAAGAGCAAAAAATGATACATGGGTATAGAAGGGGGAAACAACAATATAGAGGAAAAGCTAATGACATGAATCCAAGAGCTCACCGAAATAATAGGAAAGAAATAGCAGTAATCAAGTTTGAGGCAATAGAAGATAAAACTAAGAAAGAAGGTGACAAGAAAAATAGAGAAGAAAGAAAAGAGATGAATGATGTGCACAAGACAAACACAAAAAGTAAGAAGAGGAGGAATGAAACACTACAATTGCAACAACATGAAGAGGCAAAATCACAGAAAAAGAACTAAGTGGATGAATAGTTATCTACATTAGATGCCACCAAAGCAAACACTTCAAAGTTCACAGAGGTGGAAGCTGACAGGGTTCTTTAACACCAAACAGTGTCATATTCATGGATATGAATGAGGAATCTCAAAGTTTAGTAAAGAATTCAACACTAAAATAAAATGAATAGGATACTATAGAATAGAGGATTCCCTACGGAGATTAGAGGAGAAAACTATTGTTGAGGAAGGAAATAAAGAATACAAGAAGTTGGGAAATGATGAATATATAAGGTACACACAAACAGAAATCAGGGATGTACCAAAAATACAAGATCTATCACAGCAGAAGAAATAGAAAAAGAAAGATGCTGAGAAAGATAAAGTTATGGAGGCTAATATATATCAGATAAGCAGAGATGAAGATTTGTCTCCATAGAAAATTGGGTAGCTTATGGGCAGAAATAGAAAGAATTAAAAGAATACAGCAAGTAAATCACAATCAATACAAGAAGTAGGCCATGATTCAAGACTAATAGTGACTAATGATTAATAGTCCTTATACTGGAACACTAGCTCTGTTAGGAATCAAAAATCTTTTGAGAGACTAATAGATCTACACAGAAAAAATCATTACTCTTACATTGCTTTATTATAGCCTTTCTAAGTCCCTCAAAACTAGAAGTGTATAGATTGAAATTGGGGCTAACATATGCTAAAGAAAACTTTTCAGCTAAGATTTGGATTTTTTTGGATGAGGAATGGGAGGAAGTAGGCTCAGCAAACACAATACAATAACTAGTAGTAGATTTCAAATTAAGAGGAGAAAATGAAAGGTTTTGAATTATTATTGTGTTGCCAAATGCAGTGCTTTGGAGAGACTGAAGTTCTAAGATGATCTGAAGGAAATAACTAGTAATACTCAAGGTCCATGGTTGGTGAGAGGTCCATGGTTGGTGGGGGAATACTTTAACACTATAATGGATGACTCAGAAAAGCTTGGAGACCTACTAGTAACACAACAGGAAATACTAGATTTTGGTCAGTGTGTAAATTCATGTGCTCTGAATGAGTTGAGATTCACTGGGATTTTCTACACAGGGTAGAATAGGAGAATAGGGTAGGAATGTATTTTTAAAAGGATGGATAACCTTTGAAAACAATGATCTCATGAATATATTGCTAAATTGTGAGGTCCGCAATTTGATCAGACAGGGATCAGACCATTCTCTACTATATGTCATAGGCAATACCTCATAAGAGCAGATCATCAAGCCTTTTAAATTCTTAAATTTTTGGAAAAAACATAAAAAAATTTATAAGGTGGTGAAATAAAGTTGGAATGGAGACAATAGGGCCTCTCATTTTACAATAGTTTAGGCTAAGATGAAAAAGGTTAAGGCTACATTGGCTACATAGAGTAGGAGCACTTTTGGTAATATATTCCAAATCATAGAAACATTGGAGGATATTGATAAAAGCGAAGGAGATTCATCTTGAGATTTCACCAACACCAGTAAATAGAGAAGAACTTAGCAAGGCAGAGACGTAAAAAGACTTTTAAAGATAGAAGAGGAATTTTGGAAGCAGAAGGCAGGGATAAAGTGGTTTACTAATGGATATAGAAATACAAAATTCTTTCATGCACATGTTAAAGGAAGAAGGAAAAAACTTCAGGTTACAGAAATTCAAACAAGACAAGGGGATTTGATACTATTAACTTATAATATTAGAGAGGACGATGTGAATGTATTCATGGATAAATTCAAGGAAACTCAAGAAAGTAGAAACTATGATATGTTGAAGTGTATTAAGAAGTCTATTAATGCAGAACCAAATAAGAAGATGAAAAGAATGCCAACTAACAGGAGGTAAAACAAATGGTTTTCTCATTGAATGGGGAGAGTACCAATGGACCATAAGGATTTTTAGGATAGTGTTTTGGTGTTAGGACATAATTGAGGAGGACATAATAATATGGTCAAAGATTTTTTCTGTTGGAATGAATTGCCAAGGTACATCACTCATACTAATCTTGTGCTTATCCCTAAGAAAGAGGTGGTAACTTTAGATATTTGAGATCTATTAGCTTGAGTACTTTTGCTAACAAGATTATCTCTCATTCATATGAGAATAGTAGAATTCTACCCAAATTTATTTCCAAGAATCAGTTTGGATTTTTAAACAAAAAGGTATCACCAAAAATGTCCTACTAGCACAGGAGATAATCAGAGATATAAATAGAAGAAACAAATTTCACAAAGTGGTGGTGAAACTTGATATGGAAAAGGACTATGATAGAGTTTCCTAGAAATACTTAATTGAGGAGATTAGGAGGCTTGATTTTTTAGAATGAATCATAGATATGAATGTCAGACTAACTAGCAAAAATTGGTACTCTATGTAATGACCCTTTAGGTTATTTTCCATAATTTTGCTTATTTTCGCCGTTTGAGCTTCTCTATAGCTGCCCCAAGTCATTTATGACTTGCTGAGGATCGAAGGCTTGGTTACCGAGCAGTTTGTTTGGTTTTTAGAACTATTTCCTAGTTTAGAAGTCTTTCTTGGTTTCAAATGGCCACTAGGCATAAACTTTAGTGAAACGACCTCGGATGTGAATTTTGATTGTGCCGCAGCTCCAAAATTTCAATTAGGCTAGGTAGATCCTTGGTTTGGGTCCCAATGCATTCGATCTCAGTTTGACCTATCGATCGAAAAGTTTAAAATTTAAAAGTTTAGGTGTGGGACCTATATTTGGTCGAATGACTTCAAATTGAAAATCCGACTTGGCCAAGATGTCCAAAATGTCGAATTTAGTATAGTTACATAGTTTGTTTGCTCATATTGGAATCCGGATAGCGTGGGTGCGCGATTGCTCTATCTGAGGTCTTGGGAAGGATTATTTAAATACCCATTTTGGCTGAGAATTGGCCATCTTCTTCTTCCATTAAGACCTAGAAACCCTAATATGGTGTGAAAATCATAAATTGATCATAGTGAGTGACTTGGGAGCTTGATTATCATTTTTTATTGCAATTATCTTCAAATTTAAGGTAAGAATCCTTTGAATTTCTTAGTTTGGACCCAAATTCCCAATTTAGATTAGGTCTTGATTTTAGTCCAAAGTATGCTTATTTTTCACCCATTTTTAAGTGTTATGATTCCTTGTTTATGTGTGAACATTGGGTTAGTCTTGAAAATGCATTTTCCATAAGTGGGACCCGTTTGGGGTTTTGGTGTCATTTTTGGACCCGAAGCACAATAGTGCAACATCGATATCGTTAGACTCGTACTAATGAGTAGATTATGATTTTGATAGTGTGATGGAATTTTGGGGATTATAAAGTGAAGTCGAGCTTGTGGTGCATAAAGTTAGGTTTTATAGTCTGGCATTGAGATAGGCTTCTGTCTACTTTTTTCATAAATAATGTACGATATGTATTTTATGTGAATGTGAATGTTAGGTTTTATTATGATTAGAATAACTTGGCCTTGATTGTTGATGTTTAGGGATTAGATGAGGGTTTTGGACCCGTAAGATGGCTTGTTTATAACCTTTTAGAATCCTACTACCTTCTCCCTAGTTTAGATTCATTTGTGGCATGGATATGATATAATGCTAAGTTTGGGATGTGGTTTTAGCATTGGAAACATGATTAGTATATTTAATCTTATTGGGTTAGTATAGTGTTCTTGAAATTGTCATTTGGGTAGAGTTGACTTGATGGCCCTTGTTTCTAGTCAAGTTCCTAGCTTAGGTTTGAATATGGTTTACTTGGCATCTAGAAGTTAGACTAGATACCTAAGCCTAGTTTGGGGCATAGTGTGCCTAATTATGGAGATTGAGGATTAGAAGTGGGACTGTCTGGCCCACTTAGGCAAAGACTTGTATAAGCCTTGTGGATTTAGTTGCAGATGTTAGGTGTAGTTGAGATTAGTAAACCTTAGTATAAAGTTACCTTGTGGCTTATTGAATGATGATGTATTTTTTCCTGGATAATGATATTTGGCCCATACAAATGTTATTTCCTCTTAGCCTTGATATTTGGCCTAAAGAGATGTTATTTCCTCTTAGCCTTGGTATTTGGCCCATACAGATGCTATTTCCTCTTAGCCTTGGTATTTGGCCCATAGAGATGCTATTTCCTCTTAGACTTGGTATTTGGCTCATAGAGATGCTATTTCCTCAGAGACATGACATTGGGTCCTTTGAGATGATTTTCCTCGTAGTTATAATTATTGGGCCTATAGAGACAATATTCCTTTTAGATATAATTATTGGCCTAGAGAAGTGACATTCATCATAGTCATGATGTATGATCTATAGATATGATATGTCCTATAGATGTTATATACTTCTTGATATTATGCCTCTTAGATGTGAGATGCCTTCTATATGAGAGATAATTATATACTTCTTAATATTATGCCTCTTAGATGTGAGATGCCCCCAATATATGAGACGGTTAGAGATACGCTACGGCTTATAAATATGATTATCAATATGAGTTTCAGATATGTATATTGGTCGAAGGTCGTGATTATGATGTTGCGAATACTCAGGATATATTATTGGGCTTAGCATTGTACTATGATATTAGTTGGATATCCGAGAAGTGTTTATCCTTGTAAAGGATGTGGTTATAGTTTATGAATATAAATATATATGTTTGTATGCACATCTCTCCGGTATGAGATGGAGAAAGATGTGGTATGACGCTATTTATTCCACTGATTGAATACTGGTGATGGCATGCATATATTTTGTACATTAATAATTATTATATCAATAATTGATATGATTCTAGATAAAATACGATCTTATGATTGTCCTGCCTAATTAAGGGTTAAGTGATTTGGTAGCTAGTTGTCTATTAGGTGACTATAACACTTGGTTGCTAGGAATCTAATGTATTAATTAATGAATCTTTGTTGAAATATGGTAGCTAGTGATTATTGATACGTAGATAATGATGATACGGGGTTTAGCATAGGTGAAATTAGTGATATTGATGACTAAGTTTATGATGTCAATTAATTGTTAAACGAGGAGTTGTGTATTAATAAAGCTAGATAATAAGTGATGTTAGTGATAAGAGATGACAAGATAATAATGATAGATTATTGGTAAATAAAGGTCAGTTAATGAATAGTGTTAGTTAATAAAAGATGGTTAGATGATACATGGTAATGTGTCGACTAATAATGATTAACAGATATAGGTTGATTAGTTGATAATAATGAATAGTGGATAAATGGCGATTCTGGTCCAGTGATGAACCTTGACTAGATGTTAGATGTTAGATGTTAGCTATTTAATAAACAATGGTTAGCTTCTATCCCATGAATAAAGATGGTGTGAAGGATAATGTTTAGGCTAATAATTAGGGGTCATGTGATGAAGCGAAGTAGTGGTTTTACAATAATAAGTGTTGGTTAGCTAATAATGAGTAGTTGGGAAATATTGACTAGATAGATATTTTATGGTGATATGATTATGTAAATAAGTATATTAGTATATGTTATTCAGTTATGGTAATTGATGATTATGTATATTGGGGAATGGACGCTGATAAGAAGTGTGGAAGAACCAAGGATAATGAGAAGTTGGTAATATATCTATACTTTTATAGTGATTTAGTCCCAAAGATTATTCCGGGCAATAGAGTTATGTATTTACACTCTTTTAGCCATGACTTGATTATGTGTACATTTTATATATCTATATATATATATATATGTATTGATGATTATGATGATATCTTGATACCCGACAAGGATGGAGAATATTATGATGATGATATTGATACCCAGAAAGGCCGGAGGATATTATGATGATGATATTGATACCTGACAAGTCTAGAGAATGTTGTAATGATGATATTAAATCCCGGCAAGGCCGAAGGATACTGTGATGATATATTGATACCCGGCAAGGTTGGGGGATACTGTGATGATATATTGATACCCCGAAGTCCAGAGGTTGATAATGATGACAATGGTCATGATAATGATAGTTATGATGAGTTGTGATATTGATTGTGTACCTTGCATTCATTCATGCATACACATTGCCTATCACTAGTATGCAACTATGTCTATCAGCCGGTATGGGATGGTTGCATAGATATGGGTGAAGAATATGTCTTGTGTTGTTGTATGTTGATTAAACCTTTTGACCCTAGGGAAGTGGGGGTACGCATAGTCTTAGCTAGGTATTTGATTGCCCAGAGTTACCGGTTATTCGCGTTGTTATTGCTATTGTTATTATCATTGTTATGGCTAGCTTATGACAAATTCGTCGTTGATCCGGTATATAGATTTGAGGTATGTTTTCATCCTCTTCTATCTTATGATTGTACTATTATGCACGATTATTTCATGTCTAGTCATATGGATTAGAAACCCTAAGTATAATAGTATTAAATCCTGATAGTATATTAATGAGGTCTTAGAATGAGGATACGATGATCTAGGTTATGCCTTGAGATGAACTCGTGTTTATATATATATATATATAGCTATATATATAGCTATATAAAGCTATGACACTACCGTATATCCCTTTCTCCTTTTGTTCATACAGTATATTCGTTTCTTGACCTTGTATATTGTTATAGATCTTTCTTTCAAATTGCATTCATATATTGTCCTGGGATATATGGCAAAGTATTGACGTCTGGTGAATATGGCTAGAATAGGATAGTTCACCCTGATACTTTCTTAGTCTTGTTAGGTTAGACTCTAAGACTTGAACAGGATAGTTGTCCCTTATTATGCTCATTGACTTGTTATATGAATTCTGGACTCTTGGGTGTAGTTTTTATTTTGTTTATATGTTGTATATATCTGCTTTATCTTTGGAGATCAGTTGGCAGTTTACTACTGAGTACTATTCATTTGGTACTCATACTAAACTTCTGCATCCTACAGATCATAGTACGGGTTATCTCCATTGATGTGTGCATCATGCGGAGTAGCCATGGTTCGGAGGCTTAGAGTGAGCTCCTGACATTTAGAGTATTACTTGTCTCTTTCTTATGTATTAGACTAATCTCTCTATTGTATTCAGAGATAAGTTGTATTAGTATAGCTCCATTGTTGTTTCTCTTTATACTTTTAATGTATTAGAAGCTCTTGTATTGTACTGATACCACCAGGTTTTGGGATCTTATTATGTATTTATCTTTATTTCATTTATTTTGCATTCTTTTCCTTATATTCTTGAGTAGTCTGTTACTAGCCGTTCCAGACTACAGGTCAGCTTCCCTACTGGTGGATTATGGTAGGCGCCATCATGATTAGAAAAATTAGGTTATGACAGTCTATTCTTATGAATAGACAATTATTTTGTTTCTATCACTCTTTTAGAAGTTTAAAGTCCAGGGATCCTGTACTACCTACTTTATTCATAATTGCATCTGAGGTTTTATCAAGAAGTTTGAATAAATTGTTCAAAGATCCTGAATTCAAAGGCTATGGGATGCCTAAGTGGAGCCCTGATATCAAAAATATCTTGTATGGTGATGGTATAATTTTATTTTGTTCTAAATAACCTGCCTCAATGAGAAAGATGATGACAGTTTTGAGAAACTAGGAGGACAACTCTGGACAAATGATCAATTTGGATAAAAGTTTGGTGTATCTACATGAAAAAGTTCCTATTGGGGTGTGTAATCACATTAAAAGGATAGCAGGAATAAGAAAAGGTAATTTTCTATTCACTTATCTGGGATGCATAATTTTTTATGAAAACAAAGTTAAGGGACGTTATGACAATCTCATTAAGAAGGTGATGAAGAGATTACATTCATGGCTGAATAGACTACTATCTTATGGTGGAAGATACATTTTAGTTGCTCATGTTTTACAGTCTATGCATGTTTATATGCTATTTGTCATGAACCCACCAGTGAGTGTAATTAATCAAATGCACAATATTTTTCCAAAATTTTTCTGGGAAAATGCTACAGGGTCTAAGAATAAACATTGGGTGTCTTGGAACTTACTGTGTTATCCTAAAAAAAGAGGGAGACCTTGGTTTCAGAACAATATATGATATGTTTAGAGAACTTTTTACGAAAGTATAGTGGAGCTTTAGAACATATACATCTTCTATGTGGAATAAGTATTTCAAGAAAAGGCATCCTATACTTACTAAGGGCTTGGGAGCCTTACATGTTTGGAGAAAAATTATCACAATAGAGAAGGAGGTGGAGCACAATATTTAGTGACAGGTAAAGGCTGGCAATTCTAGCTTCTGGTTTGAAAACTAGACTAAGCAAGGGGCACTCTACTATGTGGAAGGGGATGATGCTAAAAAAGAGGAAGTAAAGGTTAAAGACTTTGTCAGAAATGTGGAATGGAATAAGCAATTTCTTCTGTCATTAATTTTAGAAAACTGGTGGACCTAATCATAGAAATATCAGACCCAAGTGAAGGCTATTCTAATGATATTCAATGGTGAATAGGCAATACTAATGGCTTGTTTTTAGTTAAGAGAACTTAGAATATGATTAGACATAAAAAGAGGCAACGAGAGATTATGACTTCATTTGGAGTAAAGGCTTGCATTTAAAGGTAAATTTATTTATGTAGAGTCTACGGATGAGGATAATTTCAACAGATTCCAACTTGAAAAGGATGAAAATACAGTTGGGGTCAAGGTGTTAGTGTTGTGAGGACAAAAGGGAGGAAACAATGTCACAGTTATTTCTAACAACCCCAATGGCCATGAGGCTATGGAGATAGTTCGATCATTTTATAGGTATTCAGGTAGAGGACAGACAACTACAACAACTCATAGTAGCTTGGTGGACTAGGTAAGCGCTAACAAAGTTAAAGGTTCTATATAAATCTTTACTAGCTATCACACTGTGGACGTTGTGCAAAAGAAAGAATTGCATCAAGCATGGGGGAGCAGTACAATAAACAAGAATGATTTTGCAAATACAGGAGGTAGTGAAAAATTTCATCAATATGTTGTATCTGGATAAAGATGGAGACATAGACATGTACAAAAGTTGTTGACAAATTACAAACATAAAAACCTAAGTGTCACTATCTGTATACCCCATACTTTTTCCTAGCTCAGTTTAGCTTCTGATGTCAAGAGTTGTCTTTGAAAATTAATAACTCTTGGTACATGTATAATTTTCCAGTTCTATACCCACCAGTGTGTAGATAATTGCTCAGCTGTACAACGATACCAATTTTGCCTTAATCCGATACTCGGTTGAGAAGTTATGGCATTTTTAGTAAAACAGTATGGCATTTCAAAAGGCACCGCATTACGGTGAAGGACGATTTTGCAATTGTCAAAATCTAGTGGAGCACCGCAATTATGTCATATCACGGTGAAATTCCAGTTCCCACTCATCCTTTTTCCAGCGAGGCAACGTGATTTCAGCGCATCGCAGCGATGGCCAAAATGGGACTCGTCCCTTTTCCAGTAGACCAACGCAATAGCCCCGCGTCATGTTGATGGGAAAAACCAGGCTCGTCCTTTTCCAGTGAGCCACCGCGATAGTGGTGCATCGCGGTGGGTGGCCAAATTGGGATTTTTTCCAATTTTTGAGTTAAATTTTAAAAGGGAAATTTAGTCAATTCCCAAGCCACCAAGTCGTGAATAACACAGAAGTAAACCTATTCTAAGCATTCTATGCACAATTTTCATCAATTCTTTCTTAAAAAAACCTAGTACCTCAAGACTTAACCTCCAAGAAATCAAATTTCCCCCATTCTTTTTCCAAGATAGCTCAAAATTAAGGATTCCCAATTCAAGAGATTCAAGAATTCATCTTTAAGAGCACAAATAGGGATTCAAGCTCAAGCTTTCTTAGTAATTCCATCAATTAAGGTATGTGAGGTTTATGAATAAGGATCCTTTTTCATCCTTATGCCCAAAACTAGTTTTAATTATAAATTTACATGATTTTGTACGATTATTCATGGATTTCAAAAATTAGGGTTCATACCTAATATTGCTAATTGAAGGATTTTGAGATTTGAAGTGATTTAGATGATGAATTTCATGTTTATTTTCATATTTTCATGCGTATTGCAAAAAATTTTAGATTTTGAGTTGAATTATCAATACCTTCATTATCAAGCATGAATATTATTATATTTTGACATGAATTTGATGTATGGGTACTAAGCCCTAGTTGAATATTGCTATTTTAAGATTGATTGTGCTATAGGCACCCTATGACTAGATTATTTTCAGATTCTTGATAAAGATTTGATCTTTTGATCTCAACTTGGATATGAAATCCACTTTACAGTTTCAGATCATAGTTTAACTTAACAAATATATAGTTGATTTTCGTAATAAACCATTATACTAGATTTTACATATTAAAGGGAGTAGTATTTAACACCAAGTTGGGTATGTTCTCATGCCCCAGAACTACGAACCAACATAGATTCAGATTATCAAATTATTTCTATTTCTATATGGATGACAGATACAGTGTGTTCACTTAGATTAGGTTATACTCCCTGGCAAGAGTATGACATCTCTCCCCAACGTGAGGTTCTCCCATAATGGAACTAGACGTTGGATTCTATGATAGCTCACATGGTTTATGTCAGTTAGAAGAACCTCCCTACAGAAAAGAGTAACCTTACAGAAAGCTTTTAAAAGAATTCCCTACGGCCTAACAATAAAGACTTTCAAAATAGTTCTTTTATAAAAAGCATTTCACTACTAGTAAAACCTTACAAAACAGAATAATTTTAACAGAACAGCTTTTGGAAACTAAGTGTAAAGGCTCACAGTTTTATTCAGATATTGCTTTATATATGGCTTTAGCTATGAGATTTTAGATTTTAGTTTACAAATACAGAAGTTAGTCCTTTCTGCACTTAGACAGTATAATTTAAAGACAGAATACCCGTACAGCTTTTAGAAAGTAAATGTTATGACTCACTAGATTTATGCAACATGTTTTGCTATTCTTGATTATGATTTACAGTTTTCAGATATTCTAGCTTATGTGAGTATTTACATTTAGCATGCATTATTTAATAAATTGTGATAACGTTGAGATATTATTTTACTTATGCATTCACCCCCATATACTTAGTACATTCTCATAGTACTTATACATATATATGTCTATGTGCTACATTATCTCATAATGTAGGTTCAGGTGCTCAATTTCAACAGCGTGAGTGATTTCAAGTATCTCCATCTACATCCTGACAGTTGGTGAGTCCTCATAGTTTGGAGACCCAGTTATTCAGATTTTCAGCTTATTAGTATAGATGATTCAGTATTTTTAGACATCTTAAGTCAGTTGGGGGTTTGTCCCAGTGACTCTCTAGCATTAGTAGTAGAGGCTTGTAAGACTGCTAGATTATGATTTAGATTTTCAGTATTGATTGATCAGACTCTTGAGTTATATACTTTTTTAGATATTATATTCAGATATTCTCAGTTAGCTCAGATAGATTTTTGCATTCTAGTTTTGATGTTATATCTATATTTTCTTATTATGAGATTCAGACTCAGTAGAAGGCAGGCAGAGTAAGATTAAGGCTACTGGTAGTCTTGAGCACCGTGTGACATCTCGGAACCCATTTTCAGGGTGTTACAATCTTGGTATCAGAGCCTAAGATTATAAGAGTTCGATGGAGTCAGACAAGCCATGTTACGTAGAGTCTTGATCATGGGTGTGAAGCACGCTACATTTATGAGCAAGAGGCTACGAGACATTTTAGGAAATTATCTCTTTCTTACATGATCTATCATGCTTACAGTAGCTCTATCTTCTTTTAACTCATGCACTTATGTAACTGTTAAATATGCCTCATCATCGAACTAACGCCCGCAGAAATGATAATTAGCCACCCCAGTCTACCGACCCTCTGAATGAGAATGTATCCCAAGATGAATTTCAGGCTTCCTTTCAGGCCTTGTCCCAAGCTGTGACTACTAATGTTCAGGGCAACCATCAAGCGGCAGTCCCACTTCAGCAGAATTGGGATTTAGTAGTAGCCAGAATCAGAGACTTCATGAGAATGAATCTGCCAGAGTTCTTTGGATCAAAAGAAAGTGAGGACCCACAGCTTTATTTAGATGAGGTGAAAAAGATCACCCAGATTATGCATATTTTTTAGAATGAGAGTGTAGAGTTAGCATCCTATAGATTGAAGGATGTAGCGTATGATCGGGTGGTTATGTGGAAGAATGGTAGAGGTGAGAATGCATCTCCTATAAGTTGGGAGGTATTTCAGAATGCGTTTCTAGATAGGTTCTTTCCGCATGAAATGAGGGAAGCTAGGGTAGAGGAGTTTTTGAACCTGAGGCAGGACTCGATGATAGTGAAAGAGTATTGTCTTAAGTCCAACCAGTTGTCTAAGTATGCCCATGATACGTTGGCAGACCCTAGGGAAAGTATAAGTAAGTTTGTTACTGGAGTATCAAGTTTGATAGTCAAGAAGTGTAGGACTTCTATGCTTATTGAGGACATGGATCTTTCTAGGTTGATGATTCATGCCCAGCGGATTAAGGAAGAAAAGTTGAAGGGAAGAGAGAGGGGAAATAAGAAGGATAGAACAGGGCAGTTTGAGTATGGCTAAACAAAGTATGGAGGGGGAAATCGTTCACAGTTTTAGAATCATTCATCTATGTCAATGCCATCTTTAGCTAATGTTCTCGCTCCCAAAGCTAGACAGGAGCAATGTAGTAAGACTTCTGTGTCCAGATCTCAGAATATTATGAGTGGAAATCTCAGTTATCCTCCATATGCTAAGTGTGGTAAGAATCATCCTGATGAGTGCTTGTTTGGACAAAAAAGTTGATATGGTTGTGTTAAGTTGGTACATGAAATAAAAGAGTGTTTGTATGTTAAGCAGGGAAACGGGGATGTTCGTCCCCAGACTCAAACTACTAGTGCATCAGCTCCTCTAGGTCACCCAGTCCCTTCTCAGGGCGCATTATCCAGTACCGGTGGCGGTCAGCGCTAGAATTAGTTTTATGCTTTACCATCCCTTCAGGAGCAGGAGGATTCACCAGATGTTGTCACTGGTATGCTTCACATATTTCATCTTGATGTTTATGTGTTGTTAGACCCCGGGTCGCATTTCTCTTATGTGACCCCATTAGTTGTAGTGAATTTTGAAATAGGTCTTGAAAAGATCCTTGAGCCCTTCTTAGTTCTACCCTAGTGGGTCAGTCAATTATTGCCAAATAGATCTATAAAAAGTGCCCTATCACTGTCCTTCATCAAATCATATTAGCAGATTTAATAGAGTTAGATATAGTCGACTTTGACCTTATTCTTAGTATGGATTGGCTCCATTCTTATTATGCATCGTATATTGTCTCACCCAAGTGGTGAAGTTTCAATTTCCATATGAGCCAGTTTTTTAGTAGGAAGGAAATTCAGTGTCTCCTAAGAGTCATTTTATATCCTATCTTAAAGTCAGAAGGTTGATATCAAAGGGGTGTATCTATCATCTAGTTCAGGTCAAAGACACTAAGTCAGAGACCTCAACAGTTCAGTTAGTCAGTGTAGTCAGTCAGTTTCCTGATATTTTTCCCAAAGACTTACCAGGGGTACCTCCCGATAGAAAAATAGAATTCGGTATTGATCTTCTTCTAGATACTCAACCTATCTCTATTCCTCCATATCGTATGGCTCTAGCCGAGCTTAAAGAGTTAAAAGAGCAGCTTAAGGACCTTTTAGATAAAGGTTTTATAAGGCCCAGTGTTTCTCTATGGGGCGCTCCCGTCTTGTTCATGTGAAAGAAAGATGGTTGTTTGTGAATGTGCATTGACTATTGTCAGCTGAATCAGGTCACAATCAAAAATAAATATCCTCTTCCTAAGATTGATGACTTATTCAATCAGCTCCGAGGTTCAAGTTATTTCTCCAAGATAGACCTTAGATCCGGCTAACATCAGCTTAGAGTAAGGGAATGTGATATTCCAAAGACAACTTTCAGAACCCGTTATGGTCATTTTGAGTTTCTAGTTATGTTATTTGGTCTTACCAATACCTCTGCATCTTTCATAGACTTGATGAATAGAGTGTTCAAACAGTATTTGGACATGTTTGTCATAGTCTTTATAGATGATATTCTTGTCTATTCTCATAGTGAGGATGATCATGCCAACCACCTTAGAATTGTGTTGCAAACTCTTAAAGATCACCAGTTGTTCGCAAAGTTTAGCAAATGTGAATTTTGGCTAAGATCAGTAGCTTTCCTTGGTCATATTATCTCCATTGATGGTATTAGGGTTGATCCCTAAAAGACAGAAGCAGTAAGGAATTGGACTAGACCTATTTCTCCGTCAGACATTAAAAGTTTCTAGGGTTTAGCTGGCTATTATAGATTTTTTATTGAGGGTTTTTCATCTATTCCATCCCCTATATCTAGATTAACCCAAAAGAAAGTTAATTTTCAGTGGTCAAATTCCTGTGAGAAGAGTTTTCAGGAGTTGAAGACTCGACTCACTTTAGTACGAGTTTAAGCATTACCTGATGGTACAGATGGGTTCGTTATCAATTTTAATTCTTCTAGAATTGATCTAGGTTGTGTTATTATGTAGAGAGGTAAGGTTATAGCCTATGCCTCTAGACAGCTTAAGCCTCACAAAAAGAACTACCCTACCCATGATCTTGAGTTACCTGTTGTTGTGTTTGCATTGAAAATCTAGAGGCACTATCTTTATGAGGTACATGTTGATGTGTTTACGGATCACAAAAGTTTGCAGTATGTGTTTACTCAGAAGGAGTTAAATCTCCATCAGAGAAGGTGGTTAGAATATTTGAAGGATTATGATATGAGTGTGTTGTATCATCTGGGCAAGGCCAATGTAGTGGCAGATGCTCTTAGTACATTGTCTATGGGCAATGTTGCTCATGTGGAGAATGATAAGAGAGAACTAGTTCAGGAAGTTCATCAGTTAGCTAGATTGGGCGTGAGATTGGTTGACTCAGCTTAAGGGAATGTTTGGGTTCATAGTAGTTCAGAATCCTCTCTAGTTTTTGAAGTAAAAGAGAAGTAGGATAGGGATCCTAGTTTGGTCAAGCTGAAGGGTTCAGTTAAATACCAAAAAGTACAAGTTATCTCCCAAGGAGGAGATGGTGTGTTGAGATACCAGAATAGATTGTGTGTACCTTGTGTTAATGATTTGAGGCAACGAATTATGGCAGAAACGCATGGTGCGCATTATTTCATTCATCCAGGAGCCATAAAGATGTATCGCGACTTGCGGGAAGTCTATTGGTGGAGTGGTATGAAGAAAGATATAGCAGAATTTATAGCCAAGTGTGCAACCTGTCAACAAGTTAAGATAGAGCACCAAAGACCTGGTGGCACCTTGCAGGAATTTGGTATTCCCACTTGGAAGTAGGAAAAGGTGAATATGGACTTTGTGACTGGATTATCCCATTCGCATCATCAGCATGATTTGATTTGGGTTATTGTAGATAGATAGACCAAGCCAGCTTATTTCTTTCCAGTTCACACATCCTACACAGCTGAAGATTATGCTAAGCTATACATCAGAGAGTTGGTTATATTGCATGGAGTTCCGTTATCCATCATCTCGGATAGGGGTACTCAGTTTACCTTTCAGTTTTAGAAAGCCTTTCAGAAAGGTCTTGGTATCTAAGTTCACCTCAGTTCAACTTTTCATCCACAGACAGATGGTCAGGCAGAGAGGACCATTTAAACTTAAGAAGATATGTTAAGGGCATATGTTCTTGACTTCAAAGGCAGTTGGGACGATCACTTGCCGTTGAATGAGTTTTCCCATAATAACAGTTACCATTCTAGTATTCAGATGGCCCCATTTGAGGCTCTTTATGGGCGGAGATGTAGATCACCAGTCAGTTGGTTCGAAGTGGGTGAGGCCGCTTTAATTGGGCCAGATATGGTGTTTGAAGCCATGGAGAAAGTTCAGTTGATTTGAGAGAGATTGAAAGCAGATCAGAGTCGTTAGAAATCTTATGCAAACATAAGAATGAGACATCTTGAGTTTGAAGTAGATGATCTTGTGTATTTAAAAGTTTCACCCATGAAGGGGGTGAAGAGATTTGGCAAAAAGGGGAAGCTTAGTCTCCTATGTGTAGGCCCCTACAGGATTTTGAATCGTGTTGGAAAGGTAGTGTATGAGCTTGAGCTACCCGCAGACTTGTCGTCAGCTCATCAAGTGTTCCATGTGTCCTTATTAAAGAAGTGCATGGATGATTCAGACGTTATAGTCCCTCTAGAAAGTACAGATATTCAGAATAGGCTCTCATACGAAGAAGTTCCAGTAGAGATTCTTGATCATCAGATTCGTAGACTAAGGAACAAAGAAGTTCCATTGGTCAAAGTTCTGTGGAGAAATCAGTCTGTTGAGGGTGCTACTTGGGAAGTAGAAGCAGACATGCGTACCAAGTATCCTTACCTTTTTCTCCACAAACTCAGATTCAGCCGAAGGTAACAATCTTTCTTAATTCAATTCTTTTTCCAGTCTCAGATTTAGCCATAAATTTATCTTCATATAAATTCATGCACTCGCAGATTAGTCCAGTCCCACAGCTCATTTCAGTTGTGCATGCCAGCATAGAGCCTCAAATTCCTCAGAATTTTCAATTTAAGTAGCCACATTTGAGGATGAATATTCCCAAGGGGGAGATAATGTAACACCCCGTACTTTATCCTAGCTCAGTTTAGCTCTTAAAATGTTAAGGGTTGACTTTGAAAATGAATAACTTTTGATACATGTAGAATTTTCCCGTTCTAGACCCATCAGTGTGTAGATAATTGGCTCAGCTTTCCAACGTCGCCAACTTAGCCTTAATCCGATACTCGGTTGAGAAGTTATGGTATTTTTAGTAAAACAGTATGGTATTTTGACAGGCACCGTGTCACGGTGAAGAACGATTTCACAATTGTCAAAATCCAGTGGAGCACTGTGATTACGTCGCGGTACGGCAAAAGTCCAGTTCCCCCTCATCCTTTTTCCAGTGAGGCGATGCAATTTCAGCGTGTCGCGGTGATGGCCAAAATAGCCTATTTTCCAGTAGCCCAACGCGATATCTCCGTGTCGCGTTGCTGGGCAAAACTGGGCTCGTCCTTTTCCAGTAAACCACCACGATAGTGGTGCGTTGCGGTGGGTGGCCAAATTGAGATTTTTCCAATTTTCGAGTTAAATTCTAAAAGGGCAATTTAGTCAATTCTAAAGCCCCAAGTCGTGAATAACATAGAATTAAACCTATTCTAAGCATTCTATGCTCACTTTTCATCAATTCTCTCTCAAGAAAACCCTAGAAACTCAAAACTTAACCTCCAAGAAATCAAATTTTCTCCAATCTTTTTCCAAGATAGCTCAAAATTAAGGATTCCCAATTCAAGAGATTCAAGAATTCATCTTCAGGAGCACAAATAGGGATTCAAGTTCAAGATTTCTTAGTAATTGCATCAATTAAGGTATGTGGGGTTTATGAACAAGGATCCTTTTTTCATCCTTGTGCCCAAAACTAGTTTTAATTACAAATTTACATGATTTTGTATGATTATTCATGAATTTTAAAAATTAGAATTCATACCCAATATTGCTAATTGAAGGATTTTGAGATTTGAAGTGATTTAGATGACGAATTTCATGTTTATATTCGTATTTTCATGCGTATTGCAGAAATTTTCAGTTTTTGAGTTGAATTATCAATACCTTCATTATCAAGCATGAATATTATTATATTTTGACATGAATTTGATGCATGGGTATAAAGCACTAGTTGAATATTGCTATTATAAGATTGATTGTGCTATAGGCACCCTATGACTAGATTATTTTCAGATTCTTCATAAAGATTTGATCTTTTGATCTCATCTTAGATATGAAATCCACTTTACAGTTTCAGATCATAGTTTAACTTAACAAATATACAGTTGATTTTCGTTATAAACCATTATACTAGATTTTAAAGTGGATTTCCAACAAAATGAGCTTACAGATTAAAGGGAGTAGTATTTAGCACCAAGTTGTGTATGTTCTCATGCCCCAGAACTACGATCCAACATAGGTTTAGATCATTTGATTATTCCTATTTCTATATGGATGACAGATAAAGATGTGACCACGTAGATTAGGTTATACTCCCTGGCAAGAGTATGACACCTCTCCCTAACGTGAGGTTTTCCCATAAGGGAACTAGACGTTGGACTCCATGATAGCTCACATGATTTATGTCGGTTAGAAGAACCTCCCTACAAAAAAGAATAACCTTACAGAAAGCTTTAAAAAAAATTCCCTATAGTCTAACAGTAAAAACTTTTAGAATAGTTTTTTTTTTATAAAAAGTATTTCCCTACTAGTAAAACCTTACAGAACAGAATAATTTTAATAGAACATCTTTTAGAAACTAAGTGTTAAGGCTCCCAGTTTTATTCAGATATGGATTTAGCTATGAGATTTCATATTTCAGTTTACAGATACAAAAGTGAGTTGTCTGCACTTAGACAGTGTGATTTAAAGACAGAATACCAGTACAGCTTTCAAAAACTAAATGTTATGACTCACTAGATTTATGCAACATGTTTTGCTATTCTTGATTATGATTTACAGTTTTCAGATATTCCAGCTTATGTGAGTCATTTACATTTAGCATACATTATTTTATAAATTGTGATGACGTTGAGATATTATTTTACTTATGCATTCACCCCCATATACTCATTACATTCTCAAAGTACTAATCCACATATACGTTTATGTATTACATTATCTCATAACGTAGGTTCAGGTGCTCAGTTTCAGCAGTTTGAGTGACTTCGAGCATCTTTATCTACATTCCGACAGTTGGTGAGTCCTCATAGTTCGGGGACCTAGTTATTTAGATTTTCAGCTTATTAGTATAGATGATTCAGTATTTTCATACAGCTCGAGTCAGATGGGGGTTTGTCCCGGTGACTCTCTAACATTAGTAGTAGAGGCTTGTCAGACTGCTAGATTATGATTCAGATTTTCAGTATTGATTAATTAGACTCTTAGTCTAGTATTTATTTTAGAGATTATATTCAAATATTCTAGTTAGCTCAGACAGATTTTCGTATTCTAGTTTTAATGTTATATCTATATTTCCTTATTATGAGATTCAGACTCAGTAGAAGGCAGACAGGGTTAGCTTATGGCTACTCGTAGTCTTGAGCACCGTGTGATGTCTCGGGATCCATTTTTGGGGCGTTACACTATCACAATGTGACTTGGAGAAAACCTAGAACCAACAGATCAAGTACAACATTGATGGAGCTTGTTGAGGAAAACCTTGAATGAGTTACTATGATTTTTGCTTAAAGTATAACAAAGTCAATGTGATATATACTAGAGCTAAGGGATTGGGAATTTTCACTAACACTGAAGCAGAATCATCAGCAATTAAGGAGGCTTTAAAGTACTGTTATGATAAAAATATAAAAGATTTTTATCTTAGGAATAGATTCACTTAGAAACTGGCAAAAGTACTAGAAGATATCAGGACTAAAATATATGAGCTAAATGTTACAATTATGCATACATTCAAGGAAGAAAACATTGTGGCTGATTCCTTAGCCAATGAAGTGATGGAATAACAAGAGCTAAAGGAATTCCACTATTTTCAACAACTTCCAACACACACAAGAAGGTTGATAAACATTGATAAAACATATTCACACATCATAATAAAGACTCGTAGGATAACACTACAATGATGAACAAGAAGATTAATTGCAAACACATAAAAATAGAAGATTCATTCAAAGTTTAGCATGTGGGAGGAAACAATAATAATTACAGAGTTACGATCAACGAAAATCATCAACACAGTAAATAAAGAATAAAAGTATGCCTCGAAAAAAACATTATAACTATGCAAATAAAAACTAGGACTAACAACTCGAGCTATCGAAAATATTCACTAAAAATGAGAGGTTGTGAGATGTTGCACTGCCTTGAACCACTAGTCGTAGATACAAATGAACTGAGATTATCATATCCCCAATCTAACCTGAAAGAAGGAAAGATAGTTTATAAAAAGAGAAGAAGAGAAAAGAAAATGACAAAAAAGAAAAAAAGTTTGCCAAGATCTATAGATATGGTTGAACCGATGTCCTTTTAGCTATGTAAGGTCAAACCTCGACCATCTATGGAAACAAGAACAAGGTTAATTATAGAACAAAAAGAGAGATAAGGGAATGAAGATAAAATCTCACCAAGTAACAGTGAAGTAGATAGACAAAGCTCAGCCATCAATTTTAGAGGCTCAAGTTTGTACACGGCCCAAAGAAAAAGGAATTGCAGCTGCATGTTTCACCGACAACACACCGATAGCTTTTTTCAGTACGTAAGCAGCAACGATTTCAGAGGAAGAGTACCTAGTACTCTATGAAAAAGTACAGATATATGTACTTCAATAGAAAACATTTTAGCTTCCTATTATTTTTGGATCGAGTCCTTTTTGGACCGATTTTTTGTTCTTTTTGTCTTTTATTGGATATATTAATTTGGGCTTTTTACTGAATAAAATGGTCTAAGGACCAAAAAAAATCTTTTCTTAAAAGATCACTTAAAATAATTGCAAAAGTTTCTTCTTATGCTTTCTTTCTCTATTCCAAATCCACATTATCTTCATCACAAATTTTTCTGCTCTTCTCATGCTTCGTAGTTCCTCTATCATGCTTATCCTTATGCTTCACCCTATCTCGATTTATATCAATATTTTTTCACTGTTTCACCCTCTTTTCCTTCTTCTGCAACTTTATTTTCTTCGTCTTCTTTTCTATATTCTTCTCAATTTAGAAAACAAGTGGAGTGTACTCATGGTGGAATTAGTTGAAATTAATGATGGGTTTCGGTGGTTGTCATGGATGGTGTTGTTAATGGAGGATCTCAATAGAGAGAGTAAAGATGATTGAACTTTTTGTTGTGTTTCTTGGATAAATTTTTCACTCTATTGGCTCCACGGTCTGTAACGGAAAATTTGTTTGAAAACTTTTGGAGACTCATTTGTGCCTTCATTTGAATATCTGAATTCTCCGACTACTTTACTGTCTCTTCAGTGTGTGTTAATAGTAGATGGAAAGTTCAGATGGAAGAGGTGAAAAATAAAATGGTAAAGGACATGAAGATATATCACAGGATCGTCTAAAAAGGTTCAAATGATATGTATCGTACATAAGATTGAAAGACATGAAGATACCTAAGAATGACGTATCTGGTTGAAAATATGATAAAAATATGTATCAAAACTCTCTTTGTGTTACTGATACATAAGATTAATGTATCAAAATGAGATCTATGTTACTGATACATAAGAATTTAATTAGTTACGTATCGAAAACTGATGTATTCAAAAAGTGATGTGTCGCGATCCTAAGTAATATATCTGGTATTTTAAAATTCAAAATTTTATGTAATTTTGAAAAGAGTGGGAATAGGATGTGATTAGGTACTAAAATGCATAAAAATTAACCAAGAATTATGCAACCACACCTACTTAATTACACTGCCGACTACACTAAACAAATTTCTTGTTCTACAGAATGAGATAGACCGACAATTGTTATGAAACTGGGAGATTGTAAGAAATATTAGCGAATGACTAAATTTAAAGATAAAATTTTATAATACATCACTAGGTTCTAAAATTTGCATCCTTATATACCCAACATGTGGTGTTGTGTAGGGCTGGGCATATTTTGGTTTGAACCGAAAAAATTAAAAAATTGAATCGAAATTGAATTTTGATTTGGTTTTTTGGTTTTTCGATGGTTTCGATTTCAAATTTTAGAAATTTGGTTAAACGGTTTGGTGTTTGGATTATCAAAAAAAAAAATCGAATAAACCGAAATTATATAAATAATATATTATAATTTATATATATTTTTATTATATATGTAAATATATTAAAAGTATAATATAATCTGATATAACATATAAATATATAAATTATAATCATTTAGTAACCCTAAATCTTAATATATTGCTTTGCTTTAGCCCCTAACATTAACGTGAAGGCTGCACCGGCGCTCAATTGTCCTCAGTTCGTCAGTTCATTTGAAATTTCAACATCGCCAACGGTAGTCGGCGGTCGTTTGCTCAGTTTGTCACTGTCATCGGCAGTCGTTGTCGAGTGCGGACACTGTCATCACGCCAATGGTGATGACTCAACGACGTCAATATTTATGGTTATTTCATGCGTGTTGAATTAATTATATTTGGAAATGAAAAATAGGTTTGAAAAAAAGATTTTTTTCTAGAATAATCACCAATTTTAAATGCTCACTACTTTAATCGTTAAAACCAAAATAAAAATCCGAAATAATCAAACCGAATTTGTAAAAATGGAACCAAACCGAAATAATTTTGGTTTGATTATGGTTGTCATTTTCGTCAATCCAAAAATCGAAAAACCGAATCGATATTCAACAATCAAACCGAACAAATCGAATGCCCACCCCTTGTGTTGTGCATACGTAAGATTTGCTTAAAATATTATATAATTACATTTTTCATAAAGAACAGATGTATGCTTTAGGGGTCGTTTGGTTCTAGGGATTAAAGATTACAATCTTGGGATTAAATTTGAAATTAATTTATCTCATATTTGATTAAATTTTCAATTTTGGGATTAGTTATATCATAATTGTAATATTATATATATGATCCCACATTATGGGTATGACAATGATTGAAGGATTACTAATCTTGATATAAAATAACAAAATGGCACATTTGGCCCTTTCTCAAGTTTTTCTTCCAAAATATTAAAATAAAGACAAGGTTCGATTAAAATAAAGGTGTTGGAACCTTGAAGTTTTGATGAATGACAATATGAATGAAACAATTTGAATTTGATTCAAACACTTTATGATAAGGGAAAGCAAGTTGAGTTGAAAAAGGAGTCCTACGTAAAGAAGGAGTTTCACTTCTGAGTATATCTTGAAGAGTCCTATGTGTGGGAGGAGAAATATTCTGATAAATTAATATATGCTGATTTAAAGAATTGGAATTTGACTACAACACCAAGGAGACAAGAGTTGGAATTAAAGAAGGAGTCTCACTTGAAGTAAAACTCTATGCAATGAGAGTTTTGATTAGAGGGGGAGTTTGAAATAAAGAATGACTCTTTGGAGAGCTATGCTTAAATAGAAGATGCAGCAGTCAGAATAATTCACGCACTTAAAAAAGAAGAAAAGCTCAATCGACATATTGACTTCACGAAGTACTACTCAATCACTGAAGAAACATGTTGAAGAACCTGGTCCTCAGTACGGAATCTAGCTAAGAGTTTTAGCGTTGATTTTTAGAGTTGTTCATTATGTTTGAGATATTCATGTAATATTAGTTTCAGTGTGTTATAAACTGAATTAGGAGCTAGTCTTCGAGTTGGGGAAAACTCATAGACTTTGGGAACACATACCTTAGGAGGTGTGTGTGTAGTTAGGAATTAGAGTTTATAATTCCTAGTTATTGAGTTATAGGGATTAGAGTTTATAATTCCTAGTTGTTGAGTTATAGGAATTAGAGTTTATAATTCCTATTTGTTGGTTACAAGAGTTTTGTAATCAGTCGTTGTTGAGGCTAAGAGTTTTTTAGTGAAGTTGGGGTTAAATCCTGTAGAGGTGCAGGTTGTGGTTTTTTACACCTTTTGAGCCGGGTATTTTTTCACGTAAAAATCATTGTGTTCTTTACTTTCTATTTACTGTTTCCTTGAAATACGTCAGTGGAACACGTCAGGCAACACGTTCCATCGATAAGCAAAAGTTAGGCGAAAATAAGAAAATCAGTAGGGCACGAATTTTTGACAAGTGGTATCAAAGCGAGGTTGTCTTAAAAAGGGCTAGCACCTAATACAAAGATCAATATGATGAATTCCACACCACCTACTGGTCACAGTGAAGGTCAATCCACTATTAGACCTCCACTCTTTGATAGTTCTCACTTCATTTGGTGGAAAGCCAGGATGGAAACATTCATTCAAGGGGAAGACTACGAGCTATGGGATAGGATCACTGATAGTCCTACTATTCCAATAAAGTTAGAAGATGGGAAACAGGTCAAGAAAGTAAGAAGTGAATTCACTCCTCATGACTTATTGGCATTAAAGAAAAATGCTAAGGCCAAAAATATTTTGGTCTGTGGATTAGGACCTACTGAATACAACAGGGTATCAACATGCACCACTGCTAAGCAAATTTTGGATGCTCTAGTAAATTCTCATGAAGGCATATCTCAAGTAAGAAAATTCAGAATTTCTCCTCTTCACTAAGTATGAGGCATTTAAGATGAAGGAGAATGAAACCTTACATGAGATAATGACAAGGCTTATTACCTTAACAAATGAGCTGACCTCCTTAGGAAAAGCTATATCTGAAGAAGAACAAGTCGAGAAGGTACTGAGGGTATTACCAAAATCAAAGTGGAACGTTAAGGTAACTGCGATCAGGGAAGAAAATAAGGATCTTGCAGGCATGACCCTGGATGAATTAGTGGGGAATTTAAGAACTTATGAAATGGAAATTTATGGAAATAAAGTTCTACAAGCCCCATAGGATACCTTAGCTCTGAAGGCATCTTACAGTGATAAAGAAATTGAACTTGATAAAGAACAAGTTGCCTTTATAGCTAAGAACCTCAGCAAATTCTTTAAAAAGAAGAAGGGAACAGGTAGTAAGAAATGGTCAAATGACAATCTAAATAGATGTTACAAGTGTGGTAAGACTGATCATCATATCAAGGATTGTCCTGTCTGGGAAATAGAATGGAGAAAGGAAAGGGCAGAAAAGGAATTGAAAGAAAAAATCAAAAAGAGGGAAGAATATGCAATGGTAGAAGCTTGGGGATTTGACTCAGATGATGATGAAGTTGATGAAACAGCACTCATGGCTCTTGGAGATTCAGACTTGGAGGAAGAAGATGATTCTTCTGAGGTAAGTATACTTGAACTTAAAAAAAAGTTGCATTTGTTTTCTAAAACAAAACTTATTTCATTGATGAGTGCACTAATTGATGACTTCCAAGAATCAACTTCTGATAGGGATGAGCTGTTCAACAGTCTTGCAAGCATCAAATTTGATTTTATTAATTTAGAAGCTTGCAAGAACATTGTCGAACAGGAAAACTGTACTCTCAAGAAACAGGTTGAGCAACTTGATTCTTCAAACAATGATCTTAAGTCTGAAGTTCTAAAATTAACACTTTCTGAAAAGAGAAAAAAGGCCATGAGTAAAGATCAAGAAAATGCTGAACTTGAGCTAGTTAGATACAAACAAGAATGTCATGATCTAACTGAAAAAATGAATAAGTTGAGTCAAGAAGTTTCTAAACAAAAACATGATCTTGAAAGGGCAAATAGGTGGACAAACTCCTCAAGAATTGTTTACAAATTGGGGGAAAGAAATTACAGTGAAAAGGCAGGATTAGGATTCCACAAAAATTTTGATGTTCCTAAAGATTTATGTTATATTTGTGGTAACCTTGGACATCCAACCACTGAATGTTCAGTTGCTGCCAAAAGCAGATCTAGCAGTCTAAATATGGCAAATAAACTATCTCAGATCAAGAAAAGGATAAGTAAACCTGGTCAGAGAAACAGGTCACGTAACCTGTTGCCTGCATGGGCTAGAAGAAATCCGATTCATCCATTTACTCATAAGAAAGGACCCAAGCTTGTCTGGGTGCCTAAATTTAACCCCTAATTTGTTTTGCAGGTGAGAGTGAAAGGAGGCAAGCAAAATTTGTACATGGATAAGGCTTGCTCAAGGTATAAGACTAGAAGAAAATAAAGTTTCTTTCACTCACCACATTTAAAGGGGGAATGGATCATTTGAAAGATGGTCAGATTTGTAGTGCTCGTGTAAGGGGGAAGTAAGGGAGGTTTAAAAAAATGAAAAAAGAGGATGACTGTGAAACTGATGTGCATGCACAGGAACATGTTGTACCACCTGGTTCAACTGTTGTACAGACTGAGGGCATATTGACAGAGGGAACATGTTGTACCACCTGGTTCAACTGTTGTACAGACTGAGGGCATATTGACAGGAGGAACAACAAATCAAGAAATTGATGCATCAATAACACCAACACAAGCTGATGATAATTTTGTTGGTAATTCATAAGAATTGGTGTTGTCACAACAATCTTGAGATATCTCATGGGAATCAATGGCTTGAGACTATGGTATTCAAATGAAAGTAATTTCACTCTTGAGGGCTATAAAAATGTTGACTATGTGGGTTACTTAATTGACTGGAGAAGCACCAAAGGCACTAAGTAGAGAGCATTTTGAAAGGAATTGGTTAGACTTGGGGATGATTAAAATTGCATGAACTCCCCTAAATGATTGACTAGAATAATCATTTTTTTTTAATCTTATTAGCTAAAAAGTTATTCTATTCAGTCTTTGCACATTTAGTTGTGTGTCCCAATTCTAGATTTTTGACTTTTTTAACCTAATTTTGTATTAAATTGTGCAGAAAAATAGGTACAAGCAAACAATTGTGACCACAAAGTTCTTCTTATCAGGTATGTTCTATACTAACATAAGCATAGGTTGTCTAAGTTGAAACAGTTGAGCACACCTGTTCAATTCCACACACTTCATCCTCTCATTGTCTCATAAAGCTAATGAATTGTTGACCAAACTTTCTTTGATTCTCTCCAAATGGGTGTGCACAAGCGTGTTTATCCTATACCAGAAATTCCTTCTTCTTTCTCAACCAAAATATCAGTTGTGTACCATGGATTTTCCAAGCTTGATCATCAATCCCATGTAGCATATGTTTCTAAAGAATGAAAAGGGTCATGCTTAATTTAAACCAAACATACATTTTATAATACTAGTTTAATCTACGTGTGTTGCACGTGAGTTTTAGCTTTATAAATCATGGGTAGGATTCATGTATCCCCAATCACTTGTTAGTACAATTGGAATGATAACAATGCTTATAAGGCATCTCTTTAGCTTTATCCACATCTTGAAACTCCAACAAACAAATAACACATTCACTTTTATCTTTTACAATTTCAACAAGTGGCATTGAAACCTCTGTTGTAGGTAAAGTCCCAACAAGATTAGAATGTGAAAGAAAATCCTATAGATTAGGGTTTTTAGGAACATTTAAAAATATACAATTAATTTCTTCCCATATAATTTTAAGAATCCTTAATTTATTTTTATATATTTTAGGATTTTTTAATTTAATTAAATAATAAATTGAGAAAATAAGTGAAAAGATAAAAGTAACAACGACTCCTTAATTTTGTATTCCAACGTGCCAAGAACATAGATGATTGTATTGTGGAGAAAAGTTGAAACCCAAAATATCAAATAGTAAACAAAGCAATTGAAAAGAAGATCAGAAGTGAAATTTGCATGCATGATTGAAAATTTTCTCAATCAATATTAGTAAACCATTCAAGCTGCATGCAAACAAAAGGTTGAGTAAATTCACCAATTTACATGCATTACCAACAAAAATTAATGGTTCAAAAGTCAAATCTTAGAAGCTTCAACTTATGTTTGTACCTAGAAGAAGCCGTGTATAAATAGGAGAAAGGCAAACTTGATTTTATGACTATTTTTTCATAAAAGTTAAGCCGTGTATACGTAGGAGAAGCGAGACTTGGTTTTATGACTATTTTTTACATAAAAGTTATCCTTTCCTTAAAGATAATATAATTTATGAATATTTTTCCATAAAGTACTGCCTTTGAAGCATAATAAAGTACTGTGTGATCATTTTTTCCCATAAATTCTCCTTATATTAACATATAATATAATTTATGAATGTTTTTCCATAAAAAGTTACTTCCTTTTTACCATAATAAATCGTATAATTTTTTTAATTAATTTCAAAATCTTAAATTAAGGAGAATTATAAATGACAATAATTAGATGGAAAAGGTTAAAAGACAATTTTGTCTATTGCAGAGACTTTTAATGAAGGGCAAAAAGTTTAAATCATTTTTCTAAAGGTCTTCACACTTTTAATATATTATAGATATAGATGTAGGTGTGTAGATATAACGTATATTTCATTTTTAGTCCAATAAATCAAAAAAATACCAAAAGTGTATTTAGAAATTATAAATAATCTTGTTCTTATTGATTCTGGTGTTACCATCCAATTATTATAATCACGAAATGACTTACTCCCAACTAAATAATAAGGGATATAAGACTACTGTGTGGATAAAAATCACGGCGTACGTTCATTGATTTAGAATAAAAAACAAATAAGTTACTCCTCTTTATTTTTATTTGTCAGATTTAAATTAGATATACTCATTACAAAAATAATGATTATTGTGATTGTTTTACGTCACTATCCTTATTAATTAATGTTTAAAACTAGATTTTTGGACAATGATTCTGAGTAAGTAATTAATATTAAGGACAATGATAATTGATATGTTACAAGCAAAAGCAAAGTGACAAGTGAAAGTGAAAATTTATTTTTCAAATGTTGAACAAGTAAAAATGATCCTGTTATTCCACACTTATAAGGTCTACTATATCTATTGTGAGGCTTAATCACATAATCTATCTTACATCTACGATCTATATCTACAATGTATTAAAAGTGCGAACACGCTTTAAAAAGTGATTCAAACTTTTTGTCCATCATTAAAAGTCTCTTTAATATACCAATTCATTTTTCACCCTTTCCCTCAATTTTTATTTAATTTATCGTTATATTATTTTAAGAACTCCTAAAATATATGGGAAGAGTTTTTTTACGCGAATTAATGACTCCTAAATATGTATGAAGAGTTTTCTTTAATTTTTTTTTAAGAAAGGTAAAATTTGAAAACTTTAAAAAAAAATTATAGGAATCATGCTCTTTTTATTTTCTTTCTAAAATAAAATTTTTTAAAATATAGTACTTAAAATATTTATTATAAGCAACTCCAATTTTAAAGGTAACTTGTATAAAAGGAGGAGAACTACCAAAATACCTTCCAACCGTGTCTTTATTTTGTCTAATATTTCTTACCTAACGTAATTTATTTTGGTAAAACTAATATAAATAAAGTTCTAATTAAATACCGTTTTGTGCTCAATATTATTGTTTGATGTTTATTTCTTTTTTTGTTTTTATATTTTTCAATCCCCTTGTGGTGACTTGGGAGAAGATTGACATATTGAAAATTCATTATAACTATTTTTTGCATGTATTTTATCATGCTTGAAACATCGATGGGATGTACAATTGAAATCGATAGCTAAATAAATTTTATGGTGAAGATCGAAGAAAATATCATTTGTTGGGCTCCAGGTTGACGAGTAATAGGAAGAGGCTATTTAAAGCAATTGTTAGAGATTTGTTTTTAACTTTTCACTTAATTCATTCTTTTTGTAAAATACATAAAGACATGAAATACGAGATTTTTTTATTAACTATACAGTGTTGATTGCATGCATAATATTCAATAAGTAAATAATAGATTCGTAGCTAAAAATTCATCCTAATACTGAGATTGGATAAGAACAATTATAGCAAGCATCCAAGTAATTCTAGGAATATTCTTCATCCCTTAGCTTTTCTATTTAATTTGTATTTTCTTTGCACTTTGTAAAAGAATTAATAAGCCGCAGGCATGTTCATTGTTTTTAGACGTTGTTTAGGCTGTAATTAACCTTACCGTGTGATTTTATGTATGTTTTGGGGTATTTTGAGATTCTATTCATATTTTATCTAAAATTGGTTCATATTTTTTAGATGTCATAATTTATATTTGCAAGGTTGTGATCTCACACGAAAGAATACGGCAAAATTGAAAATTTCAAGCTTCAAAAAAGCATAAATAATTGAGATATGACTTCTACAAATTTTACTTAACATGTGATTTTATTGTTTTAAAAAGTTTGATGGTCTATGTAATATATTGTTAAGAATTCGTGACCTACTGATTATCTTATTTTCACCTAACTGTTGCTTATCGATGGAACGGGTTGCCTGGCGTGTTTCACTATCGTGTTCCAAGGAAGCAGCAAAACAGAAAGTAAGAACACAATGATTTTTACGTGGAAAACATTCGGCTCAAAAAGGTGTAAAAAAACACGACCAGTACCTCTACAGGATTTAACCCCAACTTCACTAAATACCTCTGAACCTCAACAATGACTGATTACAAAACTCTTGTAACCAACAAATAGGAATTATAAACTCTAATCCCTATAACTCAACAACTAGGAATTATAAACTCTAATTCCTTTGCCTCAACAACTAGGAATTATAAACTCTAATTTCTAACTACACACACACCTCCTAAGGTATGCTTTCCCAAAGTCTCTGAGTTTTCCCCAACTCGAAGACTAGCTCCTAATTCAGTTTATAACACACTGAAACTAATATTACATCAGTAGTTCAAACACAATGAACAACTCTAAAAATCAATGCTAAATCTCCTAGCTGGATTCTATACTTAGGAACAGGTTCTTCAATGTGTTTCTTCAGTGATTGAGTAGCACTTTGTGAAGTCAATCTGTCAATTGTGCTTTTCTTCTTTGTAAGTGCGTGAGTTATTCTGAATAATACATCTTCTATTTAAGCACAACTCTCCAAAGATTCATTCTTTATTTTAAACTCCTCCTTTAATCAAAACTCTCATTGCATAGAATTCTACTTCAAGTGAGACTCCTTCTTCAATTCCAACTCGTGTCTCCTTAGTGTTGTAGTCAAACTCCAACTCTCCAAAGAGTCCTTCAAATTACACGTTTTGCATAAACTTCCGTAATTTTCAAATTATTTCTCCTTCTACACATAGGACTCCTAAGAATATGCTCAGAAGTGAAACTCCTTCTTCACATAGGACTCCTCTTTCAACTCAACTTGCTTTCCCTTATCATCAAGTGTTTGAATCAAATTCAACTTGTTCTATTTCCCACGTGATCAGTAAGTTGAAGTTTCCAGTTGTACTGATTTAACTCATTCTGATTTTTAATTATTTATACCGTAGACTGCACTCCTGAACTTATCGGATCAGTGGAACATGTATATAAACTTATTTCATTCATATTGTCATTCATCAAAACTCCAAGGTTTCAACAAATTCCCCTTTTTTTATGATGACAAACCTCTTGTCTTTGTGCATTCAAACATCTTCACCTGTAGGCACTACAGTATAAAATACTAGAATGAAATAAGTTAGTCAATGGGTTATAAACATTGCACAACCCTCTTATCTTCCCCCTTTTGGTATCATCGAAAACCATTTCAATACAATAATATACTAGCCAAAGCGATTTGTTATGCTATTCATGACCACTGGGGCTATCATCAAAACAATCAGACAAAGACTTTAGCCAACATAGTAATGTATTAAAGAGAGCAAAAATATGAGTCAATTTAGCAAAGATAACCATTTCATTTAACTATCAGAGCATGTTCCACATTAAACCTAAGCTAGTACTGAACAAAGCAAAACAACTGAGTATTAAAAAAGTATAAAAGTGGAACATGGCTAAGGATACGAACAGTGAGGAGCTGATGAGGAAGGTGGAATAGGTGTTATCAACTGTGTCAATTGACGAATGACTTCAACATTTTCATCCCTTTCTCAACCAAGGTCAATTTTCAAAGTCAGGATCCTAGCCTAAAGAACCACTTATTCCGCTTTATGACTGTCAGATGCAGCTTCTAGTTTAGAATTTATCTCAGCTAAATTATTTTTCTTATCTCATTTTTTTTTTGCAATGAGTTTTAGCCCTCCTTATTGAACCAGGTAGAGCAACATGATTCATTTGTTCAAAAACATCCATTGTTGTTTGAAAAGTCAAACCTAAACTAGGACTGAGAAATCCTAAAAAATTTGAACCAATTAAGAACTAAAAGGGAGAGCATGTCCCTTTTTCATTCTTTAGAAACATATGTTGCATGTGATTGATGATCAAGCTTGGAAAATCCATGATACAAAACTGATATTTTGGTTGAGAAAAAAGAAGGATTTTCTGGTGTAGGATTAACACATTTATGCACACCCATTTGGAGAGAATCAAAGAAAGTTTGGTTCACCAATTCATTAGCTTTATTAGACAATGAGAGAATGAAGTGTGTGGAATTGAACAGGTGTGCTCAACTGTTTCAACTTAGACAGCCTATGCTTATGTCAGTGTAGAACATATCTGATAAGAACTTTGTGGTCACAATTGCTTTCTTGTACCTATTTTTCTGCACAATCTAATACAAAATTAGGTTAGAAAAGTCAAAAATCTGGAATTGGGATGCACAACTAAATGTGCAAGATTGAATAGAATAACTTTTTAGCTAATAAGATTAAGAAGAAAAATGATTATTCTAGTCAATCATTGAGGGGAGTTCATGCAATTTTAAGCATCCCCAAGTCTAACCTATTCCTTTCAAAATGCTCCCTACTTAGTGCCTTTGGTGCTTCTCCAGTTAATTAAGTAACCCACATACTCAACATTTTATAGCCCTCAAGAGTGAAATTACTTTCATTTGAATACCATTGTCCCAAGCCATTGATTCCCATGAGATATCTCAAGATTCTTGTGACAACACCAATTCTTATGAATTACCAACAAAATTATCATTAGCTTATGTTGGTGTTATTGATGCATCATTTCTTGATTTTTTGTTCCCCCTATCAATATTCCCTCAGTCTGTACAACAGTTGAACCAGGTGGTACAACATGTTCCTGTGCATGCTCATAAGTTTCACAGTCATCCTCTTTTTTTTTAAATCTCCCTTGTTTTCCCTTACACGAGAACTACAAATTTGGCCATCTTTTAAATGATCCATTCCCCTTTTAAATGTGGTGAGTGAAAGAAACTTTATTTTCTTCTAGTCTTATGCCTTGAGAAAACTTTATCCATGTACAAATTTTGCTTGCTTCCTTTTACTCTCACCTGTAAAACAAATTAGGGGTTACTTTAGGCACACAGATAAGTTTGGGTCCTTTCTTATGAGAAAAAAGATATATGAGGTTCCTTCTAGACCATCGAGGCAACAGGTTATGTGACCTATTTCTCTTACCAGATTTGACCTTCTTGTTAGCTCGTGATAACATGGAATCAGATTTTTTTGCTAGGCTTATGCTTCTTGATTTGCTTTTTGCTGAAACTGGACATTCAGTGGTTGGATGCCCCTGGTTACCACAAATATAACACAGATCTTTAATAGCATTAGAATTTTTATAAAAGCCCAACCCAACCTTTTTATTGTGAGTTCTTTGACCTAACTTATGAACAATTCTTGATGAATGTGTCCATCTATTAGCTCTTTCAAGATCAAGTTTCAATTTAGAAACTTCTTGACTCAATTGACTAACCTTTTCTTTTTCACAAAAGTATTCATGTTTAATCTTAGTCAATTCTGACTCAATTTTTTCTTGTTCCTTACTTTTGACCTTTTTTTCCTTTTCAGAAAGAGTCAGTTTCAAGATTTCAGATTAGAGGGTCAGGTTTGATGAATCAAGTCTGCTAATCTATTCCTTAAGAGTGCAGTTTTCCTTTTCAACAGTGTTCTTACAAGTTTCTAGATCAATAAAATCAAACTTGAGACTTGCAAGATTGTTGAATAACTCATCCCTATCAGAAGTTAATTCTTGAAAATCATCAATTAGAGCACTTATTAAGGAAATAAGTTTTGTTTTAGAAAATAAATGCAATTTTTCTTTAAGTTCAAGTATACTTACCTCAGAAGTATCATCTTTTTCCTCCAAGTCTGAATCTCCAAGAGCCATGAGTGTTGTTTCATCAACTTCATCATCATCTGAGTTAGATCCTCATGCTTCTACCACTGCATCTTCTTCCCTATTTTTGGTTTTTTCTTTCAATTCCTTTTCAGCCTTTTTCTTTCTCTATTCTATTTCCCAGACAACACAATCCCTAATCTGATGATCAGTCTTACCACACTTATAGCATCTATTTGGATTGTCAATGGACCATTTCTTTCTACTTGTTCCCTTCTTCTTTTTGAAGAATTTGCTGAAGTTCTTTGCTATAAAGTCAACTTATTTTTCATCAAGTTCAATTTCTTCATCACTTTCAGATGTCTTCAGAGCTAAGGTATCCTCAAGGTCTACTAGCTCTTTAGTTCCATCAATTTCCATTTCATAAGTTCTCAGATTCCCTACTAGTTCATCTAGTGTCATGTCTGTAAAATTCTTATTTGTCTCCCTAATAGCAGTCATATTAACATTCCATTTTGATTTTGGAAGCACCCTCAACACCTTTTCAACTTGTTCTTCAACAGTGATGACCTTTCCCAAAGAAGTCAACTCATTTGTCAAGGCAGTAAGTCTTGCCATCATTTCATGCAAGTTTTCATTCTCCTTCATCTTAAAAGCTTCGTATTAAGTAAAGAGAAGAGAAATCCTAAATTTTCTTACCTGAGAGGTACACTCATGTGCATTGACAAGTGTATCCCAAATTTGCTTAGCAATGGTATAGGTTGACACTCTGTTGTATTCAGCCGGTCCTAGTCCACAGACAAAGATGTTCTTAGCCTTAGCATTTTTCTTTAATACCACTAAGTCATTAGTGGTAAACTCACTTCTTACCTTCTTGACCTGTTCACCATCTTCTAACTTCATTGGAATAGTAGGACCATCAGTGATCCTGTCCCATAACTCGTAGTCTTCCCCTTGAATAAATGTTTTCGTCCTAGCTTTCTACCAAATAAAGTGATAACCATCAAAGAGTAGAGGTCTAATAGTGGCTTGACCTTTACTATGACCAGTAGGTGGTACGGAATTCCTCATATTGATCTTTGTCTTAGGTGCTAGACCTTTTTAAGACAACCTCACTTTGATACCACTTGTTAAGAATTCATGCCCTACTAATTATCTTATTTTCACCTAACTGTTGCTTATCGATGGAACGGGTTGCCTGGCGTGTTTCACTATCGTGTTCCAAGGAAGCAGCAAAACAGAAAGTAAGAACACAATGATTTTTACGTGGAAAACATTCGGCTCAAAAAGGTGTAAAAAAACACGACCAGTACCTCTACAGGATTTAACCCCAACTTCACTAAATACCTCTGAACCTCAACAATGACTGATTACAAAACTCTTGTAACCAACAAATAGGAATTATAAACTCTAATCCCTATAACTCAACAACTAGGAATTATAAACTCTAATTCCTTTGCCTCAACAACTAGGAATTATAAACTCTAATTTCTAACTACACACACACCTCCTAAGGTATGCTTTCCCAAAGTCTCTGAGTTTTCCCCAACTCGAAGACTAGCTCCTAATTCAGTTTATAACACACTGAAACTAATATTACATCAGTAGTTCAAACACAATGAACAACTCTAAAAATCAATGCTAAATCTCCTAGCTGGATTCTATACTTAGGACCAAGTTCTTCAATGTGTTTCTTCAGTGATTGAGTAGCACTTTGTGAAGTCAATCTGTCCATTGTGCTTTTCTTCTTTGTAAGTGTGTGAGTTATTCTGAATAATACATCTTCTATTTAAGCACAGCTCTCCAAAGAGTCATTCTTTATTTTAAACTCCTCATTTAATCAAAACTCTCATTGCATAGAATTCTACTTCAAGTGAGACTCCTTCTTCAATTCATACTCTTGTCTTCTTAGTGTTGTAGTCAAACTCCAACTCTCCAAAGAGTCCTTCAAATTATACGTTTTGCATAAACTTTTGCAATTTTCAAATTCTTTCTCCTTCTACACATAGGATTCTTAAGAATATGCTCAGAAGTGAAACTCCTTCTTCACATAGGACTCCTCTTTCAAATCAACTTGCTTTCCCTTATCATTAAGTGTTTCAATAAAATTCAACTTGTTCTATTCCCCACGTGATCAGTAAGTTGAAGTTTCCAGTTGCACTAATTTAACTCATTCTAATTTTTAATTATTTATATCGTAGACTGCACTCCTGAACTTATCGGATCAGTGGAACATGTATATCAACTTGTTTCATTCATATTGTCATTCATCAAAACTCCAAGGTTTCAACAAATTCTCCATTTTTTATGATGACAAACCTCTTGTCTTTGTGCATTCAAACATTTTCACTTGTTGGAACTAAAGTATAAAACACTAGAATGAAATAAGTTAGTCAATGGGTTATAAATATTGCACAACCCTCTTATCTTCTCCCTTTTGGCATCATCAAAAACTATTTCAATGCAATAATATACTAGCCAAAGTGATTTGTTATGCTATTCATGGCCACTGGGGCTATTATCAGAACAATCAGACAAAGACTTTAGCCAATATAGTAATGTATTAAAGAGAGCAAAAATATTAGTCAATTTAGCAAAGATAACCATTCTATTTAACTATCAGAGCATGTTCCACATTAAACCTAAGCTAGCACTGAACAAACCAAAACAACTGAGCATTAAAAAGGTATAAAAGTGGGACATGGCTAAGTATACGTATAGTGAGGAGCTGATGAGGAAGATGGAACAGGTGTTACCAACTGTGTCAATTGACGAATGACTTCAACATTTTCATCCCTTTCTCAATCAAGGTCAAGCTTCAAAGTCATGATCGTAGCCTGAAGGACCACTTATTTCTCTTCATGACTGTCAGATGCAGCTTTTAGTTTAGAATTTATCTCAGCTAAATCATTTTTCTTATATTTTTTTTTGCAATGAGTTTTAGCCCTCCTTATTGAACCAGGTAGAGCAGCATGATTCATTTGTTCAAAAATATCCATTGTTGTTTGAAAAGTCAAACCTAAACTAGGACTGAGAAATCCTAAAAGATCTGAGCCAATTAAGAACTAAAAGGGAGAGTATGTCCCTTTTCATTCTTCAAAAACATATGTTGCATTTGATTGACGATCAATCTTGGAAAATCCATGGTACCAAACTAATATTTTGGTTGAGAAAGAAGAAGGATTTTCTGTGTTGGATTAACACATTTGTGCACACCCATTTGGAGAGAAACAAAGAAAGTTTGGTTCACTAATTCATTAGCTTTATTAGACAATGAGAGGATGAAGTGTATGGAATTAAAAAGGTGTGCTCAACTGTTTCAACTTAGACAGCCTATGCTTATGTCAGTGTAGAACATACCTGATAAGAAGAACTTTGTGGTCACAATTGCTTGCTTGTACCTATTTTTCTGCACAATCTAATACAAAATTAGGTTAGAAAAGTCAAAAATTTGGAATTGGGATGCATAACTAAATGTGCAAGATTGAATAGAATAACTTTTTAGCTAATAAGATTAAGAAGAAAAATGATTATTCTAGTCAATCATTGAGGGGAGTTCATGCAATTTTAAGCATCCCCAAGTCTAACCTATTCTTTTCAAAATGCTCTCTACTTAGTGCCTTTGGTGCTTCTCCAGTCAATTAAGTAACCCACATAGTCAACATTTTTATAGCCCTCAAGAGTGAAATTACTTTCATTTGAATACCATAGTCTCAAGCCATTGATTCCCATGTGATATCTCAAGATTCTTGTGACAACACCAATTCTTATGAATTACCAACAAAATTATCATTAGCTTATATTGGTGTTATTGATGCATCAATTTCTTGATTTTTTGTTCCCCCTGTCAATATGCTCTCAGTATGTACAACAGTTGAACCAGGTGGTACAACATGTTCCTTTGCATGCTCATCCGTTTCACGGTCATCCCCTTTTTTTATTTTTTTTGTAAATCTCCCTTGATTTTCCCTTACACGAGCACTACAAATCTGGCCATCTTTCAAATTATCCATTCGCTCTTTAAATGTGGTGAGTGAAAGAAACTTTATTTTCTTCTAGTCTTATGTCTAGAGCAAGTTTTATCCATGTACAAATTTTGCTTGCCTCCTTTCACTCTCACTTGTAAAATAAATTAGGGGTTAACTTTAGGTACCCAAACAAGCTTGGGTCCTTTCTTATGAGAAAAATGATATATGAGGTTCCTTCTAGCCCATCGAGGCAATATGTTATGTGACCTATTTCTCTGACCAGATGTGACCTTCTTGTTAGTTTGTGCTAACATGGAATCAGATTTTTTTGCTAGGCTTATGCTTCTTGATTTGCTTTTTGCTGCAACTGGACATTCAGTGGTTAGATGCCCCTGGTTACCACAAATATAACACAGATCTTTAATAGCATTAGAACTTTTATAAAAGCCCAACCCAACCTTTTCATTGTGAGTTCTTTGAGCTAACTTATGAACAATTCTTGAAGAATGTGTCCATCTATTAGCTCTTTCAAGATC
This sequence comes from Capsicum pubescens, assembly GCA_030864215.1. NCBI lineage: Eukaryota > Viridiplantae > Streptophyta > Magnoliopsida > Solanales > Solanaceae > Capsicum > Capsicum pubescens. The sequence continues at coordinate 73,149,354 of CM061545.1, forward strand.
AAGTTTCAATTTAAAAACTTCTTGACTCAATTGACTGACCTTTTCTTTTTCACAAAAGTATTCATGTTTAATATTAGTCAACTCTAACTCAATTTTTTCTTGTTCCTTACTTTTGACCTTTTTTCCCTTTTCAGAAAGAGTCAGTTTCAAGATTTCAGATTTGAGGGTCAGGTTTGATGAATCAAGTCTGCTAACCTGTTCCTTAAGAGTGCAGTTTTCCTTTTCAACAGTGTTCTTACAATTTTCTAGATCAATAAAATCAAACTTGAGACTTGCAAGATTGTTGAATAACTCATCCCTATCAGAAGTTAATTCTTGGAAATCATCAATTAGAGCACTTATTAAGGAAATAAGTTTTGTTTTAGAAAATAAATGCAATTTTTCTTTAAGTTCAAGTATACTTACCTCAGAAGTATCATATTCTTCCTCCAAGTCTGAATCTCCAAGAGTCATGAGTGTTGTTTCATCAACTTCATCATCATCTGAGTTAGATCCTCATGCTGCTACCATTGCATATTCTTTCCTCTTTTGGGTTTTTTCTTTTAATTTATTTTCAGAATTTTCCTTTCTCTATTCTATTTCCTAGATAGGACAATCCATGATCTGATGATCAGTCTTACCACACTTATAGCATCCATTTGGATTGTCATTGGACCATTTCTTTCTACTTGTTCCCTTCTTCTTTTTGAAGAATTTACTGAAGTTCTTAGCTATAAGGGCAACTTGTTTTTTATCAAGTTCAATTTCTTCATCACTATCAGATGCCTTCAGAGCTAAGGTATCCTCAAGGGTCGCTAGCTCTTTAGTTCCATCAATTTCCATTTCATAAGTTCTCAGATTCCCTACTAGTTCATCTAGTGTCATACCTGTGAGATCCTTATTTGCCTCCCTAATAGCAGTCACTTTAACATTTCATTTTGATTTTGGTAGCACCCTTAACACCTTTTCAACTTGTTCTTCAACAGTGATGACTTTTCCCAAAGAAGTCAACTCATTTGTCAAGGCAGTAAGCCTTGTCATCATTTTATGCAAGGTTTCATTCTCCTTCATCTTAAAATCTTTATATTCAGTAAAGAGAAGAGCAATCCCGAATTTTCTTACCTGAGAGGTACCCTCATGTGCATTGACCAGTGCATCCCAGATTTGCTTAGCAGTGGTACAGGTTGACACTCTGTTGTATTCAACCTGTCCTAGTCCACAGACGAAGATGTTCTTAGCCTTAGCATTTTTCTTTAATACCACTAAGTCATTAGCGGTAAACTCACTTTTTACCTTCTTGACCTGTTCACCATCTTCTAACTTCATTGAAATAGTAGGACCATCAATGATCCTGTCTCATAACTCGTAGTCTTCCCCTTGAATGAATGTTTCCATCCTAGCTTTCCTCTAAATAAAGTGAGAACCATCAAAGAGTGGAGGTCTAATAGTGGATTGACCTTCACTATGACCAGTAGGTGGTGCGGAATTCATCATATTGATCTTTGTCTTAGGTGCTAGCCCTTTTTAAGACAACCTCACTTTGATACCACTTGTTAAGAATTCGTGCCCTACTGATTATCTTATTTTCTCCTAACTGTTACTTATCGATGAAATGGGTTGCCTGAGGTATTTCACTGACGTGTTTCAAGGAAGCAGTAAAATAGAAAGTAAGAACACAATAATTTTTACGTGAAAAACACTCGGCTCAAAAAGGTGTAAAGAACCACAACCTGTACCTCTACAGGATTTAACCCCAACTTCACTAAATAACTCTGAGCCTCAACAATGACTGATTACAAAACTCTTGTAACCAACAAATTGGAATTATAAACTCTAATTTCTTTGACTCAACAACTAGAAATTATAAACTCTAATTCCTTTGACTCAACAACTAGGAATTATAAACTCTAATTTCTAACTACACACATACCTCCTAAGGTATGCTTTCCCAAAGTCTCTGAGTTTTCCCTAACTCGAAGACTAGTTCCTAATTCAATTTATAACACACTGAAACTAATATTACATCAGTAGTTCAAACACAATGACTAAATCTAAAAATCAACGCTAAAACTCTTAGCTGGATTCTATACTTATGACCAGGTTCTTCAATGTGTTTCTTCAGTGATTGAGTAGCACTTCATGAAGTCAATCTATCGATTGTGCTTTTCTGCTTTGTAAGTGCGTGAGTTATTCTAAATAATACATCTTCTATTTAAGCACAGCTCTCCAAAGAGTCATTCTTTATTTTAAACTCCTCATTTAATCAAAACTCCCATTGCATAGAATTCTACTTCAAGTGAGATTCCTTCTTCAATTCCAACTCTTGTCTCCTTAGTGTTGTAGTCAAACTCCAACTCTCCAAAGAGTCCTTCAAATTATACATTTTGCATAAACTTCTACAATTTTCAGATTCTTTCTCCTTCTACACATAGGACTCTTAAGAATATGCTCAGAAGTGAAACTCCTTCTTCACCTAGGAATCCTCTTTCATCTCAACTTGCTTTCCCTTATCATCAAGTGTTTGAATCAAATTCAACTTAATCTATTCCCCACGTGATCAGTAAGTTGAAGTTTTCAGTTGCACTGATTTAACTCATTCTGATTTTTAATTATTTATACCGTAGACTGCACTTCTAAACTTGTCGGATCAGTGAAACATGTATATCAACTCGTTTCATTCATATTGTCATTCATCAAAACTCCAAGGTTCCAACATATATTATTTCGGAGTAAATTATTCTTCCAATAGTTTATATATTTTTTTAATCGATCATATGTACATGAATTGATTTGTTACGAAGAAATTGAGGTTAATGCTTTTTAATATGCATCCTAGTGTTGTCGTAAATGTAGCATGTTAATATTTACAACTATTTAATTATGTGTGTTCTTTTATTTAAGATATATACAATACTGATTTTGAATAATAATTAATTTTGAATAAGTGTAGAGAGTAAAAAATTTATCTCGAATGGCCATTAGTTATAGTAAGGTAGAAGAGTGATGTTGGACAAGACCGAAAGATATTAGTATATTCTTATTTCTTACTTTAAAGTATATTGTTATTTGATGCTCTTTGATTTTTCCACTTTTTTTTCTTCCTTTTCTTTCTCTTTTATATTAGAGTTTTAGTTGGATTGTAGAGTACTAATAATATTTTAGCTTTAACTTGATATGGCGTATCTTTCTTTTTTTTTGAAAGTTGTGTTGAGTGAAACGTGACATTCATAAAATGTTTGAGATCAAATAATATATACTATATGCACTTATGTGGTTCATAAAATAAGTATCTCTTTTTTTTATTTGTTTTTTTAACTTTTATTTAGTGTTTTTTATTTAAACATCATAGCTATTTTTTAAATAATTTTATGTTTTAACGCAAGACACACGTATAAAGCACGAATATTTGACTAGTTATGCCAAATTGGCTAATTATGAACGTATAGTTTATAATGGTACATGTAGGAATTTTTCATAGTTCAATTCTTATTATCTATTTCAGCTTAAAACTTTTAATAACAGAAATTGGAGATCATGTTATACAACCAACCTTAATTGAAGAGAGATAATTATCGTTTCAGTTTAGGAAATTAAAATATGTAGTAGTTTGGTTGACATAAGACTTTACTTCATAAGTTGGCATCATTAATAGTCTAGACGTCTGACATCATTTCTTGCATATAATTCCTAGTACATTTTTACGTGCAATCAACATCTGAAAAGAATATACTTTCTCCAACTCAAAATAATTGACATAGTTAATTTCTCCAACTCAAAATAATTGACATAGTTAATTTCTCCAACTCAAAATAATTGACATAGTTAATTTATTAAATCAAAAAAAAATTATTATTTTCTTCTGATACTATCTCTATCATTAAATAACTATATAAAAATATTAGCAGCCAAATTTAAATTTTTATATAACTAATAAAATTATTTTAGTAAAATAAATTCATAATAAATATTTCTTAAAGGGGTGCCAAATCAACACGGTCAAGTAAACAAAATGACATGAGTATATATAGAATAAGAATAATGTGTAATTAATTAACTTACTAATAAGATATACTGTGTTTGGTGATGAGGAGGAATAACAGTATGAGTCCATGACAAACATCATGTCTTTTAAGTTTTAAGGATTGTTGATTTTGATAAGATAACTACCATTACTTATTTAACAAGTTCATAACAAATAAAAAAAGGGGTTTAGGAGTGACTTCTAAGGTAAATTATTACTCTAAAAAAAAATGGATCTAGGATGCCCTGAGTGTAAGCCTATAATTACCAAAAGAGCTGTTGTTGACCGAATTTTGATTGTTTTATTTTTGAACCAAAAACCCATCCTTCGAAGTTAATAATAATAGTTTCTTTGGTTAAATTTTAAAAATTAGCTTATTTTAAAAAATATTTATTTCAAAAATTATTTTTAAAAAAATATTTTTGGTGAGAAGCAGTTTGTGTTTGACCAATAAATTTAAAAAAATAAAATTTGAACAACGATTGTAGAAAAGTCAGGTATGATGAAATCTCATTTCGAATAAGATTTGTTTGATCTTATTGTTTAGCCAAGCGTTTCCAAAATACTATTTAAGTGTATCTTTTCAAAAGTGCTTTTAGAAAAAAGTTACTTCTATTAGCTTATGAAAAATAGTTTCTGTTATTCCTTAGATCACTTACTTTCTCTCAAAAGTAGAGTCATCAATATGGGTCTAACCCATTGGGCTGGCCCAGTCCAATCTATAATTTAATACGGTTGACTATAATTTTTAGTATAGATAACATAAATACCAACACTTTTGGAAGTAATTACACTCTCTCTCACTTTTTTAATTACTTTACTCTCTCTATTAATATATATAACATAGCCAACATATACATAACATTTTGTGTATATGTAGGAATTTTTGTAATATGTTTAGGGAGTTGGAATTTTTTGTAATATTGGAAACATAAATTGTGTATCTGTTTAATTTTTAGTAATTTTTACAGTCCATTTACAAACAGGGCTTTTTAGCCCACCCGAATAGGCCTGTTAATCCATGGGGCTTGAGCAATATGAACTAGGTGGCTCGTATGTCAAACAAAAATAATTAAAAAATAAAATATTACTAAGGATAACAAGAGAAGTTCAAACTCAAAGTCTATTTACACCATACATACATACATACATACATATATGTATGTGTATATCTATATATATATATATATATGGGATAATACTTACAAAAATATCTTAACTTTGATCGAATTTTCAGTTGAGCATACTGAACTTTGCGGGGGTCCTATTACCCCTTAGACTTTTTAAAGTGGATTTAATTTCCTCCACCCTCCTCGAAACTCTATACCCATTTTCGACGCTAGCGCGTGTAATACACGCGCCAAATCTCATTTTTACATGTGTATTGGCACGTGTAATACACACGTCAACCTCATATTTACACGTGTCCAAGTGGGCAGATATATGCAATTAAAATACGAAAAAAAAAGTCTAGGGGGGTAATAGGACCCCCACAAAGTTCAGTATGCTCAACTGAAATCCGGTCAAAGTTCAAGTATTTTTGTGAGATTATCCCTATATATATATATATATATATGAAGATGATGTGGCGGTGTTGAACACGCCATAAGTGTCATGATAGTGTTTTGTGAGATTATCCCTATATATATATATATAGGTTGGTCTGTAAACAACCCAGGTCGTTGATTTCTTGGATGTGATCGGGTAAGGCTGCATTTTAGATGAGTTTTTCTTTGTCTAAAAGCTATTACTATTCAAGATTTAATTTTTATGATTTTTTCGTTCTTCTTAAGCAAGTTGGATGCAAGTTTTTAGATGGTATGAAGTTGATTATCCTAAACATGCTAGAATTACTATTTCAAAGTTACAAAAACGGATAAAAAGCATAATGAAGAAAAGGAGAAAATTAGGAGGAAGTATCAAGTTTTATTGACCATTGTGATACTATCTTGGATTTAGAGAGAGTTGTTTATGTAGTAGCTATTATATAATGGGTTGTTTTTTAAGACCTTTTTTATAAATGGGTCCAAATTAAATCCGCCAACTTGTGTCAAGAAAGACTTTTGGATATTTGTGCAAATGGGTTCAAATCCATTTTTTGTACATCTTTTGAGTGCAAAAGATGTTAACAAGGAAGTTCCAATTCATTGGCATGTCCATTTCGACATCTAACTTAAATTAGCACGGCATGAGGAAAACTTAATGTAAAGAATACAAGATCAATAGAAGGGTTAAGTAAATCAAACTAGTTGTTACTAACATTCTCATTGAAAAACTAGTGCCACTTAGTTACCTCAAATGCACGATTAGAAAAACAACAGTATCACTTTCTTATATCTTCAAAAATCGATACGTTAAGGGAGATATAAGAGGACGATTGCGAGGTGAAACTGGTGCGAATCACCTTGGAATTTCTATTTTCGGAATGCCTCGGCTCGAGAAATTAATTCTGAAAGAGTGTGTTAAACTGGTTCATGTTGATGAATCTATCGGTTACTTCCAAGAAATCTCCTTACTGGATCTGAAATACTGCAAGAGCATCAGAAAAATGTCAAAAGATATTGGTAAATGTCAAAAATATTAATATATCCTTCTGCTCAACCCTGGATTCGCTACTAGAGGAACTCAACATGATAGATTCTTCGAAAGTTCTAAGAGCTGATGGAATCGGTTTAAACAAAATACTTTATACCACCAATGAGTAAAAATCATTACAAGCACTAATTTCAACTTGAATATCAAAGCTAAGAATCTCTCTTGAAATATCATAGGCCTTTTTACTAAGCTCTTTGGTGAGCTTGAGTCTTGTGAATTACAGGATGTCGATGTATCTTTCTCTGAGAAGTTTAGCAATCTTCTGCTGCTTGAATAACTTATTCTAAGTCAAAACTCAATTTGTTGCCTCCGAAAATGGGTCAAGAGTTTCCCTCAGCTCCAAAGCCTTAGTGTCAAGTCTTGTAAAATGCTCAAATCACTTACTAAGATGTGAAATAACATTTCAGAATTCTCCATAGATAGTTGCTCGTCCTTGAAGGTGATGACATACCAATCATTGCAATTGAAATATCCACGCCTGTGCCACGATTACAATTATGTCAGTCTAGTTATGACACAGCTGGTACGAGTTTGTACGAGCTATGACTAGACCAGGGCTTGTACGAGCAAGGCATCTACAGTATATTTCTTCCTGGAAACAAGATACCTAGCTGGTTCACAAAGTTAGAGAATGTGAATGCAGTAAGTTTTACCATATCTAAACGTCTCAACAACATCCAATGCCTATCCATATCGATTGAGTATACAAGTTCTGAAAGTCAAGAGAATGAGTTTTCAATAGCCTCCTGGCGCAAACAGGAGAATGTTGTGCACAATACAACTAAAGATTTGATGTGGATGCACCACCTAAGAGTTTTCGGCATGCCAGAAGGTAATGAAGAAATAACATGATTAAGTCACTAGAAATTTGGAGAACTTCTACAAGATAGAGATGAAATAACCTTTCTATTTTACTTAAACCCACTGTGTGATATGAGATAAGATACGAAAGATGAAAACATGAGAAAACAAAGAAAATAAGACAATAAAATAAAAGATACCTGGATTGACATAAAATGATAAAGAGAGGACAATCTAAGGGTATATTAAACCCGAAGACCTTCCTATTGAAATATCACAAGCACCAACCCCCTACGAGGACCTCACGGGGATGGACCCGAGCAACCCACATTTCACACAATCAATGAAACTCCTAATAAGTTTTCATTAAAACACTCTCAAGTGTATTCAAAATATCATCATTCATTAACTATCTAAACAATGAAGGAAAACTAGCTATTTATGGTCATAAGCTATTTATTATACAATGGGCCCAAAAGTGACCCTAAAAGTCATTGGGCCCAAAAGTGACTCAAGAGCCCAAACAATGCAAAGGGTGCCCATATTCTTTCGAGGCCCACACTATCATCCAAATGTGGTGTTGCTCAACGCTCCTTTGGATGACATCTTCAAGTATAGCTTCTCCCGCATTCCAAGCTATTATCCACACGTGATATGGTTCTCTTGGGAGCTTAACAAGGGTACTCCAAACATGTCTTAGCATCCTCGAGATGGTCATGGCTTGAAATACCTTGTGTTGTCCTTGAATTATATGCTCAAAGACATTATGCTAATTTGGATTGTATCATTCTCCCCTTCTTAAAGAGGGTTTGACCTCGAAACCAAATCTTTTGATGGTGTTCCATCACACTTCTCAAGTTTGGAAACCTTTGATAAGAACTCCTTGTGATCGTCAAGCATATGTTTGCCAGACACTCTCCTTGTCTTTTCCTTTGAAGGTGATGTTTCATGATCCTGCACAAAAGGAGAAATGATACTATGCAAAATGCTAGTATCTTGGTTAGTGAGTGATAAAGGCTCAATGTTTGAATTGTCTTTGTCACATTGGATTAGGAGTGGCCTTTGGTGCTCGGGGTAGTTTGACACTTGATTTTAGGGAGCTTAAGGAAGGTTTTGGGGTGTTTGTTTGTAGAATTGTAGTGGTCGGGATACATGTGGTGGGGTTGGAGGAGTAGGATTTGAAGAATTATGATTTCCTTCCCACACTCACCATTCTTCCGTCTAGATTCATTATTTTCCCTTCCACTTTAGTCAACTTCTCGTTCATACTTGTTATATTTTGCCGCAAACCCATGAGGGCTTCCCAAAGAGTATCAAATTAGGACCAGCTTAGGATAGGCTGAACCATGGTAATGGACGACTCAACAAAGAAATAAGAACTTGAATTCAAAAATCCAAATAAGAAATGAGCAAATCAAAATGACAAAACGAACAAGAAATATAACACAGAAAGACTTAAATTCAAGAGTTAAACTAAAAAAACAAAAGATAAAAGAAGGAAAAGACACAAGAAATTAAGACACAAGAGAGAATGAAGCAAGAATGACGTTTAAGAATGAATAAAATGAAACTAGAATTCAAACCTTGAGCAACAGAGCAATTAAGGTGTTGAGATATGCTTAAAAGCTTTAATTGATGTTGGAGAAGTGTTGATATGTATTTGGGAACTTGAATTGGAGTTATTGGGGTTGCTATGGACAAAAATTCAAGAGTTTGGGGCTCTTCAATTGATTTTTCAAGCGTAAGAAACTTTGAATTTCTTGTGGTCCCCTCCTTTGTACTTTCATTTGTATTCTTCCTTTGGAATATTCCCTTTTGATGCCTTTTGATTCTTTTCTCTTTGGAAGAATGGAATATTCTTTGGAATAAATAAGTACAACACCTTCTCTCACCTTCTTTTTGGATCAAACACTCACTTTTTGAATGTTCTTCTTCAATAATATATGAAGAACATGAAGAACACCAAGAACATTCAAAAATTGACCATCAAGCAATTGACCTCAGAATTCGATGAAATTCAAAATCCAAGATGACTTTAACCTCCCGAACACAATCCACATGATTTAAGCTCAAAATTCTCGACAACACCAATCAAAATTGAGACCCCACCTTAAAATTTCTTCAAACTAAAGCTAGAATAATGGTAGGTTACTCAAATCACCACTGATTAAGCTCAATTTTTGAAGTTCGACTCAAATAATGTTAGAGAACAAGAATCTAACACCAAAAACACAAGAAAAACACAAAATCAAAAACTCAAAAATTTGACCTAGGGGTAAAACGGGAATAAAATATTTTTTGTAGTTTTTAATTTTTCAAAACAATGAGACCCAAGATTGACTTTGTGGGAATGAAATCAAGCTTGAATCTGATACTAAATGATACGAGATAAGATACGAAATACGTAAACACAAGAAAATAAAGGAAATGAGACAATAAAGTAAAGGATATATGGATTGACACAAAATGATAAAGAGAGGAAAACCTAAGGGTATATTAAATCCGGAGACCTTCCTATCAAAATATCACAAGCACTAACCCTCTACGAAGACCTCGCGGGGATGGACCCAAGAAACAACGTTTCACACAGTCAATGAAACTCCCAACAAGTTTCCATTAAAACACTCTCAAGTGTATTCAAAACATCATCATTCATTAACTATCTACAAAATTAAGGAAAACTGGTTATTTATAGCCATGGGCTATTTATTACACAATGGGCCAAAAAGTTACCCTAACAGCTATTGGGCCCAAAAGTGACCTAAGGGCACAAACAATACAAAGGGTGCCCATACTCTCTCAAGGCTCACGCTATTATCCAAATGCGGTGTTGTTCAATGCTCATTTAGATGACATCTTTAAGTATAGCTTCTCCCGCATTCCAAGCTATCATCCACACATGATATAATTCTCATGGGAGCTTAACAAGGGTACTCCAAACATGTTTTAGAATCCTTGAGATGGTCATGGCTTGATATCGCTTGTGTTGGCCTCGAATTATATGCTCAAAGGCGTTGATGGCAATTTGGATTATATCACTGTGAAAGCAGAATATCAGTAGAATACCCAGTTTGACACAAGTAACTATTTTGAAATAACCACTTTAAATAGCCAAAATCATCTTCAAGAATAGCGATAACTGAACAATAAAAAGTAATCACTTTAATTATCCAAAAGACTAGCCAACCAAAAAACTTGTCTAAAAATAAACAAACATACATCAAAATAACCAACACTTGAATTATTTGACAAATCTAAACGTCAGTAGTACTGTTGAACTTGAAATTATTATTCACAAACTGTCCAATCTAACACAATGACTCTAGGATTTGATTTTTAACTTTTTATGTTGTTGCATTTGTTGAAGTTAATTTTCAGTCATAGCGTCTTTTTCTTTTCGTTTTAAACGAGGTGGCTTAAATTCTAAATCAATATTTGTTAGTGATACATTCTTTAGTATCATCCTACTTGAAATAACTTTTTCACTTGATCTTTCAGGCTGTATTATTCAAAAAATATTACACACAATTCATAAATAAAGATGCAATGAATTTAAATTATAAACTACATACATTAATGACTTGTGTTCCAGATTATGTGTCTATGTAAACACCAAATCCCACATCTATTATTCTTTTTCTTCCAACTGAAGAAGATGTTTCCCTCGTAGTTGAAGAGTTTGTTTCCTACTTTCTACTTTCTTTAACTCTTGAAGTTTCAGGACATAGAAATGAAAAATTTTAAGTGTTAGGCTGACTCATTGGTCTTGATTGTGAAAACTACTGAGAGGGTTGTTTAGAAGGTTATTGAGGAGACTGTTGAGGGAGCTATACATTAAGAAAAAGTTAGAAAAATAAGAATGATTAATTTGATAAAGAAACACCAAAGTACTTACCACTAATTTGCAGCCTCTTCTGTTGTGTCTAACTTGATAACATTTGGAACATGTCATTTTTACTTCATTTTTAATGTTTTCTCTCATTTTTTCTTTCTTGGTTAATCTTTATCTTTTCTTCTACATCTAGGAGGTCCTCCCGGCATTAGCTTAACTTCAGGTAGCTCGATTGATGGATTATTACTTTTAGGCAACATTATCATGTTAGATATAGGTTGTATGAGGTATTTATAAGAATGTAGGAATGCATATTTTCTATACCAATGCTCTACATAATTTTCAGTTCATGCCCAATATGATACAAGACACAAACTATATGTTTACAAGTTATACCCCTCAATTGCCATTACCTACAGATGCATGTTTTCTTAATAATATCAACATGTGCCTAAAGTTTCTCTCTTGAATCTCAAATCCAGCGTCATGATTCTGATTCACCTTTAGTTTTCTATCAATCTCTTTATTATCTTATAAAATTAGTCTTGCCATGAGTAAAATATCGTTGATTCAAGTATTAGCAAACTTGATCATATCTCCATGCCTATCCATTATTTTATGCCTAATATCTTCAAGAAGACTAATCATAGACTTGTGTTTAGGACTAACAATTCAAGAATTAAATGTTTCACACATATTATTTTCCACCACATCACACTTGATTCTTTCACTAAAATAAATCCTACACCATTATTCTTTATCAAATATGAGTGACTCACATATTCTCTTATTACCAAGTTTTCTCAAATACTGAAAGTCTTCTATCAATTTTACCTCTAAACTAGCATTGACACACCTCCAAAATATTTTTCTCTTTTCTTCACCTTGCCAAATCTTTTGTCAATTTGCCCAAATATGTCTTGTACATATTCTCCTTTCAACTTTAGAAAGTAATTCCTTAATAGCCGATTTCAAGCTCAAACAACATAAAAATGACAAAACAACTTAAAATGACTGAAATAGATTAAAAAAACTGACTAAAAACGAAGTTGCTACAAATAACATAAAATATTGACAGCTTAAAAATTAGTGTGATGCCAGTCCAGCACAAATTAGATTTTTACTTTTTGCATAAGACAACAGGATATCTTCAATATAATAGTAAGAAAGAAGAGTTAACAACAGAAAGTAACATCCTGAACTAGAATAAGTAAGTATACAACCTAAGAGAGTATACTACATTACAATTCAACAGCTATTGTTCGTAGGAAATACAGGACTTTTTTTCTTTTTTGGATAAGTAGGTGCAGTATATAAACTCCAAGGATCAACTTCTTTTTCATTCACTATTATTTCTTCAAATATCAATATAGGCTTATATGCTTCTAGTTGTGACTGATACTTAATTTGTTGAGATGCAAAGAGGTGCAAAATGAAGATGATATTTAATGTATTTCTTTAGCCCTATTAACCAATTGTTTCGAGTATTGGTTTGATTAGGTATTGATAATGAAATGAAGTAGCAAAAGAAAAAAAAGACAAAATATTGACAAAAACAGCTTTAAAATTATTGTAAATAACACAAAAAATTGACACCTTAAAAACCGACCAAAAACAACTTTAAAATTGTTGCAAATAACACAAAATATTGACATCTTAAAAATAGCTTAAAAACTGACAAAAACAGCATAAAAATAACTGAAACAGCTTAAAACTCAACATAAAAACTGATACAAATAACATAAAAATGATAAATACAACATAAAAATAACTGAAACAACTTAGACACTTATAAAACCATTTTAAAAATTCTAAAAAAATAGCATATGCAAATAAGATCAAAGTTTTGAAAAATAAAATTAATAGAGCAAGATTAAAAAACATCATACCTTCTGCATGTCCGACATGATTGCTATTCCATTTTCATCACCAAGCTGTAAATCTTAAATGAGATAACTTAAGAACCAATTTCAATAGTGTTTAGTTTCTTGATCAACCACTGTCCATGATGTTGGATACATTTGTTGGTTTCCTTTTTTTTCAACTGCCACTAACAATTCTCCTCTACAAGCATCCTTTAGAAAGCATCCATCCAATCCATGATATTCCTATAACCTTTCTAGCCATCCATTCTTTAATAAGACAAAACAAACATAAAAGTATTTGAACAAGTGTTTGATCGGGGCAGTTTCATTATCAGTTCCCACCTAATAATAATAAGTCCCTGAATATGTACTCTTAATCATATTTGCATAGTCTAATAGCTTTGAAAACTTAAGCTTTAAGTCACCCATGAACCTGCTAATAACATTAAGTTTGGCCTTGTAACATATTGATCTCCCCATATGTAATCTCCATTCTTTTTTAGTATCTCTTGAAGCTTATAGACTCGAATATTGGGATGAGATATTATTTTGTCCCTCAATTATCTTTTCACATAATTAGCTGACCATAACTTATTCTTGTTCTTTGTAATACATTTGTGAACAGGATGATATTTTTTTAAATAAAAAATTCCTGTTCTTTTATCCAAACTAGCTAAAATTTATCAATCACACTTTCGTACATATCTTACCCTTATTCTTTCAAGTTCATTGGACTTTATCTTTAATTGAACCTTCTCTTCGACAACATAATCAACTATAGCTTTTCTAAACTCCCTTGCAATGTCAAATATCATACCCAACGCAAAAAAATAATGACAGTAGAATCATCATACCTTAGTTTTCTGCTTTTTCTTCTTGAAGGTAAATCAACACCTGATTGTGCTAAAACGTCTAGCACTTCATCACTATCTTCACTTGGTTAAAATGATGAACCAATGAACTCTTCATCACCAACCAATCTACCATTGTACCTGGCTATCTTGTTCTTAAAAATATCTTCAAACCCTTTATCTATTCCAGCTTCTCCAAGCACAACCTCTTAAAACGTAAAGATTTTTTATCTCTTCTAGGGCTTTGTAGCTTCACTTTTCTTTTGTTGTCTTAGATTTTGCTTAAAATTTCTCAACTCTTCATCAATTTCACTATCATCTTCATCAGGAATGCAATCTAAGTTTTCCTCTCCAAACTTATTAAAGTCATTATTTTCTTCTAGAGGTACTTGTTCAGAACCAGTTGACTCATTTGAGGTCTCATTTATAAATTTTTTAGATGTGAAGCCCTAGAACAATCCCCCAATTCTTCATTATTTTTTTCACCAACAAATGATCCCAAAACAATGCTAGCAGTGGACCCCCATCATTCAACAGTCACATGCTTTAAAACTAACTTAAAAATTGAACCACTCTTTAATTCTTTAACATAGTTATATAGTTGGTTGTCTCTTTTCAACTGGACAAATTTATAGGTCCTAGGATCTTTAACATAAAAAGCTTTTGCTTCCTCATACCCAATGTATTTTGCATAAGACTTCAATTCAGTCAAAGATAAGTGGTCCTTGTTGACACCTAATTTTTGCCCTTCACAATTAAGTTTAATTTCGAGTTTTTTTCGATTTTAAATAAAATTATAACATTTACTTTATCCGGATAAATGCTATTCAAAGTTTTATCTAGGTAATTTTTCATTTTAAATAGCGGTTATATATTTTTGTATTCGCATATACAAAATCATATAATTTTGTTATTTAAATAATTATTTTAAGAAAAAATAAATTTTAAATAAAGGGTTATCTTGAAAATTAATTCAAATGGTTAAAATCTTGATTTAAATATAATTTAGTCCCACAAATAATTTATTTAGAAAATATTTGTTTGATTTTATTGAATCAAGAAACTCAAAATTAAATCGATTTATAATTCATTTCAATTTTTTTGATTCAATTTAGTCGATTCATTGAATTTAGTCATAATTGAAATTATATAGGCCAAAATTGCAATGCAAATTGGTCGATTAATTGTCAATATGATAAAAATCTAAATGAATTGACTAAATTCCTATTTAATTCGGCTATATTTTAAATAACCCAAGAATTGGCCAAAAACAACCTTTTCTTATTCTAAAAATTGGGCCACAATTAGCAGCCCAATAAAGCAACAACAACAATTCCAACCCAACCCTCTAAAATTCCTCATTTCCCTGACCAAATTACAACAGCCCAACAACTATACTGCTAGCAGCCTAACAAAAATAATTAGACCCGGCCCACACCCCTCATTTCCTTCTTATCCACAGGCCACAGCAAACAACCACCAACATAACGCAAGACCACAACATTCAACGGCAAAACTCAACCTTTAAACATATGCGTAGCAGCAGCAACAACAACAATCCAACAATATCACGCGTAATAGCGACAACAACTATCCAGCAATATCATGGGTGAAACAGCAACAACAACGATCCGCCGATATCTATTTCTGCAAATCTAACCCGGATTCACGCGTACAATTGACAACCAAAACCATCAAAAGCAAAACTAGTTGTTCCCCTCCATTTACCCTTTTACCCCTCTTCGTACAGCCAAAGGTGGCAAAAAGCTTCATCTACTTTTGTTGTCAGATGGTGTTCATCCATTTTCGATTAAACACCAATGAATACAAGAAATTCGAATTTGAAATTCAATATTTGAAATTCGAAAACTCTAATTCTTTCCCTCCAATTTCACTTAAAAATAGATAGTGAGGGCTAGAAGAAGAGGGGTCTTTTCTTGGGGAAAAATTGAGGGTTCTAAAGGTGCGCACCTCTAACCCTACGTAACCAGGAAATCCTCGGAGCACTATCAAAACCCCATCCAAATCCTTGAAATTTCAATAGCAAATCAAAACTGTGGTGGGAGTTGGTCCAACGAAATTTCAAAGTCCTAGTTCCTGCACTCTAAAAGGTAAAGCCTTCATCCCGTTGAGATTTTGCTCATGAACATCTAAGTATTTTTTTGAGTTATTTGTTCGTGTTTTCTTATTTATGGTTCGACTTTTGAAGGCTGATTAATTTGGTACAGGCGTTACTATTTCCTAGTGAATTGCTTTCTTTATGTAATGTATGTTGTTGTATTGAGCATAACACACACTAATTGCTTTTTGTATCATATTTTGGATTTTTCTTTGAATATACTTTTTTGGGGCTGGAAATTCACTGCTCAATTGCGTATGACCTGTTACCATGTCGAATTCGTATGGTTTTAGGACTTGTATTGGCAATTTAGGATCAGGATCCCATGTTTGATGAACACATTAATTATTTTAATTCTCTTTCAAGGAAAATGAGCATACCATGAATAATGTTGAAAAAGAAAGTAAAAAGAAAGAAAGCTTTTGATTAAATTCATAAATTGAAACCATGCACGAGCACTTTACTAACATCACAACAACAACAACATACCCAGTGTATTTCCACAAGAGTGGGGTCTAGGGAGGGTAAGATGTACGCAGTCCATATCGCTACCTCTGAGGAAGTAGAGAGGTTGTTTCCGATAGACCCCGGCTCAAAGTAGAGAACAGTAAACAAAGGATTGGAAAACATAATAGAAAATCAGGAATAAGAAATAATAAAATAGACATCAGAGAAATATGAAATACGAGACATAAGGGCGACACGGAATAAGAAAATAGGTACTAAGACATGAGACCTAGTGCACCCACCTAGTAATAACCTACACTCCCATAACAAGGACCCTATGAACACAGACCTAGGCTTACTAACCCGGCTACACATGACTCTCCAGACTGCAAGCTACAACCCACACACCCGCATTAGCCTTCTACCGTTATCCTACTCTCCAGACTGCAAGCTACAAGCCACTTTACTAACATCATCACGTTAAATGTCTTAATGGCAACAAACAAACACAATTTATACTTCAGTTTCAATTTACTACCACATTTAACTGTAGTTAATGACATTTTTCTTTCATACTTTTTATGCTAGAAAGTTCTTTTTTTTTGTGTGTGTGTAAGTGGGTATGCGTTTATAGCCTGTCTACGTAGAAGGCTGAAACACTTAATGATGAAGTTGATTTTCCTTAAGTGGCTCTTTAAACTTCAATAGGCAGAGCATTTGTTTTCCTAGTGTTTGGATTCATGATCTACAAAGTTGGCTCAAATAGGCTAGGAAGAAAATTATTTAAGTCTTTCAAAAGGATATTGTTAGTACACTTGGAATTCATGTGCCTGCTATGGATGACCTTGTTGGGTTTCAAATCTAAAAATCATTAGGTTGCCAATGAAGTGGGTATAGTATGTGTCGTTAGATATATCGATCATTAGCCTTTATTTAACACTTTGTTGGGATTCTTGATTTCAATAATAATCTATGTCTATGATGTGCCAACCAGATTTGCTAATTTCTTCTAGAACGAATTTGTGATCATGAAATGTTCTTTAGAGTTATGCATGTGGTGATTTAATACTTATACTAATCTTTACCCTTTTTATATGCATGAACTCCTCTATTGAGTCCCTTAGACTCTCCTCCCTCGCATTCTGTTGGGATAAACCCAATTTGCATTGAGTCAAGACCTGCGCCAAGTCCAAAATGGACTAATGCATGAAGAAATTGGAACAATGCGGTGATGGTATACACAAGATATACGTGAATATACAGCTGCAGAAAAAGAGAAATGTAAAAGAAAGCTGATTATACAGGGGGAGGACTGAATTTGTGTGTGAGAGAGACTGAAATACGGTCATATATACACTGTATATACACCAAAAAGCAGGAAAAATAGCTGTAATATACATCTGATATACATGTGAAAATGAATTGAAAATCCATGGAGTTCTGACCCAAAGGCTGGGCAGCCCATTAATGGGCCCAAAGGGCCCAATCTTTAGCTCTTCTTTTATTTCCTATTCTTATTTATTTGTATATTTACTTGAACACTCTAACTAATTAATCTCGATAAATCCCTTAAGGCGTTATAATTTTACTTTATCACGGCTTTTAGTTAATTCGTAATTTCCTCACCTAATTTATCTCGTTTAATTGGATTAAAGTGTTTCTTCTTATTTTACTTTCTAAAACTAGTTTCACAAGAAAATTGTTAAGTATTTCATTTTAAGATGACATTTGTTTCATTCATATGACTAATAGACTACTTGGAGTCAAATAATTTTTTTTCAAATTCAAGAAACTAACTTTTCTCGCAAATTCTAATTTCTCATAATTGATAAAATACCTTTAACATGAATTCCTTTGACATTTTTCAAGGATGTTATTTAGAACAAATTGACCTTTTATAATAATTCAAAAAAAAAAAAAAAGAAGAAGAAGAATTACGTAATCCCTTTTTCCATAAGAAATTTAAACTTATTTTCTTCTTAAATCCAAGTATGCCACCTAGTTTAAATAGGTTTTTCCTGAATTCAAGCAGAAATAATTTTTCATAACTATTTTCTTGAGAAATAATCATGAAATAAGTGGAATTCTCTCAATTAAAATATCTCTAAGTTTTTTCCCTCAAATTCTAACTTTTTTGTGATTAACTAGGAATTAAGTAGAAAATAATATATATATATATATATATAATCATGAGTTAAATGGAGTATTTCGTAATTTCTCACAAAATTAATATTGACTTAAGTAGAATATATTGTACTTTTCTCTCCCTAATTCAAGTAGACTAGTTCTCGTTTGAATAAACAAATGTCATTTTTAGATGTGTGGATAAATAATTTTTAATATTTAAAAATCAACCATTTCGTAAAGTTAGTCACCCTTTTTAAGTTAGTCAGAGAAATGATCTTTTGGTCAACCGTTTTAAACGGACGCTCCCAAGTGCCTTAAAACCTTTCTTAGGGTGTTAATTGAACTCTTACTCAGTTTCTCTAATTTCGAAGATTTATTATTGTTTTTAAATTTTTGAAATTTCTCTACAAGTTTTCTTGATATTTTCAATAAAAATTAAGTGGCGACTCTATAAATTTAAAGTTATTTTAAAATTTTCTTGAATTTTTTAAATCATTTAGAAGGGTCAAACCCGTTTTCTTTTAAGTAAAATTCGAAAAGGGATAAAACAGAAATGGCGACTCTGTTGGAAATTTAACTAGGTTCTAACCAAATGTTTGGGCTAACTTCTTTGACTAACTATTCGGGTTTGTAATATAAATTATTTGTTTGCCTTTGTATGTAAATTTCTACAAAATTTAAACTGTTGCATTTCATGACATACTTCCACATTCAAAATATATAAATTATTTGGGGCTTCGTGGATGTCCCGACTCCTATTGTTCAATTCCAAATCAAGTATTGGAAATATGATGGTTTATTGGCACGTTAGGCATCCGATAGCTGTTTGTATTTCCAAACTCAAGTCGTCTGCTTGGAAACCTAGTCCAAGCCCACTTTAGACACCTAGGATAGAGCGAAACCAAAAAAAAATTTAGGCATGAGCCTAGGATGACCCAATACTTGAAGGGGTATTAGGCCCATTAGAAAATCTGTCCTGCATTTATTGGTCACGAGCCAATTACAGACGAATCATGTTTATGTGTTGAAGAAGTATATGTTTGTTTAATCCAATCAATTATCCTTTGGGGTAGAGGGAGGTTTATTTTTGTTTTTTTCGCATTGCATGGCTCAACCATACTCCTGCAAAAGATTTAAAATAGTTACCAATCACGCTGAGTGCCTTAAAGTTTAATGGACCCACATGAGTTCAGAAGACAAAGAGATTGTTAGGACACATATCGAGAACCTAAGATATCACATATGGCAAGAAGTGGACAACGCTACGAGGGTGAAGGCTGATGAGAAAATATATAAACACTAGTGTTTTCTTCTTTTATCCCTTGTATAGGACCTTGTTCGTTGTCTCATGTTATTTTCTCTTTCCCTAAAGATTGTATCCCTTTTCATGCAACTTTGTAGGCTTTTATGCCCTTTTTATATATTCGTGGAAATTTTGGGGATAATGAATTATCTTTAAAAAATGTATACTTCCTTCAAATCTGTTAGGCCAACCCTTGGCTCAAAAGTGTCACCTAATTAAGATGCGCTTATTATCTATTGTTGTGTGATATAACTGTCTTACATGATATAACTGTTTTAAGTGCTTATGTGCGTTGTTTGAATCAAAGGTAAATTGATCTATTCTTCAAAAAAGTTTTAGAAACCCTCTAGGCAATAATATGTGCCTACCATCCAGAGTCCGTCCAAAATATTCCAGGTCTTCAAGTCTCTCAGAAAGTCCTCAACCATCCTCGTTAAGTTGAACTACGTATGGCTTGATTTCTCCTTTGTGAGATACGTAGGCATCCATTTGGCCCGGACTCTATCCTTTAAAATCATTATATCTCGAGGGAAGTCATACAAATCCCAAAATCAATAGACTTGGCAAACATTCTGTCAAGATCCATTTATCAAAAAATCAGTGGACAAAGTCCTACCCGTTAATTTCTTTCGAGTCAATACCCATCTGTGGATCAATTTACCTAAGATGAAAACAACTTTATATGCTTGTTTTACGTCAGATATCTTGCATTATTTATCACTAACCAAATCTAACATATTTTCCATTAGAGTTATTTTATCAGGTAATCAAGTAAGTAGAAATTGATTTGTGTTGACAAAACTGGCTAAACATCAATACTTCACTAGATCTAAGACAAATAAAAATTTCTCCCTCGACCATCGCTTAGCTAAAAAGGAAAGAATGACTGGTATTAGCGATGATAACACTCTTAACTATGGTGTGATAACAACATAGGGTGAGATGAACGCTGAACTAACTAGGAGAATGGAAGAGCTTCAAGAAGAAGTACAACGAGCAAAAGATATGGCTAATCTGGCCATTGCCGCTAACACACTCGTCTTGGATAACCATGTGCTTCCACTCTGATTCCCTCCTCTTAGCTCTCCTAACAATGAAAACCAACTAAATGACATACCCTTCGCTTCTATGCCTAGACCTCCCACTAATCCTATTAATTCATCGTGCCAAACCTATACCCCTCCTACTTGAAATACCAACCGAGAAAATAATCCCAATACTTACCACCCTCAAAGCTTCACTCCAAATTACCAAAATACCTCCACAAATACCTTTACATCCTAAAATACTCGCCCCGCTTTTAGTCCCAATGCCAACGTTTCCCAAAATCCAGTTCCCACATACCAAAACTTTGCTCACACCACTCAAAGTCCTCTGATGAATCAAAATATGACTCTCACCACCATCTATGCTACGATGATGCCTACCTCTTACCAAACATTCCCACAAAATCTAGAAATTAACCACTATGAGGAGATGAAGAAGGAGTGCAAGGTGTCTGAAGACAAATATGCAAGGTAACTACTACTGATAAAGGAAGAGATCGCCCAGATAAAGAAAACACGTGATTTGCCCAATGCAATAGGGTTAAGTTATGACGAACTTTGAATTCACCCTAACTTAAACTTTCCCGAAGGATTTAAAGTCCCTAAGTTTGAGATATTCAATGGTACTGAAAACCCTAAAGACTACCTGAGAGGATATTATGACCAAATGGTAGGTGTTAGAAGAAATAAGGTATTGCTGATAAGGCTCTTCAGTCGAAGCCTGGGTGGGGAAGCATTAGAATGGTTTGCTTCACGGGAATTAAAGAAGTGGCCTAAATGAAACGCTCTAGCCAGGGATTTTGTTGATAAATTTGACTATAATATAGAGATAGTTCCAGACTGATATCCTTTAAACCACATCAAGAAAAGGTCTAATAAATTCTTTCGTGAATATGCTTATCATTGGCGGAAAGAGGCAGAAAAAGTACGGCCTTCTATGATAGAAGAAGAAATAGTCATTGTGTTTACCCGAGCTTAGGAGGGAGATTTTTATGACAAAATGATATCGGCAGTTCGTGCTATCTTTGATAATTTGGTTAAGATTGGTGAAACAGAAAAAAAGGACTTAGTACAGGAAAAATCAACAAAACCTCTGCACAGTTTAGATCTTCAGGATTCCCAAAGAAAAAGAGAGAAGGGGTGTCTTTCGTATCCTCTAGTCCAAACCCAAAGTCAAAGAAATCTTTTGGGCCCGATTCTAGAGAAATGCCATCACCGTCTATGTACCCCTCAGCTCCACAAAATCCTCAACCTGTGTTCCATACCCAACCTAGCCCCCCAAGTTCCACATCCAAATTTCTCTACCAATCAATCGAATTACCCAGCTCCATCCCTAAATTATCAGCCCACTTACTAAGCTCCACTCCAAAATTCCCAAGCCTACCAAAAAGCTCCAGCTAACAAGAATTACCATCAAGTCTCTCCTCTTTTTTACCAAAATCTTCCTCATCTAAACAACGAAAATAAAGTCACCAGAAGTTTCACTGCTTTAGCCGAAACCAGAACTCAACTGTTTGAAAGGCTAAATGAAGTAGGTCTCGTCCAATCTATCCCGTTAATACTAATTACCGATTATTTTATACTGACCAATATTGTGCATATCATTCAGGGGGTGTTGGACACACAACTGAGGACTGTATTAATTTGAATCATAAGATTCAAGATTTGATTTATCAGAAGGTGATTTTACTTTAAACGGTGCCGCCAAATGTTACCACCAACCCACTCCCAAACTATGAAGGGGCTAACATCAATATGATAGAAACAGATGATGAGTAGGTGGTTAGAAAGTCTATAATACAGGCTAGCCCGGAAGAAATGGATAAGACGAAAGATATAAAAAATGCATTGGTTGTCTTAAATATTACCGATAAACCTAAGTTTGTTGCATTCATCGCACCTTATCAAGTTCTTGCCTTGGTCACCGCAAGAGAAGAATTTGTGGTGGAAGCCATCGCGGCGCAAAGAATGACTTGATCAGGGAGATGGTACACTCCAGAAGAGCTTACCAATGATTTATACAAGAAGAGTACTCAAAAAAGCCAATCACCGAAGGGTAAGTGGGAGAATTTTGGATAAGAATACAGTCAAAAGAGTACTCTATTATAAAAAATTTAGAGAAGAGCCCTGCTCAGATTTCTATTTTAGCATTGCTTATAAGTTCTCAATATCATATACAAGCTCTGCTGAAAGTTCTTGAAGAAGCCTATGTACCCGTAGGCACTAGTACTGAAAAATTGGTAGCCATGATCAGTAGAGTGGTGGGAGCCCATCGCATTATCTTTGGTGGGGGTGAGTTACCCTTTGAATGAGTGATGCATCACAGGGATTTGCATATCACTGTCAAATGCCAAGATAAGATCGTTAACAGTATATTAATTGATAATGGGTCAGGTCTGAATATCTGTCCACTATCTGTTCTGACTTAGATGAACTATGATATAGGGAAAATGCATCAAAACATGGTAAATGTAAAAGCTTTTGACAGTGGTCAGAGAAACACCATTAGGGAAGTTAAGTTGCATTTTTAAATGGAGCCCGTAAAGTTCTTAGTTGACGGATATTTCCACAAGTTGTAATATGCTCTTAAGAAGACCTTGGATTCATGAAGCGGGTGTCATTTATTCAACATTACACCAATCAATGAAATTCATGTAAAAAAATGATGAAGTGGTCATCTATGGTGAAGAAAGTCGTTTGAGTCACCCTAATGGTTGTGTTCCTGTGATTGAAGAATTCCCGAAAGGGAGTGACTTTTATATAGTGGAGATCGCGAATGTAGCTGAAAAAGACCTAAATCTTTGCGAGCCAATGCCTTCGATTTACAAGATGTTAACTATTGTTATGCTGAGAAGCGATTTTTAGCTCGGTAGTGGCTTAGGAAAGAATTTGGATGGGATCACTGAGCCTGTTGCGATCCCAGAGAAGTTGTTCAAATATGGGATAGGCTATATCCAAATAAATAAGGTGAAAGAGAGATGAAAAAAGAAGGCCCAGAATTGGAAAAGAGTTTACCTCCGCTCTACCAGTCATTTTCTATATCTATGAAGCCTACAAGACATGGTCTCAAGGATGGAATAGGGAACTTGTTTGAAAAGTGTGGTGATATTATGAAGTATTTCCCTAAGAAGATCGAGATCAAGAAAGATGAACCAGGGAAGAAGCTGTCAAACTGGACTTTCACTCTAATCATGACTCTCGGTTGATGTGCAAGATGAAAAGATGAAATTTAACTTTTAAAAAATCAGTGTTAGTTTGAATAAGGCTCGATACCCATCTTTTAAGTTTATTTACCTCATTTTTACTTTTTATGTTTCCCAAAAAGCCCATACCCGCACTGGTGCGGATCGTAGCCAATGTTTGTAATGTTTTTAATTTCAATGAAAGCCTCCCTTATCGCAAAGATATTTTTACTTATTTTTACTGCACTATTCGATCGTTATAATCTAACTTATGTCGTTTACAATTTCAGTAATAATAACTTAAAACCTGCTAATGTCATGTCATGTCAAGAGCTAAATAAAAAAATCGAGGCAAGTAATAATGAATGGGAGGACTATGATAAAGAAATGATGGCCATATACTGATTAACGGAGGAACTGAAAGATTTTGAGGATCGAGAAAATCCCAACCTAGAGGAGACTGAGGTTGTTAATCTAGGTGATGACAACGAAGTCAAAGAAACCAGAATCCATGTTCATCTTACAGAGGCACAGAAAAAAGAACTCATTGGGTTGCTTAAAGAATACATTGACATATTTTCTTGGTCCTATGATAACATCCTAGGATTGAATACAGATATTGTATCACACAAATTGCCCATTGATCCAGGGTTCAATCATGTGAAGCAAAAGTTACAGAAATTTAAGCCAGATCTTAGTCTGGAAATCAAGGAAGAAATCACTAAGTAAATCCAAGACAACGTGGTTGAAGTCACGAAGTATCCAATACGGCTAGATGATATTGTTCCATTACCGAAGAAAGATGGGAAGGTCAAGATTTGTGTCGATTATAGAAACTTGAACAAAGTCAATCCTAAAGATAATTTTCCATTACCTAACATCTATATTCTTAGCGACTTGTGTGAGGCATGAAATATAGTCATTCGTGGATTATTTTGTTGGGTATCATCAAATACTTATAGACGAAGAAGATGCAGAGAAAATGACTTTCATTACACCTTGGGGTATCTATCACTATAGGGTGATTCCCTTCGGTCTTAAGAATGTTGGTGATACATATATGAGAGCCATGACGACCATATTTCATGACATGATCCATAAGGAGATCAAAGTGTATGTGGATAATGTGATCATCAAATCTCGCAAGAGTTCGGACCACTTGGCCTATTTGGGAAGTTATTTGATCAGTTATGAAAGTACAATTTGAAGTTGAATCCTGCCAAGTGCACTTTTGGGGTACCAGCTAGAGCTGTTAGATTTCATAGTTAGTTGAGAGGGCATTGATCTCGACCCCTCAAAAATTAAGGCGGTCCAGAAATTACCTCTATCGAAGACCAAGAAGCAAGTCATGAGCTTCTTAGGAAGATTAAATTACATCAGCAGGTTCATAGCCTAGTCGACGATTATTTGTGAACCAATCCTAAAGATGTTAAAGAAAGATGCGGCAAATAAATAGACTGAGGAATGTTATCAAGATTTTGATTAGATTAAGGATTATCTATCTAGTCCACCAGTACTAGTTCCTCCAAGAGAATAAACCCTCTGTTGTTGTATTTATCGATCTCAGACAATGCATTTGGATGTGTCTTAAGGCAACATGATGAAACTGGAAAGAAGGAAAGAGCAATTTATTACTTGAGTAAGAATTTCACTCCACATGAGGCTCATTACACACTATTGGAAAGGAGGTGTTGTGCATTGACCTAGGTGGCCCAAAAGTTGAGGCATTACCTTACATCATATAGAACATATCTCATCTCTAGAATGGATCCTTTAAAGTACATATTCCAAAAGGCCATGCCTACGGGGAAACTGGCCAAATGAAAAATACTATTAAGTGAGTTTGACGTTGTATACGTGACTTAAAAGGTGATCAAAGGGAAATCCCTCGCAAATCATCTAGCTAAGAATCCAGTTGATGAAGAATATAAGCTACTACGAACTTATTTCCCAGATGAAAAGGTATTCTTTGTAGGAGAAGATATTATTGAATTATACCTACGTTAGAGATTATTCTTTGATGGGGTAGTTAATTTTAAGGGCTCGGGAATTGGAACAATCTAAATATCAGAAACTAGTCAACATTATTCGGTTACCGTCAAACTGCATTTTTCATGCACCAATAATATGGTTGAATACGAGGCTTGCAGTCCCGATCTTAGATTATCCATTGATATGAATGTTTGAGAACTACTAGTCATTGGAGATTCTGATCAATTAGTTCACCGGGTTCGAGGTGAATGGACCGTAAAGAACCCTAAGATAACGCCATACGTGTAATCGGTACAGGATTTATGCAGAACATTCAAAGAAGTGGAATTCAAGCTTATTCCAAGGATAGAAAATGAGTTCGTCGATGCTTTGGCCACTATATCCTCCATGATCCAACATCCTAATCAAAGTTACATTGATCTGTTGGAAACAAGTTTAAAGGAGCAACCTGCACATTGTGTACAAGTTGATTCAGAACCAAACGAAAAGTCATGGAACTTCGATATCAAGAGGTATTTAGAAGCTAGGGCATACCCCGAAGATTCAACCATCAATCAGAAGAAAATAATCCTTCGAATGGCCAATAATTTCTTTTTGAATGGGGAAGTCCTTTAAAGGAGGACCCCAGATTTGGGATTTTTGTGATGTGTCGATTCCATTAAAGCTACAAAATTACTTGAAGAAATTCACGTCGGAACGTGTGGACCTTATATGAATGGGTTTACCCTAGCCAAGAAGATCCTAAGAGCCGGATATTTTTTAGATGACCATGGAAAGTGATTGTACCAAGTTTGTGCAAAAATGTCATCATTACTAAATACATGGAGATCTTATTCGGGTGCCCCCACATGAACTCAATGTTATGAGTTTACCCTGGCCATTTGTAGCTTGGGGCATGGATATCATCAGCTCAATTGAGCCACCAACTTCTAATGGACACAGATTCATGTTGGTTGTTATTGATTACTTTACCAAGTGGGTAGAAGTTGCCTCAAACAAAGCTATAACTAAGAAGGTAGTAGCGGATTTTGTCAAGAGCAACTTGATTTGTCGATTTGGAGTACCCGAGTCGATCATCACAGATAATAGAGAAAACTTGAATAGTAATTTAGTGAAAGATATATGTGAACAATTCAAGATTACTCATCGGAATTCAACCACATATCAATCTCAAATGAATGGAGAAATAGAAGATGCCAACAAGAACATCAAGAAGATCTTAAGAAAGATGGTTGATAGTCACTGATCGTGGAACAACATGCTGCCTTATGCCTTGCTGGGATATCGTACAACAGTCAGAACTTCGACTGGAGCAACTCTTTACTTGTTAGTCTGTGGGATAGAAGCAGTAATACCCACTGAAGTTAAAATACCGTCTTTGAGAATCATCCTAAAAGTAGGGTTGAGTAATGAAGAATGGGTCTGTGCCTTCCATGAACAGCTTATGATGATCGATGAAAAGAGGATCAGCGTCGTATGCCATGGACAATTATATCAACGAATAATGATTCATGCTTTCAACAAAAGAGTAAGAGCACGCGTGTTTGAAGTTGGACAATTGGTCCTCAAATACATTTTCCCTCACCAAGAGGAGTATAAGGGGAAGTTTGCTCCAAATTGGCAAGGCCCATATGTAGTATGCAAAGTGTTATCAGGAGGAGCCCTGATTTTGTTTGAAATGGACAGCCAAAGGTGGACCAATCTAATCAATTCTGATGCAGTAAAGAGATGTTATGCCTGATGTGGGGTTTCTCTGTGCTTATTTCCTTGTAATTGCTTTCTCATTTGTAATCGTTTTTATGTTTTGTAGTAGCTTAAAATCCCTTTTTCTTTTATGTAAGAACTACGTTTGACCTGAATTTCCAAGAAGAGGATACGTAGGCGGCCTATGTCGACTCTGTTCAACCCCTTAGGAAACTTTAATTATATTATCCTAAACTACGTGATGACCTGAATTCCCAAGAATGGGATACGTAGGTGGCCTTTATCGGCTTCGGTCACCCTTTTAAATATAATTTATTCTATGGTGTGGGAACTATGTTTGAGCTGATTCCTATCCAACAGGATACGTAGGCGCTATAACGGCTCATTCATATCCCCCAGGAAATAGAAACTGGGGTAGAATTTTTTAGAAGGAATCTAAAAAATTCAAAAGAATAAGATCATCCTCTTGCAAGACAAACTAAATTTTGAGAGAGATATCAGTAACCGGGGCAGAAATTTTGAGAAAGACCTCAAAATTTCCATTGTACGGACTAAAGAGTTCAAAGACATGACACCAAAGATTCATCAACGCCGAAAGGGCAGAGTCAACTTCATGGACTTCAACTACAAAGGCTCATCTCCAAAACTCTTCAGCCACAATTCTAAAAGATCTCCAGATCTTACTGATGAAATAACAAATGTGTCAACTCCTCAAGCCAAGAATGTTCATTAAAGCTCATACATGACATGACTTAATTGACAGAGACTTCTCCCAATCTTATAAAAGGATTTTTAAAAATTCAATTATTTGCAAAAGTACTTACTTTGAATTAATTTATGCTATGATTTTGCCTTACACCCACCAACTCAGAAAGTCAAAGCAGGAGTAAAAATATGACAAGCACCTGAAGAAGATAAGAATCTGATGATGATAATGATAGGAGCTGGAGATTCTTTTCTGTGGATGCAGGTTATCCTAAATCCAACAAAAAACAACAAAGGTACCATTTATTCAACATATTCCTTCAATTCAAAGAAATACAACAAAGCCAAATATCTGAAGGCCGATGAGAAAAGACCAAGAGGGTCAGGAGACTGAAAATAGTTAAATTTCTTAAAACTAATATGTTTTCTGTGGTTACAGGTATCATCACGTCCAAAGAAAAATGATGATTGACTCAAATCCCCAGCAAACCAGGGATCATAAAGAATGCATGACATTCGAGAATGGTATATGCAGAAGGTCCAGTATGCTAATGGATGGTCAAGGTGCTCGAATGGTATATGCAGAAGGTCCAGTATGCTAATGGATGGTCAAGGTGATGTTTTTTATAATCGTTGTGTAGTTATTTGCATTTATCCTCATCTTTTCACTGCATCATATTATGCTAAAAGGGTCATGCTGAAAGGGCCATGCCGAGAGGGTCATACCGAAAGGGCCATGCCAAAAGGGTTATGCCATAAAGGCCATGCCGAGAGAGTCATGCCGAAAGAGCCATACCATGAGGGTCATGCCAAATGGGCCATACCAAGAGGACCGTGCCGTAAGGGCCGAGTACTGAAACCATATTTCTTTCTTCAATAAATTTCGAAGAGACAACAATACAAGGGCATTTCCATATTGCATTTGATGCCCATGATTGATTCAAAGTCTTCTATATCTGTTAATCACACAAAGGTGAAAGAGCCTATTGTTGAAGGATATTCTGAAGCATTTATGTATAAATCCAGTAATCATGCAAAGACAAAAAAGTCTGGCATTGAGGAATATTCTGAAGCATCCATATACGATCAAATCACACAGAGGTAAAATAGTCTGGCATTGAGAGATATTCATCATCTTCAAGTGCATCAATCACCAAAGATTTAATGGCATTAACTATTGGATATCAAGAAACATATGGTCCAAAGGATGTTTATAAGTCGCTATCTAAAAATGTACGACATACTAGATTTTTCAAGAATTGACAATCCGAGGGTCATTATTAAGTCACATTATTTGAAATAGGATAGTGTGCAAGATTATGTGTGTAAGATTATCCATGAGTTGACAGCCCATGGGTCATCCGTAAGACGTAATCATATCCTAACCGAACAGTATGCAAGATTACCCGAAGATCGACAATTTAAAGGTTATCCATAAGTCACAACTAAATCCTTGCCAAAAAATATGCAAGATTATCAAAATTGATAGGTCCAAGGGTTCTCTATAAGCCGTATCATATCCAATATTGATTATGTGCAGAATTACCCAAAGACCACCAATTTGAGAGATATCTATAAGTCATATTGTATCCAAGGTCGGATAATATGTAGGAATACCTGAGAGCTAGCGATTGGAGGGATATTTGTAAGTCATCTCTTATCCAAGGTCGAATAATGTGCAGGAATACTCAAAAGCTAGCAACTCAAAGGATATCTATAAGTCACCTTATATCCAATATCAAATAATGCGCAAGATTATCCAATTGACAATTCAAGAAAAATCTATAAGTCATATCAATCCGAAAGATGCGCAAGACTTACCCAGGATCACATGCAAAATATCATTCTGTATAGACAGAGGGGTTATAATTTTGCATACGACAAGCATTATAGGTGACCAAAAGGGTTTCCACATCAGCATAGGGTTATGCGGTTGTAGGGGTTTCTCTATACGTGTCGTCGGTGCCCAAGAGGGCCACCCCACTTTGAAAAAAAAATCCAACCGTTAAAATAACTATTTTATCCAACAACCAAGAAGGTTGTTGTGTCGGTTGTCGCACAAAACAAGCACATGCGAGGATGATATTTTTTCCGGATAGCAACTCACACAGAGATATGGTAAAAGACTATAAACCCCTTAGTGAATTATGTTTCTCACTAACAGTTTTGTTTGAGATGTTGTCGAGAGCACCCGAAAGGATGAAAATCTCAAACCAAATCACAGGTGTGGGAAACTTCAAAAAGAACGCAACACAACGTGGAACTTTTTTTTAGCAGCGAACTAGGACATAGTTCAAAGAGGAATATCAAACTCTTTGAATGCGAGTTGAAAGACGACTTCCATCACCATCAAACCACATCCCTATCAGAAGGTATGTAGGTGTTTTGGGCTTTCGGTGTTAGTTTCACTTTTGGAGTATTTTTAAACTCACGTTGAAAGTAGCTTTCCTTTTCTTTCAGATTCGGGTGACGTACACGTAGACCTTTAGGAATTATGTCCATGTAGCTCATACTTACATGTGTGAGGGCCCCACATTTTGTAATTGAGCTAATCACGAGCCTCTAAGTCCCTGGCTTGATTGTTCGTAGCCCATCCTGAGCTAAAGGTCGTCTTATTATAAAAGACTACCTTTTCCGCAAATCAAGTCAAACTACAGGCAGTTTGATTCCCTGGGTGTCAGGGATATGTAGGCTGAGCTCCATGTGAAAAACTCGACTGCATTCCAACCTCTCCCCAATTCGCTTATTCCCAGCTTTTCGATTTCCCCAAAATTCAAAAGTCGAAATAGATTGTGAATTCTTTGAAAATCATGCTTAAAATCAAGTGTTATGAACTACAAGTAGCCTGAATTCTTATGCAACCTGAGATATGTAGGAAGCTTGATATCGGGGTCTGGCCATAACTCCATAAAACTCTCGCGAAAACCAACCTCTTTTAGAAACGAATTTGTAGTCGATCAAAATTAGGAACATCAAACTCCCTTTGCCCAGGGTTACTTTCATCCACCCTATCCAAAAGGAGGTGACATTTGTTGACACCTAATTTTTTGCCCTCTACAATTAAGTTTAATTTCGAGTTTTCTTCGATTTTAAATAAAATTACAACATTTACTTTATTCGGATAAAAGCTTTTCAAAGTTTTATCTAGGTAATTTTGTCATTTTAAATAGTTGTTATATATTTTTGTATTCAAGCATTTATTAAATCATATAATTTTTTTATTTAAATAATTATTTTAAGAAAAAATAAATTTTAAATAAAGGGTTATCTTGAAAATTGATTCAAATAGTTAAAATCTTGATTTAAATATAGTTTAGTCTCAAAAATAATTTATTTAAAAAATATTTGTTTGATTTTATTGAATCAAGAAACTCAAAATTAAATCAGTTTATAATTCATTTCAAACTTTTTGATTCAATTTAATCGATTCATTGAATTTAGCCATAATTGAAATTAAATAGACCAAAATTGCAATCCAAATTGGTCGATTAATTATCAATATGATCAAAATCTAAATGAATTGACTAAATTCCTATCTAATTCGGCTATATTTTAAATAACCCAAGATTTGGCCAAAAATAACTTTTTTCTTATTCTAAAAATTGGGCCACAATAGCAGCCCAACAAAGCAGCAACAACAACAATTCTAACTCAACCCTCTCAAATCGCGCCTTTCCCTGACCAAATTACAACAGCCCAACAACTATACTGCCAGCAGCCCAACAAAAATAATTTAGACCGGGCCCACACCCCTCCTTTCCTTCTTATCCACAGCAAACAACAACCAA
Source organism: Capsicum pubescens (assembly GCA_030864215.1). Classification (NCBI taxonomy): domain Eukaryota; kingdom Viridiplantae; phylum Streptophyta; class Magnoliopsida; order Solanales; family Solanaceae; genus Capsicum; species Capsicum pubescens. Next base: position 73,181,711 of record CM061545.1, read on the forward strand.
CAAACATTGACGGCAAAACTTAACCTCTAAACATACGCGTAACAGCAACAACAATAATCCAACAATAGCACGTGTAATAGCGACAACAACAATCCAGCAATATCACGTGTGACACAAGAACAACGACGACCCGTCGATATCTGTTTCTGTGAATCCGACCCGAATTCATGCGTACAGTCGACAACACAACAAAATCATCAAAAGTCAAACTAGCCATTCCTCTTCGTTTACCCTTTTACCCCCTTCGTACAGCCAAAGATGGCTAAAAACTTCATCTACTTTTGTTGTCAGATGGTATTCATCCATTTTTTATTAAACACCAATGGATGCAAAAAAAAATGGGATTTGAAATCCAATATTTCAAATTCAAAATTTATCCTAATTCTTTCCCCCCAATTTCACTTATAAATAGATAGTGAGGGCTAGAAGAAGAGGGGTCTTTTCTTCGCACCTCTAACCCTACGTAAACAAGAAATTCTCGGAGCACTATCAAAACTCCATCCAAATCATTAGAATTTCAATAGCAAATCAAAACTGCGGTGGGAGTTGTTCCATCGAAATTTCAAAGTCCCAGTTCCTGCACTCTAAAAGGTAAAGCCTTCATCCCGTTGAGATTTTGCTCATGAACATCTAAGTATTTTTTTTGAGTTATTTGCTCGAGTTTTCTTATTTATGGTTCGGCTTTTGAAGGGTGATTGATTTGGTACAGGTGTTACTATTTCCTAGTGAATTGCTTTCTTAATGTAATGTTTGTTGTTGTATTGAGCATAACACACGCTAATTGCTTTTTATTTCATGTTTTGATTTTTTCTTTGAATATACTTTTTTTGGCTGGAAATTCACTGCTCAATTGTGTATGTCCTGTTATCATGTCGAATTTGTGGGATTTTAGGACTTATGTTGGTAATTTTGGATCAAGATATCCCATGTTCGATGAACACATTTAATTATTTTAATTCACTTTCAAGGAAAATGTGCATACCATGAATAATGTTGAAGAAGAAAATAAAAAGAAAGGGAACTTTTGATTAAATTCATAAATTGAAACCATGCACGAGCACTTCACTAACATCATCACATTAAATGTCTTAATGGCAACAAACAAACACAATTTATGCTTCAATTTCAATTTAGTACCACATTTAACTGTAGTTAATGACATTTTTCTTTCATACTCTTTATGCCAGAGAGTTCTTCTTTAAGTGGGTATGCGTTTATGGTCTGTCTGCATAGAAGGCTGAAACACTTAATGATGAAGTTGATTTTCTTTAAGTGGCTCTTTAAACTTCAATAGGCAAAGCATTTGTTTTTCTAGTGTTTGGATTCATGATCTACTAAGTTGGCTCCAATAGGCAAGGAAGAAAATTATTTGAAGTCATTGAAAAGGATATGAATTCATGTGCCTGCTATGGATGACCTTGTTGGGTTTCAAATCTAAAAATCATTAGGTTGCCTATGAAGTGGGTATAGTATGTGTCGGTAGATATATCGATCATTAGCCTTTATTTAACACTTTGTTGGGATTCTTGATTTCAATAATAATCTATGTCTATGATGTGCCAATCGGATTTGCTAATTTCTTAAAGAACAAATTTGTGATCATGAAATGTTCTTAGAGTTATGCATGAGGTGATTTAATACTTATACTAATCTTTACCCTTTTTATATGCATAAACTCCTCCATTGAGTCCCTCGGACTCTCCTCCCTCGCATTCCGTTGGGATAAACCCAACTTGCATTGAATCAAGACCCGCACCAAGTCCAAAATGGACTAATGCATGAAGAAATTGGAACAATACACTGCTGGTACACAACAAATATACGTGAATATATAGTTGCAGAAAAAGGGAAATGGAAAAGGAAGCTGATTATATGGGGGAGGACTGAAGTTTTGTGTATGTGGCTGAAATACGGTCGTATATACACTGTATATACACAAGAACTTAGGGAAAAGTAGCTGCAATATACAGCTGATATACATGTGAAAATGGAATGAAAATCCACGGAGTTCAGGCCCAAAGGCTGGGCAGCCCATTAATGGGCCAAAAGGGCCCAATTTTAGCTCTTCTTTTATTTCCTATTCTTATTTATTTATATTTACTTGAACACTCTAACTAATTAATCTAGATAAATCCCCTAAGGCGTTATCATTTTACTTTATCATGACTTTTAGTTAATTCGTAATTTCCTCACCTAATTTAGCTCGTTTAATTGGATTAAAGTGTTTCTTCTTATTTTTCTTTCTAAAACTAGTTTCACAAGAAAATTGTTAGGTATTTCATTTTAAGATGACACTTGTTTCATTCATATGACTAATAGTCTACTTGGGGTAAAATAATTTTTCTTCAAATTCAAGAAACTAACTTTTCTCGCAAATTCTAATTTCTCATAATTGATAAAATACCTTTAACATGATATTCCTTTAATTTCTCATAATTGATAAAATACCTTTAACATGATATTCCTTTAATTTCTCATAATTGATAAAATACCTTTAACATTATATTCCTTTAACATTTTTCAAGGATGTTATTTAGAACAAATTACAACAACAACAACAACAACAAACCCAGTGTATTCCCACAAAGTAGGGTCTGGGGAGGATAAAGTGTATGCAGTTCATACCGCTACCTTCAAAGAAGTAGAGATGCTGTTTTCGATAGACCCCCGGCTCAAGATAAGGAATAAGGTATGTCTACCCTAAGTTGCAGGTGGACTAAATGTTATAAACATGATCCTGTAGAATAAGGTTGCTATCACAAAACACTTGTGAGCACTTGCACTGGAGAAAGACTGTCTATGGATAAGATGGATACATTGCTACTATATAAAGCATCAGACTCTGGAGCACTTTCAGGCACCTAAGAATGTATCCCGGGTGATTAGGAAAATTTTGAATACAAGAAAGCTGATTATGGAGCTGCAACAATTCCAAGGAGATCTGAATAGCAGACTGTAGCAGTTTCAACAGGGAGGAAAATTCAGTATCCGGAGATTATACCTGCTACAGATACCTCAACATCCTAAAATGGCATGGAAGAAACTGACATTGCAACCTCACCTTTAACTAAGTCACAAGTTCAATTTTTGGTTAGCTGTGCAGAGAAGATTAGCAACAGTAGATAGACTACTCAAGTTATGTATACAAGTTCCCAAAACTTGTGTATTCTGTGGAGCAGCTGATGAAGTCTTTGTCCACTTTTTCTTTGAATGCAACTTCACAAAGAACATGTGGGGTAGATTACTCTGTTGGCTGGGGATTACAAGAAGAATGGGAAGCTGGAATAGTGAGATAGAATGGTTGATAACAGGTGTGAAATTAAAATCTGGCCATCGAAAAATTTTGGTAGCTACTTTTATTATGCTGATATATGGAATCTGGAAAGCAAGGAATTCGCTCAGATTTCAGAATGGAACCTGTTCGAGTGACAAGATATGTAGAGATATTGTAATCCATATACATACAAAGGGAGCAAATGTGATCAGATGAAAGGAACAACTAGCAAACCTAAATTTTTATCCTTGAATGTATAGAGATAGGTGCAGCTGAGTAAATTGTTTTAAATTATATGTATCTGAGTAGTTCATAGATGGAGAGAGTGATTTGTCAACAAACACTCTAGAATTGTAAAGACATACTTTTTTTGTGAAAAACAAGTTTATCATGGTGAAAGAAGACAAGAAAACAACATGAAATGGGAACAAAATAAATGAAGAATAAAGGAGTTAAAAAGAAAATAAGAAGAAGAAAAAATGAGAAAAAAAAAATAAAGAAGTAGAGAAATAAAAAAATAAATGAACAAAAAGGGAAAAAGAAGAGCCAAAATTGAGTATGAATGAGATTATGACATTAAAAAATAATGAATAAAAAAATTGACAAAAAAATAAATGAACAAAGGTGCATAAAAAAAAAGATGAAGAAAAGAAACGAGAAAAAAAAAAGAAAAAAGGAGAAAAAGGGTAAAGAAAGAAAGAAGTAAAAGAAAAATAAAAATAAAAATAAGATATATAACTAAAGTTATAAAAAAAGAAAACGTTTTTCGTAATTGGTTAACAAGCCTTTTATGTAAAAAGATATTTCATTGTAAAAAGAGGCATACGTGTACTTTTTCTTATATATCTTTAGCTATGTATTGCCTCATCTTTAGATCACTTTACCTGTGTTTATTTTATTTTAGGTCAAATTCATCGATAGCCCCTCAAATTTGTTTTGAAAATTCACTTAGACTACTAAATTAAGGCTTTTACCTATCAGACACCTCAACTGCTTAAATTGATACCTATCAAGCACAAAATGCTGACTTGGCAAGGAGAGTGTGTTACACTCTCCTTGGGAGCGTGAGTGGAACAAAAAATAAGTATTTTACATTTTTTTTAATTAAAAACTTATATTTTAATTATTTTATTAATAAAAATTTTAATTATTATAATTTTTTAATTTAAAAAAAAACAAAAAAAAAAACCCTCCCCTCCATTCATCGTCTTCACAGCCCCTCCCCGCGTTATCATATTCACTACACCCCACCCCCATCTCAGCCCTCCAGTCCCCAGCCCCCAGCTATCTTCTTCATCTCTATTTTTTTCTTTAAATTCTTAACAATTTGTTAATACAATTAACAATTTTCAATTAATAAAAGAATAGAAAAATAATGGAAGCCATGAACTTTAGCAGTGGAATTGAACCGGTTAGGAAAGCTGAAATCTTTTTCTATTAACCAGTGAAACTTTAGCAATATCATCGCTGCCTCTTTGGAAAGATGGAATCTTTTTCAGAGTGGACAGTTTCCAGAAAAGTTTGAAATGGAGGGAGTATTTGTAGCAACATATACCAATGGAGGGTTGTTTTCTTAGGTCGGTCGGAGAAATCATAGGCCAATCAGAGAGGGGAATGTGAAGTCATAATTTGAGAAGTCCAGTGTGACAAAAATCAATAGAGTTCCCATATCTCACAGAGCTCCGTGTTTGCTCCGCCAAGATACAAGTCACGTTTTCTCCATGCCCCAATTTTCATCCCTGATTATAAGTATCAAATTCTGGTTGCCACTGATTTCGTCTTTAATGACGATTTAGGATGACGAAGGGAAGTTGATGGAGGAGGGAGGGGCGGGGTGAGGGTGGACGTGGGGGTGGGGGTAGATCAATTGTCATTTGTGGGTGGGTGGGTGACGACATGGGGGGTATGGTGAAGAAGACGACTACGGGGGGTGGGGTGTTTTTTTCTTTTCTGTTTTTAATTAAGAAATTGTTATTAAATAGATAATTAAATAGAAAAAAAGGAAAAATCAGAAATTTCACTTATAATTTTTTTTTGGCCACGTTCTTTTTTTTTATTGGTTAATTTTTGTCACATCAGCGCGTGTGTGCAACACACACTTTAGCTTTTAGCTGATTGGACAAAAAATGCTCAATTGAAATCAAATTGGGAGGGTTTAGGGGTTTGATAGGTACAAACCTTAGTTTAGGGGTCTAAGTGAATTTTAAAACCAAGTTTAAGGGGCTATCGATGAATTTGACCTTTATTTTATATACCTTATGTTTACTATCTACATCTTATTTGGGTGGGAAGTGATTTTGCAAAAAATAATGATTTGGCTCTAAATTGAGTGATAAACAGGCTTTGAAGTTCGAATAGAAATGCGAGGTACAAGAGGACATGGTTGTGAGCACATGGACTAATATAGAGCTAAAAGGATCGCATATATATATATATATAACTTAGAAGTTTGAATAAAAGTCAAAGAAAATGAATTGGTTTCAAGTCTGAAAGTCAACCACTAATGCTAGATGACACTTCAAATAGACCCGATCACTTATCAATTTGTACTCCGAGGTCGTTTGATTTGAAAATAAGTTATACCGGAATTAGTTATGTTGAAATAAGTTATGATGGAATAAGTTATACTGGGATTATTTATGCTAAAATTATTTTTTATTGAGTGTTTGGTTTGTTGTATTAAAAGTAATATGCATGGTATAATTTCTAAGAATAAATTGATTGATTACCAAAATACCCTCCATCTTATTTAACTTTATATATATATATATATAATATATATATATATATATATATATATATATATTTCTTTTTAAGCTTTAAATATTCATTCTTAAATTTTTTTATTATTTTTTAGAGAAATTAAAATATATAAATAAACATAATTTATATATTTTACAACCATTTTGAACGGTAAATACCTTTATACTTCCTAAAATATTTAATTGCGAAAATAGACTAAATTATGCATTCAAATTATAGTACGAATAATAAATTATAATAAATTTAATTGTGTTAGCCTGAGAAATATAATAAATTATGCACTCAAATTATAGTTGCTTCACAGAAATATTTTTAGTAAAAATTTTAAATTATGCACTCAAATTATGTGTATGGAAGTGAAAAATCAAAGTATTTAAGGGTAACGTTGTCATTTTATGGTTTTATCCCATGTAAGAATAATGTTGGGATTATTATCCCACCAATTGGGAGGATAACTTATTCCGGAACTAATTATCCTAAATATTTACAATCAAACGACGGATAAAATTTTTTATCCCGAGATTATTATTTCATCCCGGGATTATTTGCAAACCAAACGGCCCCTTATAGTGGCTTTTTATGTTCCTTATTTTTCTCTATCTTTATATCTCTAATCTTTTTTTATTTTATTTTCTATTTTTATTTTTTTTCTTTTCACTGTTTTTTCTCTTCTATTTCTCTTTTTTTTTTCTTTTTTTTTGGCCTTTATAGATTTTCCTTTTCCTTTTTTTTGTTCTTTCTCATTGTTTTCTTTTATTTTTTCCTTTTTCTTTTCCTATTATCGTTTTTTTTTCATCTTTGTTTTTTTGTTTCTTTCTTTTCGCTTTTTTGTCATCTTCTATTTCTAGCATCTATTTTGCTTTCTTCTTTTTCTTTTTGTTCCTTTTTCGCTTCTTTTCTTCTTTTTTTCTAGTTTTTCTTTTTCTATTTTATTTTTATTTTTTTTATTTTTTGTGTTTCTTTATTTTTATTTTTTACTCTTCTATCCCTGATTTTTATTTTTCTTAGTTATTGATTTTTTTTTGTATTTTTTCTTTCATTTTCTTGAATTTTATTTTATATTTTTTTGTATTTTTTGGAATGGCTACGTCGAGCACAGGTCATGTATGATAATGAAAATGCCATGATCAGTTATTGTATTTGTATTCGCATAGTCATTTGTACTTTTATAGTCTTTGATACAATTGTCTTTATATTATATAGTTCATACTTGTATTTATATGTATTTTGTAGTTCACACTTGTATATGTATTTTATAATTCACACTATTATTATATTTTATACAATTCTCACTTGTATTTTAAAAAATTATTTTATATTTGTACTTTATTATTGACAACATATTTTTGTGATTTTAATATTTTTATTTTATTTTCGTCGATACACTTATATTTTTAAGAAATTATTTTGTATTTGTATTTTTAAGTTGACCGCATATTATTTGTATTTGTAATTTTATTTATTCGTATTTGAATTTGTAGTTGACTGTATCATCTGTATTTTTAAACAAGTAAAAAATAATTGTTATCTTTCTTTCTATGAACACTTGTGTTTATATTCATTGATATAAATTATATTTTATTGATAGAAGTTGAACAATACAAAACAGATGATAAATTTTACAATTACAAATGATACATATTTAGACATATGAACCGTACATATACAAATGATACATGTTTTTTGTATATATACTACTACAAATGATAAATTTGACGTACAAATACTAAAGCTACATTTGTATTAAATGATACATTGCATATTTATATATTTTAGATTCAAGCAAACACAATTAATACATATATTTATTTGTATATAAATACAAATGATAAATTATACATATTCATGGTTAAACTATTAAAATACAAATAATAAATTTAATTAAAATATATAATTTGAAACAAAAAGAATATAAAATATAAAACATAAAATACAACAACAATAAAAATAAAAATAATATTAAAGAAATGAACAAGGGAAAAAAACGAACAAAAGAAAAAATGAAAAAAAGAAGAAAAAAAGGAAAAAATAAAACAATAAAGAAAAAAATACAAAAAAAGGTGCAAAGGAAATGTAAAAAAATGAAAAAAATGCAGGAAAAAATTTGAAAAATGAAAAAGTGCAAAGAGAAAAAGAAACAGGTAAAAGATGAAAAATGAAAAAAAAAAAAAAAAAAAGAGAGAGAAAAAACTGGAAAAAAGGAAGAGGAAAAAAAAAGAGAAAATAATTTTTTAATCATTCAAATATATTTTAAGTTTTGAAATTCATTAAAAAAAGCTTTATATTTTTAGATATACAATCTTCAATTAATCTTTAATTAATTGGGTGAAAATAATTTAAGAAAACTAAAATTCTTTTATCTTTTTAAACTCAAGTTATTACCTAAAAATAGGATAATTAACTGTATTTGTATATGTATTCTAATGATATCTTAGGCATCATACATATATATGCTGTTATTTAGAGTAATTAGGAAATTGGTGCTACCGTTAACAATATTTTAAAAACTGCGTGAACAAATTAATAAAATGCCATACAACACTATTTTAATTCTATTTAATCATAAACAGTAAATTAGACTCGTCTCACTAATGTGTATGCAGGTGAAGAGAATACATCTAGTGTATAATACATCTATATCTGATGTATATTTTGTGTTTATTTTGCACATATCATTTATTTAAATTGTATACCAAGATAGTATATATTTTGAGAAGTTTATATCATATGATTTAATAGAACCATTAATTACTAGTTACACAGACTTTTAACAAATTATCCAATATAAGACTAATAGTTTTTACAAATATAACAACTTAAATCAATAAATATCCTCTAATTTTAGTAACCTTTATCCCCTCCTAATTTTACCAAGTTTTTCTCCGGCCCCGTAATTCAAATTTATTCTTTTTTTCTAGTGAAATAATAATCAGAAAATACATAGACTTTGTACTGTTGTAGGTAGGGGTGTACATAAGTTGGGTTGACTCGGTTTTTCATTAAAATATAACCAAACCAATAATGTCGGTTTTCTAAATCTATAAACCAAATCAAACCAATATACAATCGTTTTTTTAATTTCAGTTTTAGTTGGGGGTTTTCGGTTTTCTCGGGTTTTCGGTTTTCTCGGTTTTTTACAATTATAATGTGATTGAAGAAAAAAATTAAATGTTTTTACTAAAAAGATTTAAAAAAAATAATGATCATAGAGTAGTTTCAATTAAAATTAAGTTGGCAAATTACTAAGACGTCTAAACTACTATCTCTCAAAGTAATATTATGTGGATACCCAGTGGTAGCTTGTCTGAAAGTTTTCTCCACATAAAATGTGAGCATACAAAAGAATGAAGAATTGGAGACAACTTATTAAAAACTTAACTCCATAAAGTAATTAACTATAACATAATTTCATAACAGAAGAGAAAGAAGAGAAACAAACCTAAATCACAACTTGACGAACGAATGAACAAAATGTAAAGTGAAGCAATGAAGAGTTTAGGTTTTTATATCGTAAAAATTCAGATATAGGTAACTTTTAGTCCATAATTACAAGACATGGTTAAAGTTTGCATAGTTACAAAACATAAATATACCTTAAATTCCTCTCTTTCTCTCACTCTTTCTCGCCTCTCGCCTCCTTCTCTCTCCCCTCCTCCATTCCCGTTCCTCTATTGGTCCCCCCCCTCCCTTCTTTCTCATTCTTTTATTTTTTATAATTTCAAGAATTGTATATTTGTATATAAACTATGCAAAATGTATATGTACACACTCAATATAAATTCTGCAAACTGTATATATACAGATATATAGTTATTTAATATACACTATAATAATATACAAACATTCAGATATACAATTGAAAAAAAAAAATGTACATATACAATTAACAACTTATACATATATGACTTATATAATTGACATATATGACTTATACATATACAACTTATTCAATTGACTTATACAATTACATCATATATACAATTAATATACAAGTTATACATATGCGCATATATATACATATACAATTAATATATGACTTATATAATTGACATATATGACTTATACAAGTGACTTACACATATACTACTTATACAATTACATCGTATACACAATTAATATACAACTTATACATATACGCATATATAATTGACACATAATATATAATTGATAACAATTTAATTGAATTGAGAAAATAATGATTGAACTAAGTTATCTCAATCAAAATTTATGATAGAAAGGATTGTAAAATATAAAAAATAAAAATAAAAAAATCTAATATCAAAAATACTGAAAGATCACCTCAAATCTTCAATAAATATTTTAAACGGATTTTATGTGGTGACAAATCCGCAAAAAAGGTTCTCCAAAGTAAAATCAAGGATGATATCTTGTGATATTAAAGTGATTTTGAGAGAAAAATAAGGAGAAAAAAAGTTGAAGAAGGTTTCTTGAAGAACACTATTATGGTGTTGCCAATGTTGTTGTTTCTTCAATATAAAATCAAGAATATAAGAGTGATTTTGAGAGAAAAATAAGAAAAAAAAAGTTGAAGAAGATATCTTCAATAATCGTGCATTTTGATGTTCCCATTGTTGCCTTTTTTTAGCCAATAGAACCAAAAAAAATTATTTTAAACTACCAAATAAGTATGAATTGTAATTTTTTTAAAACATTAACCATACCATGTAATTAATATAGTATTTTGTCTATAACATATAATTTTTCCTTTTTATATTAATATTGGGCTTTGTATTAATTTGTTACTAATGGACAAATATTATAATTAAAGACCCAAGAATATATATCTATTTTCTGAATATAAAAAAGTAATAAAAATAATTAGAAAGTAGATTATAAGTAATATTTTTTTACGTATAAAAAATTAAAATTATATTATATTATGTCGGTTCGGTTTGGGTTTGGTTTGATTTTATTTTTGTTAATACCAAATCAAACCAAGAATAATCGAGTTTTTTTTGCCAATACCAAATCAATCAAACCAAACCATAAGTCAGTTTTTTTCCTCGGTTTGGATTGATTCATCGGTTCGATTTGACTTAACGGTTCAGTTTATACACCCCCTAGTTGTAGGCTCTAGTTAGGACTTAGATTTGAACACCCCACCCTACCCCCTCTTCGTTAGAATCCACTCTAAAGTTTCTTAGTAAATAAGTGTCGGTCAGTAACGATCTTGTCTTTCGCAAAACTTTAGATTTACCCTTTTTGTTAGGTCTCAACTTTTTCATTAAGGCCGTATTTGGTACCCCTACTTCCACATTTATCAAGAGGATCATTTTAGTCGAATTTAAAGAAAATAAAATAAATTATTGGTAAGGAATTTCAGTGGGCAAAACTTTTTTCTATTCAATCATTTTGATAGATCTCATTTCATCTCCAAGCAATATTGGAAATAGTAATATGAGTTAGGAGAGAAACAGATTCTTAAACTTCTTCTGATTCTTTTTATTATTACTATGAAAATGCTTTTTTGCATTTTATGGTGTGTTTGATGATTATGGTGGTTTGGTAATTATGATTTGAAGATGGAAATGAACGTTTGTTCGGTGTATCTCACTGTACATCAGATGTATGTTTTGTGTATATGTATTGTAAATTTACTTTATGTCTTATGTATCACTATACATAAGTGACGGCTAAAGTCATAAGCGACTTCTTAAATATTTCTGTCTTTCATTTCAACCTCATCTTTTCTTCCCTATTAAATATTCTAACTTTAACAAATATAAACACCTCATGATTTTATGAAAATTTTACATAATTATACACCCTAAGTTTTTATTATTATATAAAATTCCAACCATCAAAGTAATTACAAATATTCCACGTTTTACACTTTCTCTCTCTAAACTCCATATACACATCACAACTTTCCTTTTATTACGCCTAATGCTCCACAATTTATGCCTAAAATAAAACAATCATAATCAGACGGTTTCAAGGTTTGAATTTACAAACATTATCTTATCAAATTGCTCAACATTATCATCTTCTTCAATTTCTTTTGGAGTTTAGTTTAATTTCTCAAAATTTTCAACTTTACTAATTAAAAAATCGACACGTTACTTTGTTGAGGGAAGTTGTTCGTATAAAAATAGATCGAAATGCCGAAACGATCCTGCCAAGATGAAGAAGTTGAGGGAAGTGGCTCGTACAAGCTTTAGAAGGCTCGTTACTAAATCTTCAAGTAAGAAAAAAGTGAAGATACATCACGACCGCGAAAGGTATAGTGCTAGCTTTTGTTGTTGAATCTGCATTTTTTGTCAATTTATATATTCTTATACATTGTTATATAAGTGTGAGTTGTTGCTCTCTCAACCCTATACTGTAACACCCCGTATTTTCGCGCTAGAATTCGACCGTCGTTCCTATGTGTATAAATGTTAATCTCATGATTTGTATGTTAATACATGAGTCATGATCATTATCCTAGTTTATGAAGTTCTCTCGAAGTGAAAGATGTTCATAGAATTTACTTAGAACAAAGTTGAGCTAAGAACCTTAGATTCGTCCAAAGTTTGGTGTTAGATTCTACAAGGGTTAACTTTGAAAGTGTATAACTTTTAATGCATATAGAATTTTTTAGCTAAAGACCCACCCAATTATAGATAATTGAATCAGCTTTCCAACGATACCAATTTTACCTTAATTCGATACCCGAGTGAAAAGTTAAAGCATTTTTCGTGTGAGGCAGTAAGCTGTCGCAATTGTACCGAGGCCTGGTGGCACCAATAGTGCTCAACGGTAAGCCTCAAAGTCGGTATTCTCCAAAATAGTAGGTCACCGCGATTACACCGCTCGGCGGTGCCTATAGCGGTGGAACCAATAGCGCTCAACGGTAAGCCTCAAAATCGAGATTTTGCTAAAAAATTTAATTCTGAGAGGCAGTCTTGTCTTTTTCCTACATCCCTAGGTCGTAAAAATAGTAGATTAGACGTCATTCGAAGCAAAATATACTCATTATTCACCAAATTTCTCTCCAAGAAACCCTAAAACTCCAACTTTAACTCCAAGAAATCCAAAGTTTCACCATTCCTTTTTCAAGATAATCAAGAATTCAAGTTTTCGAATTCAAGAACTTCAAGAAGAAGCTTCAAGAACGTCAATTAGGAATTCAAAGTTCAATCTTCTACATCCAATTAATCAATTAAGGTATGTGGGGTTATGAACAAGGATACTCATTTCATCCTTGTGCCCGAAACTAGTTTTAAAGATTAATCTACATGAATTGCTATTAGGGTTCATACCCAAAGTATCTTGTTTTGAGTTTTGGATTTATAAAGTGATTAAAGCATGAAAGTCCATATTTGTTTTGATTTAAAGAATTTTCTTTTATGATTTAAACACCATGAGTATGATTTGAGACATTTATTACAGATTTTCAATTGAGTTTAAGCATGATATTGTTGAAGTATTTCAAGAAGTATATTGAGCATGATGTTTTACTATGAATTTGCATAAGTTTAAAGCATGGGTTTGAATCCCTAAGATTTAGTAGTGATATTTCAAGAAGATTATGATTTTAAGCCTCTTGGATGATTGTTTACCAAGATTCGAGAAAGCATTGATCTTTTGATCCTAGGCTAAGATAAGGAATCCACATTGTTCATATAGTTTGAGATTTAAAGAAAAAGAAGCATAATTGGTTTTTATTATAAACCCTTATGCTATTTTAAGGTGGATTTCCTAAAGTTCTGAGCAAAAAGTATGGGAGTAGTATTTAGCATCGAGTTGGGTATGATTCCAAGGTCTCATTCCCCAGAACTACATGCCACCATAAGTTTAAAGTTTAAGTGCCCATAGTGGGCTAAGACAGTGATCACTTAAGATAAGGTTCTATTCTGATGGCAAGGTTAGAACAGCTCTCCCCAATGTGGGTAAGATGTTGGACTCCATAACAGCCCATATGGTTTATGTCGGTCAGAAGAACCTCCCAAAGTCCCTAATTCCTAACAGAAAAGAATAGCAGAAAAGAAAAATAGAAAAGCTTTTAGAAACTAAGTGTAAACGCTTACGATTTTATTCAGATATTATTTTACATAATTCATTATCCATGAGATTTTAGCTTTTAATTTACAGATACAAAGGTGAGTCCTTTTACACTTAGCATGCATGATTTGAAAACAAACTTAACTCCAGTTCTACTTATTCCACTAGTAGAAAGAGTAAAAGTACAACTTTTAGAACTAAGTGTTATGACTCACAAGATTTATACAGTATGCTTTATCATCCATGATTCATGATTTTTAGCTTTTAGTTATTTAAGCCAATGTGAGCCATTTACACTTAGCATGCATTCTTTACAAGCTATATGAACAATTGCGTTACTATTTTACTTATGTATTCACCCCCACATGCTCAGTACATTCCAAAAGTACTGATCCACATATGCGTCTATGTGCTACATTGTTTAATAATGTAGGTACCAGTTCAGTTGTAGTCCATATATCACGATCAGATAATTGCAGATTCCAGCCAGCAGATGATGAGTCCTCCTACTTCGGGGAATTCAGTTAGATATTATTTATGTACTTTTTTTTCTTACTCATGTGTATTAATTAGTAGTAGTTGGAGTCGCGTCCTAGCTACCTATAGCCAGTATAGTAGAGGCTTCATAGTCTGTCAGTAGAACTAATGTATTTGATTCCAATTTTGTTTTGTATAAGTAAAGTTGTAATCATTTGTATATAACTTTGTATTGATCAAATTTAGGAAAGATTGATCTTCTGCTTATTTCATTCAGATTTATGTATTTTATTCAGTTGCTCATGATTTATGTCAGTATAAGGGTTAGCTTGGGATCACGTGTGGTCCTAAGCACCGTGTGACGACTAGGGGTAGTCTCGGGTCGTTACAAACCTGGTATCAGAGCACAGAGTTCAAGTGTCCTAGGATATCTATGAAGCCGTGTCTAATAGAGTCTTGCGGAATGGTACAGAGACGTCTGTACTTTTCTTCGAGAAGCTACAGGGCATTTAAGAAATATTTTCCTTCTTCTTACTCTAGGTCGTGCTGTAAAGTTGTTCTCTCAGAAGCTTTTGTCGATTTGTGTGTTACTCCATAATTCTCCATCTATGATATATTCTTGAGATAACATGATTAGCAAGTTCCAATTCCTCTCAAGATGATTCTCTCAGATTTACTATCAGTACTTCAGAAGTCACACAAGGGGCTTGAGAGGAGCTCTCTAGTGTGTTATAAGTCCCTTAAGTTAAAAGTTATGTCCTCATCCACATGAGTTGTTCAGTTAAGATAAAGTAAGATATGTATTTCAATTTCTCATTAATCGTTCTATATAGATAACGCTCATGAGAGGAGATAGTATGGACCTAGAATATTATGATTCATAAGTAGTAGAACCTTTCTATAGCTGGAAGTATGGGTATATAAGTGTAGTGACAAGCAAAGTGAGAATGATGATTGATAGAAAAAATAGAGATAAACTTATGCATGTTATCGAGTTTGTGTTGAGGTGATATATTTTTGTGTGTTAGCTAGTGGAAGGTAGAGAAGGAGATATTAGTTAAGGTGAATTGTTGTTTGCTTGAAGTATGAAAGGAGTTATTGATGGTATTTCTGGTGTTTGAAAGATATAGGTTATTAATGGAGTATTAGGTGGTTGAGTATTGTTAATTTAGGCTTCCCCTGAGGTTGCAAAAAAAAGGGAGTTTAGTTGAAACTTATAGAGCTATGAAAGTAATTTAGGTGTATAGATGGTTAAATAGTCATAATGTGTAAAAGGAGGATGTGCTAACATATTTTAATAAGATATATTATATGATTATGAACAATTATTGTTGCTATGAACTTCTAGTGGACTAGTGTTTCTTGATGCTTTATTTTATAGCTTCCAAGTGAGAATAGTATGTGAGATTGGGTTGTTAATCATGCCTAGCACTAAACACTAAGTTTGAATAGTAGATGATCATCAAGGTGGAAATAATTATTTCTTGGTTAGTGCGGCTAGTTGTATGGAAGTGATCTAGTAGGCATGAACAATGTATGCAAGAGTTTAAGTTTATTTATTCGTAATTTAGTATGATGTTGTAAGTATAATGCAGAGGGGTGCCCAAGGTGATATGTGGCTGTATTATTTTCGAAGGTTATTAAGTGTTGTGTGTTGTTAATAGTACCCTTGAGTGGTTAAGTCGAAGAAGCCTAGCTATATAGTGCAGGGTGTTCCTAATAGCTAAGTTGAGGAGTTATGGATAGTTGGTGGTGAGTCTTTTAAGTAAGAATTTGATTCTTATGGTTTAGGGAAAGTATAAGTTTAGATGTATGATATTAGCAGACTATGAAAGAAAAGAAGCGGTTTATGTGTTTCAGTAAGGCGGGTATATTTGTTGAGTTAATAGAGTGTAAGTCTATAATGATGACTATTGAAGATAAAGAGAGTTAAGGGTGGTATGTACTAAGAGGGTGTCCAAGAATGAAGTCAGTAAGTTCAAAATATAGTTTATCCTTGTAAGTTTAGCATTTATGTGTAGACAGTTAGGGAAAAGAAATTACGGCTCAGTCTCGAGAATATGGAATAGACTTATAAGCTTAGAATATCAGCCTTGATCTAAGGTGGAGATGGTAGAGTGAAGAACCAACTCAAGTTTTGAGAATTGATTGCAATACATGTCAATAAGAGTTGTGATGAGATAGTGACCCCTTCTTACTCTAGAGTATTCTTTGGATTTCAGTCATTATCACACCAAATCCATATCTTGCATGAGAGATCCATGCCAAAGGCCAATGCTTATATACTTTATGCATATTCAAGTTCATTCTTAACTTCCAGTAAGTAAGTAACAACTTCACTCCATGATTTGAGTTATCCCTCATAAATCTATGAACTCCAGTCTTATGTTGAATAGCTTATGATAAGTATGTACTCATGTTTTAGAGTATGATCAATTCTCATAAACTCATAATACTAGCAAAATTCTGATTTATATCGTGTATGTCCCCAGTTTAGATCTCCTTAATGAATCCATACCTTTGACGTTCTATTCCTCAAGCCTCAGTTAAGTGTCTAAGTTATGTATGGTATTCCTTCGTGTTTCAGATCCTTATGCATTAGCGCTGTAGTGACCTATTCCAATGTTAAGATAGTGGTGATGCTAATGGATAAACAATGGTTTAGATGAGAGGGAGTTGATGACCCTCATTAAGAAAGATTATTTATGCTTTTCTATCTAAGGCTAGAGAATGAAGGAATATTGAAGTAAATCTTTGGCATATATCATAGTTAGTTGAGAATTCTGGGTTTGCCTTCTTAAACATAGTTCAAGAAAATGGTTGTTGATAGAGGTATAATAAATATGAGAAAAATGCCTTTATGGGTGTTTTCCTTGAAGTTCACGTGTGATTATAACGATAGGCTTGAATGTCATGTTAGGATGTAAACGGGGGAATGCAATATGCGCTAGCGAATCCGTAGTAAGAGTTCAGAGTTAGTCATTAAAGTGGTAAGGCATGTTATGTTTAGGGTGTGAGCTCTGGGTCGTTACATATACATAACTTAGTTATGTATATGGTTGGAGACACCTTTTTTAGAACAATTGTTATTTCGCATCCTAGAAATGTATAGTAATATATATAGACTGATTTCTTCTAATATGATACATACCACATTTATGTATAAGGGTTGGAGTTCACTGTTGCCATATTTTTAGATCTATTGTTATTTCACCCCTTATACATCACTATGTAATAAAGGTGTCAACCGGGCTGATCCGACCCAACCCGACACCTCTCCAAACTATATAACCAGGCTCGATCCCGAGCCGATCCGGTCTCCAAACTTAATGAGCCAGTCCGTATCGGGCCCAATAGTAGAAATTATCTTGACATCCCATCACCGGCCCATTTAAGAAAATAACCAGTTTAATTAGTATTGGATCGGGTCAACTGGTCTAATTCAATTAATGGGATGGTTACCGGTCCTAGAAGTAAAAAAAAAAAACCAAATTCAAATTTTCATGATTTTTTTAATATATGCTAATAAATACATATGAGATTGATTAGCGATCTTAAGCTTTTCTGGTGACTCTACAATACCTAGAGAGCCCATTGAATTTCGACGACTTTCATCAATTTGCACCGGCAACCCCATCAGTTTCCAGCTAGAGGCATTAGTTTCCGGCGAAATTGATCATCATTTTTTATCTCTCACTTCTCACGCCGACTACTAAACTGTAGTGGCTTCTTCGGCGGCCCATCTTTGCGGCCCAGCGAACATATCAGGTTTCGGTGAGTGACATCAGTTTTCAGCAAATAAATTATTATTTTTCCTATTTTTTGCATCAACCACAACCTTCTTTTTTTTTTTTTTAATTATTTATAGGTACTACACGTCCAGATCTGACACCTCTTTTCAGGTGGCGACATCAAAATTTTGGTGAGCAGCTTATTTTTCGGCGACCAACATATTCTCCGATGACCAATTATAGGGATGTGGTACCAGCAGTAGGGTAAAGGTGGCGGCAAAAAGTTTTGGTGACTAATTTCTGCACCAATTTGCCAAAATCCGGCAAAACGATCAAGAAAACAGCCTTCACTATGTCCTTTTTAGAATCAGGTGCACTCATTCTTCTCTAGTTCATTTTTCTCTAGTTTATTTGGTATAGGCTTTCTATCTCCTTTTCTATCTTGATTTCTTGATTGTTCCTGTGGGATTACGGGTTCTTATTTCTTCATAACTTAGCAGGTGTTCTTTATTAGCATACCTATTTACGGTAGGTAGTATATTGCTTGTTATTTCTTATGAGTATCAATCCAGCTTGCTGGTTTTTGTTTTCTTATTTAGTTGTTGTTAGCAATACCTTTTTGCTCATCGTGTTCTTTTTCTCCCTTTTCTTTATTTTCTTCTGTCGTGTCCATTTAAGTAGTGGTTGGGGTGATAGATAGTGGACTAGGGTCATGTCATAGGTTGGGTTAAAAGATGGGGTCTGGGTCTAGTGTAGGGTTAAGGTCGGGTCTAGGTTTGCGTATGGGGTCGGACACAAGGGGTAGTAGGGCTAGGTGGGATAAGGGTACATTTAGGTTGAGAGTTGGGTCATGGAACATGGGGATGCTTCAAAGTAAGTCTATAGAGCCGGTGAAGATTCTTAGAAAGAGGAGGGTTAGTATAGCTTGTGTTCAGGAAACTAAATGGGTAGGCACTAAGGCGAGAGATTTAGATGGGTATAAGTTATGGTACTCGGTTAGCATGAGACATAGAAATGGGGTAGGTATTTTAGTAGATGAAGAACATAATGGGCAGGTGTCAGAGGTTAAGAGAGTCAGTAAGGTTGATGTCTATTAAATTAGTCATTGGAGTGTCTACAGTGAACACTATTAGTACCTACGCTCCGCAAGTAGGCTTAGATAAGGAGAAGAAGAGGGGCTTTTGGGAGGTTTTGGATGAGGTGGTGAGGGGCATCCCAAGCACTAAAAAGCTATTCATGGGAGGATATTTCAATGGGCATATAGGGTCTTTGTCGAGAGGTTATGATGATATGCATGGCGGTTTTGATTTTGGGGAGAGGAATGAAGGAAGATCTTCTCTTTTGGATTCTAGGGCTTTTATATTGTGGGTAGAAAATTTGAGCTTTTCAAAGAAGAAGGAACACCTTATTACATTTTATAGTTCAGTAGCCAAGACTCAAATAGACCTTTTTCTCCTTAGGAAGGGTGATAGAGCACTATGAAAAGGCTGTAAAGTCATACCTACCGAGAATCTTTCAATTCAACATAAACTTTTAGTGATAGACTTAGTAATTAAAAGGGCAAAAAGAAAAAAGGCATGAAGGAGTTCCCATAATTAGGTGGGGTAGCTTAATGTTGGCCCGTTCTTTAGAAATAGAAGAAAAGTTGGCGACTAGGGCGGCTTGGAAGAGTAAAGGGTATATGGATAGTATGTGGAAGATGATTACCAATTGTATTAGGAAGATGATTAGAGAGGTATTAGGTGTCTTGAGAGGCCATTTTGGCAAGCACCGGCGGGACTGATGGTGGAATAAAGAAGTTAAAAGGAAGGTGGAGACTAAGAAGGTGTCTTATGCGAAGTTGGTGGAGAACCAAAATGATGAGGAGAAATAAACTAATAGGGATAATTATAAGTTAGCTAAGAATTTAAGGAGTCTAAGTTAGCGGTTACGAAGGCTAAGACAATAATCTTTTAGAGTTTGTATGTAGTGTTAGAGAAGAAATGAGGGAATAAAAAGTTGTATAGTCTTGATAAGTCTAGGGAGTGGAGGGACCATGATCTTAACCAAGTGAAGTATATTAAGGGGAAGGATGGCAAAATATTGGTGGAGGAAGCCATTATTAGGAGGAGGTGGCAGTCCTATTTTCATAGACTTTTGAATGATGACGGGGACAAAGGATTTGTGCTGGGGGAATTGGATAACTCAGAGAGGTATTGCTATTATGGTTATTTTAGGCGTATCCAGGTAGAGGAGGTCAGGGGTGCGATTCGATGGATATGTAGGGGTAGGGCGACTGGGCCAGATGAGATTTCGGTGGATTTTTGGAAGAGCACGGGCGGGGCAGGTTTGGTATGGATCACGAGGTTTTTTAATATTATTTTTAGGGTGTCAAAGAGTCCCAAAGCTTGAATATGGAGTACGATGATTCCATTGTATAAGAATAAGGGAGACATTCAGAGTTGCAACAATTACATGGGTATTAAATTATTGAGTCATACCATGAAGGTTTAGAGAGAGTGGTAGAGTTAAGGCTGAGGAGAATCATGACCATTTCTGAGAAGCAGTTTGATTTTATACCAAGTCGTTCGACTACTGAGGCGATTCACCTTATAAGGAAATTAGTAGAGCAGTATAGGGAGAGAAAAAAGGACTTGCACATGGTGTTCATTGATCTTGAGAAGACATATGACAAAGTTCCCCGAGAGATTTTGTGGAGGTGTTTGGAGGTTAGAGAGGTGCCCATGGCATACACTAGGTCAATCTAGGATATGTACGATGGTGCGAAGACTCATGTGAGGATGATAGGAGGAGATTTAGAGAACTTTTCTATTTTGACGGTTTTTCACCAGGGATTGACTCTTAGCCCATTTTTATTTACTTTGGTGATGGATGTTTTGACGCTACATATTTAAAGAGAGGTGCCTTGGTATATGTTATTTACTGATGATGTTGTACTGATTGATGATACTCGGGTTGGAGTTAATGATAAGTTAGAGGTTTGGAGACAAACCCTTGAGTCAAAGGGCTTTAGGTTGAGCAGGACCAAAACAGAGTACTTGAAATCTAAGTTGAGTGATTTTCCACATGAGGATGATGTGGTTGTGGAGTTGGATTCTCAGTCCATTCATAAGAGGGAGAGTTTTAAGTATTTTGCATGTATGATTCAGGGTAATAGTGAGATTGATGAGGATGTCTCGCACCGTATTAGTGCAACGTGGTTGAAATAACGGCTTGCCTCTGGATTCTTGTGTGATAAGAAGATGCCTCTAAATATTAAAGGTAAGTTCTACAACGTGGTAGTTCGCCCAGTTATGTTGTATGGAGCGGAGTGTTAGCCAATTAAGAATTCCCACATCCAAAAGTTAAAGGTGACAAAGATGAGAATGTTGCGGTGGATGTGTGGACTTACCAGGAGAGATAAGGTTAGAAATGAGATTATTCGGGAGGGAGAAGGTGAGAGTGGCTTATATAGAGGACAAGATGTGAGAAATAAGGTTGCATTGGTTTGGGCATGTGATGAGAAAGGATGTGGATTCTCCAGTTGGAGGTATGAGGGCTATGGATAGTTTTAGGTGGGGTAGAGGTAGACCAAAGAAATATTTAAGGGAGGTGATTAGGCAGGACATGGGGCAGTTATAACTTACGAAAGACATGACCCTTGATAGGAAAGTGTGGAGGACGCAGGTTAGGGTAGAGGGATAGTAGGTAGGAGTACTAGGGGTGGGTGTTCGGTACTTTGGTTCGGGTTTGATTTTTTTATTTCGGTTATGAAATTAGGTGTACCAAAAATCGAACCAAATTAGTTCGGTTCGGTTCGGTTTATTTATATTTCGGTTCGATTTTATTCAGTTTAATAATTTTGATTTTTCGGTTTGGGGCTTATTTAATGGGCTAAATTATATTTATAAATCAAACTAGTTTAACTTTCTTACGTTAAAGAAAAATCAATATAAACTTGTAAAGTTTTCTAGGTGACAAATAAGAATAATCACCTCCAATGCATAAATCAGATGAAGGCTTATATATTAACTTTCGGTTGCAAAAATCAATGAAAAAAGTAACTTTCAATTTCGATTGCTGAATGTATTTGGATTTTGGATTTTTGGGTTGTAGGCAGTAGTGGGTTGTAGCTATAGCATAATAGCTTATGGGCTTATATATTATAAATATTAAATGATAAATATATATTATATATATTAATATATATAATAATTTAAAAAGTATATTAAAAATTTTGGTTTAAACCGAAAACCGAATTACGTCAACCTAAAAAACAAAAACCGAACCGAAATACCTAATTTATAAAAAAATAAACCAAAACCGAACTGAAAAACCAAAACCAAATAACTGAAATAATTTGGTTCGGTTTGGTATTTTGGTTTTTCAGTATTTATGCCCACCCCTAAGGAGTATGTTCCTAATTGTAGGAAGAGTGCGTTGTTTGTATTGGTGCTTGTAGTGTCTTGTAGCCTCTTGTTCATGGTGTTGTATGATTTCGTATAACAATCTTATATTATTACTTTGTGGGTGTCTTGTTTTCTTTATTATCTAGCGGTGTGTCACCCCCTGTTTGTTGTGTTCTTCTATGTTTTTTGTTATATTTGTTATCTATCCTGAGTCGGGGGTCTATCGAAAATAGTCTCTCTACTTCATATGAGGTAATGGTATAGACTGCGTACACTCTACCCTCCCCAGACCCCACTTTGTGGAGATATACTGGGTATGTTATTGTATACTATATATAAACATATATATACTACTAAATACTTTAAACAATATACATAGAACATATATACATTACATATTATACTACTTTAGTAAACATACACACATACATTACAATTAGTTTCTACTTTAAAAAATATAAACACATATGTAAATTCAACATATACGACTTAAAATACTACTTGAAATAATATACATACATACAACTTATATACATTATATATTATAGTAAATTAGAAAAATATATACAAATTGAAACATCCTGGGTTTTGACCCTTAAAAAATTTCCTGGAAGTTCATTATCTGGACCCAATACGACTCATGGGTACGAGCCGTATATTGAGGTAAGAGTAGTATGGTCCTGTCGTATACTGACCAGTGTTAGTTGGTGGGATGGTTTGGTCACTGGAATGGGTACAACTTAGAGGAGTGAGTTGTAAGGGTTTGGTACGAGTCGTAGCAGGGACTCGTATGGTGGGCAGTGTTTGATCCTCCTGGTATTTTATTCTGCCAGGGATAAGGGTTATTGGTACAGATCGTATGTTGTGGTTACAACTTGGTTGGATGATTCGTATACTGGACAATGTTTGATCCAAGGGTTAAGGCTTGGATACGAGTGGTGGATATCGATCGTATAAGAGGGTATGATTTATATGGGTCAGTCATATTACTATGATAGGTTTTTATGGGATTTAAGTGGGGGTAGTCTATAAATTTGCCTACTTACCCTAGTTAGGACCCATGACTTCTTATACACTTAGAAGGTTATTTACTGTAACACCCCATGCTTTTTCTTAGCTTAAAATTCGTCCCTAGAATGTTAAAGACTTTCTTTAAAAATAAATATACTTTTATACATGTGGAATTTTCAAGATTTTGACTTTTCATTGCGTGGAAAATTGAATAAGCTTTCCATCGATACCAAATTCTCCCAAATCCAACACCCGGGCGAAGAGTTAGAGCCATTTTAGTAAGACAGTGTACCACCTGGTACTCCAGCACATCGCGGAGGCAGTCCAAATGGCATTTGTCATTTTCCAGTGAGACAACGCGATACCACCGCATCGTGCCACTAGCCTTTTTCCCAATTATCACCTTCCAGTGTGACTCCGCAATCATGGCGCATCGCGCCAAAGGGAAAATTAGAAACTAGTGAGGTACCATGATGGCGCCGCGTCGCGCCATTATCCCAGTTCCCAATCGTCAGTTTCCAGTGAAACGGCGCGATAGCGCCGCGTCGCGTCAGCATAAAAAATTGAGATTTTCAGTCAGTTCTGAGTTTTAATTTTGAGGGCACTAAGGTCTTTTTTCCTCACCCCCAGTCAGCCTAAACACACAATCAAACCCTAAAAGAGAACAAATTGCTCATTAATTCACTATTTTCTCAAGAAGCAAGCCATTCTCTCTCAAAGGGCAAAACCCTAGTTCAAGAAATCAAGGTTAAGCTCAAGAAATCCTTCAAGAATCTCACAAATTAAGGTATGTTAGATGTTGATTCATGGGTCCCTTCCACCCATGAAGTCAAAGAATCATTTTTTAAAGTACAAAGATGATGTATTTATGATTTTCATGTTTGAATTAAATTGAATTCATGTTTATAATATTAGTTGGGTTCCAATCCATAATTTAAATGCAAGTTTCATGAAATTAAATAGCATGTATAATAAATATGTGATTATCTTGATAGACCCTTAAATTTATAAAGTGATTAATGCATCTATGATGTTGATTTGGTTTTAAATCCATGATTATGATAAGATTCATGAAAAATGAAATAGTATTTAGGGGGGATTATAATAATTACATACTAAACCTTTGAATTTGCAATTAGGTATTCTATTCATGATGTTTATGTGATGACCATTATCATGTGAAATACTCATGCTCCCCAAGTATTTGCTAAAATGCCTATGTGAAGTAGATAGAGGAATCATGAGATGTTATTATGAGATCTTAATCATTTACAAGCTTATGCCCTACAAGTGTTTGATAAAATGCTTATGTGAATTGACTAGTGAAGGCATGACATGTTATTACGTAATCCCATTCATGTACAAGTTAATGCATTACAAGTGTTTGATGAAATGTCTCTATGAATGAATTATGACCAAGTAAACATTGTTATATTATTCAAGATTATGCTTTGCTTTACTTTTTATGTTATCGAGTCCTGGGGGTATTTAATACCCGACAATTTAGCTGTTTACCTAGAGCTAGTATCAGTTACAGAATAGTATCAGTCATGTCATGATCAGTACTCTCAGTACGCTACAGAACTCAGTAGAACTCAGTCAATTATAGAACTTAGAAAAACTCAGTAAACTCAGTCCAGTCCAGTATACTCAGTTCAGTGTCTTTCAGTTGGAAGTAAGATTCAACACCGAGCGAGAGCAGGGATGATGGCTTCCCCGTCAGATAGGCAGAGTCGTTAGTAGCAATCCCTGTACTCCAGAACTACGTAGCCAGCGTAGGATGAGGAGTCACCCATCAGACTAGGCTTGACTACCTCCCAGAGGTCACCCGTCAGATTAGGCTTAGCTCCGCCCAGGTGTCACCCGTCAGTTAGGTTTACATCTTGGTTTTCTAGTAGTAGTACCCGTGGCACGGTATTAGCACCCTTCCAATTGGGGTTACAGGTTAGACCCCTATCAGTTCAGATTTGGGGCATGTCGGTTAGATGATTATCTCCCACAGTTTCAGTTCAATTTTATAAAATCAAGACTGTCAGATACAGTCAATCAGTATCAGTTAATCAGTTATCAGAATTCAATACTTAGCAAAAAAAAATCTCAGTTACAGTTTATATATATATATGTATATACACAGATTGCATTCTCAGTATTTACACTATTCTCAGATTCTCCGCGTACTCTCATATCCAGTTATTCTAATTCAGTCAGTTATATCCTCATACATATGAACCCTTGTATTCAGTCTTACCTCATCTAGCATACCAGTACATTCCCACGTACTGACGCATACTTTTCTGCGATATGATATTTTATATCATAGGTTCGGACCCTCAGGTTCTCGATCACGCATAGTAGATTCAGGTTCAGCCAGCAAAAGTAGATTTAGTAGTGAGTCCTCATAATTAGAGGATATTATACTATTTCATATTTTCAGTAGATGTATTAGTTCAGTAGATGGAGTTAGTTGGGGGATTGTCCCATCAACTCCACTTTCAGACAGATCCAGTTAGAGGCTTTTCAGACTAGATTTTCAGACAGTATTCAGTTTTACATATTTTTTATTTTATTAGTATTTCAGATGTTTTAAACCTTATGGCATTTCGACCTATTTTTTGCATTTATTTCAGTATTATTATTCAGTGCTCACAGCAGATATAATTCATGGGTTAGCTTGTGGTCCTTCGGGGTCATAAGCACCGTGTGAAGACTAGGGGATAGTCTCAGGTCGTTATATTTATCCTAATATTATATTCATTAACACTTATAAACTATTCAAAAATACTTCATAACTCTCTCAAGAGCTTTTTGGGCAATAAGGCTAGGGTTTCATCTTATGGATTGCTTTGGGCTTGTCTTGGTGATTTCTTTCCATCAATTCTTTGCTATAAGACATGATTCTCTTCCCTCATTGTAATTTCAACTAAAGGCATGATTTATATGATCGATTTCATGGTTTTACTATTTTATGATTATGGTTTCAACTATTATTTGGGGGTTTTGATATTGAATGCTTACTTTTGGTTTCCTATGGTTTTAATTATGCTTTATATGCATTAATGGTGGTTTTGTACAATTGGATTGCATGATAATGGCTTAATGGTCTTTGTAATTGGTTTTGATTATATTATGCCCCCAAGGTGTTTGATAAAATGCTTATAAGGATATATTCATTGCATTGACTTCTTTTAATGGAACTCTTGCATGTTTTAAACTGGACAAAGGATTTATGAACAGTTTAAATGGTTTGAAAAGTCTAAAGGCTAAATGGTTATGCTTGTGGAGGAAATGAAAGTCTCCCAAGTGGATTTAATATGGTATATGGAAGGGCACCTAAGGTCCCCTTAACCTAAATGATTTGGCTATGGATATTACTTGCAAGTTTGGGGTGGTATGATAGTACCACCAATATTGGCCTTGGTTAATAAATGGTAAATGAATTGTTTGTACATGGTTTTAATTGGGAATTAATGGCGAGTTGTGTAGCTAAACCGTAGAAGGTGGCGGTCCCGGGAGGACCAAACCAAAAACTCACATTTGTCGATATGAGGAGTCTTGATGACCATGTGCGTGTGTCACATTTTATATTTTGGGATGTACTAGTCATCCCATGGGATATTCCCTAGTCGTGCGGCTACACGCACTGAGGCCTTTTCAACAGGGGGAGTTGAACCTATATGGCCCGTGGGTGGTTAGGACGTCAAAGCTACACATCCCAGGTAAAGGTTTTAAGTGTATGCTAAACCCGATCCTCTTTCTCAGCACTTATATATGTATGGTTGTATGCATTATGGATCATTTTACGACTGGCTTTATTTTATCCTTATCCTGATATTCATGCCAGCAGTCACTCGCTAACCCCGTCTACTGGCGGTTGTATAGCCACGCTATGCAGAAACCGACCATTCTACTCCTTCTATTTAGCATGCGGATTTGGTATCATCATTTGGACTGAAGTGGTGAGCTTTCATCCTTTCAGAAGGCATTATTTCATGTTATGAATTTCTTTAAATATGTTTATTTTATTTTGGATATTGATTTTGTCTATGGCTGGGGGCATCTACCAACCGGATTTGTTTAATCTTTTGGATAGAGGTTTAGTGGTACTTCTGCATGGGCGGGATCGGTGGAGGTGTTATTCTTACCATTGGTATTGATATTGAGGCTGGAATCACCGGACATGATTTCTCACTGTTCCATCCTATTACATTTTTGGGATTGATTTTCATAGTATGTTTTGGTATTCCATTTGGTCTATGGTCTATGATTTGGTTTGGTATGGTTGTGCGGTTGGTGTGGTATGGTTGGACTCAGTTGGATCGGTCACGGTTGTGACCCTATCCCAGAGTCTTAATGAGAACAATAGTGTTATCTTGTTATATGTTCAAAATTCAGCCTATCTAAGGCTAGATATAGGTGGTTGGGTTGGGTAACAAGGGGCGATCCCCGGTCCTGGTTGGACTTGAGATGCCCATTACGACAAGGCCCGGGGTCGTGTCGTGTCACAAATATACCTACAATAACTTGAAATACTACTAGAAACAATATACGTTCTATATATACTACCACTTGAAAACATATATACATTATATATATTATACTACATTAGAAAACATACACACTAATGTACATACAATATATACTAGTTGAAATACTACTTGAAATAATATTCATTCAATATATACTACTTGAAATAATATACATACAATATATATATATATATATATATATATGTATATACACACACACACACACATTTCATATTATACGACTTTAGAAAATATACATTCAATATCTACTTTAAAAGATATACACACATGTAGTTTTGTACATTCAATATATATTACTTAAAATACTACTTGAAATAATATACATACAACAGATATACGCATAATAAATACTACTTAAAATTTTACTTTAAACAATATACATAAAACATATATACATTACATATTATACTACTTTAGAAAACATATAAAAATATACATTCAATATATACTACTTTAGAAAATATATACACACATATATATACAATATATACTACTTAAAAATTAAAATACTACTTTAAACAATATACATACAACATATATACATTACATATTATACTACTTTGGAGAACATACACACAAATATACATACAATATATAGTTATATACTACTTGAAATGCTAGTTGAAACAATTTACATTCAATATATACTACTTGAAATAATATACATACAACATATATATGTACAATAAATACTACTTCTAATACTACTTTAAACAATATACATACAACATATATACATTACATATTATACTACTTTAGAAAACATATACACATATATACATTCAATATTTACTACTTTTGAAAATATAAATGGGTAAACTATATAAATGACCCTTATAATGGATGATTTTATTTTTTTGTTCCTCATAAGAATAGTAAGAAAATTAAAGGAAAGGTGTCATTTAAGTCTTGAATGAAGGATTGGTGACATTGACCAACTTAAAGGGTCAAACATAATTAGAAAACTTAATTAAGTTAATTGTGAACTTGATTAATATTTTTAAAACTTTCTAATCTTTTCAATAATACAAATCAACCCACACCCCTCTCCTCTACAAATCAACCATCTCTTCTCTCTCTCGATCGATAGTTTCTCCCAACCAACAGTTCTGCAAATTTCTCCTTTCAATCCCCGACGACTTTAACCTCCGACGATAAATAGTTGGGCTTCGAGTTTTTTTGACTTTTAATCATCAATCGATGTGACATCCTTGCTCTCCGACCACAACAACTTTGAGTTCTTCATCATTCTTTTTCTTCTTTCGCAGGTAAAAAATTATGGTCTTTTTAGTTTTTAAGAAAAAGAAGAACTTGAGCCAACTTCTTACTTCTCTTCTCTTCTAATATTGTTGAACAATTTTAATATTTGTTGCTTTAATTTAAAATTCGATCTGAATAAAATCCTAATTTCTGGTATTTCTTCTCGTCTCTTTTTGGAGTGAAATATGATTTTTTGAAGTTTGATTTTTGTTATTTGTGTTTGAAAAAACAAAACGGTGATGTTGGTGTTTTTGGTATTGCACCCGTTGCTGGGTTGATTTATTCTTGTTCTTGGTAAAAATGGTGATATTGTTGTTGTTCTATTAAACAAAATCATGCTACTGTTTTATCTGCAATAAATTAACCATCTGATGTAACACATTAATCATCTGGTGAAATAGACTAACCATCTAGTGCAACAGATTAAGTATCTGATGCAACAGAGGAACCATCAAATAAAAAATCTGATGCAACAGATTAACCATATGATGCAACAGAGAAACCATCAAATTAAAAATCTGATGCAACAGATTAACCATATGATGCAATAGATTTAACATTTGATGCAATAGAGGAACCATCCAATTAAAAATTTGATGCAATAAATTTACCATCTGATGCACTGGAGGTCTCATCAGAATAAAATTCTAATACAACAGATTAACCATCTGATACAACAGATGAACCTTCTGTTAGATAAAATCCTATCAACTATTCCAACAAGACATGTCCAAGACTTAATTTTTCCAACTGATCATTTAGCTATCTCGATAGAAGACTCTTTTGTTGGAAGAAATCTAAACAATATTGAACGCTGATAACTGTTACAACAACTCACTCATATATTGCAACAGATGTGTGATCTGTTGCACAGACCATTCATCTATTTTAATAGATAAGTGATCTATTTTTATTGTTACAATAGATTATTCATCCATTGCAATAGGTTAGTTATATGTTGCAATATATCACTCATATGTTGCAACAGATGTATGATCTATTGCACAGACCATTCATTTGTTTCAATAGATAAGTGATCTATTTTTATTGTTGCAACAGATTACTCATTCATTACAACAGTTTAATTGATAACTGTTCTAATAGATCACTCATATGTTGCAACAGATATGTGATCTATTGCACAAACCAGTCATTTGTTTCAATATATGAATGGTCTGTTTGCAACAGATTACTCATCCGTTGTAACGGGTTAGTTATATGTTGCAACAGATAAAACTCTGGTGTAACAAATGTGTGATCTGTTGGAACTGTTATTTTATTGATGTACATGTTATATATACTATTATCCTTTTTAATGATGCATTAATCAATTATTATCTATTCTATGTTCTTGTTAATTTTAGATAATATGGCTCCCAAAAGAAAAAAATTAAATCAAGTTTAAGTAAAGGAACAACTGAAGCAGCTAGGCTAAATCCACCACTCTATGAACTTGCTTTACAAATGTTATCTCAATCAGGAGTAGAAGATAATGAACATGGGGAAGTGGAATTTTTCAAAAGAGATGATCCAAATGCTAATAGCCCTTCCACCGAAGAGTTGGGCAAAACCTTCAGTATTGATAGTTATCGTATGAGGATACAGTGCGATAGTGCCACAAATTTAACTGGAGATTTCGTGGTTAAGTAATCTATGGAAAAATCTTTTGACGCCTTCAGAAAAATACTTTGAGAATAAAAATTGGATGTTTATTTCAGGGATAGCTGCTTTGGGAAATAGCTTAATTTGTCGGAGGACAACAATGCTCGTTTCCAAATGAAAATGATATATGATCTTCTCAAGTGTAGATTTATATATGAAAACAAATATAAGATGGATGAGGTGTGGATAAATTACTGTGGCATGCCTGTTTGTTTTGGTTGGAAGGATTTTACCATAGTTACTGGACTAAAATATTACCCCCTCCTTCTCAAGCTATACCTATTCTAACCCCAAAAAAGCACCCCGCACACCTAAAAATGAAAATATAATTTGAGTGATCGTGAAGACTTGGTGTCCCTTGTTCGTCCAAGCTTCAAAAACATAAATTTGATAGAAGCGTTGAAAGGTAAACGACTTTCAAAGAAGTACAAGCAATCATTATGCTTGGTTTGGTTTGTACATAATATTCTTTGGGTGAGACACTTGGTTTAATAAAGCTCTCCGAGGATCTTGAGGTATTTAACAACTATCCTTGGTGTTATGAAAGCTTCAAAATGACTGTCAAATATTTGATGACTCCATTAGCGCCAAAGACAGTCAACTTATATGTCTTTTCATGGGCTTTCATGGTAAATGTTTCTTTTATTATGATATGATTCATTTTTCTTATTTAATAATGGTTTTGATTAATTGGCATTATTTTATAGGCTTGGGCGTTTGAAGTCATTCCTTATTTGAGACAACAAGTGAACTACCAGGAAAAAGTTTTCTGTCCAAGAATCTTAAGATGGTTGTCGGCCAAAATTGATAAAAATGCAAAATTTATTGATCTCTTTTACCCCCCAAAGGATGCACTAAGTATAATTATAATAGTTTTTATTTTAATTAATGATTTTTTTGAATGATCTAATCATCAATCTAATATATGTAATGATTTATGTTAGATTATGCATCCGTCGCTTGTTCCGAACAATCGAGAGTTGAAGATGTCATTTTTTTCTTACTTTACGGTCTGTGCAAACTTTATCGGACCCTAAGGTCATTGATAAAATAAAAATAAAATTGTTTGGAGCAACAACCATCACAAGAAAAATAATTTTGGAGGGTAGGCTTGTTGTTGATGATGATGTTAGTGGTGATGGAGCTGTTGGTGGTGGTAATGGTAATGTTGTTGGGGCTAATGATACTCCTCTTACAGTTTTTAAAACAAACTATTATGAGTATGATCATATTGGTTATACAAAATTTGCCCCTCCTAGCGACTGTTCTGCATGGAAATGTCAAGACTGCATGGCAAAACATGATGTACTGATTAATGCTATTAATGCATTAACTACTTATGTAAAGGAATTGACATCTAAGAGGGGTGTCATTCCATCAAAGAGAATTTTATATCATCCACTCCATTAGAGATTAAGTCTAAGAGGAGAAGGAAAGTAATTTCCAAGGCATTATCAAGCATCCAAAAAAGCAAAATTGCAACTCTATTGTCTTTGTATAGCACTACTGAACAATTTACAAGGGCAACAGGAGAGTAGCACGAGCTGAAGAAGGTGAATATATAAAATCTATTCTAACTAACAAGCAGACATATATTTGTTTCAACAGATGACACATCTGCTAAAAATTATCAAACATATATATACATCTGTTGCAACAGTTGACTAACTTGTTGCATCAGATACAGTATATGTTGCAACATATGTATAATTTGTTTTAGCAAATCAAACAACTCTACTCAATATACCATTTTTATTTGTACAAATAGATGACTTATCTGTTGCAACGGATGAGTCATTTGTTGGGACAAATTAAATTAAGACTTTCTACCGTTTCAGTTTTTCCTAGCAAATAAGTCATATATTGCAATAGATGGTTGATCCATTGGAAATTATCATATAGGTCTTCCTCATGTTATAATTTGTCCCAACAGTTGATCCATCTATTTCAACATAAATATAATCTATTTGGGATAATTTAAAACATAAGGAAGAGTTGTTTGATTTGCTAAAATAGATGAGTTATCCTTTTCCATTTTTTTGTATCTCTGTGATTAGCATTTACCAATTCTGGATTTCCAAGTGGATGTTACTGTAGAAGCTACTACTGAACAACATTGACAATATGCTACTCTTTTTATGGAAATACAGAGAAGAGAAAGCAAAGAAACCATACGCAAGAGACATTAACAATCCACGACGACCAAAGCCGAATTTTATAGCAATGGATGAAGAACAACTTGTCCATATTGAGTAGATCTTTATAGCTTGAGTCTGTCAAAGTAATAACCTCACCCCTTCTTAGGAATTGTTGGCATCAAAACTTAAATTGTTGATTTATTTGTTGAGATTTGTACCCATAATAATTTTTTACATTCATTTATTTGTTGATTTATTTTATGTAATTTTTAAAGGCTTAGATTTATTTTAATTTGTCTATTAATTTTATTTTATCCTTAGATTTAAACTTATTAATTAAAATAAAATACTAGATTCAAATATTGCAATAGATAAGGTATCTGTTACAACAGACGCCATATCTGTTGAAAACTATCAAATAAATTTAGACATATGTTGCAACAGGTAGGTAATCTATTGGAAATTATCAAACAGGTCTTCCCACTATTGTAATAGATAGACTTAGATATAAACATCGATATAATGCAACAAATGACCAACTTATCGCAATAGATAAACTATTTAGCAGAACAGGTAGATATTTGTTACAACAGATGGACTATCTGTTGCATTATAAAAATTCAACTTTCATTAGACATAAAAAATTGCCACTACATATAAAGTGAAGTGAATTGAAATAAAAAAGGCAGAACCCACCGACAGGAACATAAAAAATAGACTTGAACTCCTATTTTTGCTGAGTTAGCATCTGATTTGGCCTTCAACAATTATTTCCACCCCATTGTCTTATATATTTATCTTCTTCCTAAAATTTAACCCTAAATTTCCAAATCTTCTTCTTCATCATCTTTTTTTCTTTATCTAAATTCTTTAAATTATTTGTATTTGTTTTTTCTGCATATTTTTTTCAATTTTTCCAACTGAGCTTGACAATGTCGAGTTTATCTTTCATTGTTTTTTGTGATAAAGATTTTTGATATTGTAAGTGTGGTCATGAAGATCTATTGAAGACTTCTTGGACTCAACAAAATCTAGATCGTAGGTTTTTACTTGTATGATTTCAAAGGTAATATTTATTTTATTGAATTAGTTGATTAATTATTGACTTGCAATTATTTTATAACTATGGTCTTATTTTTAAAAAAGTTGGGTGGATGTGATTACTTGGATTGGTATGAAGAACAACACCCTTCATAAGAAAATCGTGTAATCTGAGGTTTGTTGAAGAAAGTCAAGGCTTTTGAAGAGAAACAAAATCGAGGAAGAACATAATACATTGTTGGCATTATTGCTACTGGTTTGGTGTTGTTGGGCACATAAATATTCAAGCCTAATTGCTAAAATTTTTATGATGGTGTATTTGTATTTGCTACTGGTTTGGTGTTGTTGAGCACATGGATATTCAAGCGTAATTATTAGAAAATATTAAATAGATTTATACATATGTTCCAACATGTAGGTCATTTGTTGGAAATTATCAAACACGTCTTCGCATTATTGCAACAGATAAGACTTAGATAGAAATATCGACATACTGCAATAGATGACCAACCTATTACAATAGATAAACTATCTGTCAGAACAAATAGAATCTATTTTTCAACAGATATACAGTTTGTTGCGTTATAAGAAATTCACATTTCATCAGAAAAAAAAATTACCACTACATGTAAAGTATGTATGTAAAGTAAAGTGACTTGAAATAAAAAATTATTATTTCATAGGCTCTTCTTTATACACTGGCTCCAAGCGTCTAGTTAGTACCCCATAAGACCAGACCTCTTGCATGTTTGCCACAACGTTGTCTCATAGAAAGGTCGTTGGCTCGGCCATTTTTGTGCTGGTCATCAAATATTCAATGTGTGCAAGCACGTGCGACCCGTACGTAGCACCAGTTTTATTTTTTTAGAAGGTCCATGTCCTTGTTTCGACCTTTAAAATCCTATGGTTGCTTCATCAACATTTTCACTGGCAAATGATCCATCAGTTTACTCTGCCTCAACAAGATAGGGAACAACTCTAACAGTAGCTGTATGTGGGTAAAAAAATTAGCCTCGTCCAAGAAAGGTAAGTTGCAGTCACAAACCTTGACCTTTTCCTCCTCGAGTAGTATCTTAACAACTCAATTATGTATGTCTTCCACGTTCATGACTCTAAGAATCCTCTTTGCCTCGGTTCAGCTCTTGCCATGTGGATTTAGCCTCTCCCTTCTAACATATTTTATCATATCTGCATCCCATTGGAACCCAAAAACTAATGAATAAAATCCCTCTCCACTGGGAGTTGATGTTCGCTTACTGAGATCATTGTACGTATCCTTGAAATTCTTCTAGAAGTCGAGGTCCATTATCCTATAGGAAACATCATAAGCTTTCGGGTACGCTAATTGTCTGCCCCTTATGAGGAGAAAAATTTCTTCAATATAATGTGATTTATGAAGATAATTTTTAAATAGGTTAGTAATTGTAAAGAATGAAAACATAGTAGAAAGATTCAATAGATGGTCCATCTGTTGCAGAGGGTTCTCTGAATCTATCACAGATTACCCATCTAACGGAACTTATACAAGAGATGGGTAATATGTTGCAACAGAACCACCACAAGTTGCACCAGAATACACAGCTATTGCAACAGATGACACATCTATTGCGTAGCTTCTTCTTCATGGAGTACATTAGAATGGTGGGTTTGGAAAAGTAAACTTACCCTTTCCATGTACTACGTACGCATATCTGTCATAATCTTAAAGTCTTGGGCAGAAAAGGTATGGATGGAGTAATCATGTGCTCCTTGTTTAGAATTCTTGGCCCATCGCAGTGTGCAAAGTTCTGCGTATATGTCCACCTTCTTGAATGGCCCCTGAATTTCAACAACTTTTGAAGAGGGAGGAGTTGCAATTTCTTTTATTTTAGATTTGAGAGTACTTGGCTAATTTCTCTTTTCTTTCTCCCAACTGCCACTGTATAAATGTATGGCTCTCTCACCTTCTTAGATGGTATGACACCCCTCTTAGATTTCAATTCCTCAACAGCTTTAGCGATAGCCTCTGCTTTTTCAAAGAGTTTATCCTGGATTTCCTTGCACTCTTCGTATTTGCAATAAGAATATGAGGGTGGAGAGGGGTGAGAGAGACTGGTGTAAGGGTGAGAGGGGCCTGTGTAAGGGTGAGAGGGACCTGTGAAAAGGGTGTTTTCAAATATAATTTTTTTTTAGCATCAACATGCTCATCATCATGACCGATAGCAGCATCAGCATGCTTACCACCAACATAAACAACTCCACCAGCAACACCCTCATAAGAAGCACCCAAATCTGTTGTAGTAGGTTGGTCATGAAGAGCCTTAACATTAGGCTGACCTTGCCTAACTGCTATTCTTATGTTTGTTTCTCCGGCCAATTTTTTGTATATTAACTCCACTATTTGGTCTGCTATTATATCAACAAGACCTAGAATAATAATAGAAGTCATCCCCAACTTTTGCTTAGTAGGAACAATACATGGATACACAACCTATAAAAAAAGACAAATACATTTAAATCATATAATAATTTGCAGTCAATTGGGTTACATGTTAACACAGACAACTTATAAAACAGCTGATCTTTCTGTCACAACAGCTGATCTGTCTGTCACAATAGATAAATAATATATTGCATCATATTACCCATCTATTTCATAATTTGCAGTAGATGGGTAATCTGTTGAGTTGGGTTCAGAGAACCAAAGAAATATATAGGTAATGTGATGCAAAATATGAATCACCTGTTGCAACAAATTAGCCATCTGTTGTACCATTGCAGTGTACATGTAATCTATTGCAACAAATAACCCATCTATCGCATTGTCACATCTGTTTTAGAATCTTTCTTTGAGTCAAATTATTTTACTTGAAAGAAGACATATTGCATCATCCAGAGGGTTAAAGAGACCAGCCTCCTTAATTCTTATGTTACTCTTTGCAGCTAACCACCAAAGGATCCTTAGATGATAAACCTCATCCGAATAATCATTGACCTACTTTCAGAGGTGAGGAATGGATTCAAATGCCCAAGCCTAAAAGATGAAAATAGGAGGCAAGCAAAAAAAGTTATAATAATTATTCAATATAAATTAATAAATGAGTAAACAAATAGTGATTAAATTTACCATGAAAGCCTAAGAAAAGTCATATAATTTGTTCGTCTTTGGGGATAGCTTTGTCAGTAAATATTTAACAGTCAAGTATTAGTTGTCATATCTCCAGGGATAATTATTGAATTTTTTAAATTCCTCAGCAAGCTTCAACAAATCATCTTCTATGACTTTGTTGACGTCTCTTGCCAATATAACAGAATGGGCAAACCAAATTAAGAATATTTTCTCCTTGGACTTCTTTGATATGGTTTTATCCTTGAGATGTTCTATCAACTTATTGTTTTTGCGCCCACGTCTAGCAATGTCCAACAACCCATCTATTTTTTACTTGTATTTGTTGGTTTTGGTGGTGGTTTGGTTTTAGTAGGTAGTCATTGGGACAATGCCTTCCCACTATTTGATGGTGGTTGTTTGGTTGTCCTGCTTGCCTTAGACCTTTTGCGTGGTGTTTCCTTGGTGAAAGGTTCTTCTGGAAGATCGCATCTCAAGCCCGTCACTATGGCAAACTCTTTCAAGCCAAAACAAACCGACATGCCACAGTAGTTGATCCAGATTTCATCCCTCTTTTCCCCCCTCCTTCGAATCTTTATAATCCCCTACGTACTTGATCCTACGCTTGAGAAGACCATATACCATGCTAATTTTGAAACGGGCAGTGTGGTCCTCAGGAAGCTCCAGAAAGTTTCCAAAGTAGCTCTTCATAAAAATTACGTCTATGTTTTCATTCTTTATAATATTTCTAAATTTGTCAAAAGGTTTCCCCAACTGACATTTAAGTACATGATCACCAATTAGTTCTGCAAGGTCATATATTGGCATCGCAACTTGAAACATGTCAATACTAATAGTTTTGACAGTTTCATGCTGTGATTTCGATATTAATTCACGCCCCATTGGTAATGCATTATCATTTTTTTTCTTACTTTCTTCTTCCTTCTCTTCTTGTTTATCTTCTTCTCTCTCCTCTACACCACCAACCAATGCCACCAACACCACCATCATCAACCACCACAAAATACCACCAGTGCCACCACCACGACCACCACCACCAACAATAACCACCACCACTAATACCACTACAGTTAATAGAACTCTACGACATAAACTAGGTTTTCTCGGGTTCTTCCTATGATTTTACCATCAAACCTCAAAATTGTAAACCCATTCTCGAAGATAATACAACTAAAAGTCTTCTTTCTCATTATTAAATTAAAAACCCTAATTTTTAGAAAAAATAACAAATATAGAACTTTTCTCAAACTATGTTACCTACGAAGACAGAGAAAACGACTGATACAAGCAAGAATGGAGTTGAAAATAACTCCTATGTGGCCGAAAATAGGAAAAAAATTGATCTGTTGTGAAGGGTTGAGCAATTTGTTGAGTAGTTGTTGTCTGTATTGTTGAGAGAGAGAAAAGACCGAGAACTCAAAATTTGAAATGATGAAATGTTTTTCCCTCAAATGGATGATTTGTATGGGTTGACTTGTATTTTGGAAAAGAATGACAAATTTTGAAAATATTAATTTGGTCTGAATTGATCTTAATTATTTTTTAAAATTTTAAAAGATATGTGTAATATTTATCTGTCTCATCATAATAAAGTGTATTAAGTTCAACTGTAACACTGATGAATTTTAGGTATTAGCTTGACAATAAGGTAATAAGAATCATTCTAACTCAGAGTTATCGATCGACGACTCAGGTCGGGAAGAACGCAATACCAACATCATGCAATTACCAAAAACTCAATCGAAGTTGTAGTTGACCCTACGAACTCACCCCTAGTTTTAGCTTAATAAATTTAGGTATTAGCTTGACAATTAGGTAATAAGAATTATTTCAACTCAGAGTGATCAATCGATGACTCAGGTCAGGAGGAACACAATATCAACATCATGTAATTGCCAAAGACTCAATTAAAGTTGTAGTTGACCCTATGAACTTACCCCTAGTTCTATCTAAATCAATTTTGGTATTATATTGACAATGAGTTAATAAGAATCGTTTCAACACAGAGTGATCGATCGATGACTCAGGTCGGGAAGAATGTAATACCAATATCATGCAATTGCCAAAGACTCAATTGAAGTTGTATTTGACCCTATGAACTCACCCCTAGTTCTAGGTTAATCAATCTAGGTATTAGCTTGATAATGAGGTAATAAGAATTGTTTCAACTCAGAGTGATCGATCGACAACTCAGGTCAGGAGGAATACAATACCAATATCATGCAATTGCCAAAGATTCAATTGAAGTAGTAGTTGACACAATGAACTCACCCCTAGTTCTAGCTTAATCAATTTAGGTATTAGATTGATAATAAGGTAATAAGAATTATTTCAACTCAGAGTGATCGATCGACGACTCAGGTCGGGAGAAACGTAATACAACCATCATGCAATTGTCTAAGACTCAATTAAAGTTGTAGTTGACCCTATGAACTCACCCTAGTTCTAGCTAAATCAATTTAGGTATTAGATTGATAACGAGGTAATAAAAATCATTTCAACTCAGAGTGATCGATCGATGACTTAGGTCTGGAGGAACGCAATACCAACATTATTCAATTGCCAAAGACTTAATTGAAGTTGTAGTTGAATCTATGAACTCACCCCTAGTTCTAGCTAAATCAATTTAGGTATTAGATTGATAATAAGGTAATAAAAATCATTTTAACTCAGAGTGATCGGTCGATGACTCAGGTCGGGAGGAACATAATACCAACATTATGCAATTGCTGGAATATATGATGTTGTTTTTTATTGTTGATGTTGTTGTTGATGTTGTTGGGGGTGTTGAAACAGTTTCCTCAACTGCTGGAACTGATGAATCAACTATTGGAATAGATGGAGCAACTGTTGGAAGAAATCAAACCATTAGCAAGGATGGTTTGATTTATTTCAATAGATGACCCATCTATTATAACATATCATCCATCTATTGCCACAGATGCGTCACCTGTTGCAAC
The DNA here is from genome assembly GCA_030864215.1 of Capsicum pubescens. Lineage (NCBI taxonomy): Eukaryota > Viridiplantae > Streptophyta > Magnoliopsida > Solanales > Solanaceae > Capsicum > Capsicum pubescens. The sequence goes on from CM061545.1 coordinate 73,222,076, forward strand.
CGATTTCTCATCTTTTGAATAGATGGGGAATTTATTGCATCAGATAGGTTATCTGTTGATTTATTCAATTTTGTGTTATCCTTTTGTAATGTTCTTTTTGTTCTTCTTTTGTTTGACATCAAATATTTTTCTCTTATTTGTAGATAAAAGAAAGTGAAACTGGATCAACTTTTGCTCGACCAATATTAAAGGCTAGAGTAAAGATGGGACTAGAGGAATAAGCTATTTGCAGATGGAACCACTTCATATGTGGGAGGTATTTATTATTGATTAATCTATCATGAAAACACACATCCAGTACACTGATTTTATGAATGTTGGTTATTTAACTATTATGTATTTATCTTTCAAACAAGATATGGAATTTTATAGTTAAGATTGTTAGGTTCGAACTGGTAACGCTAAGGGACCAAGTAGGTGGTGTCGATACCCTGTTAGGATTTAATGAAGATTTTGCTAATGTTTATGTGTCAAGTTTGGATAAGAATTCAAGTTTTTAATGGCAGTGTAAATATTCAAATAGTGATTGGACTGATTTTAAGGGTTCAATGGACTTTTGAAAGTCCTCTGAAGCCCCGCACTGCTGCAAACAAGAATGAAAATAAATATAGTTATTGCTCTGGTCCAAATTTGTATGAATGGGTTGCTCAAGGAGATTATTATACAGTAGAAGGTGATTGAAAGAATACCTGTGCGGGAAAGAGGAGGTGGAGAAGACCATATATCAACTCAAAACTTATTAAAGAAGAAACACAGGTAGAAAGGAAAATGTAGCGAAACTGGCTGTTGAAATTGACATGAAAAATGAAAGAATTGAATGAGCTGCAAATGTCAAAGTGTATCCAAAAATAAAAATCCATCAGTCCCTTTTGAAAAGCAAAAATGTTGAAGTAGATTAGAGTTGTGCACTTTGTTAGGGGACTGCAACTAGCTAGCATGGCCTGAATGAAGACCCACAAAATACAGGACCTGAACTCTATGGTTTTAGCTTTGCGAGCTACGATGGTGGCAAGATTATCGGTCAGGAACAAAACCTGAACCAACAACTCCTAAAGTAAAAATAAGGGATCAAGCTAAGGTGGCGATTTCTCAAGTTAAACTTACATCCCATGCCTCCTGTTTATGGATCTGGTCTGGTCAAAGGAAGTAGAAACAACAAGGCATGGGATTTTTTTCCCAACTTCAGACCTTTTTGTTTCTACTGCCATTGACCTGATCAGAACCACAAATAGAAGGCATAGGACGCAAGTTAGACTTCAAAAATTAACGTCTTGGCTTCCCTTATTTTTACTTTTGGAATTGTTGGTTCAGGTTTCATTCTTGACTGAAAATCTTACCAATCACCCGTGCTCGCCAAGTTGATTCCTTAGAGTTCTGGTCCTGCACTTTGTGAGTCATCATTGAGGCCACGCTCGCTAGTCGCAGTTCCTAGAAAAGTGTCTAGCTCCAGTCCTCTTGAGCATATTTCTTTTTCAAGAATGACTGACGGATTTTAATATTTGGATACACTTCCATATTTGAAGCTCATTCAGTTTTTTCATTTCTCAAGTCAATTTTCATTTATTGAGCTCCATGAATGGAAGGAATCCATGAATGAACACTGTGCATACCTTGGTTCGTAAATACACGAAGATTGACGGAGGAAATTCTTGATTTTGAATCTTCTATGAAAAGCTCTAAGTTATTCTTGAGAGGTTTTTTGAGAGAAGAGAGTATATTTTAGGTTCCCAATAGATGGATCTCATGTTAAAAGGGGCTTAAATAGGGGTGGGAAATTGACCCTTTTAACCCTGGACGCGTCTTTTAATTTCAGTAAAAATTTTCCGAATTAGACCCCTGGCGCGACGCGGCGCTATCGCGCCGTGTCACTGGAATTTGACAACTGGGAAATTAAGGGATGGCACGACGCATATCCATCGCGTTTCCACTTCTTTTGTGACCTGGAAGTTTGTCGCAACGCGGGAAAATGGCGCTGAGACACTGGAAAAGGACAATTGCCATTTTAGTTTGTGGCGCGGCGCGCCACTGACCAATATAAGTTGTTTTACAATGGGAACTTGAAATAGTCATAACTTCTTAACTGGTTATCAGATTTAAGAAAATCTTATATCAATGCTCTGAATAGGGATTACAACTGTTGGGTCACCTATGCTCTACTTGAGCAAAGAGACATGGAAGACTGGATGAACTGAAGTTAGATCTGAAGACAACTCAAGCTCATAAGCTACTTTGCCAAAGCGACTGAGAATTTTGAAAGGACCGACATATCAGGGACTAATGTTTCCCTTCTTTCTGAACCTCTCCACTCTCTTCATGAGAGAGATCTTGAGGCAGACATAGTCATTAATCTCGAACTCGAGATCCTTTATGCGCACATCTGCATAAGACTTCTGCCGGCTCTGAGCATCCCAGTGTCTTTCTCTGATCAACTGGAGTTTTTCTAAGGCATCGAATACTAAGTCAGGACCTATAACTGAGGCCTCACTAACTTTGAGCCAACCGATTGGAGATCTGCATCTCCTACCGTAGAGAGCTTCGAATGTAGCCATCCAAATACTAAAATGATAGCTATTGTTGTATACAAACTCAATCAAAGGCAAGTGGTCATCCCAACTACACTTGAAATCAATTTCACACGCCTTTATCATATCTTCTAAGGTCTGAATAGTCCTTTCTGCTTGGCCATCTGTCTGAGGATGGAAGGTTGTACTGAGATGAACTTGGGAAGCAAGACCCTTTTGGAATGCTTTCCAAAAGTAAGAGGTGAACTGGGTACCTCTATCTAAGATAATGGATAATGGAACACCGTACAATCTGACCAACTCTCTGATGTAGAGTTTGGCATAATCCTCGGCTGAATAAGGGTATGAACTGGAAGAAAATGAGCTGATTTGGTCATCCTGTCTGCAATGCCCCAAATTGAATCATGTTAATGATGAGTTTGAGGTAAACCTGTCATGAAGTCCATGTTCACTTCTTCCCACTTCTAAGTAGGAATATTGAACTCTCGTATAGGACCACTAGGCTTCTGATGCTCTATCTTAACCTGCTGACATGTAGAGCACTTAGCCACAAACTCTGCAACATCTCTCTTCATCCCACTCCACCAATAGATCTCCCATAAGTCGCGGTAAATATTTATGGCCCCTGGATGAATAGAGAAGCTTGCACCATGTGCTTCTGGAACACATAGACGACCCTGACAACGAAGGACACTATTTCCCCCTTGGGAGAAAACCTCTACTTTCTGATCCTTGACTGACTCTTTCAACTTAAAAAAGTTGGGATCTCTATCTTACTTTTCTTTCACCTCGAAAACTAGAGATGATTTTGAACTACCATGAACCCATATATCACCTTCTTATGTATCGACCAAGCGAACGTCTAGTCTAGAAAGCTGATAGATTTCCTGAGCTAGATTTTTCTTACTGTTCTCAACATGAGAAACACTACCCATAGACAGTCAACTAAGAGCGTCGGCCACTACAATGGCCTTGCCCAGATGGTAAAGGACACTCATGTCATAATCTTTCAAGAGCTATAGCCACCTTCTTTGGCAAAGATTTAGATCTTTCTGAGAATGACTTGCTGAAGGCTCTTATGATATGTGAACACATCTACATAAACACCGTATAGATAATTCCTCCAAATTTTCAAGGCAAATACTGCGGCTACTAACTCATGATCATGAGTAGGATAATTCGCCTCATGAGGTTTAAGTTATCTGAAGGCATAGGCTATGACCTTACCATGCTGTATGAGGACACAACCCAAACGTACTCTGGATGCATCACAGTATACTATGAACCCATCTGAACCATCTGGAAGATCTAGGACTGGAGCTGAGGTGAGTCGAGTCTTCAACTCTTGAAAACTCTTCTCGCAAGGGTCTGACCACTGAAACTTGACTTTCTTATGAGTCAATCTAGACATAGGCGATGCAATAGAAGAAAATACTTCAACAAATCATCTGTAATATCCATCCAAACCCAAGAAACTCCTAATGTCTGATGGAGAGATGGGTCTGGGCCAATTTCTTACCGCTTCGGTATTTTGAGGATCTACTCTAATGCCATCACCCGAAATAATATGACCAAGGAATGTTGCTGACCTTAGCTAAAATTTGCACTTACTAAATTTGGAGAATAATTGATGATTTTTGAGAGTCTGAAGTATAATTCTGAGATGGTCTGCATGATCACAATCACTGAGGGAATAAACCATAATATCATCTATGAAGACTATGACGAACATGTCCAAGTACTGCTTGAGCACACGATTCATCAAGTCTATGAAATCTGTTGGGGCATTAGTGAGACCAAAGGACATGAATAGGAATTTGAAGTAACCATACCGGGTATGAAAAGCTATTTTTGGAATGTCACATTCTCTGACTTTGACCTGATGATAGCCGGATCTGAGGTTTATCTTGGAGAAATAGCTAGCTCCCTGAAGTTGGTCAAACAAGTCATCGATTCTGGGAAGAGGATATTTGTTCTTGACCGTGACTATATTGAGTTGACGGTAATCAATACACATCCTGAGTGATTTGTCTTTCTTGCGCATGAATAAGACTGGTGCACCTCACAAGGAAACACTGGGTCTGATGAACCCCTTATCTGAGAGATATTTTAACTGCTCTTTTAATTCCCTAAGTTCTGTTGGTACCATTCTATATGGCGGAATAGATATAGGCTGAGTATATGGAAGAAGATCAATACCGAAGTCTATTTCCCTTTCGGGAGAAATTCCTGAAAGATCTTCGGGAAAGACATCTGAATACTCATTCACTATGGGGACCAATTCAAGACTGGGAGTTTCGAAACTAGTGTCTTTAACTCGAACAAGATGATAGACACATCCCTTGGATATCATTTTCAGTGCCCGAAAGTAGGAAATAAGATGACCTCTGAAAACGGATATGCTACCCTTCCACTCTAGGATGGGTTTATTCGGAAAATAAAGCTGGACTATTCTATTTCTGCAGTCGACTGTGGCATAGCAGGAATAAAGCCAATCCATACCGAGAATGACATCAAAATTAGTTATCTCTAATTCAACTAAGTCTGCTGAAGTGACCTTCTGAAATATCATAATCGGGCAGTTTCTGTATACCCGTCGGGCTATGATGGTTTTACCCACTGGGGTAGAGACTGAAAAGGGCTCTGCTAGAATTTTGGGACTGATTCCAAAATTGACTACTATATAGGGAGTATCAAAAGACAAAAAAGCTCTTGGGTCTAGCAAAGCGTAAACATGCACATGAAAGATCTGTAATGTACCCGTAACCACATTAGGAGAATTTTCCTGATCTTGTCGGGATTGAGGATCATAGAGTATGTTTGGGCGTTGCCCACTAGTAGCACTGGAGGTGGCACCCTACTGATTCGGGCGATCGGATTGAGTTGAGGAACGATTCTGTTGACCCTACTGACCTGAGTGCAAATAATCTCTAACTTTGTGGCCTGGCTTGCCATACTCAAAACAAGTATCACTGCCAGCTCTGCAAGTACCCTAGTGGTTCTTGCTGCAAGTTTGACAAAGAGGATAGGTGCGGGCACTGCTAACACTGCCTTGAGACTTAGAGCCTGGCGCTCTATCTTTATTACTCTCTCTGAACTTAGGAACTGGAGCACTGGATGAAGAAGGAGCTGGAACTAATGACTTAGGATGAAACTGGGAATGGTTTCCTCCTTCTGATTTGGGCTGAGCAAAGTTAAAACTACCTGTCCTTGCTCTCTTATTCTGCCTCTCCCTCATCTTAATCTTTTGCTCCTCTATCTGCTGAGCATGAGTCATGAGCCTGGATAAAGTCATGTCACTATTCAGCATAGAGGATCTGCACTCATTAACCACACTATCATTCACCCCTAAAATGAACTTACTCATCTTGGCCCTGCTATCTGCAACCACATGAGGGGCATATCTACCTAATTGAGTAAACTTAAGACAATACTCTTTCACCATCATGTTTCCCTGCTTGAGTTTGATGAATTCTAATACCTTAGCTTCTCTAAGCTCTAGGGGAAAGAATCTATCAAGGAAAGCAGAAGCAAACTCCTCCCACTCAACAGGCCCTGCATCATCTGGCCTTTCTGACTTCCACTGTTTAAACCAAGTGTGAGCAACATCCTGCAACTAACATGCAACTAGCTCAGCACTCTTAACAGGAGTAACCTTCATGATGTATGTAACCTTCTTAACTTGATCTAGGAATTCCTGAGGGTCCTCATCTGACTTAGACCCGAGAAAGGATGGAGGATTTATTTGGGTAAAGTTCTGAATTCTGGCTGCAGCTGAATTGGCCACTAGGTTGGCCTGAGTGACAGCTGGTCATTTATTTTGAGTAGCAACTGACTAACCAACAGTAGTGAATGCAGCTCTAAACTCTACATGAGAAACATGTTCTCCCAAAGGTTCATCGGGCTGAGGGGCTGACTGATTCCCATTTCTTCTTTTGGGAGGCATGTTATGTAGAGGAAGGGGAGAAATAGATTAGATATAGAAATTAACTTGAGATTATGCTCACTGGCACGACATGAATACTGGAAGAAGGGAAACTGTTCCTAAACATCTTATAGCCTCCTACACATAAATGTGGCGCGCAACACACCCATGTACAAGACTCTAATAGATGCGGCTTTCAGACTTCCTAGGACTCTATTGAACCTTAGGCTCTGATACCAAGTTTGTAATGCCCCGAATCTGGTGCCCGAAATGCTACAGGGTGCTCATGACCCTGAAGGACCACAAGCTAACCCATGACTGATATTTGTACCTATATACTGCATAACATACCGTATAATGTGGAAACATGAACTGGAAGGCCATAAGGTTCAAAACTGTAACATAAGATCTAATAAATCGTAATATATGGACGGGGTATGACATACCCAAAACAAAGCTAAAATAAGCTATCTGAATATACTGTAGTCTGAAAAGCCTCTAAACATGATTGTCTGAATAATGAGTTGATGGGATATGTCCCCAACTAACTCCAACTAATAAATTAATAAACGAGATATGAAAATAATGATCGTTTCCTCAAAAGATGAGGACTCAATTCTAACTCTGACTGCTGAAATTGGAACCTACTGATACTCTGGAGCTCGTGTCTCTGAACCTATGGTATAAGACACCATAGAGGAAATACGTCAGTACTTTGAATGTACTGGTATGCATATGAGGTAGGTTAAATGCATGGGGTTCATATGCATGAACAATACTGACTAACTGACTAATATGAGTGTGAGAATACATGCATACATACATAGTAACTATAACTGAAACCGTGATAACGTGAGTTTAATGATAACTAACATGATTAATGAATGAGATCTGATAACTGATACAATAAATAACATGAGTAATTGTATCTGACAGTCCTGAATCTGATGGAACTAGCTGAGTTTTGTACTGTATCTGAGTTGACAGACTCTGAAAGTCGTGAATTCTGTAGAACTATCTGAGTTCTTTTACTGAGACTGATTGGCTGTATCTGATAGTCCTGGTTCTGTGACTTGAAACTATAGGAAGTAGTTATCTAACCGACATACCCCAAATAACGCATTATAGCTGAATTGGGGTCCAATCTGTGCCCTCATTGGAAGGGTGTCAATACCGTGCCACTAGTAAGGACAATATGTGAGTGACCCTCAACTAGCAGGTTACTCTAATAAGAACGGTGGGAACCCACAACTAACAGGTTAAGCCACCTCATCTACCCTCAACTAGAAGGTATGCAGTCTCAACCTACACTGGCTACGAGTTCTAGAACGCAAGGATTGATCCTAAGAATCACACCCTCTACTGGCAGGTCAGTTCCCATCCTTGGATTTACTCGGTGCTAATTTCTACTCCCATCTTAATAGACACTGAACATGGGTTACTGAACTGAACTGGACTGAGTTAACTGAGTTCTGTTGACTGACGAAATATTACTGAGATTACTGAGTTTTCTTGAGTCATGAGACTGACTGAATTTTACTGAACATGGCTTGACTGAGAGTATCTTGAAAACATAACATTGGCTCTAGGCATACAACTAAATTTTTGGGTACAAGTACCTCCAGGACTCGACGGAAGAAAACTGACAAATCCTGACTTTCTTGAATACATGACCAACATCAACAATCCATAATATAATAAGTTGGGGATTTCACGAAGTACATAGTTATTATACTATCTAACATGGATGGGAATGCTTATAATCATATCATAATCTCATGTTCTAATATCATGGGCATTTCAACAACATACACATTTCATAATGATGGCATGGAAACCATATAATCATAAGAGGTTGAAAAGTATGTCACATTTAGTTTATGTTTTGGTCTATAAGGCATGATTTCTATTCTTCCAAGCATTTTACCAAACACCTTGCATGCATAATTTAGGTCATAGGTGAAATTATTAAATTACACATCATAAGCAACTAAATTTATGGATTTTATCTTGCATGTTAACATAATATCATAAAAACACACACACAAAGATTCCAACTTTGAAATCAATCAACGTCAACAACATGATTACAAATAACCCACAACATAAATACCATGATTTATAGATAAAACAAGGTTCTTGAGCTTCATGGATGGAAGGAATCCATGAATCAAAACTGTGCATACCTTGGTTAGTAAATACACGAAGATTGACAGAGGAAATACTTGATTTTTAATCTTCTATAAAAAGCCTTAGGTTGTTCTTGAGAGGTTTTTTGAGAGAAGAGAGTATATTTTAGGTTCCCAATAGCTGGATCTCGTGTTTAAGGGGCTTAAATAGGGGTGGAAAATTGACCCTTTTAACCCTGGACGCATTTTTTAATTTCAGTAAAAATTTCTCGAATTGGACCCCTGGCGCAACGCGGCGTTATCGCGTCGTGTCACTGGAATTTAAAAACTGGGTAATTGAGGGATGGCACAACGCGGAGCCATCGCATTTCCACTTCCTTTGTTACCTGAAAGTTTGGCACGATGCGGGAAAATCACGCTAAGACACTGGAAAAGGATAATTACCATTTTAGCTTGTGGCGGGGCGCGCCACTGACCAATATAGCGTTGTTTTACGATGGGAACTTGAAATAGTCATAACTTCTTACCCGGTTATCGGATTTAAGCGAATCTTATATCAATGGAAATCTTGTTGAATTTCCCACGTGACAAAAAGTGAAAATCTTAAAAATACCACATGTACAAAAGTGGATTCATCTTTCAAAGAAAGCTTCTAATATTTTTTTAGACGATTTCAAGCTAGGAAAAAGTATGGGGTATTACAGAATTTTAGAAAAAAATACAATACTGATACAATTTTACATTCTGATGAAACTGAAGAGTAGAATTGAAATTACATGACTGACTATGACTGACATCTGTGAAGCCTCTGCTATACTGACTATAAATAGATGGGACACAACTCCAACTACCACTAGTCAATACATATGAGTAAGAAAGTAAAGTACATAAATAACATAGAACTGAAGTCCCCAAAGTAGGAGGACTCATCATCTGCTGGCTAGAATCTGCAACTATCTTATTGTGATATATGGACTACAACTGAACTGGTACCTACGTTATTAAACAACATATCACATAGACGTATATGTTGATCAGTACTTTTGAAATGTATTGAGCATATGGGGGTGAATGCATAAGTAAAATAATATCTCAATGTTCGTATAAACTTGTAAAATAATACATGTTACATATAAATGACTCACATTGGCTGGAATAACTGAAAACTGAAAATCATGAATCATGAATGATAAAACATACTGTATAAATCTTGTGAGACATAACACCTAGTTTTAAAAGTTGTACTTTTGCTCTTTCTGCTAGTGGACAAAGTAGAATTGAAGTTAAGTCTATTTTCAAATTATGCAGGCTAAGTGAAAAAGGACTCACCTTTGTTTCTATAAACTAAAAGATGAAATCTCTAAGCTAATGACTTATGTAAAATAATATCTGCATAAAATCGTGAGCCTTTACACTTAGTTTCTAAAAGCTGTTCTGTTATTTTATTTTAGAACTTAGGTTTTAGGGAGGTTCTTCTAACCGACATACACTATGTGAGCTATCATAGTGTCCAACGTCTAGTTCCCCTAAGGGGAAAACCTCACCTTGGGGAGAGGTTTCATACTCTTGCCAAGGAGTATAACATGAGCTAAGTGATCAAAATCTGTATTTGTATCCATATACAAATGAAATATAATCTGAATCTATACCTATGTTGGCTCGTAGTTCTGGGGAAGTAGGATGCACTAAACCCACACTTTTCGCTCGATGCTAAATACTACTCCCTTTAATTTGTATGCTCAATCTGTAGGAAATCCACTTTAAAATCAGCATGAGGGTTTACTATGAAAACCTGTTATGCATCTATTTACTTTAAACTGTAATCAAATCTGTAAAGTGAATTCTATATCTAAACTGAGGATCAAAATATCAAATCTTGTTCAAAATTTGAGTATAAACTAATCATAAGATGCCTGAAAGCATAATCTTCTTGAAATATCAATATTCAAACTAGGTCTTAATAACCCATTCTTTAAATTTATGTCAAATCAAAAAATACTTCATGCTTAATAATCTTCTTGAAATACTTCAATAATTTCAGTCAAGATAATGAAATCAAAATCACAATATGAATCTTATGGATTAAAACTTGAGCATGCAGAATTTTGATGTACTAAAGCCTTTAAATCTCGTGCTTTCTTCCATATAACTTGCAACATAATATCATGCTTAAATATCAACTGAAAATCTTTAAATCAAGCATAAATAGAGGAGAACAAGCATGCAATTTAACACTTAAATCACTTTATAAATCTATAAACTCAAAACAAGATAAGTTGGGTATGAACCCTAATTGCAATATACGTAAATTCAACTTTAAAACTAGTTTTGGGCACAAGGATGAAAGAGTATCCTTGTTCATAACCCCACATACCTTATTTGATAAATTGAATGTGAAAGCTTGAACTTTGTATCTCTAATGGTGTTCTAGAAGCTTATTCTTAAAGTTCTTGAACCCAGAATCTTGGATTATTAACTTTCTTGGAGAAAATTTGGTGGAGTTCTTGAAGGGGCTAGGGTTTTCTTGGAGAGAAATAGATGAATTATGATGTATCTAATGCTTTTTGGGGCTGAAATTAAGTGTTATGGACGGATTTGGGTGAGGGGAAGTGACCAAAGTGCCCCTAGACCCTTTAGGAACTGAAATAGCATGTGAAATAGTTCCATAATGCGATTGTCATCGCATCGCGTATCGCATCGATGATTAACGTGTCGCGTCCCAATTGCATTGGCTTACTGCCTCACATGGAAAATGCCATAACTTTTCGCTCAGATATCAAATTAAGGCGAAATTGGTATCGTTGAAAAGCTAATTCAATTATCTACATTTTGGTGGGTCTTGAGCTTCAAAATTATATGTATATAAAAACTTATACACACTTAAAGTAGACCCTTGTAGAATCAAATACCAAACTTTGGAAAAATCAAAAGCTCTAAGCTCAACTTTGTTCTAAGTGATTCTTATGAACATTTTTCACCTCGAAAGCACATAAAACACGAGGATAAAGATTATGAAACTTATATTCATAGGAGAATAATTTGGATTTTATCTTATACATATAGGAATGACGGTTCAAAGACTAGCCCAAAATGCGGAGTTTACATTAACTTCCCCTTGGGGATCATTCGTCCTCGAATGAGGCTGATTAGATTGAGGGTACTAAGGCAACTGTGATTATATTCTGAACATGCATGACTGAAAACATGATTGCATAACTAATCTTGAAACATGAACTAAATATCATGAACTGAACTGATTTCTTGACTACATGCAATGACATAAGAATGGTTATAAGGCTGAGATAGGAATGAGAGAGTCGACTTGTGAGTAACCATTACCTTAGGCTGGATCTAGTTTCATGAAGAAAAGATGAAAGGTTTAGGACATGGATGCTTGGTGTATTACAATACATCTCCCCCTTGGGATATTTTGTCCCCCGAATAATCCTGACTTAGCTGAAATACTAAGGAAAGACGGAGATGATGCACGGGAAACTTATAGACTGAATCATGACTGAATACCTGGAATTGTAAACTGATGCATAATGCATGAACTAAGTTGAATTCACAAATTACATGGATGCAAACAACTACCTGTTTATGTAATACCCTGGGAAATTTTTGGTTGAAATTTTATGCGTAAACGTGTTGGGTTCTATCTTCTAGAATGAATTATAAATTTTTTGTGCGGAATGTCTTAGATTATGAACCACCATTGTGTACAGTATCGAATAATCTTTCTAACGATATGTGGATCATCCAAAACGGACACCCGAGCGACGAGTTATGAACATTCTGATCAAACTGTAAATAGTAGTGAACAGTAAAACGTGCAGGAAAAAGTACTGAGGTCTGGCGTATTTTTTCTCCAACTTTAAACGATCATAACTCCTTGTACATAATGATCTGGGTGATCTACTATATATAAACGGAAAGCTCTGCGAGTCCACTTTCCGATGAAATTGGTTTCATCCAATTTGTCTATCGGAGAAAAACGTTATGGTCGATCTACTTCAGCCTACCAAAAGTGAATTTTTGGGTCAATTTCAAATGATCATAACTCCTTGTACACAATGATCTGGGTGAGATACTATATATCAATGGAAATATATGAGAGTTCTCTTTCTAATGAAATTGGTTTCATCCAATTTGGATATCGGAGTAAAACGTTATGGCTGATCTACTTCAGACTATCAAAACAGTCCACCAAAGGACAGATTCGAGAATTATTTGATTTTTAGGGGAGTTTTGGTCATTCCCCCTCACCCAAAATCCGTCCAAACCCTATATTAAATCCTATTGAAAGCATTATATGTTATATTTCATTAAATTCTCTCAAAAAGAAAACCCTAAGCTCCTACATCCAACTTCAAGAACCTCCAAAGTTCACCATTAATTCTGTAAATTTATTCAAGATTACAAGTTCCTAGTTCAAGAACTCCAAGAAACATCATTCAAAGGCACGATTAACATCTCAAAAATGAGTATCGATCTAAAGTTCATCATTCAAGGTATGTGGGGGTTTTCAACAAGAACTCTCTTTCGTTCTTGTGCCCAAAAGTAATTTTCTTTACAAAGGCATGTTTTTTGTTTGATTTTTATGAATTTGAAGCATGAACCCATATCTTATGATGATGATTATGAAATCTTGATGTTTATGATTTTAAAAGATGAATTTACATGTGTAGTGATATAAAGCATGAATCTTGAATAATATTTATCATGATTTTGATATTTGGGTCGTGAATCCTCATTGGAAATTGTGTTTTTTTAAGAAAGTGTGTGTTATAAGCACGTTGATGTTGAATATCTGAGATATTTTGAACGATTTGACCTTTTGGTCTTAATGGAGTTGTTTTGAACTCGAGTGTGAAAGAAATCCACAACGTGGTTGATTTTGATAGATGGGAAGCATGATGGCTCCCGATGTATATTTATATATTACTGAAATTGTTTTGTTGTGGATTGTCTTTGAAATGATCTAAGCTAAGTCCGGGAGAAATCTTTAGCACCGAGTGGGAGGTATAAAATGACCTTACTTCCCTAGAACTACATACCCCCGTAGGAGTGAGCCTGAGGCTGATTTATATAGTGATCACTAGTTTGTGTGGATTTGATATCGATAGTCCTACTCCAATGGAAAGGATAGGACGGCTCTCCCCAATGTGGGTTGTACGTTGGACTCCATGTAGCTCACATGGTTTATGTCGGTTATAGGATCTCCCAGTGTGTGTGTGTTTCCTTGTGTCTATGGTGAATGGTGAAGTGATTTGAAAGTGGAATTGTGAAAGTTATTCTTTTGAAAGATTTAAATGATATTTACATTATGAGAATTGATATTCTTGATGAACTGAAAGTGATTGACAAATTATATGATGACTCATATGTGTTATTATACTTATTTCATCCTCTCATGATTATGATGATTTTCTTCGGGCTATGTGAGTCTTTCATACATCCTGCATATTTCTTATAAATATTTATGATGATGATGTTTATACAACTGCATACACCCTCATATACTCGGTTCCTTTCCATGGTACTGACCCACATCTTCGGATGTGGGCTGCATTTTCTCAGAATGTAGGTTCAGGTGCTCAATTCCAGATTCGACAGTGATTCTTCGGGCATGCTGTTCTACATCCTCTGCTGTGGTGAGTCCTCATGTTCCGAGGATGTGATGTCTGATGTTGGTTTCACGGAATTGTTTACATTTGATAACTGAGTATGAGTCAGTTGAGGCATGTCTCAATGGCTCACTGGTTTTATTGATTTTCTTAGAGGCTTGTCAGACTAGTATAGATGTTGGGAGTTGACTAATAAGTCGTATTTTGTTATCTTTATGAATTTTTTTATTCTTGGATGATGATTACTCTGTTGATATTTGAGAGTTATTTATGGAAACCCCGTTGATTTGTGTTGAACTGAATCAAAATGGCTTAAAGGGTTAGCTTGGGGCTACTCGTAGCCTCAAGCACCGTATGACGCTCCGGGACCCATTTTTTGGGGCGTTACAGTTTAAATGTCCATATTCATGAGACTTCGAATAGTAAGACTAGATGGAAAGTTTGAAATCTCTAGGAGCTTATCTGATTGATTGATAAACTGGATTGCAGGCTATATGGACTGGATCATACTGACTGCCCATACTCAAATGGAGTATTTCTTCAACACTCTTCTACGAAATTCTAATAATATTAGGGAGCGAAGAATCTTAGGTGTGATCTGAACAAGACATCTGACTAAGGAATCACAACATTGATACAACTGTATAGCTTGGAACCTAGGCATATAAATTGTAAGCTAGGATAGAATTACTAGGCCTTAGGCAATGCAACTTCTTACTTTCAAGCTTAACAACACTTCTCAAAATACTCCCTCAACTATACTATTCCCCTTAAATACCATAGTCATTGGTTCGACTTCTAATTCTCACATGGTCGTTCATAATTCCATCCACTAATGTCTAAACTGAACTAAGTCCTCTCACCATAATCAAACCTAACTCAAAATCACCAGGTACAACATATAACACCATAATTGAACTGGACTACAAACGAGATAAGTGACGCATCGTATTGCTCTACCGACGCGATATGCGACGTGTCGTGTTGCTCCCTACCAACGTGATATGCGATGTGCCGCAACAATATCACATTACCTCACTAATTTTGCCATCCAAATAGGTCTCAAACCTCGCTCAAAAAATCTAAAACTTACACGAGATGTGCTATTGACAACCCCGATCATGAATTCACTTAAAGATTTACATTCCAAGGTCGGGGAGGTCAGAAACTAATGCGCACTATATTCATCCATTTATACACCAACATTACATTAAATCCTATTGTTATAACCACATATGAATGTCCAAACAAATACCCATAATAACATACTCCTCATATTCTCTAAACCTCTATCACAACAACCCCCACACACTACCCTTAGAACATACACACACAAATTTTAACTAACCACAACATGTATTAAAGACTTGGCCTCAATCTTACTTCACACTTATGGCCTTAGCTAAAACAAGCATACAATCATCTTTCATCAACAAGAAATATTTACTCATCACCACTATCATTACATAAGGAGGGATCATTGAAAGGTTAGAACATAAGACCTTGAAGCATGGAAGGATACTATATGTAACTTGACACTTAACTGAGGCTTGAGGAATAGAGGATCAACATCATGGATTCATCAAAGAGATCTGAATTGAGGGCATACATGGCTATAAGTTGAATCTCACTGATCATTAAGAGTGTAGCATGAGTTATGGGAACTAATCATACTATAAGGCATGAGTACATGAGTCATGAGCTGCATGACCTGAGTTTGGAGTTCATAAATTCCTGAAACATGATTCGTACTGCTGAATGAACTGGAACTCCTCATACTAGGGATTAGGAGAGTACATGATTTTCTATGAAATGCATGAACAAAACTATGATCATGGAGCTGACACGTAAGGCATGAGTAGATATTGTGATGACTGAAGTACTAATACTGAAATAAGAATAAAGCGAGCATCTTCCTCCCACACTGGCGGCACTACTAGAATCTGAGAATCTGACTTGGTTACTTATCCTATCATCTCCCCCTTAGCTTTAAGCCATTATTCTAAGTCTGTGGAACCCCTTTACTAAACCCTAACTTAACTACAACCACTTTATCTAGAGCCTGGGGTGTAACAATACACGTAAATAATAGAACTTAACCCGAAAGACTACACCTGAAAGTGTAAAATATACTGCTAATACTTCCTTCTGAGATACAAGTCTATTTTTCTATAGCCCCAATAGCCATCATATAATACTTGAACACTTACTAACTTAGAATCTTCATGAGTATCCCCATAGCCAGAGTGCACACCATCTAGTGCTTCAACTCTTATTTCTATTAGCTCAATCTTCAAAGACTCAAACTTAGATTCTAACACTGAACATGGATATCACCAAACCTTTAATGAACCACACTACTTCCATCATATCCTACAAATATCATGCCTCTAAACTTATATTTCTAAAACATGAGAATCAAGATCATATAAAAAGGCTCAATATCATTAATCATAACTCCTTAACTTAGCTATTAAGAGCAACATGTACTATATAGCTACCCTTCTTCCACTTAGCACTCAAGGGTACTACTAATCACACATGACACTTAATAACCTTAGAAAATAATGCAACCCCATATAACCTTGGGTACACATCTATATCATACCTACAACATCATAATTAATCTCAAATCAATAAACTTAAATTCTTGCATTCAATGTTTCAAGCCTATTGGTTCACCTTCATATAACTAGCATCACTAACCAAGAAACAATTACATCCACTTTGATGATCATCCACTGTTCAAACTTAGTCTCTATGGCTAGGCATGATTAACAACCCAACCGCACATACTATTCTCACTTAGAAGCTATAAAACAAGACATTAAGGAACACTAGTCCACTAGAACCCCATAATAACAATAATTGATCACGAGCATATGACCTATCTTATTATAATCCATTAGCACATCCCCCCTCTAGATATCACTATTATTCATCCATATATATACCTAAACTTCTTTCATAGTTCTATAAGTTTCAATTAAACTCATTTTTGCAACCTTAAGTGAAGCCTAAATTAACAATACTAAACCACCAAATACTTTATTAATAATCTATACTTTTCTAACACAATAACTCTTTTCATACTGCAACCAAACAATAATTCACCTTAACTAATATTTCTTATCTACCTTCCACTAAACTAACACACCAGGACATATCACCATAACGCAAAATCTATAGTATGCATGAGTTTATCTCTATACTTTCTATCAATCGACATTCCCATTTTTCTCGTTACTACACTTCTATACCCATACTTCCAACTATAAGAAGCTTCTACTACTTATAAATCATAACACTCCAGGTCGCAATATCCCTCAAATACAAACTCTATTCAACAATTTAGGTTCATACTATCTCCTCTTATGAGCACTATCTGTATTAAAGGAATAATGAGAAATTTAAATGCATATCTTATTCTGTTTTAACTGAACAACTCATATGGACAAGGACATAAATTTTGATTTGAGGAAATTATAACAAACTAGTGAGCTCCTCTCAAGCCCCTTGTATGACTTCTGAAGTTACTGATAGTAAATTTGAGAGCATCATCTTAGGATGAATTGGAACTTGCTAATCATGTGATCTCAAGAATATAACATAGATGGAGAATTATGGAGTGACACACGAATCAACAAAATTTTATGAGAGAAGAACTTTATAGCTCGATCTAGAGTATGAAAGAAAGGAAACTTTTCTTAAATACCTTGTAGCCTCTCGAAGAAAAGTACAAATGTCTTCATACCATTTTGCAGGACTCTACTAGACACGGCTTCACAGACACCCTAGGACACTTGAACCTTGTGCTCTGATACCTACTTTGTAACGCCCCAAAGATGGGTCTCGAGACGTCACACGGTGCTTAGGACCACAAGTGGTCCCAAGCTAACCCTTGTACTGGCATACTGCTAAGCAACTAATTTACATATGTATAAAATGACTAAAGTTACTGTGCGTAAATATAACCATAATGAAATCTAGAAAAAAATACAATACTGATGCAATTTTACATTCTAATGAAACTGAAGAGCATAATTGAAATTACATGACTGACTATGACTGACATCTGTGAAGCCTCTACTATACTAACTATAAACAGATGGGAAACAACTCCAACTACCACTAATCAATACATATGAGTAAGAAAGTAAAGTACATAAATAACATATAACTGAAGTCCCCGAAGTAGGAGGACTCATCATCTGCTGGCTAGAATATGCAACAGTCTTATTGTGATATATGGACTACAACTGAACTGGTACCTACGTTATTAAACAACATATCACATAGACATATATGTTGATCAGTACTTTTGGAATGTATTGAGCATGGGGTTGAATGCATAAGTAAAACAATGTCTCAATGTTCGTATAAACTTGTAAAATAATGCATGATAAGTATAAATAACTCGCATTGGCTGGAATAACTGAAAGCTGAAAATCATAAATGATAAAACATACTATATAAATCTTCTGAGTCATAACACTTAGTTTTAAAAGTTGTACTTTTACTCTTTCTGCTAGTCGACTAATTAGAATTAAAATTATATCTGTTTTCAAATCATGCAGGCTAAATGAAAAAAGACACACCTTTGTATCTGTAAACTAAAAGCTGAAATCTCATAGCTAATGACTTATGTAAAACACTATCTGCATAAAATTATGAGCCTTTACACTTAGTTTTTAAAAGTTGTTCTGTTATTCTATTTTAGGACTTAGGCTTTAGGGAGGTCTTCTAACCGACATACACGATGTGAGCTATCACAGTGTCCAACGTCTAGTTCCGCTAAGGGGAAAACCTCATGTTGGGGAGAGGTGTCATACTCTTGCCAAGAAGTATAACCTGAGTTAAGTGATTACAATCTGTATTTGTATTCATATACAAATGGAATATAATCTGGATCTGTACCTACATTGGCTAGGATGCGCTAAACCCACACTTCCTGCTCGGTACTAAATACTACTCTTTTTAATCTGTATGCTCAATCTATAGGAAATTCACTTAAAAACTAACATGAGGGTTTACTATGAAAACCTGTTATGCATCTATTTACTTCAAACTATAATCAAAACTATAATCAAATCTGTTAAGTGGATTTCATATCTAAACTGAGGATCAAAAGATCAAATCTTGTTCAAAATTTGAGTATAAACTAATCATAAGGTGCCTGAAAGCATAATCTTCTTGAAATATCAATATTCAAACTAGGGCTTAATAACCCATGCTTTAAATTCATGTCAAATAAAAAAAATACTTCATGCTCAATAATCTTCTTGAAATACTTCAATAATTTCAGTCAAGATAATGAAATCAAAATCACAATATGAATCTTATTGATCAAAACATGAGCATGTGAAATCTTAATGCACTAATGCCTTTAAATCTCATGCTTTCTTTCATATAACTTGCAACATAATATCATGCTTAAATATCAACTGAAAATCTTTAAATCAAGAATAAATAGAGGAGAACAAGTATGCACTTTAACACTTAAATCACTTTACAAATCTATAAACTCAAAACAAGATAAGTTGGGTATGAACCCTAATTGCAATATACGTAAATTCAACTTTAAAACTAGTTATGGGTACAAGAATGAAAGAGTATCCTTGTTCATAACCCCACATACCTTATTTATAAATTGAATGTGAAAGCTTGAACTTTGAATCTCTAATGGTGTTCTTGTAACTTATTCTTGAAGTTCTTGAACCTAGACGCTTGGATTATTAACTTTCTTGGAGAAAATTTGGTGGAGTTCTTGGTGTTATTGAAGGGGCTAGGTTTTTCTTGGAGAGAAAGAGATGAATTATGATGTATCTAATGCTTTTGGGGCTGAAATTAAGTGTTATGGACGAATTTGGGTGAGGGGAAATGACCAAAGTGCCCCTAGACCCTTTATGAACTGAAATAGCATGTGAAACAGTTTCGTAACGTGATTGCCATTGCGTTGATAATAGCATCGATGACCGACGCGTCGCATCCCAATCGTGTCGGCTTACTACCTCACTCGGAAAATGTCATAACTTTTCGTTCGGATATCGGATTAAGGCGAAATTGGTATCGTTGGAAAGTTAATTCAATTATCTACAATTTCTTGCGTCTTGAGCTATTGTACTCCCTCTGTTTAAAAAATAATGACTACTTTCCTTTGTAGTCCATTTAAAAAAGAATGACCCCTTTCCTTTTTTGGCAATACTTTAATTTTAACTTTCCACATGGCATATTTAGGACCACAAGATTAAAGGGCATTTTGGTATATTTGACACAACTTTAATTTAAGGCCACAAGATTCAAAAGTCTTCTTTATTTTTTTAAACTTTGTTCCAAGTAA
Source organism: Capsicum pubescens (assembly GCA_030864215.1). NCBI lineage: Eukaryota > Viridiplantae > Streptophyta > Magnoliopsida > Solanales > Solanaceae > Capsicum > Capsicum pubescens. Next base: position 73,242,619 of record CM061545.1, read on the forward strand.
AAGTAGGTTATTATTTTTAAAACGGAGAAAGTAGGTTATTATTTTTTAAACGGAGGGAGTATATAAAAAGTTATACACGTTCAAAGTAGACCATTGTAGAATCGAATACCAAACTTTGGACGAATCAAAGGCTCGAAGCTCAACTTTATTCTAAGTGATGCCTATGAATATTTTTCACCTCAAAAGCACATCAAATATGAGGATAAAGATTATGAAACTTATATTCACAGGGGAATCATTTTGATTTTAGCTTATACACGTAGGAACAACGGTTCAAAGACTAGCCAAAAAATATGGGGTATTACACACCACTTGTAGTTCAGATTAGCACATTTGTTGCAAAAAACTTTTCTTGAATTAATCACCTTCATTATTCTAAAATCTTTTTTCAAGCAAGAAATAAACATAGTAGGCAGTTCTTTCTTTTCCTTAAATTACATTCCCTTGTAAAAACCGGTCTCATCGTCTTGACGATTGCCAGACTGTGTCGATCCATAAAAAATTCCCACCGTATTGGTCGCATCAACGGGCGTAGGAGTTTGATCATCATCTGGAATATTCATGTCTAGATCATCCAATCTATCATTAAAGATGTCTTGTTGTTCTTCTTCTTCTACATTTGGGTTCTCCTTCTCTCTCGTCTTTTCAACCACGTACATCCTTAACACCGGCCTAGATGAATCACTAAGATAAGCACGCAACTGAACCTGATCGGTTATCTTGAAAGGTAGTACCCTCTGATTTTCAAAGGAGTTGTGCATTTAGCTGATGACAAGTTCTTTCGATTGACAATTCAGTCCACAATAGCTGATGATTAAGTTCACAAAATAATTATACAAAATATCACTTTGGAGTGTCATAGCTATCGTCCTCAACATTTAACCCTTCGTCCAATGCCATACATATCGATTGCTCTTCTCGATCCATTAACCATGCCAATATACCCCTATTGTTATTGATCTCTCCATTAGTGATATCTAAATAAAGTCATTTGTTAAAAAAAAATTAATAGTGATTTCATAGTGCCGTAACATAAATCCCAACAGATGAGTAATCTGTTGCAACAGGTAAGTAATCAGTCGCAACAGATTACTTACCTGTTGGGATTCATGTTACGCTTCTAAAGTTAATTTTAATAGAGGAGTCATCTGTTGTAACAGGTGAATGATATGTTGCAACAGACTATACATTTATTGCAAAAGACGACGCGTCTGTTGGAATCAAGTTCAGGTTCTGTTGCAACAGGTTATTAATCTGTTGCAACAGACGACATGTCTATTGGAATCGAGTTTAAGTTCTATTGTAGTAGGTTACTAATCTGTTGCAACAAATATTTACCATGTTGCAACAATAACTAGTCTGTTGTAACAAATGGGTCATATGTTGCAAAAGATGACCCATCTGTTTGATTCATATTATGGAACTATAGAACCATAAACATGAATTCAACATATGTATTCTGTTGCAATAGATGACTCATCTGTTGCAACAGATGATTGATCTGTTTAAACAGATGTCTCTTATGTTGCATTCATATTCGCATGCTAGCTATTATTGAAAAAACAACACAATAACAGTTATCCAGATGACAAATTCAACTAAAAATCATAATTTGACTTAGCAAAGTCTCTTGTGAAGTAATGCCAAAGTAGAAAGTAATGTATGAAATAAAATTTGACCTAAGAAATTGGTCAAATAGCACCAGTATTGGTAACAACAACAACAACAATATTCAACAAAAAGAAGATGAAGATGATAATAAAGTAGAAGATGATGATAATGAAGTAGAAGATAATGAATAAAGCAGCAGCAACAATGAACAACAAAAATTGTTAAGAGAGAGAAAATAACAATGGATGAGAAGAGAAAGAATTACGCCTTTTTTTTCTCCATTTTTTGTTATATTAGGTAAATATTTAAATCAAAGTGTAAATTTTAAAACTTGTGGGCTATTTTAAAGTTACCCAATTTTCTTAATCTATAATAAAGTAATTGTCACGTATGTTCAATTATTAAGACTTGAGTCACCTACACCTCATTTTCAAACTCTTTTGTCACTTTTAGCTCAAAGCCCTAAGAATGGTCTTATAAAACTAGCCTCCCTTCTTTTTTTATATAACACAATTACCTATTTGCCCCTCAATATCTCAAATATTTTCAAATAACTCAATACTTATTTGTCTTTCAATTTTTATTTTTTATTTACTTTAATTTTCATCTTTTCTTTTCTCTTTTTTTTTTTTAGTTTTTTTCAATCCTTACTTTTTTTCTCTTTTCTCCTCTCAACTTCTATCTTTTAAAAAAAAATAAAAAAATTACTTTGTTTTCCGGTTTTTTTCTTTTTAGTTTTCTCAACCCTTACTTTTTTTCCTTTTCTCCTCTCAACCTCTATTTATAATTTTTTCTCCTTTTTATTTTTTCTTTTTTTCTCAATCTTTATCTTTATTTTGTTTCTTTTTTGTTTTTTCTCAACCTTTTTTTTTCTTTTCTTCCCTCAGCTTCTATATATTTTTTATTTTTCTTTGATTTTTATTTTTTTTGTTTTTAATATTTTTCTTTATTTTTTTCGTAATTTTTATTTTTTTTCTTCGATTTCTTCCAATCAAGTTACGCCCCATGAGCAAGAGTTGATACTACCACATTGTAGAGGCAAGACTTATGACTTTCAAATAAAAAGTTATGATTCATGGGCAAGAGTCGACACTATCACATTGTATTTTGATTTATAAGATGTTCTATAACTCTTTCCTTAGATGCAAGACTTAGCTCAAGGACTTTTAAATAACAAATTATGCCCCACATACAAGAGTTGACTCTACCACGTTATGTTTTCATTAATGAGATATTCTACAACTCTTTCCTTAGAGGTAAGACTTAGCTTAAGGACTTTCAAACAATCAATTATGCCCCATAGGCAAGAGTTGACACAACCACGTTATGTCTTCATTTATGATATGTTCTACAACTCTTTCCTTAGAGGCAAGACTTATCTCAAGGACTTTTAAACAACAAATTATGCCCCACGGGCAAGATTTGACTCTACCATGTTATGTTTTCATTTATGAGATGTTCTACAACTCTTGCCTTAAAGGCAAGACTTATCTCAAGGACTTTCAAATAGTAAATTAAGCCCCACAGGCAAGACTTGATACTACCATATTATGTCTTCATTTATGAGATATTCTACAACTCTTGTCTTAGGGGCACGACTTATCCCAAGAATTTTCAAATAAGTTACGTACGTTGTGCAAGAGTCAACACTAACACATTGTGTTTTTTACTTATTAAATGTTTTATAACTCTTGTCTTAAAGGTACGACTCAGCCCAAGGACCATCAAACAACAAGTTATGCCCCATGGGCAAGAGTTGACACCACTACATTGTGTATTGATTTATGAGATGCTTTATAACTCTTCCTTTAAGGGCAAGACTTAGACCAATGACTTTCAAGCAATAAGTTCTGCCCTATGGGAAAGAGTTGACATTACCACATTGTATTTAATTTATGAGATATTCTATAACTCTTGCCTTAGAGGCAAGACTTAGCTCAAGGACTTTCAAGCAACAAGTTACGCTCTATGGGTAAAAGTTGACACTATCACATTATATTTTGATTTATGAAATATTCTATAACTCTTGCCTTAGAGTCAAGACTTAGCCTAAGAACTTTTAAACAACAAGTTACGCTTTATAGTCAAGATTTGACACTGTCACACTGTGTCTTGATTTATAAGATGTTTTATAAATTAAGAATTTTCAAACAACAAGTTATGCCCCATGGGTAAGAGTTGATACTGTCACATTATGTCTTGGTTTATGAGATGTTCTATGAATCTTGCCTTAGAGATATGAATCAGTTCAAGGAATTTCAAATAATAAGTTACGTCTCATAGGAAAGAGTTGACACTACTACATCATGTCTTCATTTATGAGATATTCTATAACTCTTCCCTTAGAGACAATACTTAGACCAAGGGCTTTCAAGCAACAAGTTGTGTCCTATGGGCAAGAGTTGACATTACCACATTGTATTTTAATTTATGAGATATTCTATAACTCTTACCTTAGAGGCAAGACTTAACCCAAGGACTTTCAAGCAACAAGTTACGCTCCATGGGTAAGAGTTTACACTATGATATTTTGTTTTGATTTATGAAATGTTCTATAACTCTTGCCTTAGAGGCAAGACTTAGCCTAAGGACTTTTAAACAATAAGTTACGCTCCATGGGAAAGATTTGACACTATCACATTGTGTCTTGCATTATGAGATATTTTTAAATGAAGGACTTTCAAATAAAAAGTTATGCCCTATGAGTAAGTGTTGACACTGCCACATTATGTCTTGATTTATGAGATGTTCTATAACTCTTGCCTTAGAGGCACGAATTAGTACAAAGACTTTCAAACAATAAGTTTCGCCTCATGGGCAAGAGTTGACCCTACTATATTGTGTCTTGATTTATGAGATATTCTATAAATCTTGCCTTAGAGGCAAGACTTAACCAACAATTACGCCCCATGGACAAGATTTGACACTATCATGCTGTGTTTTGATTTATGCGATACTCTACTAATCTTGCCTCTAAGACAAGACTTAGCCAAAAAATCTCTCAAAAGAACAAGTTACGCCCAATGGACAAATGTTGACACAACCACATTGTTTGTTGATTTATGAGATGTTTTATAACTCTTGTGTTAGAAGCAAGACTTAACTCGAGGATTTTCAAACGACAAGTTATGCTACACAAGCAAGACTCGGCACTACCACATTGTGTCTTGATTTATGAGTTGTTCTATAATTTTTGCCTTAGAGACAAGACTTATCCCAAAAGACTTTCAAACAAAAAGTCATGCCCTTAAATTTTCTTTGATGTCAAAAAAAGAAGACTCCTTTGAGAATTGTCTAACTTTTTATTTATTAGCAAAATATAATAGAAGTTGAGAAAAAAAAAAGAATAAACAAACTAGAGAAATAAAAAAAAAGAATGAGAAAAAAAAAGAGAAGAAAAAAATAAAGGTTAAGAAAAAAGAGAAGAATAAATAAGAAAAAAAAAAGTAAACAAAAAAGATTGAGAAAAACAAACATGAGAAGAAAAAAATAAAAATAAAGTTTGTGAAAAGTGAAAAAGAGAAATGAGAAATGACAAAAAAATAAAAAAGAAAGATTGAGACCAATGAAATAAAAAAAAGTGAGAGAAATGAAGAAATAAATAATGTTTGAGGAAAAAAAAAGAAAAACGAGAAAAAAAGTAAAAAAAAATAATAGTTGAGACAAATGAATTAAAACAAGAAAAAAAAAAGTTAAGGTAAAAAAAATTAAAATAGAAATTGAGAGACAAATGAGAATGAAAAGTTTTAAAAAATTTGAGGTGTAGATGGACAAAATTGTACTTATACAATACATAAAAAAGAAGGAAAACTAGTTTTTAAAGACTTTTCTTATGGAAGTCAAAAATCCAAAGTCACCACTTGTGGGTCATCCCCCATGCAATTTCCTGAATATAAACACATATATATACAATATATACTGCTTAAAAATTAAAATGCTACTTTAAATAATAATTAATATATATATATATATATATATATATTACATATTATACTACTTTAGAAAATATATACACCTTTTTAAAAAAAAAAATATCATCATATCATTAATCCAAATTTGTTGACTTTTTTATTTTATAAATTAAAAAAAAAACTTTTCAAATTCTTTAATAAAATGATAACCATTTTTATTTTCTAGTAATAGATTGTATATCTGTTGAATTTGATAAACCATCAGTTGCACCAGATATACCATCTATTGCAACAAATAGACGTTCTATATTAATATATTTTTTTATTTCTTCTAACAGTTGATACATCAGTCACAACAGATGGAGGAATTTGATGCAACAGCAACACTGATGAATGTATGTATTTTTGTTTTAGACAAAAAGTCACGACCGACCTTCACCTTGTTTTTCTTAACAATCATCATATAAGTTAATTAATCCAATATTGTGAATTTTTTTTATTATATAATAAATAATTTTAAAAAATATATTCAAAAACAAAAATGGTGAAAAGTCACGATCAGTTATTAAAATAAAATAACCGTTCTTTTACGGTTATAAATTGTGTTTATCATTTATTTTCTTATTATTTATTTACGAAATATTTTTCATATTAAATAATCGGAAAGTCATGTCTTTTCTTTTCTTTTTCACCCTCTCAATAACAACAATAACCTTTTTTTATTAATAACCACCTGGTGCAACATATGATCGATCTGTCGCATCAGATTAACCTTTGTTGACACAAATTGCTCAATCCCTACCACCAATCCTCGACATATTGAGAACAAAGAATAAACAGAATGATTATTAAATACAAAATAAGAATTAAAATTCAAAGTCGACCACCAAATGACATAGATTTTTGAATCCCTTGGATAGATCCGATATACAAAAGGAGGAAAATACATGCACTAAAATAAAAAATATTACTTAATTATTATTACTACTACTATTATTATTGTCAATCAGACATTTTTCATCCGGCAGCCTTGCTCCGAAGTCAGCCAAATCTCTCTAGAGTTCATCAAACTACCTTTAAAGTTCACGTAAGAACTCGATATGAATATTCTTATACGAATCTCGATCATCCATATTTGTAAGGAGGGACCTATTTATAAATTATTGTATCTCGGAAAGAAAAAAAATTGCTTTAAAATAAATCTAATAGATGGGTAATCCATTTCAAAATATATTCTTTCTGTCAGATAACTTACAACATACTGGCAATCTTTTACAACAGATGTATATATCTATTTGATTTCTCCAATAAATATGTCATATGTTGCAACAGGTTGATCATCTGTCGTAACAGATGTCTCCAATTGTTTGACAATATAAACAGATGTGGCATCTGTTGCAACTAAATAGTCATCTGTTTATTCAATTTAAACCATAGATGGGCTAGAAAGAATAAGGTGTGTGCAAATGGATCCACTATCATATGTGTGAGAGTTAAGCATGTATTACTGATAAGGTCACCGGGATAACACACACAAAGTACAATGTTTTTGTGAATGCAGTTTTTAACCGATTAGGCACTAATCATTCAAATAAGATCCTGCATTATACCGTTAAGTTTGATGGGTTAATAATTGATAAGGCTGAGGACCTCATGAAGATGGTGCATATACCCTGTTACGAATTATTGATGGTTGTGGCTCGTGTTTATGCGTGTTAAGTTTTGAGAAGGGATCAATATTTGTCGTCATTATAGAGAACCAATAGCAATTGGACTTAACTTTAAGTGTGCATTGGACTTTGAGAACAACCTTCAAAACCTCGCACTGCATCAAACAAGAATGAAAAACTAATAGAAATTCCCCTGGCCTAAATTTATATGGTTGGGTTGCTCGCTCGGGGTGATGATTATATGCCAGAAGGTGCGGTAGGAGAATGCCTTCGAGGGAAAATGGGTGGTTGATGGAAGACTATATCATCTGAGAGCTAATTGAAGAAGAGACATAGGGTAGAAAGTAACTTCTAACGAATCTGTCTGATGGAATTATCTTAAAAGATGCGAACAGGATGTTGTCTCAAGTTAATTAACCTTGTTACAACGTTAATTATTAAATGAAAGTTTGAAGCTTCCAAGTCCCTGTTGGTAATTCACTTCCTACTAGGGTTGATTTCTTACTTCAAGAAAATCACTAGTAGGCATGACCTATCGTTTGCAACCAATAGATAATATGTAAAGCAGAAGAATTACTAAGGAGTTCCTATTACCTTTAGAATCTTGAACACCTAGTTATTCTACAAAACCAAACCCATAGGTCCCATAACTCAGGTTAAAGGAATTAGCTACTCATAACGTAGAAAGAAACAACGTCAATTGTATCCATAGTTTGATAGATGATAACTTACGAAATGATGAATATCAATAAGTGTTTGTCCTTCTAAATCACAGTAGAAAATTCCAAAGAAAAAATAAAATCTCCAAAAGTAAACTGTAATGTTGCAGAGAAAACTTGATGAAAATGTGAAGTTCCAGATCCTCAGAAAAACCCTAAATTATGCATTAAATACTTCAACCTAATTATGGATCCAAATCACAGATTACAGATCTTGTCTCGCGCAGGTGACGACGAAGTGTGACGCCTCATCAAGAGTCTGACGACTTATCAGAAATGTCGTCAGCTTCTTCTCCAAGTTTGATGATTTCTGCCTTATGTTGACGATGACACTCTGACGGCTTATGAAGAGTCTGATGACTTATCAAAATTGTCGTCAGGTCCTTTTCTACTTTCATAATTTCTACCTTAGGATGATGGTATTCCTGACGGCTTATCAGATACCTAGCGGCTTATCAGGGAATGTCGTCACACTTTTTCTCCCACTACCTCACACTGTCTACAGCTGACGATGATTCTTATAACTTATCACAAAGTTGATGACTTATCAGAATTTTTGTCTCTTCTTTACTTCAAGTCCCATTCCCTGCCTAAGCCTAACGACGAGCCTGATGGCTTATCACAGGTCGTCGTTACTTCTTCCAGCTAAATCTCATTCTCTGTCTAAGGCTGACGACAATTCTGATATCGTATCACAAGGCTAACAACTTATCAGATAAGTCGTCAACTATACTTTCCTCTCTACTTGCTCAGAAATCAACTCTTTTACTTCTATTATTGTTGGTTCTCTTTTATCTTGACTTTTACTGCAATATCAAAGATAAAACAATAAAAAATGATAAAAGTTGCTTAAGACTTTGCAATTATTCTCAGTTAAAAGCCTCAAATGTGTTAGCATCTGCTCACACATCAACACCCTCAACTTAAAATAATTGTTTGTCTTCAAGCAACTAAAACACAACCAAGAGTATACAAAGTACATTCGGCAGTCAACCATCCATTATCTCAAAACATCTTCACCATCTCTAAGGTTAATTAATTTAAAAAACAACAGTGCATATTATTGAAGAACAATAATGCGACAGACAAAAATCAAGATATGGCATCAATTCAGCAACAACAACCATGAATGTACCAAGATTACACTATCCAAATAAGTTAGCAACTAGCAACGTAATCAGTGTGTCCTCACTACAGAGATGTCTCACTTTACTTATATCAGACATCATATATGTAACCATGGGGGCAATCAAAAGACGCTCACTCTCAGAATGAAGTTACAATCAATGTATGTCAAATACCATAGGCTTGCTCTTATTTTCATTACTAAGATTTTCAGACAGGTCAGCTAGGATCACTATAGGTCTTCTCTTTGGCTTGTAATGTAGGCTAGGGGCTAGTATGATACTCGATGATATTTAAAGTGACTAAGCCTATTTGACGCTACACTAGCTTCTGGGATCTCACTTATTAACCTTTTTCTATTCTTCTCTATTCTTGATCACACATATTCAGGATGGGTGTGTTTTTTTCTATAATTACTTTTTTTTCATAACTTTTCTTTTCTTGTTCTTTTCCACCGCACCCAACTTTTTATTTTTTTCTTTTATTCTACCTTTCTCCATACTTATTTTACATCATGCACCCCTATAATAGCCACCCTCAACTTAGGCCATTTGCCTAAGTCAAGATGTACAGTGTCCAAGGAGGACAAAGGACAAAACAGGTTCATTATGATATAAATGGGACGGTGATAGGTATCATAAAAAGAAATAGGCTATTCAGGCTCAAAATAGAGATCAAGGGATATTATACATACAGGGAAGGTTATTTAGGGTAAAAGTGGGCTAATATCAAAATGGCCTATGATCCTTTCCTAACCCCTATCCTTCAACCTAGGTATGACTAACCGGGAAAGTTCTGGATTCAACATACAAAGGGAACTAAGAAAAATCTCACACGCACATGGCACACAAGTTACTACTTATCCAGTTCATGCAATTGTTTAGCAATGATTATAAGTCACTAGAACTAATACCATAACAAGATGCACAATGGTCACAATTAGATGCAAATCACACAGTTAAACAATCAGACCATTTGAGAGGTGTTCACAAAATAACAAAACCATGTTAACTGCCTTAGGTACTTGTATTTCACCTAGTCAACTATAAAATGTTACAACAATAACTCACCCTACACCCTCAACTTAAAATCAAAGAAAAATTGAACTAAGGGTTAGGGTAAACCTGGAGTAGATCAAGCACGGGCATCATGGGTTGCCTCCCATGTAGAGCCTAATTTAACATCGCGGCACGACTCAGGTATCTTGATTACTTCAGACTTCATCAAGACAGATAGTAGCAATACTTTTTATCGAGTTTTTTGGATCGATATAAAGTTTGACTTATTGCCCATTAACCTTGAAGATGTTACGGTCTTCATTTTCAAGTTTTACTACTCCAGATGAGTAGACTTGACTAACTCTAAATGGGCCTGACCACTTGGATTTAAGCTTACCTGGGAACAATTTGAGTCTGGAATTAAACAGAAGCACCAAGTCACCTTTTTGAAAATCTCATTTCTCGATCCTCCAATCATGATACTTCTTCATATTTTCTTTGTATAGGTCTGCTCTTTCATATGCCTCGATATGGAATTCATCCATCTCATTCAGTTGCCCCAGTCTTAGCTTTGTTACCTCCTTTCAATTCAAATTTAACCTTTTGAGTGCCTATAAAGCCTTGTGCTCCAGCTCTATTGGTAAGTGGCATACTTTGCCATAGATTAACTGGAATGGTGGCATACCAATGGGTGTCTTGAAAGCAGTTCGATATGCCCACAAGGCATCATCGAGCTTTCAAGACCAGTCTTGCTGACTAGCATTCACTATTTTGGCTAGGATGGCTTTAATATCTCAATTTGGCACCTCCACTTATCCACTAGTTTGTGCCTTTATGGGTGATATAGAGTGGCTACTATATGCTGTTTCACCCCATATTTTTCTAAGGCAGCTCGAAACACTTTGTTGCAAAAATAAGATCCTTCATCGCTTATAATAGTACATGGTACTCCAAAGCGAGAGAAGATGTTCTTCTTGAGAAAAGCAACAACCCTCTTTTCTTCATTATCAGACAAGGCAATAGCTTTGACCCATTTTGAGACATAATCAACAATAACTAGAATATACTTCATCCTATACGAGCTTATAAAAGGACCCATGAAATCGATGCCCCAGACGTCAAATAATTCCACTTCAAGCATCTTAGTCAAAGACATCTCATATCTTTTAGAGATCGACCCCTGCCTCTGACATTGGTCACACTTCAGCAAAAACTCATGAGTATCCTGGAATAATGTTGGCCAATAGTAGCCACTAAGCAACACATTTCTAGTCGTTCGGTCACCTGCATGGTGACCTCCAACTGGGGAAGCATGACATGCTTCCAATATACACAATACATCCACTTCTGGCACACATCTCCTTATAATATTATAAGCACATCGCCGAAAAAGATACGGCTCATCCCAGAAGTAGTGTGTTACATTATGAAGGAATTTCTTTCTATGATGGAAGGAAAGATTTTCTGGAATGACTTCACTCACAACATAATTTGCAAAATCAGCGTACCAAGGCATTTTTTCCATAGCAGCAACCAAGATCTCCTCATCATAAAATGCATCATTTATCTCTATTTCATCACTAACTGCCTGCTCACTTTTCATTCTAGACAGATGATTCGCAACTTGGTTTTCGCAACCCTTTCTATCTTTGACTTCAAAGTCAAATTATTATAGCAACAACACCCATCTAATCAGACTTAGTTTTGCATCCTTCTTAGACATCAAATATCTCAAGGCTGTGTGGTCAATGTGGACCACCACCTTGGTCCCAAGCAGGTAAGCCCTGAATTTCTCAAAAGCATACACTACAACCAAGAGTTCCTGTTCAGTGATGGTGTAGTTCTTTTACGCTTTATTCAGTGCTTTGCTGGCATAATATATTGGATGAAACAGTTTGTCCTTCTTTTATCCCAATACAGCTCCAAGGGCAACACCGTTTGCATCACACATGATCTCAAACGGTTTTGACCAGTCCGGTGCAACAATGATAGGGGCCTCAACCAGCTTCTTTTTAAGGAATTCAAATGCCTTCAAACAATCATCATCGAAGAAGAATTTCACTTTTTTCACCAAAAGTTTGCAAAATGGATTTGCAACCTTCGAGAAGTCTCTTATAAACCTCCGGTAAAAGCCAGCATGTCCAAGAAAACTACGCACTCCCTTTACTGAAATGAAAGGTGTTAGTTTCTCAATAACTTCAACCTTGGATCGATCATTCTCTATCCCTTTTGCTAAAATTTTGTGCTCGAGAACAATGCCCTCCTTTACCACAAAGTGGCATTTCTCCCAATTAAGCACCAAATTGAATTCAACACATTGTTGTAAGGCCATACTCAGGTTTGACAAACACAGCTCAAATGAATCTCCCACCATAGAGAAATCATCCATGAACACCTCTAAGGTGTTCTCCACCATATCTGGGAAAATAGACATTATGCACCGTTGGAAAGTAGCGGGTGCATTGCATAACCCAAATGATATCCTCTGAAATGTAAAGGTGCCATATGGGCATGTAAATATCGTCTTCTCCTGATCTTCAGGAGAAATACAGATCTGGTTATATCCAGAATAACCATCCAAGAAGCAATACCACCCCCTTCTGGCCAATCGATCAAGCATTTGGTCCATACGGGGCATCGGGAAGTGGTCTTTCAAAGTCCATGAGTTTAGTTTGTGGTAGTCCATGCAAACTCTCCAACCAGTCACAAGCCTGAGTGGAATCAACTCATTCCTTTCATTTGCAACAACAGTCATGCCCCCTTTTTTGGGCACGCATTGAACTAGGCTCACCCATTTATTATTAGAAATAGGGTAAACCACTCTTGCATCCAACCACTTAATAATTTCCTTCTTAACTACCTCTTGCATTGGTGGGATAAGACGGTGTTGGTGCTCGATGGTTGGAGTATAATCTTTCTCAACTTGTATTTTATACGTGCAGATGCCAGGGGAAATGCCAATAATATCTGCGATAGTACATCCTATTGCTCTTTTGTACCTCTAAAGTACCAAAATAAGTGTTTCTACCTACTGCTCACCCAAATCAACTACAATAATAATGGGTAGCGTGTTTCCGTTGCCCAAAAATATGTATCTTAAATGCCCTGGCAGTTCTTTCAATTCCAACACCGGTGGCTCTTCGATGGATGGCTTAGTCGGTGGTGTTGATCGATTAGAAAAATCAAGATCTAGCTTCTTAGGATCATAAGAGTATGAACCCATTCCTGACAAAGCACAAACAGTCTCTTCGTACTCCTCAATGCCTTCACGATTAAAATTCATCAGAACTGCGGCTAAAGGCTCGACAACAAGTTTCTCCTCTATTGACACCTCCTTCTCATCCTTATAATATACATAAATAATTGAGAACACACTCATTTCTTTATGCTGCTTCATTGATTGGCACACATCAAATCACACCACCTCATCATTCATCCTAAATAAGAGCTCATTAGCTCGCAAATCAATCAATACACTTTCGGTTTCTAGAAAAGGTCGACCTAAGATTATGGGCACTTCGAAGTCTACCTCGCAATCCAGAATAACGAAATCCATAGGAAATATAAAGCTAGTTACCTTCACCAACACATCATACAAAATACCAACAGGTCATTTTACCGACCTATCCGTCATCACGAGTCGCATGTTGGTGGGTGTGGGATTTCCCAAACCCAGCTTTTTATATACAGCCAGTCGCATCAGATTAATGCTCTCTCCCAGATCACATAAGGCCTTAGTGAATTCTAGAGACCCAATCGTACAAGGAATAGTGAATGCTCATGGGTCTGCCTTCTTCTGCACCAAGGACCTGATAGAAATAGCTCTACAATAATGGAGATGTTTCTCTGATTCATAGCTCACCGCTCTTTTCTTCATCACAAGGTCCTTCATAAATTTAGCATACCCTAGCATGTGCTCGAGTGCCTCCACCAAAGGCACATTTATTGTTAAATGCTTTAATATCGCCATGAATTTACTAAATTTCGTGTCGTCAACTTTCTTCTTCAATCTTTGAAAAAGGGAGGTGGTGGTCTTGGGAGAGTTTTCATCACTACTTTTTTTTCCTTCTCTTTCTCTTTTTCCAACTCATCAACCTGCTGATGATTAGAAGAAGGGATATCAATGTCATCCAGCTTCTTAGACTCTAATGGATTAGTTTTTTCAAGCTCACCATCTACTTCAATCACATCTTCAACTCCACCTTTGCACACAGAAGGGCCAGGTAATATATTACCATTTCTAGTGGTAATCGCCATACATGAGCCATCATTCTACGGATTCTGAACCGTATCACTAGGTAACGTTCCACTCTTCCTCTGGTTCAGTGCTGTGGAAAGTTGGCTCATTTGTTGTTCCAGTTATTTGATCAAAGTGGAGTGCGAGTTTACCAACTGACTCATAGAGGACAGATTGGTCTTCATGGTAGTCACCCCTGAGTTCGTAGCCTTCACTTCCTTTAACCTACATGGACACCTTTTCAGAACTTATTGTAGCAGCCTCACGATTTCTAGGAGGGACACATAACCCGCTCCTATCATTGTTGCTCCTCCAATTTCTTTGCTTCTGGTTCTTATATCCAGCCTTGTCATAATACGTCCGACTTTGATTTCCTTGACTATTGCCTCAGAAACCCCCCTGATTATTTACATAGTTTGCTTCTTCTTCTGAGTTGGACTCCACTTTGCCCTGCAATCCCACAGCCTTTACTTTCTCAGTTTTACCTGATAGTAAATGCTTGGTTAGCTAGTCCATCTACGTTTTTAGGTGAGCCATGATTTGATCACGCTCTTCATCTCTTCTGTGTTGTTCTACAGTCATACCAATAAAAACAGTAGGGCTTGCTACCACAGAGTCTCTGGCATGCCATGCCTGACTCTGTTTGGTCATTTTCTCTAGCATTTCTGAAGCCTTTGGGAATGTAAGATCAACAAACGAACCACCAGCAACATTATCTACAATTGGTTTTGTCACAGAGTTAAGAGCCCTGTACAAAGTCTCCATCAAGTATATGTCCATCATGTTGTGGTTCAGACACTGCATCAGGTTTTTTTTTAATCACTCTCAGGTTTTATGCAAGGCTTCAGTTGGGAGCTATCTAAAGTTAATGATCTCATCCCTCAACTGTACCCTACTAGAAAATGGAAAGAACCTTTCTAGGAAAGCTCTTTTCAACTGTCTCCAGTTGGTTATAGAATCGGGTGTCAACTCATTAAGCCATAATGTTGCCTCCCCAGACAGAGACAATGAAAACAATCTCAAACAAATATCATTCTAACCCACTCCTGGGTTATCAAAAGATTTACAAATGGTGACAAAGTTCACCAGATGCAAGTTCGGATCATCCCTAGGAAGGCCACCAAACAACCCCTTCAGTTGAAAGAGTTGAATCATAGTACTCGTAATGTTGAAGTTCTCCCCAGGTGCTAACGGTGGAGGAATAATTTCACCCGTTGCACCTACTTCATCCATTCCATCATCACCATCATTGAGGTCATACTGGACCGACTGGTGATCTTGCCTTCCTCAGAACGGGCGGTTCCTGTTAGCATTATGTTGTACTGGTGCAGCTATTTGCTTTGCACGCCTTGGGTTACCAGGGTTTAGCAACTCCCAAGTATTCATCCTCAGGATTTGGATGTTCTACTTGTTGACCGTCATTCTACACATTCACCTGAGCTCTAGCTAAGGCTGCTAACCTGCCAGCCTCCGGCTGGTCTGCCATTCTGCCGATTAGTTGTGGTTCCGGATCAAATGGTAATAATGGTTCTCCAAAACTTCTGGTTCTTGGCATACACCACAAAAGTCCTGCAGCAAAAAACAATAACAAATAAACGTAAAACTAGAAAACTTGACTAACAGTCAATTAGCGCACACAAACTTCAATTTACAACTGTATTCCCCGATAACGGCGCCATTTTTGGTAGCACTTAAACTACACCTCTCTTACAAGAAAGTAAGCGGTCATTGTCAAAATATATAACCCAACTAGGTTGGGGTCGAATCCCATAGGGAATATGGTGTTGATTTAAGTTGTTCATGAGTCAATCAACTGATAGTTAGCAAGTTCCTGTAAATGGGGTTTTTTGGAAATTATCAATAATTATGTCTGACTTCAGTTTCAGTGTTTGTAAATAATATTATATGGAGAACCAGAGTTGTGTTCACTATGGGTGTTGGTATTTGACATATACTAGTATAGTCCAAGATTCTTGAGGTAAGTAGGAATAACAAATTATCCTTGTCAAAGTGATGTCTAAATGTTTCTCAACCTATTTAGACATTTAATTACCTAATTCTTTCAAACTTAGGGAATTTATATTTCGTAACAGGATGTTTTGTCAAGTTAATTAACCTTGTTACAGCGTTAATTATTAAATGAAAGTTTGAAGTTTCCAAGTCCCTGTTGGTAATTCACTTCCTACTAGGGTTGATTTCTTACTTCAAGCAAATCACTAGTAGGCATGACCTATCGTTTGCAACCAATAGATAATATGTAAAGTAGAAGAATTACCAAAGAGTTCCTATTACCTTTAGAATCTTGAATACCTAGTTATTTTACAAAACCAAACCCATAGGTCCCACAACTCGGGTCACACTTCTGCTCCCACTGCCTCACACTGTCTATAGTTGATGATGATTCTTATAACTTATCACAAAGTTAATAACTTATCATAATTATCGTCGCTTCTTTACTTCAAGTCCCATTCCCTGCCTAAGCCTAACGACGAACCTGACGGCTTATCACAGATCATCATTACTTCTTCCAGCTGAATCCCATTCTCTGTCTAAGGCTGACGGCAACTCTGATAGCTTATCATAAGGTTGACGACTTATCAGACAAGTCGTCAGCTATACTTCTCTCTCTACTTACTCAGAAATCAACTTTTTTACTTTTATTATTGTTGGTTCTCTTGTATCTTGACTTTTACTGCAATATCAAAGAGAAAGCAATCAAAAATGACAAAAGTTGCTTAAGACATTGTAATTATTCTCAGTTAAAACCCTCAAATGTGTTAGCATCTGCTCACACATCAGTTGCTCAATGCATCTTGCTCAATCAATTTGATAAATTAATAAGCAAGGAGTTACGTACAGTATGATCTAAACCGACTCTACCAAGCCTATCAAATGTTACTTAACTCCGAGCTCATTACCCTATCAAAAAAATATAACCGAGTTAGTGCACAAATCAAACAAGCCCAATCTATCAGCCTTTCTGCTGATCAGTCTTCTTCAATATATATGACAAGATATCTGTTATGCAAATATCTACATCGTCGCCAGACATGCTTGCCAGGGACCAATTTTTCAGAAGGCATCAACAGATATCTTCTAAAGAATTGATCCCTGGCAAGCATGTCTGGCGACGATGTAGACATTTGCATAGCAGATATCATGTCATATATATTGAAGAAGACTGATCAGCAGAAAGGCTGACAGATTGGGCTTGTTTGATTTGTGCACTAACTCGGTTATATTTTTTTGATAGGGTAATGAGCTTGGAGTTACATAAATGTTTGATAGGCTTGGTAGAGTCGGTTTAGATCACACACTACGTAACTCTATGCTTATTAATTAATCAAATTTATTGAGCAACGCTCGATAAAAGTATGTTGTTCAACTGTTGGGACCACATCTTCAACGTGCATCAACACATTTTGACCAAAAACAAACACAACGACCCTCCATGTATCCTTTACGGCTTCTGAAGAAAGTGTTCTGAAAGGCAATTAAAATGCCACAACTCTGAAGGTAGTGTCCCTGATCGAGCTCACAAGAGATGAGGAACTCCTTACCAACTTCGAAGACGGCAACGACCAACTTGAATACAGAATCAGCAAGCTGGAGGCAAGCTTGAAAATTATCGGGATTCACATACTACAACAAGCATCTGATCTTCTCTAAGGAATGTTGAAAGCATGCTAAGGTAAGAAAACACAATCAATCATAACCATATTGCTAAGAAAGCAATGATACTCAATTTGTCTTTCAATCTCGTTTGTAGTTCTGATCAAGTCAACAACAGTGAACCTGATTAGAAACACAAACAAGAAGGCATGGGATGAAATTTAAAATTCACAAATTACCTCATTCGCTTAGATTCCTTATTTTAACTGCATTTGTTGTTGGCGTAAGCTTTCTAGACTTGTTGTACATTATTTCAACCCTCGATGACCGTGAGGCTGCTTTATTGGTCTTCTCCTATTTTTTTATCTAGGTGATAATCCCGACCACGCAGCTCCCTAGCAAAGTATCCATCTACATTATTTTTCTTTCAGAGAGACAACAGACGAAATTACATTACCGGATACACTTTCATATTTGCACTTAATTCAGATTTCGCATCTTTTAAGATAATTCCATCAGCCAGATTCACTAGAGGTTACTTTTTACCCTATGTTTATTCTTCAATTAGCTCTCAGATGATATAGTCTTCCATCAACAGCCCATTTTTCCTCGAAGGCATTCTCCTACCGCACCTTCTGGCATATAATAATCACCCCGAGCGAGTAACCCAACTATATAAATTTGGGCCAGAGGAATTTCTATTGGTTTTTTATTCTTGTTAGATGCAGTGCTAAGCTTCAAAGGCCCTCTAAGGGTCCAATGCACCCTAAAAGTTAGTCCAATCGCTATTGAATCTCTTTAGAATAACACCAAAACTAGATCCCTTCACAATGCTTGACAAATAAACATAAGCAACAACCGATATTAAATCTTAACAGGGTATCAGAACCATATTCATGGTCCCTCAACCTTATCAGTTTGGACCTACTAAACTTAACTGTAAAAGTGCAGACATCTTATTTGAATGATCTATGACTAATCAGTAAAAATAACATTCACAAAATCAGTGCACTCCATGTGTGTTTCCATGATAACATTATCAGTAATACATACCTCCCACATATGAAGTGGTTCCATCTGCATGCAACTTATTCCTCTGAACCCATCTTTACTGCAGCCTCTTATGATGGTCCGACAAAAGTTGATCAACTGTCAGTTCCTTATATCTACAAAGAAGAGGAAAAAATTGATGTCACAGAAAGAACATTATCCAGCTATTGCAACAGATGTGGAATCTGTTGCAACAGATGTGGAGTCTGTTGCAACAAATATAGAATCTGATGGAATACATCAAACCAGCCTTTTTGGTGGTTTGATTTGTTCCAACAGTTTCTTCATCTGTTGCAGTAACATCAACAACAATATAAACTACAAATAAAAAACATCAACAACAAAGAAACAACAACATTTATTCCAACAACATCATCAACAATAAAGAAGCAACATCCTTTGTTCCAGAACCATCAACAACACCACACCAAAAGTTCCAACAACACCAACCCCCCCAACAACATCAATAACTGCATCAATAATAAAGAAATAAACAAAATACATACAAGAAAATGATACTGCCAACAAGACTTTTAAACTTCTCCCAACAAATGACTTTTTTCGTATATTGTAATAAAAATTCCCTTTTTGTTTATTCAATACTTAAAAGTTTCTTCAAATTTTTTTAATAAATATGATATGGATAAATAGTAATTAAATAATATATATATATATAAATAACTTGAAAAGAAAAAGACGAGAATGAAAGAGCAACAATAAACCATACCTTAATGTTAAAAAGGAGATCAAAACAATAATTTCAGTTGAGAAAAGATATGGATCGATTTAGATCCGAAAGGATCTTTATGAGAAGAGAAGAGAAAAGAGAGAAAAAAGGTTGTGACCCTAAAGAGGAGAGAAAGAAAAATATGAGAGTTGAATAAAATAAACTGCAGCTGAAAGAAGAGAGATGAGATAATTTTTATAGATCTATTATGTACATAGACGTGGGGGTTTTCAATATTCATTAATTAATATCCATTAATAATTTGAGGGGCACGAGGAAGACTAAGACTAGTGACATTGAAAAGACAAGAGAAGACTGCTCAATGAACTCACTTTTGAGATATCCAAGAAATATTTTTTACCGCCTTTAGTAGTAAGTACTACTTGATATTATCTACTCGGACAAAAGCTTGCTTTAAAATTAAAAGAGAAAAAAGATTTTCAAATAGATATGTCATCTGTTGTAACATATATAAATATCTATTTAGAAATCCAAACAGCTCAGTTATCTGTAATAACAGATATAAATATCTATTTGAAAATTTCCAACAGCTCAGTCATCTGTCACAACAGATGCAAATGTCTATTTGATAATTAAATCAGATATGTCATCTGTTACACCAGATATAAATATCTGTTTGAAAATTTCCAACAGCACAGTCATCTGCCACAACAGATGCAAATGTCTATTTGATAATTAAATCAAATATGTCATCTGTTGCAACAAATATAAATATCTGTTTGAAAATTTTCAATATCTCAATCATTTGTTGCAACAGATTTTATTGCAATTGATTTAGGTGGAACTAGGGATGATTGAATGAGCTTACAGGGTCAACTACAAATCTAATCGAGTCTTTGTAATTACATAGCGTTGGTATTGCGTTCATTCCGACCCGAGTCGTTGATCGATCACTCTGAGTTGAAATGAGTTCTCATCAACTTAATGTTAGGATAGTGATAGTACCTAAGTTGATTTAAGTGGAACTAGGAATGAATGAATGAGCTCATAGGGTCAACTACAAATCTAATTGAGTCTTTGCAATTGCATGGCATTGGTATTGCATCCATCCCGACTCGAGTCATTGATCGATCACTCTGAGTTGAAATGAGTTCTCATCAACTCAATGTTAGGATAGTGATAATACCTAAGTTGATTTAGGTGGAACTAGGGATGAATGAATGAGCTCACAGGGTCAACTACAAATCTAATCGAGTCTTTGCAATTGCATGGTGTTGGTATTGCGTTCATTCCGACCTGAGTCATCGATCTATCACTCTGAGTTGAAATGAGTTCACATCAACTCAATTTTTTAAAAACTACATCTTTTAAAAATTTTAAAATTAATTAAGATCAATTCAGACCAAATTAGCAATTTCAAAACTTGTCATTCTTTTCCAAAATTACAAATCAACCCATACAAATCATCTATTTGTGTGAAAAACTTTTTATTTCAAATTTAAAGTGCTCACTTTTCTCTCTCTCTTTTGGGGTCTCCTCTCTCTCTCTCAATAATACAAATAACAACTACTCAACATATTGCTCAACCCTTCAAAACAGGTCAATTTTCTTTCAATTTACGACCACATATAGTTGTTGTTTCGACTTCATTTCTGCTTGTATCCATCATTTTCTCTGTCTTCACAGGTAACAGAATTTGAGAAGAGTTTTACATTTGTTCTTTATTCTAAAAAATAGGGTTTTTTAGTTAATGATAAAAAAGAAGACTTTTAGTTGTATTATCTTCGAGAATGGGTTAACAATTTTAAGTTTTGATGCTAAAAAAGTAGGAAGCATCCGAGAAAACCCTAATTTTTCTCTCAGTGTTTTATTGACTGTCGTGGTGTTGTTGAAAGGTATTTGTGGTGTTGTTGGTGGCTGTTGGTGGTGGTGTTGGTATTTGTATTTTTTAGCAGTGGTGTCGGTGGTCTTGATGTTGGTATTGGTGGCATTGGTTGTGGTCTTGGTGACATTGGTTGTGGTGGTGGTTGTCCATCTGTTGCAACGAGTTGAAGATCTGTTGAGAGATATTAAATAGGTCTTCAAACAGATTCCCCATCGGTTCCAACTGATGGGTTATCAGTTGAAGTATTTTTTTGTAATGTGGCGTAGAATAATTTATTAAAATTTGTCCATCTGTTGCAACAGGTGGAATATCTGTTGGGAGATATTAAATAGGTCTTCAAACAGATTCGGGTTCCCTATCTATTCCAACGGATGGGTTGTCCGTTGGAGTATTTTTTTTGTTATGTGGCATAGAATAATTTATTGAAATTTATCTCACCTTTTTAAAAAAATTATGCAGACATCAAATGCAATGTATTTTTTGTTTTTCTATTGTTTGTAGTTAAAAGATGTCTCCCAAAAGAAAAGAAACTGAAAGTGGATCAACTTCTGACCACCCAACAAAAAAGGTTAGACTACAAATAGATTTGGAGGAACTTCCAGAACAATCTCAGTCATGGCAAAATGAAGCTGAGGAAAGTGATAATCCCTTCTCACCAATGAGGCGTGAAATAACTTCAAAATCCCAGCATGGTTTTGTCAAAACTATTAGTATCGTCGAGTTTCGAGTTGCGATGCCGATGAGTAACCCTAACGCAGTATTTCGTGATGTTGTACTTAAATGTCAGTTGGGGAAACCTTTTAATGAACTTAAGAGTATTATGAAAAAGTAAAACTTAGATGGATTTTTTAAAAAGAGTTGCTTTGCATACTTTCTTGAGTTGTCTGGGGCTCGCCCTCTCTGTTTCCCAATGATCATGGTATATGGCCTCCTCAAGCGCAGGATCAAGTATGCGGGGGATGATGGAGGTACGAAGGAGGGCAAAAAAAATATTGATGAAGTATGGATCAACTACTGTAGCATGCCAATTTGTTTTGGATTGAAAGAGTTTGCCATAGTGACGGGTTTGAGATGCGATTGTCCAAAAGAACCTTTCATTAAGAAAATACCCCACAAAGGGTCCAACAAATGCAAGGTAAAAAAAGATGGGTTGTTGGGCATTGTTGGACCTAGATACAGAGTGGACGATTTGATGGGGGATCTCAAGAATAAATACATACCAAAGCACTACATACATACCAAAGTACTACAGGGAGAAATTATGCTTAGTTTGATTTATCCATTCCGTTTTATTGACAAGAGACGTCAAGAAAGTCATAGAACATAATTTTTTGGCGCTTACTGATGATTTTGGAAAATTCAACGATTATCCCTGGGGATATGACAGCTACTACTTGACTGTCAAATATTTACTGAAAAAGCTAAAGCCAAAGACGATCACATTATACAGCTTTTCTTGGGCTTTTATGGTAAAATTGATCACTATTTTTACTCATTCATTAATTTATATTAAATATAGTTATGACTTTTTTTGGCTTACTTCCTGTTTACAATTTTTAGGCTTGGGCATGTGAAGCCATTTCTCCCCTCCGAAAACATTTCAAGGATTACCCGGATAAGGTTTCTCATCCAAGGTTCCTTAGGTGGTTGGCTGCATCAAAGAGCAGCAAAAAAAATATTAACGAGGTTGATCTCTTTAACCCTCTGGATAATGTAGTACGTCTTTTTTCAACTAAAATAATTTGCCTCAAAGAAAGATATTGAAATAGATATTCCATCTATTGCGATAGATGGGTCGTCTATTGCAACAGATTACCCGTCAACTACAACTGGTGTAATAGATTAACCATCTGTTGCTCTAGTTCTCTGAACCCTACTCAACAGATTACCCATCTACTGCAAATTATGCAACAGATGGGTAATCTGATTCAATCTATTATTAGTCTGTTTCAACATACAGATCAGTTGTTGCGGTAGCTAGATCGTCTGTTGCATAAGCTGCCTGTGTTAATATCCATGTAACCCGAGCCCCATGTAACCCAACTAACTGCAAATTATTATTATATGATTTAAATTTCTCCTGTCTTTTTTTATAGGTTGTGCATCCTTGGATCGTGCCTATCATTAATAAGCTAGGGATGACTTCTTTTCTTACTCTGGGTCTTGTTGATACAAAAAAGACCCAACGGTAGAGTTAATAAAGAAGGAATTGGCTAGAGCAACATCCATAAGACGAGCATTTAGGAAAGGTTAACCTAATATTGAAGCTCTTCATCACCAACCTTAAACTGCAACAGATTCGGGTGCTTCTTCTGGGGGTGTTGCTGGTGGAGTTGTTTGTGATGGTGGAAGCCATCCTGCTGCTGCCAGTCGTGATTATGAGCATGTTGGTGCTCAGCAAAAAATAAATATATTTGAAAACACCCCTTGTACAGGTCCCCCCTCTCACCCCTACACCGGTCCCTCCCACCCTTACAGTGGTCCCTCTTACCCCTCCTCACCCTCATGTTCTTATTGCAAATGTAAAGTATGCAAGGACAGAGAGAACAAACTCCTTGAAAAGCTATAGGCTATTGCTGAAGTTGTCGAGGAGTTGAAATCTAGGAGGGGTGTCATACCATCCAACGAGGTGAGGGAACCATGCACTCCTACAGTGGAGGTTAGGAGAAAAAGAAGAAAAATTATACAAATTCTCTCCGTTCTGAAATCAGTAAAAATTGCAACTCCTCCCGCTCTAAGAGTTGTTGAAGTTCAGGGGCCGCCGAAGAAGGTGGACATATTCGTGGCGCTTGGCAAGGAGAAGAAGAAGGAACTGAAAGAATTCATCAAGATAAAAGTTTAAAAAGAATACACCATCCATTTATTTACCGCCAAAGACTTCTCGAATATGACAAATATGCGCGTGTGGTACGAGGACAAGGTAAGGTTACTTTTGCTAACCTAGCCTTCCAATCTACTCCATGAAGAAGAGTTTATGCAGTAGATGTGTAATCTATTACAAAAACTTGGTATTCTGTTGCAACATAATACACATTTGTTGCATAAGTTGCGTTGGCTGGGTAATCTATGAACTGATTCAGAGAACCCTTTGCATCGGATTCTTTCCACTGTGTTTTTATTCGTTACAATTACTAACCTATTTAAAAATTATCTTCTTATACCCGAATACTTATGATGCTGCCGATAGGATAATGGACCTCAACTTCTACAATAATTTCAAGGATAGGTACGCTAAACTCCGTAAGATAGCTAATTTCGGTGGCCCGGGATTTGATCAGTTAGTTTCTATGTTCTAATGGGATGAAGAAACGATTAAATATGTTAGAGGGAAGAGGCCATATCTACATGCCAAGAGCTGAGCCAAGGCAAAGAGAATCCTTCCAGTCATGAACGTCGATATCACACATTTTCTCACTGTTGAGATACTACTATACGAGGGAAAGATTAAGGTTTATGACTACAACTTACCTGTCTTCAGCAAGAAGATATTTTAACCCATATGCAGCCACTCTTGAAGTTGTTGCCTAAGTTATTGATGCAGAGTAAGATGATGGATCATTTGCCGGATGAAGTCTTGGCGAGGGAATCATGGGATTTTGAAGATCGAAATAAGAAAATCCAGCTTCCAAAAAATACAATTGTGCAGCGTGCGGGCCATACTCGCTTGCATACATCGAGTGTTTGCTGACCGGCATACAAATAACCGGTGTGTGCGACACTGTTGTGGGAAAGATGCAATGGGTTTGGGCATATGGGGTACTAACTAAATGATTGGAGCCCGTGTATAAAAAACAACATGTACAAAGACAGAGACGAACACGATAAAAAAAATTGCATTTCAAACCAATTCACTTTACATATAGTGGCAATAATTTTTATATCTGGCCAAGTTGAATTTTTATACTGCAACAGATTTTATATCTGTCGTAACAATATAGTACCTGTTGTGACAGATTTATTATCTGTTGGAATAGGTTGGTTATCTGTTGCGTTATGCAGATGTTTCCAGTCTGTCTGTCGCAACAGAAGATATACGATCTGTTGCAACATATAATCTATCTATTGCAACTAATCGGTAATCTGTTGGAGCAAATAAAAAAAGTAGGAAAACCTGTTATATAATTTTCAGCAGATGACCTACGTGTTGCATCTCAATTAACTTGTTCAAAACTAAGGATTAAATTACATTCATAGACAGAATAAAATAAATTGAAGCCTTCAAAAATTACATGAAATAACTCAACAAATAAATGAAATATAAAAAAAATCATTATAGGTACAAACGATCTACTCTACAAATAAATCAACAAGTTAAACCAAGGAAGATGGGTTATTACATTGACAGGCTCAAGCTATAAAGATTTAATCAATATGGACAAGTTGTTCTTCATTTGGTTCTACAGAATTCGGCTTTGGTCATCGTGGATCTTTAACGTCGGTTGCATACGGCTTCTAAGCTTTTGCTTCTCCATATTTCCATAAAAGAGCAGCATATCTTTTGCAGAGTAATCCAACATTAGGTCCATCATTTGGTACTTGTAATCCATCGCTCAAATACTCGGTGTAGGTGGCAACAAAAGGACCGCAATCCCTGTGTTATAAAAAAATAGCTAATCCATATCTTGCAGTTCATGCAAGCATTGTGAAATTTGTGAAATGAAACTAAATAATGACACTTAAACTTACAGGCTACCAATGGTTGTTGAGCAATTCCTTCAACATATTGTACATCAAATGGATTAGCCATTTTATCCTGGTATGCTTCAATCGTCGACCAATCAGTATGAACTTTTTGGTCCAAAAAACCACTCATATCAAGGTAAGTAGGCAATATTTTGGCCATCTTTTGTATCTCAGACAACAGCCCGGAACATCTCCTTCGTGGCATTGAGTCATAAACTCGAATGCGCCTCTGTTTTAGAACGACGACAGACAACACCCAATGGAATTCATCACCATAATTGATTGGGATGTACACTTCGTCGACCAAATGCCAAGGTAAGCCAGCCAGAATGCTAAAACTTTTGATGATGTTGATTAAGCATTTCTCGTTTTGAGAAACTTTTGGCTGTTGTTGACAATACCTATCGTAGGCATTATTGATGTAAACTTTGTACAAACAATTATTGGTCGTGTATCTGTATTGTTCTTGTATTTGCAACTTGGTCTTCTTTCGGAGGTAGTAAAAAATGACATCGATGTGCTGCACATATTATCAAACATTTTGGATTATGTGATGAAAAAATTAATACGCAAATGCAATTAAATAAAGTATTAATTAATAGTAATATGTATGGCATTTAAATCTCATCATTCCAGCAAATTTGGGCCTGTGACATCAAATAGAACCAATTCTTCATTTCAGGATATGCAACAACAAAGTAGAACATATCAAAACCAAGACTCGATTTGTTCACTTTGTAGCGCTCGTCATTTTGTTTTTTGCATGATGATTTATATGTGTTAATGTCAGGTTCTTACAACAAGAATTGTATAAGCCAATATCTATAAAATTAATTTATGTATCTGCCGGCATGATGCTTTAGCAGCCCATCGGCAATCCATTCTGAATAGTCGTTGATCAACTGTGTTAGT
Organism: Capsicum pubescens; assembly: GCA_030864215.1. Lineage (NCBI taxonomy): Eukaryota > Viridiplantae > Streptophyta > Magnoliopsida > Solanales > Solanaceae > Capsicum > Capsicum pubescens. The sequence goes on from CM061545.1 coordinate 73,269,720, forward strand.
TTTTTTGGAGCCTCGTCCGAGATGTTGAACCCTTTAAACGGGTAATTCTTCCGTTCTCCCAACCTGTCAGGCTTCATTTTTTCTTCTTCTTTGGAAGCAGTTGATGGATTATCAACTGTGATATTATGCTCTTCGGCAATAGCTTCTACTGTGACATCCACCTGGAAAGCCAGAATTGTCAATGCTAAGTAGAGATATACAACAGATTGTACATTTGTTGCAACATATGAGTTTTATGTTGCATCAGATGGATTATCTGTTGGGACAAATTCAAAGAGGTAAATCAGAACAGTACGATAATTTCGAACAGATGACCCATCTGTTGCAACATACGACTCAGCTGTTGAAACAAATAACGAATCTGATGTAACAGGTTAGACAACAGTTGTAACAAATGTATATATATGTTTGATAATTTTTAGCAGATATATCATCCGTTGAAACAGATATGTGTCTGTTTATTTTTTGGAACAGATGATGTACATTCACCTTCTGTAGCTCATGCTGCTCTCCTGTGGCCCTTGCACACTGAACATCGGTGCAAGACAAAGATAGAGGCGTTGCAATTTTGCCTTTTTTATGCTTGATGATGCCTTGGAAGTGTATTTCCTTCTCCTCTTAGCCGTCTTGATCTCTAGAGGAGTGTCTGGATATGAAATCTTCTTTGATGGAATGACACCCCTCTTAGATGTCATTTTCTTTACAGAAGTAGTTAGTGCATTAATAACATTAATCACTCCATCGTGTTTCGCCTTGCAGTCTTGACATTTGCATGCAGAACATTCGCTAGATGTGGCAAAATCTAGAGAAAAATCTGTACAACCATTATGATCATAATCATAATGGCTTGTTATTTTAAAAACTGTAAGAGGAGCATCATTAGCCCCACCCTCCAAAATTATTTTTCTTGCGATGGTTGTTGCTCCAAACAATTCCATTTTTATTCCATCAATGACCTTAGGGTCCGATAAAGTTTGCACAGACTGTAAAGTAAGAAAAAATGAAATCTTCAACTCTCGGTTGGTCGGAACAAGCCACAGATGCACAATCTAAAAGAAATCGGTACATATATTAAGAATGATGATGAAATCATTTAATCATTAAATAAAACAAAAACTTAGAATTGGACTTACTGCTTCCTTGGAGGGTTTGAAAAGATAAATTTTTTTAGAATTTTTATCTGTTTTGGCCGACAACCATCTCAGAATTCTTGGACAAAAAACTTCTTCCTGGTAGTTCACTTGTTGTCTCAAATAAGGAATGACTTCAAATGCCCAAGCCTATAACATAGCGCCAATAAATCAAAAATATTATTGAATAAAATATGATGAATCATATCATGATAAAAGAAATATTTACCATGAAGGTCCATGGAAAGCCATATAAGTTGACTGTTTTTGGCGTTAACAGAGTCAACAAATATTCGACAGTCATTTTGAAGCTTTCATAACCCCACGGATAGTTGTTAAATGCCTCAAGATCCTCGGAGAGATTTATTAAACCGAGGCTTATGTTGTTGTTAACGTCTCTCGCCCAAAGAACATTATGTACAAACCAAAGGACCAACAATGGACACCAGGTCATCACAATCACTCGACTTGCCTTTGCCTTTTTGGGGTGTGCGGAGTGCTTTTTTGGGTCAGAGTAGGTATAAGTTGAGAAGGAGAAGGAGGATAACATTTTAGTCCGGTAACTATGGAAAACTCCTTCCAACCAAAACAAATAGGCATGTCACAGTAATTTATCCACACCTCATCCATCTTATCTTTATTTTCATACATAAACTGTGTTTGAGAAGATCATATATCATTTTCATCTGGAAACGAGCATTGTTGTCCTTCGACAAATCAAGATATTGTCCAAAGCAGCTTTTCCTGAAATAAGAATCCAATTTTTGTTCTCGAAGTATTTTTCTTAAGGCGTCGAAAGATTTTCCCATGACTAACTTAACCACGAGATCACCCGTTAAATCTGTGGCACCATCGCACTGCATACTCAAGGATAACGATCAATGCTGAAGGTTTTGACCAACTCTTCGGCGGAAGGGCTATTAACGTTTGGATCATCTCTTTTGAAAGATTCCTCTTCCCCGTGTTCATTATCTTCTGCTACTGATTGAGATAACGTTTGTAAAACAAGCTCATAGAGTGGTGGATGTAGCCGAGTTGCTGTACTTGTTCCTTTACTTGAACTTGATTTGATTTCTTTTCTTTTGGGAGCCATATTATCTTAAATTAACAGGAACATAACATAGATTATAATTGATTAATGGATAACAGTAATATAACAGTTCCAACAGACAACTAATCTGTTGCACCAGGTATATTATCTGTTGCAACATATAACCGACCTGTTGCAACGAATGAGTAATCCGTGAAAACCATAAAAATAGATCACTAATCTGTTGCACCTGGTATTTTATCTGATGCAATATATAACCGACCCGTTGCAATGGATGAGTAATCCGTGAGATCCATAAAAACAGATCCCTAATATGTTGCACCTGGTATTTTATCTGATGCAACATATAACCGACCCGTTGCAACGGATGAGTAATCCGTTGGAAACCATAAAAATAGATCACTAATCTATTGCACCAGGTATGTTATCTGTTGCAACATATAACCGACTTGTTGCAACGGATGAGTAAACCGTTGGAAAGAATAAAAATAGATCACTAATTTGTTGCACCAGGTATGTTATCTGTTGAAACATATAACCGACCTGTTGCAACGGATGAGTAAACTGTTGGAAAGAATAAAAACAGATCACTAATCTGTTGCACCAGGTAGTTTATCTGTTGCAACATATAACCAACTTGTTGCAACTGATGAGTAATCCATTGGAAACTATAAAAATAGATCATTAATCTGTTGCACCAGGTATGTTATCTGTTGCAATATATAACCGACCTGTTGCAATGGATGAGTAAACAATTGGAAAGAATAAAAACAGTCACTAATCTGTTGCAAAATGAAGAGTAAATCGTTGGAAAGAATAAAAACAAATCACTAATCAATAATCTGTTGGATCAATATTGTTTAGATTTCTTCCAAACAGAAGAGTCGTCTGTCGCAATAGATGAATAATCTGTTAGATTGTTCACCTGTTGCATCAGATTTTCATCTATTGCATCAGATGTTTCATCTGTTGCAATACCATTTTTACCAAGACAAACAACAAATCAACCCAGCAACACTAGCACATCACACACACACACTAAGAACATCAACTGTGACAAAAAATCACCAACAAATTCGAATCAATAATACGACAACAAGAAGAAGAAATGTCAGAAATTAGGGTTTTATTCAGTCCACATTTCAATACTAGAAGAGTAGTTGGCTCAAGTTCCTCTGTTTCTTCATAATTTTTTACCTGTGAAAAAGGAAATGAGATGACGAAGAACTCGAAATTATTGTCGCCGGAGAAGTTTTCACGTCGATTGACGGTTGAAAGTCGAAAAGGAACTCGCCCAACTATTTATCGCCAGAGGTTGAAGGAAGAAATTTTACAGAACTGTTGATTGAGAGAGAGTTGAGAGAAACTGTCGAAAGAGTGGTTGATTTGGATTGAAGAGGAATGTGAGTTAAGTTGATTTGTATTTTTAAAAAAATTAATTTTTTTTAAAAATATTAATTAAATCTACAATTAACTTAATCAAATTTTCTAGTGATGTTTGATCCTTTAAATTGATAAATATCACCGATCCTTATTCAATACTTAAAAACACCTTTCCTTCCATTTTCTCTACTAAATATTAGATAAATAATAAACTGAAAAAGACGAAAGTAAAACAACAAACATCATTTCTCTTCGTCTTCTTTTAACGATTCAGATCTGTTTGACCATTTTCACACACAGATACACTTTTTTCACACACTGAAATTGAAAAAAAGGAGCAAATTTGATTTCTAGGGTTCACTGTTTTCGGTAAAATGGATGGTTCCGCTCAGCAAACGGACACCGTGATGGCAGAGGCGGCGGCGGCACAGCAATCAGCTCCGCCGCAGCCGGTGGCCGGAATTGATAACATTCCAGCCACGTTGAGTCACGGTGGCCGGTTTATTCAATATAATATATTTGGTAATATATTTGAAGTTACTGCAAAGTATAAGCCTCCAATTATGCCAATTGGTAAAGGAGCTTATGGCATTGTTTGGTAAATTTCCTTGTTTTTTTCGTTAACCACTGAATTTCAATTGTAATAATTTATGGGGTATTTTTTTTTATTGATGAGATGTATTTTTGTGATTTTTGTATTATGACAGTTCTGCTTTGAATTCGGAGACGAATGAGCATGTTGCGATAAAGAAAATTGCGAATGCTTTTGATAACAAAATTGATGCCAAGAGAACGTTGCGTGAGATCAAGCTTCTTCGACATATGGATCATGAAAATGTAAGTTAGTGGATTTTTTTATTTCTACTCACTCCGGCCCAATTTATGTGACACAGTTGGAATTTCGTGAGTCAATGAAGTTGTCATTTGGCTGAAATTTCTTTATATGCCTTTTAAATATTTTAAGTTGTTAGTTGTTGTGATTTGCATTACGTTTTCCTTAGTTTTCTAATGTATGAATTCTATTCAAAAAACTTAAAGCTTCTATGTCTCAATTCATGATCAATATCTAGATTTTTGAATCTTGAATGTGAACTGTGCCACATAAATTGGACTATGAGAGTATATAATTTACTTGTTGGATCAAATTTAAATTTGTGGAATAGGTTTGGATATATGTTTGTGTTATATTGTATTTCAATCAGATGGTATAAAGAGTGATTTTGGAACTATTAACTTGTCATTTTTGGAGATTTTTTCTTCTTCTTGATAAAGTAACAAATTTTCATTAGAAAAGGTCAAAAGCTTGCCCGTATACAAGAAGTATAGCGAAAGTAGAAAAACTTACAAGATGACATGGTTTTCTACAAATGACGCCCACTTATCTATACATGTAGGAATCCTATAGGTGGACCAAAAGAAATAAAGGAAAATAAGCTATTCCTCAAGTGAACAGTCTTTCTCCACTCCTTCAAAAGCTCTTCTATTCCACGTAAGTGCTAGAGGAGGATTATCCCGTGCCCTGCATCTTCTCTTCCTGATCCACATATGTGCTAGAGGAGTATTATCCCATGCCCTGCTCTCTTCCTTCTTCTAAATGCCCAATTAAACTTTTTTTCCTTTCACTGTGCTTGGCATCACCGACTCAAGTCTGAACCGTCTCAGAATTTCCCACTGTAAATAAGAAGCTACCCAACAATGTAGAAGAAAGTGATTCACATCTTCACTTGATTCTTTGCACATGAAGCACCAATTGACACAGGTTATCTTTTTCTTCCTCAGATTCTCTGCCGTCAAGTTCACTCATCTCGTAGCTAGCCAAGTGAAAAAACTTACCTTTCTGGGTAACCTAGGGATCCGTCCCCTTTTGGTACATCTGATTAAAAGTAGAGATGCTGAATGTATTCACTTGATTATGAATATTAAATGGTTTCTTTATCTTCTTAAAGACATAAAGATTGATTTAATGTCTATAGTTAGTATCGCCCCACACAAAGTCTTTCTCAAAATTTTTTTGAATGCTTTCATGCCTTAAAATTTTGGTTAATATTATTTTGTTTGCATTCATTTTCAGCTTAATGATATTGGAGATTTGCTTTGTTTTAAATTTATTTTGTGCACAAACATGGAATGCATATATAATTATACCCCTACCGTTTCAATTTGTTTGTCTTACTTTACTTTCCTTTTTAGTTTGTTTAAAAAAGAATGCCTCTTTCTATTTTTGGCAACTCCATAATTCCAACTTTCCACATGGTATGCTTAAGAATTAAGTTGCTCGGACTCTTCAAAAATGGCATTGGGTGTGTGTCAGATCCTTCAAAGATTAAAGGGCATTTTGTTACATTATATATATCTTCAGTTTAAGACCACAAAATGTAAAAATCTTCTTTACTTTCTTAACCTCTGTGCGAAGTCAAAATCAAACAAATAAATTGAAACGAAGGGAGTATATATATATATATATATATATAGATATATATATATTTCAACTAACTAGTCTCTCTACATGTGCATTGCGTGTGTGTTCCTAAGTATATATACTAAATATTTATTGTATCCACATTCAAATAATATTTCATTTCAGCTAGTTTTCTTATGTAACGTTAAGGCAATTTTTAAACAAAGTCAAAAGAGTACTCTCCAACCAACTATGTAGGGGTTTGGCCATGAGAATTCACTTTTTTCCGAAAAATTATTTCACTTTAGTGAAAAAGTGAAAATATTAATGTTTGGCCATAAAAAGTTGTTTTCAGTCCTATTTCTCCCACAAGATTTCAAAAACAACTCCAAGTTATATTCATGGCCAAATACAACCACCTCCAACTCCGGAAAAAAGTTATTTTCATGGCCAAACGCAACGTATATCTCAAATCTTCTTTCGGTATATTACGTTGTCAGTTAGACTTTGATATATCTTCCAGTTTGAAATTTAATTACTTCAACGATGATGTTGAAAACAATAGTTTTTGATCAAATTTATCTTAGCTTCTCTGTCTTTCTCAATTGCACCTTGACATAGTTATCTTCTCTTGATTGCTCTTTCCGAGAATATTCAGGCTCCACTATTTATTTTTTATATGTATGTCATGCAACAATTTAATTAATATATTTACTTATACATCGATAAGTATTAGGATTCAATTACATTGGTGGATATATACGGGATGTTGAGTTGCATAATGAGGCATTTCGTATCTATCTATCTATCTATCAAATGAAAATATGTAATCAAGTAAGATAAAATTAAGGGAGAAAAATTCATGAATCCATGTATTATAAATGAATATTCAATTTCTTATTATTGCAATCAGTTGTAGGGCTTGATATTTTTCTCGACTTGTCATTATCCTTAGTTTTCTTCATAGTAGGCTTATTACACCAAGGAACTCTCCCTTCCCTCCCAATTTAAATCAATGAGACGTAGATAAAAGCAACATAAAATCAACAAAGAAATATTTATAAAATATAAAAACAAATGTTCCTTCATTTCCACTCTTAATGTGTTCTTCGCGCTTCAAGTAAAATTGGGAATATTTCTTTAAAAAATGAACTAAGGAAAAAGTAGCATAAATATTTGCTACTTATGATTAGATTGAGAATATATCAAAATCATTTACTGTCTCATAGATTTTATGATCAATTGTTCATTTTATTTTATGAATGAATATGTATATATATCAAATAACGTGATGTATGGGACCTAATTTCCTAAATTTTAAGTTCTAATCTTACATAGAGGCGGACAACAACAACAACATACCCAGTGTATTCCCTAAAGTGGGGTCTAGGGAGGGTAGAATGTACGCAGTCCATACCATTACCTCAGATGAAGTGGAGAGGTTGTTTTCGATGGACCCCTGACTCAGGACAGGTACCAATAAACAAATAAAAAAATAAAAAATAAAAAATAAAAAACAACAACAAAATAGGATAACACACCTCTAGATAATAAAAGAAACAAGACACCGATAGAGTAATACTATTATTATCTATTCGAGATCACAAGCATCATCAGAACACTACGAACAAGATATTACAATAAACTACAGGCACAAATACAAACAAAACACTTCTCCCTACTATTACGTACATATTCCTACTCACTACCATTCTACCCTAATTTGCGTTCTCCACACCTTCCTATCAAGGGTCATATCTTCCGTAAGCTGTAATTGCTCCACATCATGCCTAATCACCTCTCTCCAATATTTCTTCGGCCTACCTCTACCCCGCCTAAAACCATCCATAGGCAGCCTCTCACACCTCTGTACCGCCTCTCTACTTGAGCATTCGTGCACCTCCTCATCACATGCTTGAACCATCGCAACCTCACTTCCCGCATCTTGTCTTCCACCGAAGTTGCTCCCACCTTCTCTCGAATAACCTCATTTCTAACCCTGTCTCTCTTGATAAGTCCACACATCTATCTCAACATCCTCATCTCCGCTACCTTCAACTTTTGGATGTGAGAGTTCTTAACTGGCCAACACCCTGCTCCATACAACATAACTGGTTGGACTACCACTCTGTAGGATTTACCTTTTAAGCTTAGGAGACACCTTATCACATAGGACTCCTGAAGCGAGTCTCCACTTCAAGCATACTGCACCAATACAATCCGTGATATCGTCATCAATCTCTCCATTCCTTCGAATCATAGGCCCAAGATACTTGAAACTATCCCTCTTTCGAATGGCCTGAGAATCCAGCTCCACTACCACATTAGCCTTATGCGTTGAATCACTAAACTTACATTCCAAGTACTCCGTCTTAGTCTTGCTCAACCTAAACCCCATAGAGTCTATGGTCTGTCTCCAAATCTCCAACTTACCATTAACTCCTTCTCGGGTCTTGTTAATTAGTACAACATCGTCAACAAATAACATACATCTAGGCACCTTCCCATGAATACACCTCGTCAAAACATCCATCACCAAGGCAAATAAAACAGGCTAAGAGACGATCCTCGGTGCAACCTTGTCAAAACAGGAAAGTGCTGCAAATCTCCTCCGTCCGTTCTCACACGAGTCTTCACTTCGTCGTACATGTCCTGAATCGACCCAGTGTATGCCACAGGCACACCTCTAGCCTTCAAGCACCTCCACAAGATCTCCTTGGGGACTTTATCTTACGCCTTCTTGAGATCGATGCACACCATGTGCAAGTCCTCCTTCCTCTCCCTAAACTGCTCCACTAACCTCCCCACGAGGTGAATGATCTCAGTAGTCGAGCGGACCTGCTTAAAACCGAACCGATTCTCGAAAATAGTCACTATCCTCCTCAGTCTCAATTCTACCACCCTTTCTCAAACCTTCATAGTACGACTCAACAACTTAATATCTCTATAGTTGTTGCAACTCTGAATATCCCTTTGTTCTTATATAATGGAATCATCGTACTCCATATCCAAGCTTCAAGCATCCTCGCTGTCCGAAAAATGATGTTAAACAACCTTGTCAGCCACTCCATACTTGCCACGCCAGTGCCCATCTAAAAATCTGCCGGAATCTCATCTTGCCCAGTTGCCCAATTCGTCCGGATCCTACGAATAACATCCTTGACCTCCTCAACAAGACTTCTAAAATTTCTATGAGGCTTCTCGTTGCATTTTCTTGGTCAACATTTAATGGAGACATAAGCAAACCATAAAAAGTAACTGAGAGACAAAATAGAAGGATCATTTAAAATTCTTAATGGAATAAAAATGTCAATGTGCCGTAAAATCACATCATATTGCCTCTGTTCAGTAAACTATATAACAAAGGAGATCAAATTGTTGCATACTATTAGATAGACTTGATTTAAATGTATTTTCTTTCCATGACCACATGTAGTGACTTTTAAAGGGTATTTGGATGAGCTTTTAAAAAGTAGCTTATAAGCTATAAGCTAAAAGCCATAAGTAGGGGAGACCCTACTTTTGGCTTATTTTTATACTTTTTTGGCCTAAAAGATAACCATGAAGAAGCTGTTTAATTACTAATATGTTTTGTTTACAATACAACTATTAGCAATATAATGGAGATGGTCAATTTAGAGCACTTTCCAAGCTTCTAAAGAGACCCATCACCCATTTATAGTAAAGGGCTTTCTTCTCATTTAAGAAGCCAACCAACCATTTCTTGTGTTCTTATTTGAAAAGCTAGCAATGATTGAAAATAAAGTCAAAAATAGAAACCATTGGAAACTAATTAAACATTTGTAACTAATTAATCTAAAGGATTACATCCACTCAAAGAGTTATTTTGTTTTTAATTAATTTCTTAATAAGTATTGTTCTTAGAATATTTGAAAGGATATTTAGGTCTTCTAACTTTTTCACTTTGGTTTTTTACATGTTGTACTCAATTTTATGTAAAATATATCAATATTATTAAATCAATCTTTGAGTAAATAATTATATAAATGAAAGAATAGAATACATTTTTTTGGTTTTATCAATGTGGAATATTATGGTGACCTGTTTATTGAGGTTAAGTTGATTGGATATTGTAGAAACCTAGTTTCAAAGACTCGCTTGACAAAATGATCTCTCTTTTTTTAGTTGTGAAATATTATGCTTGCGCCTCTGGTATTTAATAGTAGTGAAACATACATTTTGAAAGGATCATAGCATGATATTAGAATAAAATTAGTAGACTTTGTATTTGTAGCACCATACAACAACACCAACAACATACCCAATGTATTCCCACCTAATGGGATCTGGGGAGGGTAGAGTGTACGCAATCCATACCACTACCTCAGGTGCTGTTTTTGTAGCACCATAACAAAGGAAAAAGTAACTGTTCTGGAGAGCAAGGCACAACCAACTTCTTAAAGGGAAAACTTTCATGTCTTTATACTTTGACTTATTCGATTGAATTTTCTCAATGGATGCAAATATTTTTACGCACCCTTGCAGAACAAAGCTCCTTAGAGGGGATAATTTGACTACGACCTTCGGGTAATGGCATCATTTGTATATTTTCATTTGATATATCTGCTTCCGACATTCTACCAGCAATAAAATAATTTTTTGAAAATGTTAATCATAGCCAATAATTGTTTAATTGCACTGTCCAATAATATCAAAAATGCGTTGTATATAATTTCCCAATATTAATGTATACTCTGATGGTTAAACTCCTATGCTTGATCCACCATAGTATCTAACGTCATCGAACATAAGAAATGTAGTAATCCCACCCATTTGTGATAGGCATCTTCTGTTTTGTAATTGAAAGGTTACAAAACTTCGCTAAGTCCCTTTTAAATTATTTCTGTTTATCCAAAACTTTTCTCTATTGTTCGTTGTCAAAATTTTATTTTCTCTATTGTTAATAATGAACCAACATAAAATAGAACATACTTCATGGATTTGGATCTGTTCATTCAACTACCAAAAAGCAAATTAATATTGTGAGATTTTAAGAGATTGGTAATCTACTTACCTCATTGAGGAAAGTTGCTTCAAAAAGAAATTATACATACAGCATCACGTCGGTGAAAACAATGACAATTAGAATTAATGCGAAGGGAGGCGACGGTTTCCCAAGCAATGTTTCTGGTTCGATTCGAAGTGTTGGATCTCTTTGTAGAGTTTTTTCCTTTAAAATTTAAATAGGATATTTAGGTAAATAAGAAGAGTATTTAGGTAAAAACGGTATTAAGTTGGGTGTTTTGAGTTTGGGGTATTGTAGTAATTTAACATTCAACTTAGGTAGTTCATGCTTTTAATATAATTAGTTTCTGTGTACGTGCTTTGCACGAATAGTCTATTCTTATATAAATTATGTTTAAAATAATACTCCCTGCAACAACAAACAACAACATAAAACCACAATGACAAGAATAACAACAATAATAATAGTAACAAGAAGAAGATGCGTAAGGACTTGGCTTCGTAATTCTCTTCAAGAAAATTAACCAAGTGAGCCCACTTAAACTGTAAAGGGCATTGCAATTAAAAATAATTAAACAGATGGATAATATAAAAGTAAGTAGTACCAGAAGTCTAGAGAAGGAAGAAACATTGGGCAGAATTAGTTAAGAGGGATTTAACATTACCTGGAGAAAGCAAAGCAAGCAATTGTCTTTCTTTGAAAGAGTGTGCAAGTGCCGTAACCTTCAAATAGTGTTGAAAGTGGTTTTTATCTATATAGGATTTGGATCCTTTGGATTGCAATTAGCATTAAAGCAATTCCCTTTACTACAATTATTTGGTTTGTTTGAGGTGTTATTTCAATTATGTCTATTTCGTATAACTACAAGGAAAAAATAGTGTAAATAATTAAGGGCATAAAAGTCGTTCAATATTTGAGGAAATATTTTGGTCGGTCAACGTTTAGGGAAAATTATTCGTGCTTTTATAATTTATTATATGTAGATATAGATTGAGGGAGCTACTTAGATTTTACAATAGGAGATATGGGTGTGTGTATAGAAGAAAATTTTGAGGCTAATTCAGCTTCTTGCCTTGCAGATTGTTGCGATCAGAGACATAATTCCACCTCCTCAAAGGGAAGCATTTAATGATGTCTATATTGCATATGAGCTTATGGACACTGATCTCCATCAAATTATTCGCTCTAATCAGGGATTATCAGAAGAACATTGTCAGGTTCCAATCATTCAGAAGCTTGTAAAAGCGGTTCTTGTTCTTGATTAAAATTTAATTGGTTAACGTAACAAGTTCATAAATTTTGTGTTGGAGTTGTTCAAATCATATACTACCAATTATTTTTGATAAAATTGGTAGTAAGCACTATTCTATATTGCATATACTACCAATTATTTTTGATAAAATTGGTAGTAAGCACTTGGGAGTAAGCACTATTCTGTCGGTATCATTTTACAGCTTTTACTTGTAGTACAATTTTTTTTGATAAAATTTTCCGTTAACGGTGTAATATATTGTTTTCCCGAGTCGTAATAATCCATATTCATTGTGCATGGTTACAATGTTTTAGAACATGAACAATTGACATTGTTTCATTCAGTGGAAATAATGTTCATCCTCGTTTTAAGTGCTGAAGTGTTAATGAAAACCCATGCCCTTTCCATCTCTATATTTCCTTGTTATAATCTTATGAACTTCATTGGATACACAATTCTACTGTATTATCTTATATCAAGTGGAAAATGGCAGTAATTTTCAATAATCGACAATTTGCTTTCATCACTATGTTGTTCACAATATATATATATATATATATATATAGTACTGTTCATTTTTTTAATTAATTTGATAGTATGCTCTGTTTGCTCTTATTTAGATACGGCCATATATTGCATTATCATCTTTATTATTATTTTTTTTTTTGAGAAGATAACAATTTTGTATTATAAGTCAGTACTTAGGTTGTACTGAAAACCCCTTACAAGAAAGTAGTGAATCCTAAAAACACAATATCTGCCCTAGGATGCATCTAAAACTTGTAGGATTGCTTCTGCATCTATAAGTGAACTCTTTGTACACCAAAAACAAAGTAACAAAATACAATCTGTTTTAATCTTCCGTAAGGATCTACTCTTATCCTCAAAGCTCCTAGAATTCCTTTCTTTCCAAATGGTCCACCAAATGCATGCTGGAATAATCCTTCAGTAGCCTATGTTCTTTGCTCCATTACTTGCTTCTTCCCAGCTAGAAAGAGTGTCAACAATCTTACTAGGCATTGTCCATTGGATGCCTCTGCAACAACAACAACAACAAACCCAGTGTATTACCACATAGTGAGGTCTGGGGAGGGTAAGATGTACGCAGTCCATACCTCTACCTCTAAAGAAGTAGAAAGGCTGTTTCCGATAGACCCCCGGCTTGAGACATGGAATAATAAACAAATTCATAGTAAAGCATGGAACAAGATGACATAACATAAATACGACACCCACAAGTAATAGTAAATAGAGAAAAGTAAACAGATTCGTAATAAAGCATGAAACAAGGTATCATAACAAGAATAATACCCCCACCAAGTAATGCCCTACACTAGCGACCCAAACTGACCCTAGCCTTCTGCCCTAATTCGCGTCCTCCAGATCTTCCTATCTAGGGTCATGTCCTCAGTGAGCTGTAACTGCTCCATGTCCCGCCTAATCACCTCTCCCCAGTACTTCTTCGGCCTACCCCTACCCCGCCTAAAACCATCCAAAGCTAGCCTCTCACACCTACGAACCGGGGCATCCATGCCCCTCCTCATTGGATGTCTCTGCGATTGATGAAAATCTTCCATAATTGATCGGTGATTCTGCAATGAAAGAACAAATGGCTCACCGTCTCAGTTGCTTCCTCACAAAAGCAGCAATGTGTCACTAAAATAATGCCCCTTTTCCTCAAGTTCTCATGCGTCAAACCAACCTCTTTTGCTAACAGCCAAGTGAAACATGCCACCTTGAGTGGTATCTTGGCTTTCCAGATCTGTAACCAAAGCAGATGAGGCTCTGTGAGATGTCCAAGTTCATGATCTTGTACCCTGAGTTCACTTTATAAACCGCCCTGCGATGTCCAGTCCACCTTAGGCAGTCCACCCCTTCCTTCATCCCTTGGAATGTTTCCAGCAGTTTTAAAAGCTCAACTAACCTATGTACTTCCCAGTCGTTCAGATTTCTTCTGAGAGATATATTCCAACCTTGTTGAGACCACATTTCTGCCACTGATCTTCCTTTATGAAGTGCTAGGCCGAACATATTTGGGAAGATTTCAAATAAGCTTCTGTTGCCTAACCAACTTTTCCAAAAAGCTTTTTCTGTTGCCATCATGGACTTTGATGGCAGTGCGACTTTTTAGAAAAAGCCACCACTTCCTGATTGATTGATCTCCATGCTGCCACACCATATGGGATGTGTACTTCTTCAGCAACCCAAGAATCCATTTCTCCATACTTCATGTTGATCACCTTGCACCATAATGACTGTGGTTCTTGAGCATATCTCCACAACCACTTCAATTTTAGTGCCTTGCTTTGATTCTTCAAGTTCTTAATACCTAGACCTCCTTGTTTTTTCCCAGTAATCAATACTTTCCACTTTACCACTTTACCAGGTGAAAACCTTTTCTTTTTTTGTTACCTTGCCAGAAAAAATCTCTTATGAGCTTGTCCAGTCTTTGTACTACACTTGTAGGAATTGGAAACAAAGTTAGCGTATAAGTGGGGAGGGCATCCAGGACTGCATTGACCAGTGTAAGCCTGCCCCTATGGACAAATATTGTGCCTTCCATCTAGTCAAATTCTTCTCACATTTCTCCAAAACCGAGTCCCGGATATGTTTAGAATTTGACTTGCTTTGCCCCCAAAGGCATCCCAAGATAAACAAAGGGCAATACTCCCACTTCACCCCAACACAGATGCCAATAGATTCATGTTAGGAACCGAATTTATAGGATATAGGTGGCTCTTTCCCCAATTTATGTGAAGACGTGAAATACCTTCAAATAGTACCAGAATGACCCTTAAGGGGTCGTTTGGCAGAGAACAATGCAAAATATAGTGTATTAATACTGCTTGCATTAGTAATGCTTGTATTAGTTATGCTTGTATTAGTTATGCATGTATTGTTTCATATACATTGTTTGGTTTGATGTATAAGAAATAATATATCTTACATAATTTTCTATAAAAGAAATATTTGTTTACATAAATACCCTTTTTTGACTTTGTACAGTTTTTTTGCAACAAAGTTCTTTTGCCATCCCAAACATAATTAGTAGTGTTGAATTGGTATATAGAGGTTTAGGATTAATTGCAAGACCTTCGTCTTTGCACATGAAATGTTACGCCAACAGATTAACATAGCCGAAACAAAAATAAAATACAAGATGTAAAATTAAGGAATAGTCTCAAGATTTTTTTTTTTTAATCTTTTTAAAGACCCTCGAAGCAAATCAAAAATATGTTGCGGTTATTTAAATCAACTATTACAACAACAACAACAAACCTAGTGTATTCCCACACAGTGGGGTCTGGGGAGGGTAAGATGTACGCAGTCCATACCATTACCTCCGGAGAAGTAGCAAGGTTGTTTCCGATAGACCCCCGACTCAAGACAAAGAATAATAAACAAATAAACAAATTTATAATAAAAACATGAAACAAGATGGCACAACAGAGATAAGACACCCACACAGTAATACCCTACACTAACGTACCAAAGGCACCCCCCACATGCACTAGCCTTCTATCCTAATTCGCGTCCTCCACACCTTCCTATCTAGGGTTATGTCCTCGGTAAGATGTAACTGCTCCATGTCACGTCTAATCACCTCTCTCCAATACTTCTTCGGCCTACCCCTACCCCGCCTGAAACCATCCAAAGCTAGCCTATCACACCTACGGACTGGGGCATCCGTGCCCCTCCTCATCACATGCCCAAACCATCTCAGCCGAACTTTCTGCATCTTGTCCTCCACCGAAGCCACTCCAACCTTCTCACGGACAGTCAACTATTCATTGTTGTAAATTAAAATGATGTTTAAGAATTGTGAAATGTTTTAAGAATATTCACTGTTGCAAATTGAAATGGTGGGAAAAGGAATTGTGAAATATTTTAAGAGGGAAATTGAGGGGTATTAAGGTCATTTAATAAGTTAATGCATGTGTTTAAAGTCTTTGTATTACTAATATATAGGAAATGGAGTGTATTACTAATACATACTTCAATACACAATAGAGTGTATAACTAATGCTTGCATTAGTTATACATAGACAAAAAGACGTACCAAACAAGGTACTAGTAATACACTTTAACTAATGCATGCCTTATATTTTCCAATACACTCTACTGAACGACCCCTAAATATTTTAATTGCTCCCCATTTGTATCACAGAAAATTAAAGTGTCATCTGCATATTGAAGATGTGCCACTTTTAGACTCCTCCTCTCATTGTTTGTGGATACCTCGAAACCAGTGATCCATCCATTTGCTTTGGCTGTCTTGAGCATATTGTTCAGACCCTCCATGGCTAAGATGAAAAGGAACGGGGATAAAGGATCCCCTTGTTCGATTACTCTTTGTGCTTCAAAAAAACCTTCTGGAGCGCCGTTAATAAGAAGAAAAAATTTCAAAGTTGAGATACAGAAGCTGATCCATCTGATCCACTTATCCCAAAACCCTTTTTTCTGTGGATATTTAAAAGGAACTCCCAATTAACATGATTGTACGCTTTTTCAATGTCTAATTTGCACAAAATTCAGACTTTTTTAGGGTCAATCTTGAATCTGCAGCTTCATTTGCTGTTAGCACAACATCCATGATTTGTCTGCCTCTGATAAAAGCCATTTGTTGTGAGTCTACCAATTTATCCATCAGTCTGAGTCAAAACTTTAGACAATATAGCTTATAGAAACTGCCAATCAATCTTATTGGTCTAAAATCTTTCAATTCCTTTGCACCTTTCTTCTTTGGGATTAGAGCAATATAAGTGGCATTGAAGCTCTTTTCGAACATCTCCTGCTCATAGAAGTTATGGAAAGCCTCCATGATATCCTGTTTCAAAACTTCCCAACATTTAATGAAGAAACCCATGATAAATCCATCAAGACCAGGGTCTTTATTAATGGCACACATTTTCAAACAGTTGTAAACTTCATGTTCTTCAAATTTAGCCTGTAGTAGTGTCTTTGTGTCTTTGTGGGACAATTTACCAGATTCCCAACTAGTCTCCATCTTTCTGATTCAGTGTATAGGTTCTTGTAGAACTGTAAGATTTCTTTCCTCACTCTGTTTGGCTCCATAAAGGTTTCCCCCTGGACTTCCAAGTGGTCAATTTGGTTATTCCTCTTGTGTGCATTGGCCGAGTTATGGAAGAATCTTGTGTTGTTATCTCTTTTTAACCATAAGGTCCTGGACCTTTGTCTCCATGCAGTCTCCTATCTCTTAAGAAGTTCTTCATATTCCAAGAAAGTTTCTGCCTTCATGGTAGCCTTTTCCTCTGTTAGCGCTATGACATCAATCAAAGAGTCCAACTCTGCCATTTTGCTTAGCAGGTTGGATTTCTGGATATGTAAGCTTCCTTTTTCAATTTTGCTCCACTTCTTGAGGCAACCTTTTAGAGCTTTTAATTTGCAGGCTAAGATATAGTCGGGTCTCCCGTAGAATGCAAGAGAGTTCCACTATGAATTAACCCTGTCAACAAAACCTAACAAAACCCTCGGTGTTTAACCACCAATTTTCAAACTTGAAATAAGATTTGTTGTGATTCCAAGTACCACAAAGTAAAGCTTACTGGGACATGATCAGAAGTTAGTCTCTGAAGAATGGTCTGCTTCATCTTATTAAACTGTTCACTCCAGTCTGAAGTAAATAATATCCTGTCTATTCTTGATGCTATTTTATGAGTGTCACCTTTAAACCATGTGTACTGACCTTCTTTTAGTGGCATGTCAATGAGTTCCAGGTCTTAGGTCTTCTATGATATCGGAGAATTCTACCATTGCAGAAGATCTTCGGCAATCTCTCTTCTCAGAGGGGAACCTACATACATTAAAATCACCACAAATTGCCCAAGGTCCCTCCATTAGACCCCTAACATCTCCTAGTTCATCCCACACCTCTCTTTTCTACCTTACAATTTGGTTCATAGACCCTTGAAATGTGGCAATTGAAATTTTGAAGTAGAGCCTCAAAACTGCAAGTTAGGGTGTAAGCACCTATTTGGAATATCTCTCCCTTCCAGAATCTACAATCCCATAACATAATAATACCACCTCTTGTTCCACTTGCCTCAAGACAAGCATATCCGACCCATCTCCCTCCCCAAATTTGCTTTACTAATTCTTGAATATTCCCCTGTGACTTGGTTTCCTGTAAACATACTATATCAGCCTTCCAAAGATCTATACAACTTTTCACCACCCTTCCTTTCCCCACATCATTTAGACCCCTTACATTCCAGGACACTAGGTTGAGCTTCATGATTCAGGTTGTGAAGTTTCCTTCCCCTTATTCCTACCTGCACTGCTTTTGAATTTAACATAAAAAAATGATTAAGTTCTTTAATTCGTTTGCTCCTCTAGACCTGGTCTTTTTTATTTCTGTGCTGGGTTCCATCTTTCTGGCTTGTCTGGATGCATCTATTTGCATGAGGAGTTCTGTTGCTTCCTCTTCTGTTGGAAAAAGTACCCTTCTAAAGCCAGGAAAAAACTGAAACATTTCTTCGATGTCATATTAGGGCTAGCATTAGTGACTGCAAATCTACGATATCCACTTAGACTTCTCAAATGAAATTTGGTAGCAATTGTCAACCACAGAAGCTAATTCCTGCAGTATGCTTCTTGTGCTTTTCTTCCTCCTTTCATGGGCAGTATGCTCGTTTTCTCCTTGCTTGTATAAGTACATTAGATCATATTGTCATCTCTATCAATTTTCAGAAACCAGTACTCTTCTAAAGCTAGGAAATTTTCAGTGGTTATGACTGCTTTTTGTTGTCATATTCAGGTTGAACCTTAGTGACTAGAAATCTACTGTATCTGCGTATCCGCTTAGGACTGTCAAGTGAAAAGTGGTGGTTATGGTTAATCATAGACAATTTGACACAACAACGTCTTGTTCTTGATCATTTTCTGTCATTTTTTTTTTGGATAACTATGGTGTCCAACCAACTTGTGTGCACCTCAACCAATTCCACAGGGTGACTATTACATTGCACCCTCAATAAGTACTAGGTAATAATGTCCACCAAGGCTAGAATAAGTATAAGTGAGAAGAAATCACCTAGTGTTTTGTTTCTGCGGGGACTAAAACCTTGTGGTGCTCAGCCCACTCCATTGACATTAGGACACTCTTGGATGGTTTTCTGTTTTTCTTTTTGATTAGTATTTTTCTGATACTGGGTATGTTGTTGTTGGTTGGTATTATTCTCTTTTCCTAATGATTTGGCTAGGAACATATTTTTTTTTGTGGATAAAGTAAGGAAAATTTTATTGCTTCTAGCATTTCAAAGTATGCATCCTGTAGGGATGACTTGTAAATACTTTTGACAACACCTTGTTGATGCTATGTAAATAATACAACAACAACAACAACATGCCCAATGTATTCCCACATTGTGAGTTCTAGGAAGGGTAGAGTGTACGAAGTGCGTACCACCACCTCAAAGGTGAGATAGAGAGGTTGTTTCCTATAAGCCCTCAACTCAAGGAAAAGTACAGTCTAGAAAAGGATGTAATAGAGGTACACAAGACAGTAAGGAGTAACACAACAAAAGAAAGTAACATAACAATACTACCATAAAATAATATTACAAAAGATCTGATCGAAACAATACATATCAACAAGAATCAAAGAACATAAAACTACAAGTGTAGCACTACGACTACTAATAAGGACAACACCCCTACCTACTAGCATTGACGCACTTCGACCTAACCTTCCACCCAATTCGCGTTCGCCACACCTTCCCATCTAAGGTTATGTCCTCGGTAAGTTGTAATAGTGTCATATCCTGTCTAATCACCTCTCTCTAATATTTCTTCGGTCTACTTCTACCTCTCTGAATCCATCCATAGGCAACCTCTCATATCTTCGCACTAAGCATTTGTGCATCTCCTCATCACATGCCTGAATCATCTCAACCTCGCTTCCCGCATCTTATCTTCCACCAAAGTCACTCCCACCTTTATCTCGAATATCCAATTTCTAAGCTCGTCTCTCCTAGTAAACCAACACATTCATTGCAACATTTTATTCTCCGCTACCTTCATCTTTTGGATGTGAGAATTCTTGGCTAGCCAACACTCCGCTCCATACAACATAGCTGGTCTACTCACCACTTTGTAGAACTTCTCCTTAAGTTTAGAAGGCTCCTCCTTATCATACAAAACTCCAGAAGCGAGCCTTCGTTTGATCCACCCTTCACCAACACAGTGAGTGACATCCTTGTCAATCTCTCCATTTTCTTAGATAATAGACCCAAGATATTTGAAACTACCTCTCTTTTGAATGGCTCGAGTATCAAGCCTCACGTCCACATCAGTCTTCTGCTTCACCTCCTTGAACTTGCACTCAAATATTCAGTATTGGTCCTGCTCAACCTAAATCCTTTAGACTCCGGAATTTGTCTCCAAACCTCCAACTTAGCATTAACTCCTTTGCGAGTCTTGTCAATCAAAACCTATGTTGCTCGGACTCTTCAAAAATGTCAACGGGTGCGTGTCGGATTCCCCAAAAGTAGTGTTTTTTTGAGAATCCGACACAGGTTCAGTAACAAAAGTGAATTGTTCATGCAATTTAGATCAAAACTATGTCATCCGCAAATAACATACACCATGACACCTCACTTTGAATTTGCCGCGTCGATACATCTTAGCATTAACTCCTTTGCGAGTCTTGTCCATCAAAACTATGTCATCCGCAAATAACATACACCGTGACACCTCACCTTGAATTTGCTGCTTCAATGCATCCATCACTAAGCAAATAAAAAGGGCTAATAGTAGATCCCTAGTGCAACCCCATCAATACGGGAAAGTGTTCCGAGTCTCTTCCGCGGTTCTTACTCGAGCCTTGGCTTCATCATATATGTCCTTGATTGACCTTGTGTACGCCACCGGTACACCTCTAGCCTCCAAACACCTCTACAGAACCTCACCTCCCTTGTCGTAAGCTATATATACACACATACATATATTTTCTATTCTAGATCGATGAACACCACGTCTAAGTGCTTTCTCTTCCTATACTGCTCCATCAGTCACCTTACTAGATGAATTTCTTCTGTAGTCGATCGTCCTGGCATGAATCTGAAATGATTATCGGAAATACTCATGATCCTCCTCAACCTCAACTCCACCACCCTCTTCCAAACCTTCAATAATGTGGCTCAACCACTTGATACCGCTATAGTTGTTGCAATTCTGAATGTCACCCTTGTTCTTGTACAAGACATACACATGCCTATATTTGCTTTTATGCTGAACAATATAGAATGTTACTCTCTGTTTTTGTAATGAAGAAATATGTCGATTATCTGGCTGTGTTTCTTCTTTTATTTTTCTTATAAAGTTAACAATATATTCAACAAAACAAAGATTGTGCTGTAACCATAATTACTCGGTACCTAATTACAACTGTCCAATATTCTTCTCAAAAAGATTCTATAAACTACTTGTCTCTGTTTCTTACCATTCTATCTCTATAAGGGGTCGTTTGTTCGGGTGTGTAAGAATAGTACAAAATAATGGTGTATTAGTAATGCTAGTACTAGTTATGCTTGCATTAGTTGTACTGAGATTTTTCTTAGGTTTTGTTCGGTTTGGTGTTTCAAAAATAACATGCATTGCATGGTATTTTTTAAAAAGTTTTTGTTTACAAAAATGCCCTCCACAAATATGGTGGAAAGGATATGGAAAAGGTTTTGAGGGGCAATTGTGACTTTAACCATGCTAGTGCATGTATTAGAGCCCATTCCATTACTAATACCATGGATTTTCATGTATTAGTTATACACACTTTAATGCCAAATAGAGTGTATAACTTATGTTGAAAAAGTTTACCAAACAAGGTACTAATAGTACATAAAGCTAATGCATGCATTATTTTTTCTAATGCACTCTACCAAACGATCTCCAACAGTCGGTGGTGCAGGTGCTTTATACATATATGTTATGGTGCATTATTCTGCCAAAATTCATCTGTGTATTAAGTATTTTTATGTTTTTGTTGCAGTATTTCTTGTATCAGATTCTCCGTGGGTTGAAATACATACATTCTGCAAATGTTTTGCATAGGGATTTGAAGCCTAGCAATCTCCTCTTGAATGCAAATTGTGATTTAAAGATATGTGATTTTGGGCTAGCTCGTGTCACTTCTGAAACTGACTTTATGACCGAGTATGTTGTGACAAGATGGTATCGACCTCCGGAGCTGTTGTTAAATTCTTCTGACTATACTGCAGCTATTGATGTTTGGTCCGTTGGTTGCATTTTCATGGAATTAATGGACAGAAAGCCTCTGTTTCCTGGTAGAGATCATGTACACCAGCTACGCCTGCTTATGGAGGTATCTTTCTTTTTTTCTTTTTTGGTCACAATTTTTCATCGAACTGTCTCCAATCACCCCCAAGATTTTCTTTTATCTATGTTGTATACCTCTGCGATAACCGAGAATCACTCTCTTATATTTAAGATCATGCTCAGATGTGATTATTCATACTCAAGTTATTCTAATGAGGAAAGTCTTTGCAGTTGATTGGCACCCCATCTGAGGCTGAAATGGAGTTTCTGAATGAGAATGCAAAGCGGTACATCAGACAGCTTCCTCTTTACCGGCGACAATCATTTGTCGAAAAGTTTCCACATGTAAACCCTGCCGCTATTGATCTTGTTGAGAAAATGTTGACATTTGATCCCAGAAGGAGACTTACTGGTGAGGAACCCCTGAAATGCTTCTCCACTAGCTGCATTATTCATTTCTATACCTGCATGTTAAATTTTTCCTTTAGGCATAGGAGAGTACTTGAGTGCAATTTTTGAACTGGAATTGCTAGTATGTATATTTATCTACCTGTCAGACAAATAAAGTTTCTACATATGATAATTGTGGGAGATCACACCCAAAAGCATATCTTCTTATCTGGATATAGTTGTAGGGTTTTTACCTTCTCATAAATTTACTTGATGGATAACAATAATCCTCTATTAATCCATTCAGTGCGTTGCATGCAGTTTATTATTGTAAATTGTGGTTATATTGTTGTTAGGGTAGGGGTCGAAATCCACCTTCACTTGTTTCTAATTAAATTTTACCTTGAGAAAAGGGAAGATGCAAAAGTTTGGCTCCATTCAAAGTTCTTATTTATCTGCCTTTTTACAAGGGATTAAGACATCATTTCTTTTAAGCACTCGGTTTGGATACCTATTTTACCCTCTGGCTATGTAGTGGTGAAAATATACTTCTTGGAGGAAGTATATGAAGTTTATATGGCCCCATTGGATGGCCTATGGAAAATAATAGGCGTTCTATGATTTACTATTTCTGTTGATGTTAAAACCTGACCCCACTTTGTGGGAATATACTGGGTGTGTTGTTGTTGATGTTAGTTAGATTGGAAATCTGCTTAGTTAGAATGGATGGAACCAAATTAATTTTGTGGGATAAGAGTGAATATGTTTCTGGGAATTTGTGGCCTATATTAGCATGATCAGTTCAGGCCCCATCACTGGAAACCCCAACGCTTAATGACATCCACAGATGGGTAAACATCACATGGAAATTTTCACACGGGATCAATGTATACAAAATGAATGACTTTCACTTTTTAATTGAAATTCCAACTAGAAAGGTTGCTGAACATATTCTCAGAGGCGAATGGCGGTGGGAGAAATTTGAATTGTCCTTATACTGGTGAACTCCTACTGCTTGTTGCTGGACACAAGAGGTGTCAAGGAACTGGGTATGGATATGTCTCTTGGGGGCTGGCTATCTCTGTCATTATGGGCTCCATAGCTTTTCAAAGAAATTTCTGATTTCTATGGAGGATGGATTGGGACAGAGGAAGAAACCACACTTAATCATTTACGCTGGACCCGTGTCTCAGAAAAGGGAGATGGATCAAAAATCCCAAAGGACATAGAGGTGGAAAGTGATGGCTTCATATATAATATTCTGTTATGTTGCCAAATTCCGGCGACGGTGAAGGCCAAAGTTTCGATCGGAGAAGAAGCTACTATAGAGTAGGGGGCGATGGGACTGTTTTGGCTTCGCAGGTCTTGGAACGTGTGGGCACATTGAAGTAAGGAGGAATTTAAAATTTGGGGCACGTGAGACTAGAAACACATGGGAATAGGGTTCTTAAAAATCCAGAGGCTGAACTTTTATCAAGCCCAAGAAATGATCCCAATATTTAACAGAGGACCCCTGTAATTTCGAAACTCAAGCCATAAGTTCTCAGGAAAATGATGCTCTCTTCCCAAACTCGCAGGCCGATACCATAGATGCAGCTGATATACAGAAGCAGATTATTGAGAGCTAACTATTATTGGAGCCAAGAGTTCTGAAAGAAAACGAACAATTCATGAGGGCCGAAGACGAGGTTGAAGGCTGTCAATTA
The DNA here is from genome assembly GCA_030864215.1 of Capsicum pubescens. Lineage (NCBI taxonomy): Eukaryota > Viridiplantae > Streptophyta > Magnoliopsida > Solanales > Solanaceae > Capsicum > Capsicum pubescens. The sequence goes on from CM061545.1 coordinate 73,294,310, forward strand.
ATTCAAATAACTGTTTGGGGGGAGCGGGGGGACCTTGTATGGTGGAGGATGCAGAACCTATTGAAGTCCATTTCCCAATGTCGAATGAATGCGACTCTATGGTGCTCAGGAACTTGAGCAATCAGTTTGGTGTAAGATTTTCAAGGATGTGAAAAGGAGGTTTTAGATCTTCTCATGACATGTAAATAGATGGCAGAAGAAAGAACAAGCCCAAGCCAATCATGGGGATTTGTAAGACATCAAAATGAAAAGGCCTAAATGAACTCAAAGGTCTGATCTTTAATATAAAATTTAAAATTAATGGGAACATAAATAAGAGGATTTTAATCTCAGAGGATAAACCATGAAGATGAGTATTAACAGGAGGGAAAGGAGTACTATGAATAGCTTGATACACAGGGACACATATATATTGTCTGCAGGAAATCAAAGCTGAGGGGAACATAGGTGAATATGTAACAACAGCTGTGGTCCAATAGATTGGTGAAGTATGGATATCTAGAGTCAAGCGGCACAAGAGGGGAGATTATAATAATGTGGGACAACAGACCATGGAAGGGGGAAATCATTTGTCAGGGCTTATCCTCTCTAGCTTAACACTTTTAAGGATGTAATGCAAGACTTCGTTTGGCATTTGACTGGGATATATGGCCCAAACAGTAGCGAGAAGGGCTAACTATTTGGAAAGAAATAGGAGCAGTCAGAGGTCTTCGTGATGTTTTATGGGCGGCTTGTGGGGATTCCAATAATCCAAGATTCATCTCAGAAAAGAAAAATGCCAGTTCTTTTTTTGACTAAGGTAACAGGAGAAAAATGCCAGTTCTTTAACAAGAGATGTGACTGATTTTTTCAAATTTCATTGAAGATATGTAGCTGGTAGATCCCCCTCAATATGTTTATACACATGGACTGGAGGAGAAACTTATAATTCTTCCTCTAGATTGGACAGGTACTTCTTCTTCCCCAAGTGGGATTTGGAATTTAGGAACATCAAACAATTCATTTTGCCCAGAGTGATTTCAGACCATAGTCCAATTTCTCTGAAATATGGAAACTGGGACCTCACAAATTCATACTTCAGATTTGAATTGTTGGTTAGAAGTATAAGGGTTCAATGATCAGATTAAAAGTTAGTGAGAGTCCTTTTGGAGTAGAAGGTACCAAAAAATGAATCTAAAGGAGTGGGATTTGACAACACAAGGGAATCTGGAGATTAATAAAGACATCCTAATCTGAACTCAGTACTGACCACAGTTCAACAACAAAGGAATTTGAATGAAGAAGAATTGGCACTGAAAAAGCAAGTGTTTCCCAAAATTTGAAGTAGCAGCAAAAATGAGAATTTATTGGAGGCAATGATCCGGAGCACTTGAGTGGAAACAGGGAGACAAAAACACGTCGTTATTCAAAAGGACCAAAAGGGAAATACACTTGACGAACCTGAATAAGGAGGTTTTACAAACAATTGTATATTGAACCAGAGGCATGGAGACCAGGATTCAATCTAACTGGAGGCACTGAATTCAATGAACAGGAACAGGAATGGCTCCAAAGAGCATTCGAGGAACATGAGGTTTTACATAGCATAAAACTTTGTGCTATTGATAAAGCTCTTGAGATCCTAGGAGGGGAAATGGGATCCTCACCAATTGTCTAGCTTGGCTGGCTGCTTGGGGCAAAGTGCAAGTCAATAGACATGGAATGGAGTTTTGGGGAAATGTCAAAAGTGGCTTTCAAGATGGAAGAGTCTATATCTATCTTTGGGGGCAGATCGACTTTAAATTTACAATGTGTCGATGCTCTTCCAACATATATTATCACTCTTTTCTCATATCTCCTATGGGCTATGGTTGAAAGAAAGATGAATACACGAAGGAGAAATTTCCTGTGGCTAGGAAACAAAGAAAGAAGAGACTTCCATCTTGTCAAATGGAAAACAGTTGCTTCGATAAAAAAAAACAAAAAAAAACAGGGGCGGCGTGGGGGGTCTGAGCATAATCAAAAGCCTTCTCATAAACTGGTTGGAAGTAAACCAAGGTAACTCCTTGTGGAAGAAAGTAATCAAGAACCTATATAGATGGGGTTCGATGGTGAAGTAATGGGGTGACCACTGCTTATGATGTTAGTGTTTGGAGGGCTATCAGATCCCCGTGGCTAATTTTCGATCATAAAATTAGCTAGAGTTGGTAATGGCCAGAAAACATCATTTTGTGAAGGCAGCCTTGGGGCAGAGCACTTTAAAGAACTTGTTCCCTGATATACACACCTTGGGCCAACAATAGAAGGCCACTATTGATGAAGTATGGACGGACATGGTTGGAATCCCAGGTCAGGAGACTTTTGAATGATTGGGAGATTGCAAGTTTGCACTGAATTCCAAAGAACTGTCCACGAGTTCACAGGGCTAAACCAGGATCAAGATAGGCTATGGTAGTTGGGGCACATCTCTGAAAACTTTTATTTAAATTATCCTTCTAGGTGCTGAACCACATTAACAAGCAAAATGAGTTTTGGTGTTGGAAACATATATGGAGGAAGGTCAATATCCCATACAAAGTATGGTGGTTTTGTGTTTTGATACAAAGGAGGTTCATCTGACCCAGGAAAACCTGAGGAGGAGGAGGTATATACAACTCTGCTTTATTTGCCTTTATTTTGGGGAAAATGTAAAATCAAACACAACCCACCAGTTATCAAAATAGGCTATGGTGGTTAAGGCACAACTCTGTAAACTTTTGTGCTTACTCATCCTATCAGGTGCTGAACCACATTGACAACCTAATTGAGGTGTGGCCTTGGAAACAATACATTGAAGACCAAGATCCCATTCGAAGTATCATGTTTTGTGTGGTTGGTTACAAATGAGGCTTGTCTGACCCAGGGGAACTTGTAGAGGAGGGTTTGTTAACTTTACCTCAAAAAAAGAACTTGTAGGGTAGGGTAATACAACTCTGCTCTATTTGCTATCTTTGTGTGAAAAATGTAGAATCAAACAATCATCTTTTCCTACACTGCAAAGCGACAACACAAATATGGGACTTCTTTTATACATGAGTAGGGTAATGCCAAGAAATGCCTTGGACTGCTGTCAAGCTGGAACAGAAGGGGAGGATCACCTGATCATCATCAGAAAAGAACATGGAGCGTAGTCCCATGCTGCATTTGGTGGACTATGGAATGAGAGGAACTTGAGATGCTTTGAAGCAAAGACGATTGTATTCAGAAAATAAAACTGAATTGTACTTTTCTATTCCGTTTCTGGTATAAACAAGAATTCTCAAATGATACCGAGTGTTTTCTAGATGTCCTAGACTCTGTAAGGAAGACGATAATTTTTGCTTTGGTTATATTTCTTTTGATCCTATAGTTTGTAGATATGGCCTGCATATGCTTGATTCCTTTCTCCGTTCAAATGATATTGAAAATGTTAGCATCTCCAAAAAAATAAATAAATTAGCATGATGTACAAAGATGTGCAGAGATGAAGTTTAAGTGGAATGACCAAATTATTTCTGTCACAACTAAGATGAAGGTAAGTTTCTGTCCTCTCATAACCATAAGTGATTTTTCTAGCTTATGATATCATTCCTGAGATGCACTCAAGGGTTTGACTTAGTGGTTAATGAAGTGGGTTGAGAACCCGAGGTTTCAGGTTCAAATCCCAACAGAAACAAAAAAAACACTAGGTGATTCTTTCCATTTGTCCTAGCCGTTGTGGACAGAGTTGTCTGGTTTCTATTGCTAGTGGGAGGTGGCAGGTATCCCGTGGATTTAGTTAAGGTGCGTGAGAGCTGGCCCGAACACCACAATTTTAAAAAAAATAATATATCATACATGAGACGTAACTAAGGGTGGCAACGGACCGGAACCGGAAACCCCGGACCGGTTTTACCGGATCCGGAACGTTACCGGAACCTTGTTACCGGTATATTTCGCCGGAACCGGAGTTACCGGAACCGGAATACCGGAACATATACCCTGTTCGGACCGGTCCGGTAGCTACCGGTGTGGAACCGGAACGGACTGGTCCGATACCGGAACGTTACCGGAAATTTGGTCGCCACTACTAGTTTTTTTTTTTAAAGTTTTAATTTAAATTGTAACTTAATTGAGATTAATATATAAGTTAAATATATATATTTTTAACTTATATAGTTTATATAATTTATTAACTTTTTTATAATAAGTTTAAGTTTTAATTATTGTAAATATATGTTAAGTTAATATAATATTTTTAGTAAGTTTAAGAAGTTAAATTTTTTTCTAACTTTATAAAGTTAAATACTTAATATAATATATTTTTTTTTCATAATTGCAACAAACAAATGAGAAAATTTAAAACAAAATTAGGCAAACATTTATTACAAAGATATTAAATGTAAATCTAATCTACGCAACCATCTTCTAGGAAGGGTTCTGTGTGAATTAGATTTCTATTGTACAATCTTATTAATATCTAAATTGTCTATAATTTTTTTGGCGTAATTTTTCTAATTCTTCGACGGATAAATCCTCCGGAATTGGTCTATTTCCTTGTTGCTCCATTGCTTCCATTCCATCATCACTATTTTCGTCAAAAATTTCATCTATTTCCTCTTCAATATGGGGCGGTAGTTTGGGGAGCCCAAAATTTCTTCGTTCGGCATTGATCCAATCTCTAAATAATACCGAAATCTCCAAACTATCCCTTGCTAATGAATACCGATGATCTCCTATTATAAATCTTCCTGCGCTGAAAGCTTGCTCCGAAGCAACCGAAGAAGCTTGAGCTGATAACAAATCTCGAACCATTCTTGAAAGTTTTGGAAATTGTCTGATCCGGGTCTTCCACCACGATAAAAGTTGTTGTTTTCCAGTTTCATCTCTAATATTTTCCCGATCCTGCGAAAGATACGAATCAAAATCATTACTCCTACAACATTGAAGACCAAGTTCTTCGCCCATCTCGTCATCTAAATCATCATATCTACGTCTAGAACTAGGAGGTTCAATCGGCCCAATATTTTGTTCCATAACTTGATACAAGTTATATAAATTCCTAGCTGTAGGTACTATGCTAGCACAACAAGTTTCAACTGATGGCTTTTCATGAAGTCCAATTTCTAAATTGTTGTATAATTTTCTAACCAATATCATTGTACCATGTTCTTTATAAAATGGGTTTAATAAATTAGTTGTTAAAATAATTTGTGGAATTGGAAAATAATATTTTTAAAATTTTTCAATCATAGCTTCAATTGCCTCTTTGTTAGGACATATTTTTTTCTATTCAACAAGTACTTTAGAAATAACAGTAATAGTTACTAAAACAGAAGAAATAGTTGGAGTATATTGAGCAGATACTGTGTTCGTAGCTTGATAAAAAGTTTTCAAAAATTTACAAAGTTCTTCTACTTCAGTCCAATCATCTTCATCTAGCATTAAATTAACATCCTCATTATAAGAATTATAAACTAATTGTATAAGTTTACGATATATAACAACAACTTCAAACATTTGAAACAAAGAATTCCATCTAGTAGGAATTTCTTTTGGAATTTTTCTATATGGAAGGCCACATTGTTCACATTTACGTTTAAAATCATCCATTACAACCTTTTTTTTATTTTTAAACATAGAACTACAAGCAATTCTCACTTTAACACAACCATTTCCAAACAAATGAATACCATCATGTACTATCAAATTTAAAATATGTGCGGAACATCTAACATGAAAATGATCTTGATACATTAAACATAATCTAGTTTTTAACTCGTCAATAGCTTTCAAATTATTAGAAGCATTATCTAATGTGCATGCCATATGTTTACCAATAAATCTAAAATATTTCATGCTCTCCGTTATTGTATTAGCTATATACATACCGATTTTAGACTCATCGACATATTTATAAGCAATAATTCTTTTTTGCATGTTCCAATCGTGATCAATCCAATGAGCCGTGAGAGTAAAATAATCATTACCGACAACACTAGTACCCATATCAGAAGTAACAGATATTCTACCATCAAATTTATCAAATAAGCAACGAAGAAAATGACAATGTTCAGCTTGAAATTTAAAAATATCATTTTTAATTGTATTTCGAGAAAAACCTTTAAAAGAGGGATTATATACTCGTTGAATATAATGAATAAAATCGGGATGCGAAGGAAAACTAAAAAGCAAACCCATAACAGCAACCATTTTTGCTAGTTCTTCTCTATCTACATCTTCACTATATGTCGAGGATGAACTTGCTTCAGCCGGGTTAAACATGTCTAAACGTGTTTGAACCATATTACCTCCTACAGATTCATGTACAAATGTTGTACCATTTTTTTTGGCCTTAGCCTCATTTTTTAGACGAATAAATTCTTTATTACATCTCATCAAATGCGAAGTTAGCAATCTTGTCCCGCCATTTTTCCCCCCAGTCAAATGTTTAAAAACATTCTTGCATTTATTGCAAGTAGCAGTACTTTTTACCTTATCATGCTCCATAAATTTCCAAACTAAAGACCTTTTAGTACGTTCGGTACCTTTGGCCCTAGTAAATTCCGGTAAAGGGGACAGTTCTTCACCGTGTTCCGGTAATTCCGTAACCGGACTAGTAGGGGTAGGGTTATCACCTAATTCTTGTTCTTTTATATCATCTTCCTCTGGTAAGTCTTCCTCAAAATTATTATAACGCCTATTCAGGGTCTCATTATCTAATTCCATACCGATACCAACATCGAAACCATTAGGTTGTGATAATGAAGTTTCATTAAATCTACCCGGTAATGAACTAGTACTAGCCTTACTTTTTTTATTTCTACGAAAGACCTTACCAAAATTTGATTTTTTATTTCTACGAAAGACCTTACCAAAATTTGATTTTTTACCACTACTATTTTTTTCAAAATCCATATTTCAAAATAAAATATTAAAACAAGCAATACAAATACAAATTGATGTTCGTAAATAAAAAAAATATAGATAATTAACGTAAATAAAAAGAGATTAAAGTTGGAACGAATATACCGAACGTCTGCGTAAAAGCAGACGTATAACAAATGTCGGAATTAAATGAATCATCAACTTCAAGTGTTCAACTAATATAATAAAACTAGAAATATTTAGAGAGAATTTGAGAGAATATTAAGAGAGAGTATGAAAATTGATAATATTTGTGTGAAAAAAATAATTGAAATGAAGTATATTTATAGTAAAAATTTTAAAGGGTGGTGGGGGTAATTGGAAGGTTGGGGGGGGGGGAGTAACGGCTACAATGCAACGGCTAAAAGCCGTTGCAAACCTGTTTTATAAAAAAAAAAAAAAAAAAACTAATGTTAAATCCAAATTTTTGACCGTTATTCCGGACCGGAAACCGGTCAACCGGTACCGGAAATTTTCGAAGGTCCGGTCCGGTTTCGTTATCCGGAACATTTGGTACCGGTAAACCGGAACCAACCGGACCGGTTTGTTACCTGAACCGGAAATCAACCGGAACCGGAACGGAACGGAAAGTTCCGGTTCCGTTGCCACCCTTAGACGTAACCATTGCTCTTTAGGAAGCCATAATTCCTGCATGAAGTGGCTAGGTGTGACAAATTGCAAATTGCAATTGCTACTTTGTTAAAGAAAAAGCCTCAATATGTCATCAAACTATCAGAAAAGGCTTATCCATACCAATCTTTAATAGTTGGATATAAAAATGCTCCCGCCGTGACACATTTGTCTTGTTCGTGCCACTAATCACTAACAACCTTACATCCGGTTTTATCAACCAAATTCTTGATTTTAAAATACCATATTCCCAAGTGTCATCCAATTAAACCACCCATATCACCTAACCCATTTCATCTATTTTTAATTGCAAGCCAATAATTTTCCCAGTCGCAATTCACACTGGTCGGCCCACGTGGATGCATCAAGAAACTGTACCTGGGACAAAGTTCACCGTATGACAGCAGGAGCATTTCACACTGGTCGACCCACGTTGATGCATAAGTAATGTATGGCAGCCTCTACATAACACTTAAGGCGGCCTTAATCCAAACAACTGCCACACAAACTTGAAAAGAATAAAGATAAAATGAGAAGAAAAAGGGTAATGACGCGATCACACCAAGTCGGTTGATACACAAAATGGGACTTCCCACCCGCACCACATTATAACCCATCCCAAATTCCTTATTTACCAAACCCCTAATCCGGTCTCCTTATTTGCCTCAATCAAATAGACCCAAATAAATTCCTTGTCTTCAAAATCCCAACAAATTAAAGAACAAGTTGATTTTGAATTTCTCAATAAAATTTGCATCTTCAAATCCTGTCTCATTCAAACTCGAGGTACTTGTTTTCTTTCCCATTTCCATTTGTAAAAAGGAAGTTGAGGAAACTTGAAAGACGGCCACCTGGTGAATTGTTTGTTTCATTTTCTTCAAATTGGCATAAATCTTGAAAACACTATATTTGAATTTGGTCAAACCCTCTTCAGATTGTCCCCCCCCCCCCCCCCCCCCTCCCCTTCTTTTTTTTTTTTAAAAAAACTTAAATTTTGATAGTCGTCAAGCAAAAAGAATTCATTACATCCGTGATTTTCCCTTTAGCTGAGTTAAAACACTCAGCTCCAAAAGAAGATGAAAAGGTACCAGAACTTGAATATGGAGAATGGAAAAACAAAGGGTCATTATCCATTTTTGGAAGTGATGTAACTGTTTTTTTCATGTTCTTCAAATGGACAACTTGTTTCGACCGAGGAAATTGAGAAGGGACTAGGGGGTTGGGTTATAACGTGGGTCGGGTTAAAAATAAAGGGAATGGGTTAAAATAGATGGACTAAAGTCAGGTGATGTGGGTGGTTTAATTGGATGACACGTGGAATATCTGGCATTTTAAAGTCAAGAATCTGGGTGATAAACGTGGATGTGAGGGCCGTTAGTGGTTAGTGGCACAAACATGCCAAATATGTGGGGGTGGGGGGTGGCAATTTTATGGCCATTTGTCAACGAATGGCATGGATAGGCCATTTCTGATATTTCGACGGCAAATTTAAACTTTTTCCCTTTTGTTAGTTGTATGATTAGATCCACATAGGTGGGAACAAAAAGCAAAACTGATCTATAGACCAAAACTGAATTATTTTCTCTGAAATTAGAGACTAGTATAATTGTCATGATATGTGGTGTTTATGGGTAACATGCTTGTTTTGTGAACAAATGTTTGTCCTACCTAGGGTATTGGAAAATATGTTGTTGAATAGGAACTATGCTTTTCTCTATGTAGTGTGTACCTTTATCTTGTATTTTCATTACACCCACCTCTTTATTTTTAGTACTGTCCACATCTTCATTAACAAGAACTTTGTTTTAAACTCTTTCGACCGCGAGTCATTGAAATTGAATGGATTGAATGGCCACTGATTCACGAGTTGGACAAAAAATCAACCAAGGAAAGGCCAGCCCACCAACTAGGTTTAAACAAATCACCCAGGTATGGATGGAACATGCTTTAATGTAGGATCAACTCACTTAATGGAAAAAAGGGCAAAAAACAAATGGATAAAGGACAACAAGATTGGGGTGGCATCACCATCGGATGGTTGACAATTATGCTATAGTATAACTATTAAAGCTTGCATGCTTTGGGTGGTGGTGGTGCATGGATCTTCTCACTTGACCTTGCTTACAACAATAAGTAACTCAAAAACTAAAGCAAGAAACCCATAATTCAGTCCTGGCCAGCAGTACTGTACCTTGAGATCTTAAAGCGCCTTCTATATTGAAATCTTTGATCAACCTCATCCTATCCTAGGCCTAAATATTATCTGGAACTCCGTAGAGTTGCCACTTAATTAAAAAAAGGAGGAATTTCTAGAGTTTCCAGTAACATTTCCAGCATGGACCAAGAAAGGAGAGTGGTTAAACCTAGAATTGGACGTTCTTCTTTTGTGGAACTAAAGATGGGGCAAATGCTAGATCTGACCTGAGGGAAATGCTACTATTTGTTCTGTGGATACTGTGTGGTTTCCTTGGTTGAAAGTATTGAGCTATGATTTGAAGTACACTATTACAGCTTCGAGTGATTTGCAGCATGATTGGATAGGTGTTATCGATAACCTCTGTTGTCTGGTTTTCACACTTGTTGTATAATATATTTTATCCTGGGCACTTGTCAAAAGACACTGAAATCAAATCTGCATCCTTTAACAACCTACATCTTGCTACATACTGATTCCTTGATTATGCATTTTGTTTCTTGTTTCAGTTGAAGACGCGCTTGCACATCCTTACCTAACATCGCTTCATGATATTAGTGACGAGCCTGTTTGCACGACTCCTTTTAGCTTCGATTTTGAACAGCATGCTCTTACTGAGGAACAAATGAAAGAGCTGATTTACAGGGAGGGCCTTGCATTTAATCCCGAATACCAGCACATGTGAGCACCCATTTGCTGCTGGATTGTCTGTGTGACAATTTTTTTAATGCAACCAGGTCATTTATTTCTCCATGTATATACATGTGTTTTCTGCTCGATGCCGGAATGGGTTTCTTTCTGAATGTTTTAATTTATGTAGCATGACATGTGTATGACCATTGTTTTTCTGTACTTTTAAGAGGTGGTTCAGTTGTATCAGTACTGTCTTATTACAAACGAAATTCTACTGGACTATTTTAGTCCTGCAGTGTAATCTTTCTGCTATTGGATTTCTATTTCTTTGCCGCTTCTCATGCTTTATGCTGATGAACCCCCTCCCTCCCAGGCTAAAGAAGTGTTTTAATACTTTCTTATAGATCTGACACTATTTAATTCTAACATATAACTGGCAGGTTGTAAACATGCTAAATTGCAGTTCGCACCTTGAGTACTTGGAACTATTTATTAGAATGTGTTGGCCGAAGTTACAATAGTAACGTTGAACCCTCGAATAAATGATCTTCCAGTTCGGGGGAGAATTTGCAAAATTCCGTTTCCATCGAGAATTGAATTGACCTTTCCCTTATTTCGAGCGGAAAATCTAACAGACACATTAACAATTGTAAGAAATCATTATGAGCTTCTAAGTTGAGGTCTTTGCGAGGGGTGGGGGGGTGGGGGGGTGGAAGAGAATTTCCACGCCTTTTTTTTTAAAAAAAATAATCATCTTAATGTCACCATTGTGGTGAGAGAAACATGGACTTCAACCTATACATAGAAGTGCAGAATTGGGATAACAATCCTGTCCACCGTCTATAGTACACAAGAGACCTTGCGCAATAGCTAGCCAGAGACCATGATTAGCAAATATAATAGTTCAGGTTTTCAAATGCAGGGTCATACTTTTCTCTGAACTAGCTTAGTGTACTTGTGTCGCATCGATCAATGGAAATGTATACATAAGAACACATTATTAAAAAGTAGTAATTGATGTTAAAATACATGATATATCTATTGCAATTATATAAACAAATATTGTATTTCCCCGCTCTTTTTTTTTCAAAAGAATAATCTTAATGTCACCATTGTGGTGAGAGAAACAGAGACTTCAACCTATACATAGAAGTGCAGAATTGGGATAACAATAATGTCCACCGTCTGTAGTACAAAAGAGGACCTTGCGCAATAGCTAGCCGGAGACCACCATAAGCAAATATAATAGTTCAGGTTTTCGAATACAGGGTCATACTTTTCTTTGAACTAGCTTAGTGTACATGCTTTGTACGTATGTCTTGCATCGATCAATGAAAATGTATACATAAGAACATATTGTTAACAAGTAGTAATTAATGTTAAAATACATGATATATCTATTACAATTATATAGATAAATATTATTTTTAAATATATTATTATCTGTTGTGTGGGTTGATTTTTTTCACAAACGGAAATAAATAAATTTAATTTGAATCCCAAAATTTCAATTATGCCTTTGTAAATTGAGACAAAGAAAAATGTGAAAAAAATCTCCATACATTAGCTTTAATTTACAGAGTCTGGAGTTAAAAGGGACACTTTCTCAAGCCTAGGAGCCAAAACAAACAATCCTTTTCTTTATGTACCAAAATGGACAGTTTTTCCAAAAATGGGCGAACTATAATTAACACCGTCTGTGAACGTTTGCGGAGGAAAAAAATGTTCATAGGGTTTGCCCAAAAATGAGCATACTATATTTTCATAAATCTTTTTTTAATAGTTTGCTCATTTGTTAGCAAACTATTTTTATTTGGACAAATATGATTTTTTCACTGAGAGATTCGATTGATAACTGATTAAACATCATACTGTTAATATTCCTGAATGTTTTGTCACTTCTATTTTTGAGAAATGGTACAACTTTCACTTATAAAATATGTGTTGTTGTTCACTCCATTTTATCTCATTCATCATGAGCAACATTCATTATTCACGACACTACTTTCTTTTTTCACAAATAGTTGTTTGTTTAAATTTCTTATAAGGAAAAAAATAATGAGTGACACAATTAGAATTAGTTTATTTTGGGTAGAGAAGTTTTGTACGAAGATGATTCGATTAGATATAGTCTTCCTGCGAAAACAGTTCAAGTGTCAATGACACTCTAATATGATCGTGTTATACGTCTTTTTTGGGGTAAAATGAAGGTACATGATTCTGAACTTTCTATTCTTATTACTGGTCGATATCCCATATCAATTATAGGTAATGGTATAATTTTTTAGGAGACTCGAATTTGGAATGATGATTCTTTATAAAGCTTTCTTTGTAGTCCTGAGATTTTATGCAACCAAATGCATTTAGCAACACTTGATATGTATGCCAAAACTCAAAGCGCTATTCAGAATGAAGAATCATCTGATAATGAATTTGATATTCGAAATAGTACATGTTTTACTAGTCTCAATTTTGGTTGGCCAAGCAATTGTATTCAACAACAAACAGTAGCAGGGTTTGATAGCCAAAATGACGATTTGCCTTCACTAAATCAACTCAATGTACATTGAAGTTCTCAAAATTATGAGTTTGGAAAATCAAGAACTGACTAATTTATATTGTCACACTCCAATTAAGTTAATGGATAGGTAAAGACATTGTATATTTTTTTTCTATTCTTTAAGGATTGTTATAACATGTTTAAATTATAAAAATTATAATTCTATTGTCTTTTTGGTGTTACCTCTTTGCAGACAATCCTACATTGACTCAATTCACAGAAATTGTAAACAACAATGAGCTGGCTAATGACATAGTTGATCATGAGTCGAATAGCAATGACGGTGTCACTCATTATTTTTTCCTTATAAGAAATTTAAACGAACAATTATCTGTGAAAAAAAAAGTGTACTGTGAATAATGAATGTTGCTCATGATGAATGAGATAAAATGGAGTGAACAACAACATATATTTTATAAGTGAAAAAGTTGTATCATTTTTCAAAAATTGCAGTGACAAAATGTTCAGGAATATTAATAGTGTGATGTTCAATCAATTATCAGTCGAATCTCTCAATGGAATAATCATAGTTTGTCCAAATAAAAATAGTTTGCCAACAAATGGGCAAACTATTAAAAAAAGATTTATGAAAATGTAGTTTACCTATTTTTTGGGCAAACTCTATTAATATTTTTTTCCTCCTCAAACATTCACCGACGATGTTAGTTATAGTTTGCCCATTTTTGAACAAAATATCTATTTTGATACATAAATAAAAGAATTGTCCGTTTTGACCCCTAAGCTTGAAAAATTATTCCTTTTAGTTCCGGACACAAGATGTATTCATTTTCTCCTCTTCCTAATTGATTTGAGTTTTAAAATGCTAACGTGAGTACGAATTCTACCAACAAACATATTAGTAAGTCGTTTGAAAGCATTAACCACCCAGAAAAGTTTAAGAAGCGCCCATGAATATTATCTACCTTTATTTACTATGGATTAACAAAAAAGGCCCCCTCTTCTTTTTTCTTTTCTGTATATGTTTCGCCAATTTTAATTATTTTTTTTTCAATTTTTTTTTTTTTCAGAAAAAGAACTCCAACATACTTTATATGTGGAACTACATTTTCTCTTAATTACACGATTTGTCTTAATCTCTATCTCTAATTTCTAATTTCTATTATTATATTTCTAATCTATATCTATAATAATAATAATAATCTATCTATAATCTATATCTATAGTATATTAAAAGTGTGAAGACCCTTAGAAAAGTGATTTAAACTTTTTGTCCTTCGCTAAAATATTTTACAATAGACAAAATCATCTTTTCACTATTTTCTTAAAATTAGTATTTAATTATTTAATAAAAATAAATTTTCTAATGATAAAAAAGGAAAAGAAAAATAAGTATTTATTTGAGGTAGAAGTCTCTAAAGCTAATATAAAGAAATGGTACTAGATGTTTTTTTACCTTTCCATGTTTATAATTTTTTATTTTTATTTTTCTTTTCTTAATTTGGTTGTGGTTTATAAAAGGAACATAAATAGTGGAAATTCTGTTTATTTTGAAGATGGAATTCTATTTATTTTGAATAAGGAATATCACCTTGATTTTTGATGCATAAATACGTTGACTGCTATTTTTTTATGTTTAAATTTATTGTTTGACTTTTTTTTTTTAAAAAAAATTGTCTAATTATGGTGGTTTGGGAGAAGATTAAAGTGGATAACTTTTTTTTTTTTTGTGTGTAATGTGTTCATAATTTTTTTTTTTTAAATTTTGATATTAATTTTTGTCTGATTATGACAACTTATGAGAAGATTAAAGTGAATAATTTAATGTTAGATTTATTATTGAAAATTTATTCTACTTACCTTTTATGCATTTTTTTGAAACTTGATGGGAGCGACAATTAAAATCAATGGTTGAATAAACTTTATAATAGAGATCAAAGATGATATTGTTTGTTGGGCTTTAGGTTGGTAAATGACTAATGAGAGGTTATTTTTAGTCACTCAAAACCTAGAACTCAACGAAGAAATACGGAAGACATCACTTATTTTTGTATTTTTTTGTGTTGCTCCTAATATGTGAGTTCTTTGAACTTTATTTATGTTACTTCAACTTTTAATAACTTTTACTGTTTATTTTTTGTTAAACCTACCTTAATTATATCTCTGTCTTGTATTTTAGAAATTTATTTATCGTAGAGTTTTTTAATAAAGGAAAAAAATCCAATCAACATTTTAAGGACTGTCATTCTTATATATGTATGTGATTTTATAAAATTGAATTCACTAAAGTAAGGTACACGCGCGAGACGCGTACATTTAAACTAGTCTCTATTATATTAGAAGTGTGAAGGGCCTTATAAATTACGTTTGAACTTTTTGTCCTTCATTAAAAGTCTTTCCTTTAGACTAAATCGTCCTGTCACCATTTTCTTTTAATTAAATATCTCAAAAATTAATTACTTCAGTTGAAATTTTTTCCTACTCGACTTTTTCCAACTTCGTCTCCTATTTGGTTTGTGAGACAAATATTCTATTTTTACCAAAGTTCGTCACTTTTTCAAAAATAAAAAAAAATAGATGGACACTTCTAGATAAACAAAACAGTCGGATAGCCTCCATCTTCGGTTGTCTCTCCCTTTGAGGAGTATTTTATTGAAGTATACTCTAAGTTGTTTTTTTATAACATCTTCTTCGCAGGTTTTAAGTATAGCATGAATTAGCTTTATTTTCGCAAATAAGATATTGTGAGAGCTTCTTCTTTGTAGTTTTTTGGCAAAAAAAGATATATCGAGTCTGCTAATTCAGGTATATATATTAATTCTCTAAAGTTGCATAGCAATATTACTTGTTCTGTCATGTTACTTAATTTGATCGGCTCTTTTTTTGGTTGATTGATGGAGGTTTTAGCATAGAGAACTCTTGATACAAGTATATCTTTTGAAAAATGATGACGTTAGTTGATGAAGAGGTCAAAATTATTCTTTTGTTCATCCTATATTTTATATTTTTCCATATATGTTTTGTGTGGTCCGACTCAGCATTGATTATAACGTTACTTGGGATAAAGACAATTTTTTTTTTTGATATGCGAGTCATCAAATAGAAGAAACAAAGAGATCAGTATACAAACAAGAGTGGAAGAAAGCGATGAATGTCATAGGTTGCACTCCTGAGTATCTCAATTTACTACCGAGGAATGCCGGCGAAAGAGATTTAAGGAATATCTCTATCACACTATTGCAAATCTTAAAGTCACTAGACCGAAGCTCTAAGAGGAAGCAACGAAAAAGGTTAGACTTGCTCACTGGTTCGTTGATCAATTGAATTGTCATATAATCGTTTCTTATGTATGGTCAATATGGTTTTTCTCCTCTTTTAGGGAATGTCTGAAAAGATAGAACAGATGGAACTTGACTCAGGTTGTCATGTAATATTTCTTATGTATGGTCAATATGGTTTTTCTCCTCTTTTAGGGAATGTCTGAAAAGATAGAACAGATGGAACTTGACTCAGGTTGTCATGTAATATTTCTTATGTATGGTCAATATGGTTTTTCTCCTCTTTTAGGGAATGTCTGAAAAGATAGAACAGATGGAACTTGACTCAGGTTGTCATGTAATATTTCTTATGTATGGTCAATATGGTTTTTCTCCTCTTTTAGGGAATGTCTGAAAAGATAGAACAGATGGAACTTGACTCAGGTTGTCATGTAATATTTCTTATGTATGGTCAATATGGTTTTTCTCCTCTTTTAGGGAATGTCTGAAAAGATAGAACAGATGGAACTTGACTCAGGTTGTCATGTAATATTTCTTATGTATGGTCAATATGTTTTCTCTCCCCTCTCAAGCAATATCTGAAAAGATAGAACAAATAGAACTTGAATCAAAATCAAAATACAAGGTATGTATGTAATTGATTAATGTGCTAACATTGACTGTCAACCAGCGAAATGGACCTTCTGCCTATTTAAATTTTTAATAGTAGTTAAATATTCCTGTCTTATTTTATATAGAGCTAACTTTTATATTGATGTTAGGTGTTGTGATATTGTTCTAGGTTACACTATCATTTCAAGACCTCGCTTGTCAGATTACACTCCGACCCCGCTTGTCAGATTACACTCCTTATGTTGTTGCTAGGGTGAACCATTGTGACATTGTTCTAAGTTACACAACGCTTATAGATGATGAGCATCAACAAGTCGTCTGAGGTAAGTGCTAAGGCTCTCTTTTGAAACTAAAAAAGGCAAGTCGGGCTCTTTTAAAACTGAAAAAGGAGGAACGGATTAATTAGTAGTTATTCCACTTATAAACTTTTATATCCATTGAAGTCTTTTACATTAAATTCCAACCATATTTTTGGAAGAACTTGAAGTTGAGAGAAAGGTTCATAGGCAATTCAATGATGGATTCTTTGACAAAAGACCTGGTGAGATCGCAAAAGTCGAGACTAATGACGAACAGGTAAAAATCTCAAAAAGGACTGCCAACAGTTTTTATCTCTAAAGTAGATTTTCTCGACGCGAATTCGAAAGTCGTTACACATCAAAAACCAAAAAATTATAATAATGTTAATTACTATAGTATAGCTTATCATATTCCTTTTGCTTTGATTTCTCTGGAGCAATATTTGATATTACATCCTACATGATCACATTTTTAATTGGTAATATCACTAATTGAACGACACAATGCCTCACCTCTCTTACAGATTAGTTTTACTATCTGATGGTGCGATCTTTTCTTGACGTGAACCACACCCTCCAAGTACGATTTCTACAGCAGTATCGATACAAATTTTGGAAGCGAAGAAGAAGACCAGTCTGAGCTGCTCACTTTTGAAAAAAAAGAAAGTATCCGAGTCCCTTTAAGACGCGATTTTGCAGAACCTTTTGAAAGAAGCAAAGGTAAATATTGTATCTACAACTTAATAAGATTTAAAGATAAAAGCAGTTGTTGCATTAGCAGTTTCACAAGTACTTTCAACTTTATTTTGAGAAAGATGTAGTACTTTCACCCTTTTTATTTAATATAAAATAGAAATCTTGATTTTCTTTTGTTCCTTCTCCAAGATGAAATTAACAGTAGGACTTAATTCTTTAATCTCTACTCATTGAATGTTGTCCTCTAACCAAGAAATGAAGTTCCTTTTTTTACCATTTCTCAGTGGTGTCGCGTCCCGCATGAACCCGGCCAGTCCAAAAGGGCACGTCGGGTCCAAGACAAGCGTGAAAATGGAGTTTCTTTTGGTATTAAGTTATCTTTTCTATCACTATTCACCTTTATCACTGAAAATAGTAGAAGGGGTAGGGTTATCTTTGACACATCTATATACAGTAACATATTACATTGTAAACTTTCTCTGATGGCCAAAATTTTCTGAGGCAATTGTATGTTTTGAAATGTAGAAATAAAACTTCTTGTGCCTTTACATAAGATCATGGATCAACTTTTACACTCTTCTTATCAAAATAAATTAAAGAAGTAATCATTTACCCCAAATCCTTGTAAATTGTCAAGATAATCATATAGTTTTAATCAGCTTTGTATATCTTCAGTTTATTCTTTGTGTGGAGTTCACTTATATTTCTTAGCAGTTTGTACTTTTCATCTTCTGAATCCATGGGATGCCATCAACGAAACAAATGACTTCATATGAAAAAAAGTGACCTCCGTTGATCATGTTCGTTTTTGTTGTTGGTATTGCCGATATGCTACTGCTTCTATTTCTTCGTACTGTAATTTATGATTTTGAATGTTAAAAGTGTTTATAGTTTAAGTTGATTGAAGTTTGTAAATTGATTTTGGGATTGTTGTTCTCTTCTCTATCAAATCAGTTTGAGTTATTGAATGAATCGAGTGTTGATGCTTTGATTTTGTGAAATTTCTTCTGCTAAATTTTAAGCATATTACAGGAGCAGTATGTATCTATTTTGTGGTAAATTTGGTTGCACACGCTATATAGGGATTTCCGTTGAGGGAGCAAAAGTGAGATAACAAAAACAAGAAGGACCATGCTGCTTAAAGCTATGATAGTACATTGACATGCTTTACTTGGATAATACTTCCTATAACTTTTTTACCATTTTGGAGTGAGATCTGCAGTTTTGATACATAGTTGATCAATCTTCACATTCTCAAGTACCAGATTGGGTCAGCTAAAACATATGCCAATTTAATTTAAGCATATATGCATGTTAAAGATGTGGCTCTAGCTCACACACTTCTCTATGAGACCCCTCTAGCATCTTGTCGTTACCTCTATGTGGATAGTGTGCTTCATCGTGGTGACGTTGTTGAAATTCTTTTCAGAATATCCCATCCCCACCAAGTTCAATTTTCGAATCTATCAACATAATTACACCATTTTGTGAAGTATATGCAGACATGAGTTATTTTAATTTTACATATACTATTATCTTAAAGAAGGATTAAAGTCGTAGAGGATCAACAGATTAGATAAAAGAACAATGGTCGTGGAAAAGCAAGAAAAAAATTTCTAATAATAAGGTTCGATAATATTGTGCTAGGATTTGGAGGTTCGATAATATAGTGCTAGGATTTGGACTCCACTTCCATTTTATTCAAAAGGCCATGTGTTAAAGGCTTTTAGTTTGTACTCAAAGACAAAAGCAAAACCTTTTAGAAAGTCTATTATTTGCATTGAATGTTCTTTAGTTTGTCCATTAAACAGTTCTCTTGTGGTCAATTTTTAATATTGTAAAGTATTGTATTATGAATGCTCGTGGTCTTAAATATCAAGACTTCGATTCAATGTCGCTATAGGGTTTAGGGACATTTACAAAGAGGGCCTAATGTATTTGTCATTGATAAATGCCTCAAAAAAAATATTTAGCAGCAATTAAGCTATCTCTGTTAATTAATTGCTGCTAGAGATCATTGTTGATGTAGTGATAGGATAGAATACGCTTTCCACGATAGGATTAGAATCAAAACATGGAATGCATTCATATTGAAACGCGTACATATGGCACTTGAGCTCAATTCTTAGACATGAGGCAGGTTTAGACTATATCTTAGGATTAGAGAAATAACGTAAACTAGATAATTGAAAATGTTAACTTGGATGAGTTCGTAAGACACATGATGTAAGTAGAGTCACTAAACTTGGTGTTGGCATCTCATGCGACAAATCAACTATCTTTATATTCTTCATAGCCAATGCCTATTTAGGAGGTGCTAAAATTGAATGACATATCCAATGAAATTTCATAAAGTGGGATCTAGAGACGGTAAAATATTTGACTTAGATTTGAATCGTTAAATTTTGTGATTCTCTAAGTATTTATACTCCTCATTCTATGTAAGGAAGCAATTGAGTTGTGATGTGATCTCTCGGACAATTTTTGGTAGTTATGAAGAAGGTAGAAAGATATTTGAACTTCAAAGAAAAAAGTTCAACATCTTACCGAAGCTCTCCAATCAGTTTATACTCTGAGATAAGATAAATTAATTTTCTTAAGAATTGGAGAACTGTAGCCAAATTACAGACTATAATGTTTTTTTCCCTAGAAATGCATATTTCTTTCCTTAATCTTTCCGATCTAATACATGTCAGTTTACTTTTTTATGTAATACTAATTCAACATTTTTACCAATAGAGAGGAACAGAAGAATGAAGGAAATAAAAATGGACAAGAACATCGGAATGAGCAAGCCATTGGAGAACGCAAGCTATTCGCAAAAACTATATTAGTGTTGCTCCTATGGAGTCGGTTGTGGTTGAGCAGATATCAAGATTGGCAAGGGCCAAAGAAGAAGTTTTGTAAATGTTGGAAAGTTGAAACTTAGATTTTGATGGATTAAATCGTCTAAAAGTTGTAAGCATTTTTTAAAAAAATTATAGAAAATTCACAACCTTGCAAACCCCACCAAAGATGTAAACCACATTTTATGAAAAATTCACAACTTCACAAACTACATCGAAGATGTAAACCATATTTAGTTTGACCTATATAAACTTCTAAAATCTAACCTAATACACAAAATTAACATAAAGATGGCAATGCATTTTCCAAAAAAAGGAAATTTTATTTCAAACTATTAATCATCAATGAAAACTCTAATGAGGAAGGCCTTCACATACATGCACGACACTTTAATATTTCAAGAGGTACTTATATATTATAATATTCGTTAACTATTTTTTGATTAATTTTATGTTTTTTTTTGTCAAATTTAAGAGTTTTTTTGGTGAGTGTATGATTTAATTTTTTAATCATAATTAGATTTTTTTTTGTGGTAATTGTTTTCTTGTTGAAAATTATCTTTCATATTTGGAGGAAAAATTTTCGACTTTTATAAATTAGTTAAAAATTTTAAGTAAAAATTAAAAGCTTGTATTTACCTATTTAATAGGATTTATAATTTTTTTTTATAAATATATATCTGATTTGTAAGACTACTTCACTTTACAAGCCGTTTTATGTTAATAAATTTATTAAGTATTTGTATTTATGCTAATCTTATCATCTTCTTTTTTTTTCCTATAAGAATAACTTAACGAGTGTTATTTAAAAATTTGTATTTTTGCCGATTTAATGGGATCAAACTTTTTTGCCTACAAATAAATTTTTGCCGAAAAAATCTCCTCTGACAATTATGAGCACTTCTCCCAATTGAAAAAAATATCAAAATTTTAAGTTGCTTTGATTTTTTTAAAAGGGACACGGACTCTAAGAAGAAAAAGGACTCATACAAGATTTGTACTTGTGAATGATTTTAGGATTTAATTATCAAAATTTCTTGACATATTAGGGGGAATAACTAAGTATCTATTTATAAATATATATTAAGAAATAAAATCAATCTATTTATGTGAAATTTATAAGGGTAAAAGAAACTAACAATATTTTGTTGAGGGCCAATGTTTTTTTTGTTTACACTTATTCTAACAAATGAGAACTTTTAATTTTGTTTTATATGTAAGTTATTTTACCTCAAAATAATATTTTTTTTTAAATTCTATTTAGCAACAAATTAGTAACGAATTATCAAAAAATCAAATCACATGTGAATTTATTGATGGATTATTAATGATACTCGTGGCTAAATTAATTTTTTCTATGGTGTTAATCATGCGTAAAATGCTTAATAATGAATTATCAAACAAGTACTTGCTTTTACAAAATAGCTATCATTGTGTACTTCAACCCATGATTTGTATACAAGTTAGTAAGATCTACCATAAAATAAAAGAGATTAAGGAGAAGAACAAAGATGGGGTGGAAGAAAGATCGTGGAGGTTGTTGTGATGGAAGTGAGAAAAGACGGGCCTAAGAGAAAGAATAAGGTAGTTTTTTTTTGTCGAGTTACAAGGAGATTGCAAAGCAAACTTGATTGATTTATTAAATATTTTCTTATATAAATTAAGTAAAAAAAATATTATTAATATTTAAAATTTTAAAATTAATTATTACTACATAATATTTATTTATATCATTTATTAAATAGATATAACATTTATTTTAATTTTTTTTTTTGATAATTCATTTATGTTAATGTAAATTGCTACCTTTTAACTATTAATTTTTTATATACAATTTTAGTGATTAGCACGAAATATACGTGCAACACGCGTATTCTAAACTAGTATATTAAAAGTGTGAAGGGCCTTATAAATGTTGTTTGAACTTTCTGTCTTTCATTAAAAGTTTTGTTTTAAATAAAATCGTCTTTTCACTATTTTTTTCTAATATTTAAGAGTTAAAAATTAATTTTATATACATATATGGTAAAACATTTCCTTATTAGAAGTCCTCAGAATCAATGACAACTAATACTTTTTTGAATAGTTTAAGAATTCTAAGTCAACTAATATTTAAGAATTAAAAATTAAATAAATATACCGTAATAAATATATTAAAATAGTGATGTTTGCCGTGACTTTTCCAAAACTAAAATATAAATCTTTTCCAAAAAAAAAGAGACTTGATTTGTTTTTTCCTAAATTAGAATTCTAAAGTCATTAGTAATTCTTTCCTTTTAGAAGTTTCAAGTAGTACTTTTTCAAATATTTAGGCTTCTTTTTAGGCGTAGGAGTTCTAATATTTGATCTTACGTTTCATTTTTATTTACAATTTCTTTTATGAAAGAAGTCATAGATCTATCAATTTGTCATTCAGGAAATAAATCCTTCGTTTCTTTCAATTTGTTCTGGCCCTTAACAAAAGCACGAAAAGTACCTTTTAAAATTGGTTCATCTGTGTAGAGCATAGCAGACGGAAGTATAATTGGGGAGACCTTCTGCTAGCCCAAGATTGTTAACTAAGATTGAAAGATTCAACTAAGAGGAAGCTATAAAAGAGAAGGAAGAACTTTAATATGGAAAACATTACTTGAATTGATCTTGTTTTTGGTTGGTTATAAATGTACAAAGACTTCCTCTATTTATATTTATTCATGGATGGTTCTAGATACTTTTCTAGATCCTTTTACAAGAATATTCTAGTGAATTTATCTTCAAACCTAGATATTTTCATAAAGTGCTTATCCAAGTGACTACATTAGATTATTCTAGAAATTAACTATAATACTATGATATTTATTTACTAAACTATTCTAGAGATTTAACTAGAAAATTATGATATGCATTCTTTTAAAAAATTCACTTTAGATATTTTTCACACTCCTCGTAAAGTGATTTTTGGAAGCTATTCCAAACTCGTTGTAGAAGAACTCAAATGAAGCTTTGAACCACGCCTTGGTGAAACTCTTAGCAGTTTTTTTTCCAGACTCCTCTTTCTTCTTCCAATGATGAAGATTTCCCATCATCGATTTGTCCTACAAAGAAATAAGAATACACATTGACAAAATTGTCGTCTTTGTGACAAGATAGCTTGACAATAGTCCTCTTTGCCCTTTGCGAATTATATAAATCATCACCTTGTCAAGTCTTATGATGTTGAGTTCTCGAGCTCCCCCTTTCTCTGTACTCATCCACAACTTCATTATTTGTAGACACACATGTGATAGAAAAGTTTAAGAGCTCTAGCATTTAAGATTTTAGCACTTACTCTTTCTGAAGCAACTCCATAACACAAGGATATTTTATCTATATCAGCCTCTTCATTTGATTCGATGATGATTTGATCATCTATTTTTTGTGAAGCATCAACATCATAATATGATCATCCACTAGATTTCATTTTTAGCTCTTCAATCATATTGTATGTCTCTCTATCTGAAATCAGGGCTTCAATTTCAGCGTCTTCATCTATTTGATCTTTAGCTTCTTCATCAACTTTCAATATGTTCTCTAAGCCCGTGATTGACCTTGATATGATAGATGATTGATCAGAGATTTTAACTTCTACCACATCTCCCTTAATGCTTTCTCCGATAAAGTCAGATTGGCATATAAATTTTCATGCACTGTCTTCTCAGAATCTACTTTAATATCTTCCACGTCCAGACTTTTATTGACATTTTCAGGATTTACTTCTTTGGTTTCCTTGATAGTAGCTACTGTATCACCTGTCTGAACATCTTTAAAATTTTCTTTCTTCTTATCAACGTCTTTCTTCTTCACATGATGGATTGTATTATATTCTATCCAATCTCTTTCCAAATTTATGAAGATCAAGGCATCTATTGCTCGACCCTTAACTGCTAGCATCTTTCCAGTCTTCTTCCTTTTCAACAACTTTTCAGTTTGAGCCATATTGCTCTTTATGGCTCGACAATATCTTCTTATGTGTCCTGTTTTGCCATGTCGATAACATCTGAGAGGCTTCTTACTGTAATTGTTAAAAGACTCTTTCTTCTTTCAGGCAATCTTGGACCAACTTGAGAATCGAGAGTGAGACATATCTCTTGCATTTCTTTTAACGTTTCTCTTATCGGCTGTAAGAACATTTTCTTCCTTTTCTTTGTCAAATTCACCAACCAATTGTTTGGCTAGTAACTCCTGTGATGATAATAAATTTTCAAACTCCTCCAAGGATGGTTGTTGAACCCATCCCTGAATCGGTGTTGCAAAGAAAATATATTCTAACTTCAAACCACGAATGATAATTCTTCTGATTTGTGCTTCGGAGATAGCCTCATCCAAATTTAATAAAGAGATCTCAGAACATAAATTCTTAATTCTTAAGAAATACTCGGCAATAGAAAGATTATCTTGTTTGACGTTGGCCAATTCATTCTCCAATATCTGTAGCCAAGCTCCATTCTTCTTGTTGAATAATTGATCAAGGATCCTCCTTATTTCACGGGTTGATTTTCACCTTATAATATGATCGAATAAACTGGAGGATATGAATCTCTTCAAGATGAACTCCGCCTTCGCATTAGTCTGCTTTTACTTCTTATATGTACCATCATTTTTTGATCCGTCGTCAGAAGGACTTGTGTTACTTTCATTGACAATATCCCATAAGTCCTCACTCACAAGATATGATTTCATACATGTCTTCCATACCTTGTAATTGGACTGATCTAACAACTTCATTCCCAATTCATTACCACGACCGCTAAAATTCATAGAGAGAAACCAGTTGAATTTACCACTATACCGATCTTGGATAAAATTCAAAAGCCAACGTGCGACTAGGGGTGACAATTTCAGCCCATATTTGTGAAAGGAGTCCATTTAACCCATATTTATTGAGTTGGTCACTCATATTTCAAATGAGTAAATATGGACATCAACTCTTTTTAAAAGCTCATACAAATATAGATAAAATGGATAAAATATGAGTATCCATTTATAAACACAAAGATCACCCACATATGCTTTAATTTACTTTTCCATTTTTTTTTCTTTTTTCTTTCTTTTTTCTTTTCTTTAATTTTTTTCCTTTTCATCTTCTTCGTTTTTGTTTCTTTACTTTTTATTTTTTACTCCTTTATTATATTTTTTTCGTTTTTTTCTTTCTCATTTGGTTCATCTATTTTTTCTTGTTATTTCTTTTTTCTTTGCATTCTTTTTTTTTTTAATTTTCATTTTTTCCTTTTTCATTCTTGTTTCGTCATTTTTCTTTCTTTTTTTTTGTATTTTTTCTCATTTTTTTTGTTGTCATTGCATTTTATATTTTCTATATTTTTTATACTTTATATTTATTTGTATCATATTATATATTTCAAATAAATTTATTATTTGTATTTGAATAGTTTAGTCATGAATGTATGCAATTTATCATTTGTATTTATATACAAAGAAGTATATGGATTAATTATATTTGCTTGAGACCTACATGAGTTAGCAAACATAAGCTTCTAATTATCTCATTTAGCCTAAGTTTTAATTAATTACAATTCATAGCATCTCTTACCAATTAAATACAATCCATAGTCTCACTCCTTTATTTTCTCCTTTTATTTCTCTTTTCTAGTTTTTTCTTTTTTTCTTTTTTTCTTTCTTTTTTCCTTCAATTTACATTTTCTTCTTTTTGTTTTTTTCCTTTTCCTTTTTTACTTATTTCTTATATTTTCTCTTTTTTTCTTTCTTATTTTTTTCATCTAATTATTTCTTTTTCATTTTTATTTCTTTTTTCTTTGCATTTTTTTTTGTATTTTTATTTTTCCCTTTTTCTTCATGTTTCGTTATTTTTATCATTTTTCTTCTTTTTTGTATTTTTTTCATCTTTTCTATTGTCATTGCATTTTATAAATTTTTATACTTTATATTTATTTGTATCATACGATATATTTTAAATAAATTTTTTATTTATATTTGAATAGTTTAGTCGTGAATATGTACAATTTATCATTTGTATTTATATACAAACAAGTATATGAATTAATTGTATTTGCTTGAGACTAAAATATATAATATACAATGTATCTTTCAATGCAAATGTATCATTAGCATTTGTATATCAAATTTATCATTTATATTTGTATACACACAAGTATCAGTTGTATGCGTATGGTTCAAGTTGTATAAACATGTATCATTTGATACAAATGTAACATTTATATTTGTATAATTTAGCAATTGTATTTGTATAATTTAGCATTTTTATTTGTATTGTTCAATTTATATCAATAAAATACAATTTGTATCAATATATATATAAATACAAGTGTTCGTAGAAACAAAAATAACTATTCCTTTTTAATTATTTAAAAATACAAATGATATTGTCAACTACGAATGCAAATACAAACAAATAAAATTAATGCAATTATAAATTTAAATACAATATACGGTCAACTTACAAAGACAAATATAAAATAGTTCTTTAAAAATACAAGTTCATCAATGAAAATAGAATACAAATACAAATACAAGCAAAATAAAAGCACAAAATACAAATATAATGTGCAGTCAATGATAAATTAAAACTACAAAATAGTTTTTTAAAATAAAGGTGTGGATTATATAAAATATATATGATGTTGCAAACTATAAAATACAAATACATGTTTGAAGCATAAAAAATAAATACAAATACAATTGTATTAACGAATACAAAATTATAAATATTGAGCAAATATAAATTAATATGCTATAATGGTATTTTCGTTATCATAAAAAAAATTAAAATGAAAAAAAAGAAAAATAGACAAAAAAAACAAAAAAGAAAGAGAAGTAGAAGTTAGAGATAGAATAAAGAAAAAAAAGCGTAAAGAAAGAATTGAAGAAAAAAAAATACAAAAAAAAAACTCGAAAAAAGAATGAAAAATGAGAAAAGGAAAAGGAAAAAAATGATGGTGAATACAAATACAATGAGCAGTTATGATATTTTCGTCGTCATTCATGATTTGTACTCGACTTAGCCATGTTCTTCAAAAATATAAAATATAAAATACAACCAAAAAATAAAAAAATGAGAAAGAAAAAAAGTAAAAATAAAAATAAATAAAAAATGCAAAAAAAGAAAAGAAAAGAAAATAGAAAAAAATAGAACAAAAGAAAGAAAAGTAGATAGAGGCTAGAGATAGAAGAGAGGAAAAAAAATAGAGGCTAGAGATAGAAGAGAGAGAAAAAAGAATCTAAAAGGTAAAAAAAGAAAAGAAACGGAGAAAAAAGACAAAGAGAAGATATGAATTGTAATTTTGAAAGATACGCTAAAAATAATTTTATTTTGCTAAATCCTAGGTTATTTCTGTAGGTTCCTATTGTTTTTTAGGGTGGAGAATTGGGGGCAGGAGGTCTGAGGGTGCTTTGGAAGGGAGGGATGCAGGGGGTGGGAGAGTGGGGTAATGGATAAAAAATTCAAGTTGATATACATATATAAGTTCTAAGTTTTTGTCTTTAAAAGTTAAAGTAGGTAGCAACCATTTTTACCCAATTCATATTTGATCAAATTCATATTTACCCATATAATATATGGGTGAATTGCATCCAATCCATTTAAGCTCAATCCATATTCAATCCATCCAAATACGATCCGATCCACCCATTTGTCACCCCTACGTGCGGCTATGGCTTTGATACCATGTAGAGAATAGCAGGAGAAAAGTTTAATTGAGGAGACCTTCTGCTAGCCCAAAATCGTTAATTAAGATTGAAAATTTAACTAAGAAGAGGAAGCTATACAAAAGAAGGAAGAACTTTAATATGGAAAACACTATTTGAATTGATTTTGTTTTTGGTTGGCTACAAACGTACAAAGACTTCCCCTATTTATACTTATTCATGGATGGTTCTAGATACTTTTCTAGATCCTTCTACAAGAACATTTTAGTGAATTTATCTTCTAACGTAGATACTATCATAAAGTGCTTATTCAAGTGACTACACTAGATTATTTTAAAAACTTAACTAGAAAGCTCTGATATTCATTTACTAGACTATTCTAAAAATTTAACTAGAAAACTATGATATTCATTCTTTCAAAAAATCTACTTTAGATATTTTTCATAGTATGCACATTTGATTCCTTAGACTTTGGATCTTCATAAAGTTAACAAATTATCGTATGTTAAACCATTCAATTATGGATGTATTATGTTGAATTTGTAATGTTACTCTATATTTGGGGTACTATAGTTCTAATTTTGTAAGATGGACTCTTTTAGTGTCAGTTAGCACTTGAAAATTACAATCCATAGACACCAAAGAGTATTGCCAAGTTTGATCAATATATAATTTTTTCATTTCGTATCTATGATACGTGATTTAATCATTAAGTTTTATCTTGTCTAATGCTTTCATCTACTCTTGATCGTGTAGATTGGCACTACATAGCACTATTATTATAGTGCATCCTGTATTTGGTAATTAACTTTTCGAAAAAGGGTCTAATATACCTTTCAACTATTGAAAATGGAACACAAATATCCTCCTTCCACCTTTAGGCTCAAAAATACCCTTCCATCCATCTATTTTGCTCAAAAATACCCTTAATGTATTAGAAATGACTCAAAAATGCCCTTCTTCCTCTATTGGTTCAAAAATACCCCCCATCCACCTATTTGAATAAAAAATACCCTTAACATTAAATTTACGTCCAAAAATGTCTCCTCCTTTATATTATATTATTTTTTTTAGTTTCACGTAGGGGTAATTTTTTTTGTAATTATAATTTTTTAATTATGATATTATATATTTTTTGGTGGAATAGATATGTATTAATTAGTATATTATTTTTTTGGTTTCACGTAGTGGTGGGCTTTTTTTAGTTACATTTTATTTTATTATTATATTATTTTGAGGTTTTTTTAATTACAACTTTTTACTATTATATTATTTTTGAGTTTTTTTAATTATAATTTTTTATTATTATATAGTTTTTGTGGGTTTTACGTCAGGGGTGGATTTTTTTTTTTAATTTTTTTTTTTTTTTAGTTTTAGGTTGGTACCAAGTTATCAAGTAATTTATGGTACATCATAATAGCTATATTTATGGTAATTTTTATTTTTTCAAGAAATATATTTTTCTATTTTAGGACTCTTAATTTCCTTCCATATATTTTAGGACTCTTAATTTTTCTATATGTTTCGGGTTTCATATTTATATATTTTAGGACTCTTAATTCCATTCTATATATTTATTTAATAAAATAAAAATTAAAGGAAAAAGATTAAATGATTTTATTTATTGTAAAGTCTTCTAAGGGAGAATATTTTTTTTTTATTAAAAGTTATTATTATTTTTTTTGGTTTCACGTGGGGGTGTTTTTTTAATTACATTTTAATATATTTAAGGAAAAAATATTAAATGATTTTATCTATTGTAAAGTCTTCTAAGGGAGAATGTTTTTTTTAAAAAAAGTTTTTTTTTTTTTTTGGTTTCACGTAGGAGTGTTTTTTTTAATTACATTTTAATATATATATATGTATATATCATTACTATTTTTCTTTGTATTATTACTATTTTTATGGTTTCATATTGGAGAATGATAGAAGTGTAAAATATTATGCATTCTTACCTAAATTAAATAAAGACTTGAATTACTTTCAAGTTTTTTTTTTTTATATAAAAAGTTCAAAACCTAAAAAGAACTAAAAGTCTTCAAAATTTTACCTAAAATATGTTTTCTAATATTTGAGCACACATAGATAATCATTAACTATGAGAGTATTTTTCCTTTGCTAATTATCTTATTTAAGGAATTCTTTTCTAATTTTGCACTTAAACATTAATTAATTCTTTTTAAATTTTTATATATAACTAAAAAAATTAGTGAAAAGAGGACCATTAAATTGTGAATGAATTTTAGTCTAATTACACGTGGACCAATAAAAATAATGTCATGTATTTAATTTAAATAAAATTATATTTCACATCAAAATTTGTTAAAAGGAGGAGACATTTTTGGACTTAAATTTAATGCTAAGGACATTTTTGATACAAATAGGTGGATGAAGGGGTATTTTTGAATCAACAGAGGAAGAAGGGCATTTTTGAGTCATTTCTAATACATTAAGAGTATTTTTGAGCCAAATAGATGGATGAAAGGGTATTTTTGAGCCTAAAGGTGGAAGGAGGATATTTGTGTACCATTTTCAATAGTTGAAGGGTATATTAGACCCTTTTCCGTTAACTTTTTACTCCTTTCACATATATTCTTTAGTTTTTATGGGTTTTGTATTTATTGTTGATGTATAATAGTGATTTTAGACAACACTTTTCCTTTGTTGCTAACCAGATTTGAGTGACTCTGCTGTTCACATAAGCACACCTTTTAAAAAAAAACGTAAATACTCAAATTGTTTGTTTTGAGATCTATTGTTAAAAAAATTTAGGCGGACCATATGTCTGCACAAATGTCAAGACTTCTCTTATTATTGATCATAGCTCCATGGATCACTGGAAGATATGTTTATTGTTTCAGGAGACTCAAAAATATTTGTCAATATACTACAGTCACAGGTTCTGGATGTTATTATAGACGAATGACATTCATGTCAAATGACTGGCAACTCGATTCACCTGATATGATAAAGTACTCTGTCAATTTTTTGAGTAATGTTATGATGATTTTAAAGTTTGAAATTGCAGCGTCCCATGATGATATCAAGTTTGTATCTCATATTTATTGTGGAGGCTCAATATTAGTTGTACCGATAGGCAAACTCATGCTTTGGTTGTCGTAAATAGAGTTGTCCAAGATGTTAATTTTCAACAGGAGGCAGCCAACGTGTTACTTGATAGCAAACCTTCAATCTTCTAAATGTACTTTAGTTTCTGCAGCAGGGGATATTGATCTATTGATTAGAGGTATAAGGTCTACAAGGGCAGGTTGACAACTCTTGGTTTCATCTTCACCTAAGACACATTCAAGCCTTGCCATAATTACCATTGTAATGTTAGTGTGGCATCACTTGAACCTTGAGGACAAGGTTCTATTTTTGGGCGTAAGTATTATTGTGAACAATGGTGACTCCGTAAGAGCCTATGAGCTAAAAATGATTAATGAAATTAATTATGTTGTAACTATTGGCAGAGTATAATCAAATGTTACATGTGCGAGACACGTGTATTTAAACTAATTAATATTAAAAATGTGAAGGGCTCTAAAAATGTTGTTTGAACTTTTTGCCTTTCATTAAAAGTCTCTCCTTTAGACAAAATCGTTTTTCACTATTTTTCTCAAATTATTATTTAATTTTCTTTTTAAAATTGGCTCCTAAAACATATGAGATAAGAACTTTAAAGGAAGAAAAGTTTATAGAAGGAAAATAAATTCTATGGTAACTCAAATTTCTTTTTTTTTTTTTGTAAAAAAAAAGTTAAGGACTTGCTTATGTTCTCTCAGTTAATATATTTGTTTGTTCATCGAAAACCTTTATAGCTATAGTTTAGTTTGCATAGGCACGGGTGACTCTCATCCTTGTTGATTTTGAACAAAAAAATTGTTTGGTTTTCCTTTTTTTTTTTTTTTTTTTCTTTTTTTTTTTTACATTTAGGGTGTGTTTCGTATGAAGGAAAATGTTTTCCATGAAAAATATTTTCCTAGAAAATGTTTTTCTGGAAAACAAGTTGATATCTTACTTATTTTCTTATGTTTGGTTGGTGGATGAAAAATATTTTCTAGTGTTTGGTTGGTGAATGAAAAAATATTTTCCGAACATACATTTTGGAGTTTAACTAAAGATTAAAAATACATTTTAGAAAAATATTTTTTGACCCTGATAATTTTTTTTTAGGGTGAATTCGATATGAAGGGGGGAAAATATTTTCTAGAAAAACAAGTTGTTTCGTACATATATTCTTGTGTTCGTTATGCAAATTGGGTAAATATATATTTTCTAAAAGTATTTATACATATTTAACAAAAAAATAATGAGAACGAATAGGATACGAAAAAAAATTTGATTTTTTTTTTACAAAACAAATTAATTTTATTTTTTTTTTGGGGAGGGGGTTGGTAGGTGGGGTTGAGGTTGTCAAAATAGGTAGTATGGGTGGGATAATTTTTTTTTTTAAAAGTAATTTTTTTTGGAGGAGGGGGGGGGAGGGGGGCTAGCTAGTAGGAGGTGGGGGTCGGGGTAGGGGAATAAGGGCGGGGTAAGAAAAAATTTTTTTTGGAAGGAGGGGGGGGGGGGGGGGAGGAGGAGAGAGGGAAGTTGGTAGGGGGTGGGATAGCGGAGGGAAAGAAAAAAGTTTGTAATTTTTTTTAAAAAATTAAATATTTTTTTTTTGAAGGGAGTAGGTTTTTTTTGAGTTTTGGTTTAGGGGATAAGATAAGAAAAAAATTTGAAATCATTTTTTTGAATGAGGGGGTTGGGGTAGAGGAATGAGATTGGGGTAAGAAAAAATTTAAAAAATAAATTTTTAAAATTTAATTTTTTATTTTGGAGGGGGGAGGGTTAAGAAAAAGTTTGAGTATTTTTTTAAAAAAATTAAATATTTTCTTTTTGGAAGAGGGAGAGTAGGGTTTTGGGTAGGGGGATGAAGTAAGAAAAAAAATTTGAAATATTTTTTTTGAATTGGGGTGGTAGGGGGTGGGGTTGGGGTAGAGGACCGGGGGTCGGAGTAGGGTGAGTAATTTTGAGAGTTGTAAAGATTAAGCTTCAAAGAGAGATTTGAAAAATGGTTTTCTTACTTTTTGAATGAAAGTCATTTCCCTTAAATTTGAGAAAAATAAGTTGATCTGAAAGACATTTTTCAAAACCTTTAAGCCAACCAAACATAAGAAAATTAAAAAACATTTTTCAGAAAACATTATTCTTCATACCAAACACCACCCTTAGTTTTTTTTTTTTTGAATATTTTTCAATTTTCTGCTTTTCCTTAGGAATTCAATTAATTTCCCACACTTTGTATTTATTATTTAATATACAATCGTATTTAATTCTTTATCCTACCTTTTTGTACTAGCTTCTGTAGCATATTTTTATTGTAGATTTCAAATCGTTGAATGTATGACATTATGTAACACTGCAATACAATACAGATTTATTCCAATGTTATGGTAAGAGCTATACTGTTTTTTCTAATCAACATGCATGTATGTATTTTTGATTGCAAAATTCGTTGTTTGCTTTATTACAACATTTTGGTCCCTTCTGTATATGTCAAAAATATTTGAGGGGCGAAAGTCTTGCTATTTTAACACAATTTTCAAATTAGATTCTAAACGTCATAAAAAACATTAATTTTTACGATATAACTACTACTGATTTAACTTAATGTATGATTTCATTATTTTTTCTTCTCGAAATTAGATGATCTACATAAATTTATATGCAGCAGTTAATGAAATTGATCAATGTGTTACTTTTGTTTCGATTAAAATTATGATACCCTATTATAATAGTGTTGTATACAAGTACACTATTTGAATTTGTTTTTATGATATTGCTGAAACATATTAGCAGACTGAAATTTGTCAATTTAGACGATTCTTTATTGTTTTAAAACATTTTAAAGGTACAGTAGAAAGATTATAAACAACTTAATTAGGTTTACACCAGATTAATAGTATAAACACTGAAAATTGAGATTTTTTTTAAGTGTTGTTTATACTTATTAATTTCTCGATAAATTTATTAGATTGAATCTATAATCTACATCTATATCTATATCTATATCTATAATCTATAATATATATCTATATCTATCTATAATCTATATCTATAATCTATAATCTATATCTATAATCTATATAATATATTAAAAGTGTGAAGACCTTTAGAAAAGTGATTTGAACTTTTTGCCCTTCATTAAAAAGAATATGTAATAGATAAAATTGTCTTTTCACTTATTTTCTCCAATTATTATACCATTATATCTATAATATATTTAAAATTAAGGAGTCCTAAAATATATGGTAAGAAGAAAATATACTTTAAAAATTAAGAAATCCTAAAATATATGATAAAAGGTATAAAAGATTTAATAATTAAGGAATCCTAAAATATATGGTAAGAAACCACACAATTTTGGTTAAAGAAAACTTATAGTAATATTAGAAAGGACATAGTCCTTTAAAGAGTCAATTGTCGAAAATTGTTACCATAATTTTGTACAAATTCGTACACTAAATTATTTGATACGTGTTAGGATTGACCTCAATTTTTTTAATCTTACACATGTTATTTGATGCTTCTTATACTTGTTCGCTATTTAATCTTCTTGATTTAACCAACGTCTAACCTTATTTCTACCTTATGTAATGCTTCTTCCTATTTAATGCTCCTTCTTCAAAATTTACTTTGTGTTGTTATTTTAATTTTGATTTAATGTAATGCTTCTTCTTCAAAATTTCCGTCGTGTTGTTATTTTAATCATATGATTTTCTTATGTATCTCTATTAACATTTTATTTCATTGTAGTTTACAGATAGTAGATGAATGTTGGTAGACTTTGAGGTAATTTTTAAATAAAAATTAGGTTTAATTGTATTATTTTAATATCCCTATTATCGTATTATTTTATTATAGTTTACATGTGGTAGATGAATGTCGATCGGTGAGAAAATTTGTGTAAAGGTTAGGTTTAATTGTATTGTTTTGATATCTCTATTATCGTATTGTTTTGTAGGTTCGGTCGAACTTTAAGAAATTTTTATGTAAAGCTTAAGTTTAATCTTATTGTCCAAATATCTTGCTATTTGTTGTATTTTTTATTTAATACAGGTGGTAGGTAAATATCGGTCAACTTTGAATTTTTTTTTACCTTAATATAGGTGACCAACGTTCAATCGCAGATCTTAGCTTAGCATGTTTGTTTCCCCTTTGTTTTCTATTGTTGCTTTATAGTCTTTTGCTTCAAAGCATAATTGTCTGTTTGCTTTGAATATTATTTGAAACAAGCTTGGCTAAATTTATGTCACTTTTTCTGGCGGCAAATACAGGACCTAATTCTTTTTGATCAAAATGTAGTCATTGACATTGAGAACTTTGCTAAATGTTGCTTTTTCCTACATCAGCTTGTATGAACTTACATTGAATTTCAATCACACTTTCTTCGTTTCAATTTATTTGCTTTACTTTCTTTTTTAGTCTATTTAAAAATATATGCTTCTTTACCTTTTTAGGAATGATGTTGAATGTAATGATCATTTAAGCATTGTGTAGTCAGACATTTTGTAGATAAGTAAACACCAAGTATCCAATCGAAATTGTAGTAAACAATGACACTTTTCGTATTGGATTTTCTCATCATTCAAACCCTAGATTGGGAGAACCAATACTTCTTTACTTTTTGCTTTCTTCCCTTAGAGGCTCTGTTCAATCCGTCAACTTAACTTTATAGCTTGCACACTCACGCATTTACCTCCTCTATTCCATAAAGTATGATGTTTTTTCTTTCAGTGTTTAATTGTGATTCGATTTTGATTATATTCTTTTTCTAAAAGATAGGACTTCTAACTAATTAACATATTTCTTTATTCAAAATAGTTAGCTTATGATGATCATAAAGAAGTTGTTGGAGAAGAAGGAAAAAGACTTGAAGACTAAAGTTGCAGAAATAATAACAAGGAATTGATGAGAGTGAAGGAGCTAGCTATTCTTACGGATATCATGCCTAAGGAATAGTATCAAAAGTTATGGCATCAGAGAAACAGATTTATTTAAATAATATTAGTGAAATAAATTTCAACGGAATGATACAAACAACGTGGAATCATATAGTTGATCCAAACTTGCCTATAGTTGTGGTCTAATTATGTTGAATGCAAAAGCATGATAAATACAAAATTTTGTATACAACAAAAATTTATTTATGGTAAATTGCCTAACTACTCTTTTTATTAATTTAAAAACCTACTTATTAAATTTTAAGAAAACTAAACTCTACCAAGAGAAGCAAAGTTAAATATTTGACGTTTAAATTGCTTTTCTTTTTGAAGAGTCATAATGGTTGTTTTTCAAGTCTCCAAATATAAAGTACCATACACACTGGAGAGAAGCAAACGACAAAGTGATTATAGCTTTTTTCTTGACTTATTTAAACAAAAGGAACTACTATTTCGATTTAATGGTTGTTAATGAATAAAAAGGGATGGTCTGCTTTGTTAAATATTCCTTATGCATACATAGTTAATAATTTAAGAGGAATACGGATTTTGAATGAATCTCAAAATTCGAGGAGGGTGGAGTGTACTTGATTAAAGTTACAACTATTAGATTTTGTGTATTTATAAGATGCAACCACTCGATTAAAAATAATTAAACACAAATTTAAAGCCACCCAAATATAGGGGCAACCCCGCGAATGACATAATCAATGCATGTTCCTCTTTTCTTCTTTAAAATTTAAAAAAATTTGATTGAAATTTTAAGTTAAATTTCTTGAAGTTTAAATTAGCATGATACTATCAATTAAAAAATAAATTAAGCTAAAATTATACTATCATATGTAAAATTGTTTAAAACTAATATTTGAAGTTTAGAGAAACTAATATATTTGCAATATTATAACAACAATTAATTTATTATTTATTTTCTATAAAAATATTCTAAATAACATTATTTAAAATCTCCCATTGGAAAAATTCATCCAGATTCAAGATTAATCTTAATTTTTATTTAGTACAAAATGTATGTAGTATGAAAAAAGAAAAAAACTTGGTCGATCAATAACTGATCAAAAGGTGAACTTTCTTTGAAATCAACTCGATAAATCAAAGTCAAGCTTGATATTTTTGGCGATCAATCACATCACATGGAGGTACAAAATTTCATATTTTGGAATCACGAAAAAAATTTAGAAACGAAGAACCATAAAAGAAAAATATACTATAAAATTGTACTCACAATCTTGATAAATAAAATAATTTCATTTATTTATTTTGTATTTTGCAACTTATTTTTCATATATATATATATATATATATATATGTATATATATATATATATATATATAACACTTAAATTTTTAAATTAATTTACATTAAATTTCTCATTTAATTGAATAAACAAAATATACGTGCAACACACGTATCCTAAACTAGTACCATAAATAATATGCATGTGATCAGAGTCCATTTCAATGTTTATCATGAAAGAAAAATAATACAATAACGTACCAATAAATAAAAGAAAATAAGAAATTAAACAAAAGTAAAAAAGAAAATTAAAGTTCAATGTATTTAGGCCTTGGCCAGAGTAGAAGATACTACAATGCAATGGGATTTAAGAATAAATTCATTTAATACATTCTTGATCTTTTATCAAAAGCAATTGTATTATTAATCCGTGGATTCTCTTCTTTTAATATATAATTTCTTGTGTTTCTCTTAAGCTAAAAAAGATTAAAAAATTAGAGAAAACGGGTATGTTACCAGGGGGTTTGGGCCACAGGTGACAAAAGAGTTTTAAAATGAGGTGTAGGTGACACAAGTCTTAATTATTAATTGGAGGTGACAATTACTTTATTATGTATTAAGAAAGTTGGGAAAGTTTTAAAATAACCCACAAATTTTTAATTTACACTTTGATCCCAATGTATACCTAAAATAACGGGAAACGAAGGGAAAAAAAGACGCCTTTCTCTCTCTTCTCATCCATTGTTGTTTTCTCTCTCTTAGCGATTTTTGTTGTTAATTGTTTCTGTTTCTGCTGCTTTATTTATCATCTTCTGCTTCATCTTCTTCTTGTCGATCATTTGCTGTTGTTGTTGTTGTTGTTGGTACAACGCTACTGCTGCGATCTGACCAATTTCTTAGGTCAAATTTTATTTACTACATCATTTTCCACTTTGGCATTACTTCATAGGTTACTTTGGTAAGTAAAATTATGATTTTTATTTGTATTTGTCATCTGGGTACACTTCTATTTTTTCAACAATGAATAGAACCCCGATTATGAATCCAGCACAAGTGCCCACAATTTAAACAGATCATTCATCTAGTGCATCAGATGAGTAATCTGTTGCATCAGACGTATTATCTGTTGTATCAGGATGTTTATCTGTTGCACCAGACTAATTATCTGTTGTATCAGAATGTTTATCTGTTTCACCAGACTAATTATCTGTTACAACGAATGATTAATCTGTTTGAAACAACACAAATCAACCCCTGCCACAAACCCAACAGATAAATTTTGCTATTGCTACTGGATTCTAAATTATTTCTTTTTACGTCGAATCATCGAAATGTTTGTTGAGAAGATAATAGACAGAATGAAAATTAGATATGGATTAAAACATAAAAGATCAAACATAATTTATTTATTAAACAAATAAAAATACATATAATAGACTAAAAGAAAAATAATAGTCTAATTATTATTATTATTATCAGCATCATTATTGCCAGCCAGCCAATCTTCAACCGGAAGTAGCAAGACCCTCCTCAGCTTGCGTATCTCGCGGAGTATTCTTGATCTAACTCCTCCCAATTCCTATTGCAGATCACAAAGTTGATTTCGAAGTTCATTCACGGTGTCTTGCCGAAAAGCAACGTCCCACACTGGGTCAGCCATAATCTTATCTTCTAGAGTGTAATATGAAAGACGAGATGCAATAAATAAAAAGAGTGTGTATTTGAATGAACGATTGAGTAAGGACGGATCTATTTATAGAGGATTGAATTTGAATGAGAGGAAAAAAGGCGCGACTATTCACCTCCATACATTAATTAAATTTTTGATTAAATTAAGAAAATAAATATTGTGATATAAGTCATGACTTTTCAGATTATTATTATTAATTAGTCTTTTGAAGAACCATTTTTATTGAGTTGTGGCAACAGATTCTATATCTCAGATAACACATCTGTGACAACAGATGAATTATCTGTTGCAACAAATATAAAATATGTTGCATCAGATAACATATCTGTTGCAACATATAATCTAACTGTTCACCTCCATTTATTAATTATCTTTTTTATTAATGTGAAAAGTAATGAATTAATTAAATTAAGAAATATTGTGATAAGTCATGACTTTTCAGATTATTATTATTAATTATTGCTTTCCAAGAACTGCTTTTATTGAGTTGTGACTCGATATAGGTTGCATCAGATAAATCATCTGTGACAACAGATATATCATCTGTTGCAACCATAGTGAACCTGTTGCATCAGATAATTTAATTGTTGCAACATATAATCTACTTTTTTTTTAAAAAATAACCATATCATCATATCAGTAATCCAAATTTGCTTACTTTTTTATTTTATAAAAAAAAAATACCTTTTCAAATTCCTTAATAAAATAATAATCATTTTATTATATAATAAATAATTTTAAAAACAAATTCAAAAACAAAAATGGTGAAAAGTCACGATCAGTTATTAAAATTGTGGTTATAAATTGTGTTTATTATTTATTTCCTTATTATTTATTTACGAAATATTTTTCATATTGAATAATCGGAACTCCGAGTCATGTCTTTCTCTTTTCACCCTCTCAATAACAATAATAACTTTTTTTTTATTAATAACCGCCAGGTGCAACATATGATCGATCTGTCGTAGCAGATTAACCTCTAACTGTTGACACAAATTGCTGTTCAATCCCTACCACCAACCGTCGACATGTTGAGAACAAGGAATAAACAGAATGATTATTATTAAATACTAAATAAGAATTAAAAATTCAAAGTCGACAACAAAATGAAATGAATGTTCATAGATTTTTGAATCCCTCGGGTAATTTTGATATACAAAAGGAGGAAAATAATTGCTAAAATAAAAAACATTACCTAATTATTATTACTATTATTATTATTATTGTCAATCAGACATCTTTCATTCATCCGGCAGCCTTGCTCCGAAGTCAGCCAAATATCTCTCTGGAGTTCATCAATCAAACTGCCTTTGAAGTTCACGCAAGGACTCGATATGAATATTCTTGTACGAATCTGGATCATCCATATTTGTA
This sequence comes from Capsicum pubescens, assembly GCA_030864215.1. Classification (NCBI taxonomy): domain Eukaryota; kingdom Viridiplantae; phylum Streptophyta; class Magnoliopsida; order Solanales; family Solanaceae; genus Capsicum; species Capsicum pubescens. Next base: position 73,334,887 of record CM061545.1, read on the forward strand.
AGGAAAGACCTATTTATAAATTATTGTATCTCGAAAAGAAAAAAAATTGCTTTAAAATAAATCTAACAGATGGGTAATCTGTTACAAAATATATTCTTTCTGTTAGATAACTTACAACATACTGGCAATCTTTTTGCAATAGATGTATATATCTATTTGATTTCTGCAACAGGTTGATCACTGTCATAACAAATGTCTCCAATTGATTGACAATGTAAACAGATGTGTCATCTGTTGCAACAAGCTAGTCATCTGTTTATTCAATTTAAGCCAAAGATGGGCTAGGAAGAATAAGGTGCGTGCAGATGGATCCACTATCATATGTGTGGGAGTTAAGTATGTATTACTGATAAGGTTACCGGGACAACACACACAAAGTATAATGTTTTTGTGAATGCAGTTTTTAACCGATTAGGCATTGATCATTCAAACAAGATCCTGTATTGTACCGTTAAGTTTGATGGGTTTGAAATTGATAAGGCTGAGGACCTCATGAAGATGGTGTAGATACCCTATTACGAATTACTGACGGTTGGTACTCGTGTTTATGCGTGTCAAGTTTTGAGAAGGGATCAATATTTGTCGTCACTGTAGAGAACCAATAGCGATTGGACTTAACTTTAAGTGTGTATTGGAACCTTAGAGCCCTCGAAGCCTCACACCGCATCAAACAAGAATGGAAAACCAATATAGTTATTGCCTTGGCCAAAATTTATATGGTTGGGTTGCTCGCTCGAGTTGATGATTATATGCCAGAAGGTGCGGTAGGAGAATGCTTTCGAGGGAAAATGGGTTGTTGATGGAAGACTATATCATCTAAGAGCTAATTGAAGAAGAGACACAGGGTAGAAAGTAACTTCTAACGAATCTGGCCGATGGAATTATCTTAACAGATGCGAAATCTGAATCAAGTGTAAATATAAAAGTGTATCTGATAATGTAATTTCGTCTGTTGTGTCTCTGAAAGAAAAACAATACAGATGGACACTTTGCTAGGGAGCTGCATGGTCGAGATTATCACCTAGGTAGAAAATAGAAGAAGACCAACAAAGCAGCTTCACGAGCATCGAGGGTAGAAATGATATTCAGCAAGTCTAGAAAACTTACGCCAACAACAACTGCAGTGAAAATAAAGAAACTAAGAGAAGGCGACAATTTCTGAATTTTAAATTTTATCCCATCTTCTTGTTTGTGTTTCTGATCAGGTCCACTGCCGTTGACCTGATCAGAACCACAAACGAGATTGAAAAAAAAATAGAGTATCATTGCTTCCTTAGCAATATGGTTATAATTGATTGTGTTTTCTTTCCTTGACATGCTTTCAACATTCCTTGGAGAAGATCAGATGCTTGCTGTAGTATGTGAATCCCGATAATTTTCAAGCTTGCCTCCAGCTTGTTGATTCTGTATTCAAGCTGGTCGTTACCATCTTCGAAGTTGGTAAGTGTTTCTCGTCTCTTGTGAGCTCGATCAGGAACACTACCTTCAAAGTTGTGGCATTCTAGAAGCCCTTCAGAACACTTTCTCTTCAGAATCTTTAAAGGATACATGGAGGGTCGCTGTGTTTGTTTTAGGTCAAAATGTGTTGATGCATGTTGAAGATGTGGTCCCAACAGTTGAACAACACACTTTTATCGAGCGTTGATCCATGTATCTTGCTCAACCAATTTGATAAATTAGCAAGCATAGAGTTACGTAGAATGTGATTTAAACCGGCTCTACTAATCCTATCAAACGTTACGTAACTCCAAGTTCATTACCCTATCAAAACAATATGCCCAAGTTAGTGCACATAGAAAAAAATCCCAATCTGTCAGCCTTTCTGCTGATCACTCTTCTCCAATATAGATGACAAGATATCTGCTATGCAAAAGTCTACACCATCGCCAAACATGATTGCCTGGGAACGTGTCTGCCGACGGTGTAGACTTTTGCATAGCAGATATCTTGTCATCTATATTGGAGAAGAGCAATCAACAGAAAGGCTGAGAGATTGAGCTCGTTCGATTTGTGCACTAACTCGGTCATATTTTCTTGATAGAGTAATGAACTTAGAGTTATGTAACGTTTGATAGGCTTGGTAGAGCCGGTTTAAATCACACGCTACGTAACTCCATGCTTACTAATTCATCAAATTGGTTGAGCAAGATGCATGGAGCAACGCTAGATAAAAGTGTGTTGTTCAACTTTTGAGACCACATCTTCAACGTGCATCAACACATTTTGACCTAAAACAAACACAGAGACCCTCCATGTATCCTTTAAGGCTTCTGAAGAAAGTTTTCTGAAGGGCTTCTAGAATGCCACAACTTTTAAGGTAGTGTTCCTGATCGAGCTCACAAGAGACGAGGAACTCTTTACCAACTTTGAAGAGGGCAACGACCAGCTTGAATACAGAATCAACAAGCTAGAGGCAAGCTTGAAAAGTATCGGGATTCACATACTACAACAAACATCTGATCTTCTCCAAGGAATGTTGAAAGCATGTCAAGGCAAGAAAACATAATCAATTATAACCATATTGCTAAGGAAGCAATGATACTCTATTTTCCTTTCAATCTCGTTTCTGGTTCCGATCAGGTCAACCACAGTGGACCTGATCGAAAACACAAACAAGAAGGCATGGGATGAAATTTAAAATTCAGAAATTTTCCGCCTTCTTCTAGATTCCTTATTTTAACTGCAGTTGTTGTTGGAAAAAGTTTTCTAGACTTGCTGTACATCATTTCTACCCTCGATGCCCGTGAGGCTTCTTTGTTGTTCTTTTCCTATTTTCTATCTAGGTGATAATCCCGACCACGCAGCTCCCTAGCAAAATGTCCATCTATATTGTTTTTTCTTTCAGAGACACAACAGATGAAATTATATTACCGGATACACTTTCATATTTGCACTTGATTCAGATCTCGCATCTGTTAAGATAATTCCACCGGCCAGATTCGTTAGAAGTTACTTTCTACCCTATGTCTTTTCTTCAATTAGCTCTCAGATGATATAGTCTTCCATCAACCACCTATTTTTCTTTGAAAGCATTCTCCTACTGCACATTCTGGCATAACATTATCACCCCGAGCGAGCAACCCAGCCATATAAATTTTGGCCAGGGCAGTAAATATATTGGTTTTCCATTCTTATTAGATGCAGTGCTAAGCTTCGAAGGCCCTCTAAGGGTCCAATGCACCCTAAAAGTTAGTCCAATCGCTATTGAATCTCTTTACAGTGACACAAAAATTAGATCCCTTCGCAATGCTTGACAAATAAACATGAGCAACAACCGACATTAAATCTTAACAGGCTATCAGAACCATATTCATGGTCCCTCAGCCTTATCAGTTCGGACCTACCAAACTTAACTGTAAAATTGCAGACATCTTGTTTGAACTATCTATGACTAATCAGTAAAAACATCATTCACAAAATCAGTGCACTCTATGTGTGTTTCCACGATAACATTATCAGTAATACATACCTCCCACATATGAAGTGGTTTCATCTACAAGATGCTTATTCCTCCAATCCCATCTTTACTGCAACCTCTTGAGATAGTCCGTCAAAAGTTGATCAACTGTCACTTCCTTATATCTACAAAAAAAAGGAAAAAAATTGATGTCACAAAAAGAACATTGTCCATCTGTTGCATCAGATGTGGAGTCTGTTGCAACAGATGTGGAGTCTAATGGAATACATCAAACCAGCCTTTCTGGTGGTTTTATTTGTTCCAACAGTTTCTCCATCTGTTTCAACATCAACAACAACATAAACATCAATAAAAAAGAAACAACATTTATTCCAATAACATCATCAACAAAAAAAAGCAATATCCTTTGTGCCAGAACCATCAACAATACCATAAGTTCCAATAACGCCAACCCCACCAACAACATCAATAACTGCATCAAGAATAATAAAACAAACAAAATACATACAAAAAAAATAATACTGCCAACAAGGCTTTTAAACTTTTCCCAACAGATAACTTTTTTCTCATATTGTAATAAAAATTCTCGGATTGTTTATTCAACACTTATAAGTTCCTTAATTTTTTTTAATAAATGTGATATGGATAAATAGTAATTAAATAAAAAAACTGATGTAAATAACATGCAAAGAAGAAGACGAGAATGAAAGAGCAATAATGAACCATACCTTAATATAAAAAATGGGATCAAAACAGAAATTTAAGTCGAGGAAAGATATGGATGGGTTTAGATCCGAAAAGATCTTTATGAGAAGAGAAGAGAAAAGAGAGAAAAAAGACCGTGACCCTAAAGAGGAGAGAGAAAAAGATGAGAGTTGAATAAAATAAACTGCAGCTGAAGAAGAGATGAGATAATTTCTATAGATGTATTGTGTACGTAGATGTGGTTGTTTTCAATATTCATTAATTAATATTCATTAATTTCATTAATAATTTGAGGGGCACGAGGAAGACTAAGGCTACTGACATTGAAAAGACAAGACAAGACTGCTCAATGAACTCACTTTTGAGATATCCAAAAAATATTTTTTACCGCCTTTAGTAGTAAGTACTACTACTTGATATTATCTACTCGGACCAAAAGCTTCTTGCTTTAAAATTAAAAGAGATAAAAAGATTTTCAAACAGATATATCATCTGTTGCAATATATATAAATATCTGTTTAGAAATCCGAACAACTCAGTCATCTGTTACAACAGATATAAATATCTGTTTAAAAATCCCAAAAGCTCAGTTATCTGTGACAACAGATGAAAATATTCATTTGATAATTAATAAAATCAGATGTCATCTGTTACAACAGATATAAATATTTTTTTTAAAATTTCTAACAGCTCAGTTATCTGTCACAATAGATGCAATTATCTATTTGATAATTAAATCAGATATGTCATCTGTTGCAACATATATGTACCTGTTTGAAAATTTTCAACAACTTAGTCGTTTGTTGCAATAGATTTTATAGCAATTGATTTAGGTGGAACTAGGGATGAATGAATGAGCTCGCAGGGTCAACTATAAATCCAATTGAGTCTTTGCAATTGCATGGTGTTGGTATTGGGTTCATACCGACCCGAGTCGTCGATCGATCACTCTGAGTTGAAATGAGTTCTCATCAACTCAATGTTAGGATAGTGATAGTACCTAGGTTGATTTAGGTGGAACTAGGGATGAATGAGTAAGCTCGCAGGGTCAACTATAAATCCAATCGAGTCTTTGCAATTGCATGGCATTGGTATTGCGTTTATTCTGACCCGAGTCGTCGATCGATCACTCTGAGTTGAAATAAGTTCTCATCAACTCAATGTTAAGATAGTGATAGTACCTAAGTTGATTTAGGTGGAACTAGGGATGAATGAGTGAGCTTGTAGGGTCAACTACAAGTCCAATCGAGTCTTTCCAATTGCATGACGTTGGTATTACATTCATCCCAACTCGAGTCATCAATCAATCACTCTGAGTTGAAATGAGTTCTCATCAACTCAATGTTAGGATAGTGATAGTACCTAAGTTGATTTATGTGGAACTAGGGATGAATGAGTGAGCTCGCAGGGTCAACTACAAATCCAATCGAGTCTTTCCAATTGCATGGCGTTGGTATTGCATTCATCCCGACCCATGTCGTCGATCGATCACTCTGAGTTGAAATGAATTCTCATCAACTCAATGTTCAGGGTCAACTACAAATCCAATCGAGTCTTTGCAATTGCATGGCGCTGGTATTGCATTCATCCCGACCTGAGTCGTCGATCGATCACTCTGAATAGAAATGAGTTCTCATCAACTCAATGTTTTAAAAACTATATCTTTTAAATTTTTTAAAATTAATTAAGATCAATTCGGACCAAATTAGCAATTTCAAAACTTGTCATTCTTTTCCAAAATTATAAATCAACCCATACAAATCATCCATTTGCGCAAAAAACTTTTCATTTCAAATCTTAAGTTCTTGCTCTTCTCTCTCTCTCTCGGAGTGTCCTATTCCTCTCGACAATACAAATAATATAAACAACAACTACTCAACATATTGCTCAAACCTTCAAAACAGGTTAATTTTCTTCCCATTTACGACTACATATAGTTATTTTTTTCGACTTCATTCCCGCTTATATCCGTTGTTTTCTCTATCTTCGCATGTAACAGAGTTCGAGAAGAGTTCTACATTTTTTCTTTATTCTAAAAAATAGGGCTTTTTAGTTAATGATAAAAAAGATGACTTTTAGTTGTATTATCTTCGAGAATGGGTTAACAATTTTGAGTTTTGGTGCTAAAAAAGTAGGAAGCACCCGAGAAAATCCTATTTTTTCTGTCAGTGTTTTGTTGACTGTCGTAGTATTGTTGGATGGTGTTTGTGGTGTTGTTGGTGGCTGTTGTTGGTGGTGTTGGTATTTTTATTTTTTGGCGGTGGTGTCGGTGGTCTTGGTCTTGGTCTTGGTGGCATTGGTGGTGGTCTTGGTGGCATTAGTCGTGGAATTGGCTGTGGTGGTGGTGGTCCATCTGTTGCAATGGGTGGAAGATCTGTTGGGAGATATTAAATAGGTCTTCAAACAGATTCGGGTTCCCCAGCTGTTCCAACTGATGGGTTGTCCGTTGGAGTATTTTTTTTAGTTATGTGGTAAGAATAATTTATTGAAATTTGTCTCACCTTTTTTAAAAAAGTTATACAGACATCAAATGCAATATATTTTTTGTTTTTTCTTTTGTTTGTAGTTAAAAGATGTCTCCCAAAAGAAAAGAAACAGAAAGTAGAGAAAGTGGATCAACTTCCGATCACCAAATAAAAAAGGCTAGAGTACAGATAGATTCGGAGAAACTTCCAGAACAATCTCAGTCAGGGAAAAATGAAGCCGAGGAAAGTGATAACTCCTCCTCACCAACGAGGCATGAAATAATATCGAAATTCCAACATGATTCTGTCAAAACCATTAGTATTGACAAGTTTCGAGTTGCGATGCCGATGAATAACCCTAATGCAGTATTTGGTGATATTGTACTTAAATGTCAGTTGGGGAAACCTTTTGACGAACTTAGGAGTATTATGAAGAAGGAAAACATAGATGGAATTTTTAAGAAGAGCTGCTTTGCACACTTTCTTGAGCTGTCTGGGACCCGCCCTCTCCGTTTCCTAATGATCATGGTATATGGCCTTCTCAAGCGCAGGATCATGTATGCGGGAGATGATGGAGGTCCGAAGGAGGGAGGAAATAAGATGGATGAAATCTGGATCAATTACTATGGCATGCTGGTTTGTTTTGGATTGAAAGAGTTTGTCATTATGACGGGCTTGAGATGCGATCATTCAGAAAAACCTGCCATCAAGAAAACACCCCACAAAGGGTCCAACAAACGCAAGGTAAAAAAAATGGGTTGTTGGGCATCGTTGGACCTATCTACAAAGTGAAGTATTTGATAGCGGATCTCAAGAATAAAGATATACCAAAGCACTATAGGGAGAAATTGTGCTTAGTTTGGTTTGTCCATTCCATTTTATTGGCAAGAGACGTTAAGAAAGTCATATGTTGGCATTTGCTGGTGATTTTGGAAGATTCAATGATTATCCCTGGGGCTACGACAGCTACTACTTAACTGTCAAATATTTACTGAAAGAGCTAAAGCCAAAGACGACCACATTATACGGCTTTCCTTGGGCTTTCATGGTAAAATTGGTCACTATTTTTACTCATTCATTAATTTATATTGAATATAATTATGACTTTTTTTTTTGCTTGCTTCCTGTTTATAATTTTTAGGCTTGGGCATGTGAAGTCATTCCTCTCCTCCGAAAGCATTTCACGGATTACCCGAATAAGGTTTCTCATCCAAGGATCCTTAGGTGGTTGGCTGCAGTAGAGAGCAGCAAAAAATATATTAACGAGGTTGATCTCTTTAACCCTTTGGATGATGTAGTACGTCTTCTTTCAACTAAAATAATTTGCCTCAAAGAAAGATATTAAAACAGATGTTCCATCTGTTGCAAGAGATTACCCGTCAACTGCAACTGGTGCAATGGGTAATATGTTACAACAGACGATCCGTATATTGTAACAGATTAACCATATGTTGCTCTGTTCTCTAAACCCTACTCAACAGATTACCCATCTACTGTAAATTATGCAACAGATGAGTATTCTGATGCAACATATTATCAATCTATTTCAACATACAAATCAACTATTGCGGTAGCTAGATCGTCTATTACATAAGTTGGCTGTGTTAACATAACCCGAGCCCCATGTAACCCAACTGACTGTAAATTATTATTATTTGATTTAAATTCCTCCTGTCATTTTTTTATAGGTTGTGCTTCCTTAGATCGTGCCTACCATTGATGAACTGGGGATGACTTCTTTTCTTACTCTGGGTCTTGTTGATACAAAAGAAGGCCCAATGGTGGAGTTAATAAAGAAGGAATTGGATGGAGCAACATCCATAAGAAGAGCAGTTAGGCAAGGTCAGTCTAATGTTGAAGCTCTTCACGACCTAACTCAAACTGCAACAGATCCGGGTGCTTCTTCTGGGGGTGTTGCTGGTGGAGTTGTTTGTGATGGTGGCAGCCATCCTACTTCTGCTTCTGCTGCCAGTCGTGATTATGAGCATGTTGGTGCTCAGTAAAAAATAAATATATTTGAAAACACCCCTTGCATAGGTCCTCCCTCTCACCCTACACCGGTTTCTCACACCCTTACAGTGGTCCCTCTCACCCCTCCTCACCCTCATATTCTCATTATAAATGCAAATTATACAAGGACAGAGAGGATAAACTCCTCGACAAGCTAGAGGCTATTGCTGAAGTTGTCGAGGAGTTGAAATCCAGGAGGGGTGTCATACCATCCAATGAGGTGAGGGAGCCATGCACTCCTATAGTGGAGGTTAGGAGGAAGAGAATAAAAATTAGACAAATTCTCTCCGTTCTGAATTAGCAAAAAATGCAACTCCCCCTGCTCCAATAGTTGTTGAAGTTCAGGGTCCGCCGAAGAAGGTGGACATATTTGCGGCGCTTGGCAAGGAGAAGAAGAAGGAACTGGAAGAATTTATCAAGATGAAGGTTCAAAAAGAATACACCATGCATTCATTTGCAACATATAACTTATCTGTTGCAACTGATTGGTAATCTATTGGAGCAAATAAAAAAAGTAGGAAGACCTGTTATATAATTTCCAGCAGATGACCTACATGTTGCATCTCATGTTGCAACATATGTCTAAATCTGTCTAATAAGATATGTCGTCTGTTGCAGCAGATGTATTATCTGTTGCGATATTTGAATCTAGTACTTCATTTCAATTAACATGTTCAAAACTCAGAATTAATTATATTCATAGACAAAATAAAATAAATCGAAGCCTTCAGAAATTACATGATATAAAATAACTCAACAAATAAATGAAATATAAAAAAAATCATTATGAGTACAAACGATCTACTCTACAAATAAAGCAACAAGTTAAACCAAGGAGGATAGATTATTACATTGACGGACTCGAGCTATAAAGATCTAATTAATATGGACAAGCTGTTCTTCATCCAGTGCTATGGAATTCGGCTTTGGTCATCGTGGATCTTTCCATAAAAGAGCAGCATATCTTTTGCAGAGTAATCCGACATCAAGTCCATCATTTGGTACTTGTAATCTATCGCTCAAATACTCGGCATATGCGGCAACAAAAGGACCGCAATCCCTGCGTTATAAGAAAACAGATAATTCATATCTTGCAGTTCATGCAAGCGTTGTGAAATTTGTGAAATGAAACTAAATCATGACACTTAAAATTATAGGCTACCAATGGTTTATTGAGCAATTCCATCAATATATTGTATATCAAATGGATTAGCCATTTTATCCGGGTATGCTTCAATCATCGACCAATCAGTACGAACCTTTTGATCCAAAAAGCCACTCATATCAAGGTAAGTAGGCAATATTTTGGCCAGCTTTTGTATCTCAGACGATGGCCCAGAACATCTCCTTCACGGCATCGAGTCATAAACTCGGATGCGCCTCTCTTTTAGAACGACGACAGCCAACACCCAATGGAATTCATTACTACAATTGATTGGGATGTACACTTCATCGGCCAAATGCCAAGGTAAGCCAGCCGGAATGCTAAAACCTTTGATGATGTTGATTAAGCATTCCTCGCTTCGAAAAACTTCCGGCTTCTGTTGACAATACCTATCGTAGGCATTATTGATGTAAACTTTGTACAAACAATTGCATGTTGTGTATCTGTATTGTTCTTGTGTTTGCAACTTGGCCTTCTTTCGGAGGTAGTAAAAATGACATCGATGTGCTGCACATATTATCAAATATTTTGGATTACGTGATGAAAAAATCAATATGCAGATTCAATTAAATAAAGTATTAATTAATAGTAATAAGTATGGACTTTAAAACTCATCATTCCAGCAAGTTTGGGGCTGTGACATCAAATAAAACCAATTCTTTGTTCTGGGATGTGCAACAACAAAGTCGAACATATCAAAACCAAGACTCGATTCGTTCACTTTGTAACGCCAGTCATTTTGTTTTCTACATGATGATTTATATGTGTTAATGTCAGGTTCTTACAACAAGAATTGTATAAACCAATATCCATAAAATTGATTTATGTACCTGCCGGCATGATGCTTTAACAGCCCATCGGCAATCCATTCTGAATAGTCGTTGATCAACTGTATTAGTTTTTTTGGATCCTCGTCCGAGATGTTGAACCCTTCAAACGGGTAATTCTTTCGTTCTCCCAAACTGACAGGCTCCACTTTTTCATTATCTTTGGAAGCAGTTGATGGATTATCAACTGTCATATTATGCTCTTCAACAGTAGCTGTGACATCCACCTGAAAAGCCAGAATTGTCAATGCTAAGTAGAGATATACAACAAATTTTCCATCTGTTGCAACAGATGATTCTTATGTTGCATCAGATGGATTATCTGTTGGGACAAATTCAAACAGGTAAATAAGAGCAGTACGATAATTTCGAACAGATGACCCATCTGTTACAACATAAGACTCATCTTTTGAAATAGGTAACGAATCTGATGTAACAGGTTAGACAACAGTTGCAACAGATGTATACATCTGTTTGATAATTTTCAGCAGATGTATCATCTGTTGAAACAAATATGTGTTTGTTTGTTTTTTGGAATAGATGATGTACATTCACCTTCTTCAGCTCATGCTGCTCTCCTGTGGCCCTTGCACACTGAACATTGATGCAAGACAAAGACAGAGGCATTGCAATCTTGCTTTATTTGATAATTGATGATGGCTTGGAAGTGTCTTTCCTTCTCCTCTTAGCCGCCTTGATCTCTAGTGGAGTGTCTGAATATGAAATCCTCTTTGATGGAATGACACCCCTATCAGATGTCATTTTCTTTACAAAAGCAGTTAGTGCATTAATAGCATTAATCACTCCATCGTGTTTCGCCTTGCAGTCTTGACATTTGCATGAAGAACATTCGCTAGATGTGGCAAAATCTGGAGAAAAATTTGTACAACCATTATGATCATAATCATAATGGCTTGTTGTTTCAAAAACTGTAAAAAGAGCATCATTAGCCCCACCCTCTAAAATTGTTTTTCTTGTGATGGCTGTTTTTCCAAAAATTTTTATTTATATTCCATCAACGACCTTAGGGTCCGATAAAGTTTGCACGGACTGTAAAGTAAGAAAAAATGGCATCTTCAACTCTCGATTGGTCGGAATAAGCCAAGGATGGACAATCTAAAATAAATCGGTACATATATTAAGAATGATGATGAAATCATTTAATCATTAATTAAAACCAAAAATTAATTAGAATTGGACTTACTGCTTCCTTAGGGGGATTGAAAAGATCAAGAAATTTTGCATTTTTATCAGTTTTGACCGACAACCATCTTAGAATTCTTGAACAGGAAACTTCTTCCTGGTAGTTCACTTGTTGTCTCAAATAAGGAATGACTTCAAATGCCTAAGCCTATAATATAACGCTAATAAATCAAAAGCATTATTGAATAAAAAAATGATGAATCATATCATGATAAAAGAAATATTTACCATGAAGGCCCATGGAAAACCATATAAGTTGACTGTTTTTGGCGTTAACGGAGTCAACAAATATTTGACAGTTATTTTGAAGCTTTTATAACCCCAAGGATAGCTGTTAAATGTCTCAAGATCCTCAGAGAGATTTATTAAATCGAGGCTTATGTTGTTATTAACGTCTCTTGCCCAAAGAACATTATGTACAAACCAAACCAAGCACAATGATTGCTTGTGCTTTTTTAAAAGTCCTTTACCTTTCAACGCTTCAATCAGATTTTTGTTTTTGAAGCTTGGACCAACAATGGACACCAGGTCATCACGATCACTCGACTTGTCTTTTCCTTTTTTGAGTGTGCGGGGTACTTTTTTAGGTCAGAGTAGGTATAACTTGAGAAGGAAAAGGAGGATAACATTTTAGTCCGGTAACTATGGCAAACTCCTCCCAACCAAAACAAACAGGCATGCCATAGTAATTTATCCACACCTCATCCATCTTATCTTTGTTTTCATACATAAACCTGCGCTTGAGATGATCATATACCATTTTCATCTGGAAACGAGCAAAGTTGTCCTCCGACAAATCAGGATATTTCCCAAAGCAGTTTTCCCTGAAATAAGAATCCAATTTTTGTTCTCGAAGTATTTTTCTGAAGGCATCAAAAGATTTTCTCATGACTGACTTAACCACGAGATCACCCGTTAAATCAGTGGCACCATTGCACTGCATTATCACAGGATAACGATCAATGCTGAAGGTTTTCACCAACTCTTCGACGGAAGGGCTATTAGCATTTGGATCATCTCTTTTGAAAGATTTCTCCTCCCCGTGTTCATTATCTTCTGCTCCTGATTGAGATAACGCTTGTAAAGTAAGCTCATAGAGTGGTGGATGTAGCTGAGCTGCTGCACTTGTTCCTTTACTTGGACTTGATTTGATTTATTTATTTTTGGGAGCCATGTTATCTTAAATTAGCAGGAACATAACATAGATTATAATTGATTAATGCATAACAGTAATATAACAGTTCCAACAGACAACTAATCTGTTGCACTAGATATGTTATCTGTTGCAACATATAAACGACATGTTGCAATGGATGAGTAATACGTGGGAACCATAAAAACATCACTATCTGTTGCACCTGGTATTTTATCTGATGTAACACATAACTGACCCGTTGCAACGGATGAGTAATCCGTTGGAAACAATAAAAACAAATCACTAATCTGTTGCACCAGGTATTTTATCTGTTGCAATATATAACCGACCTGTTGCAATGGATGAGTAAATCTTTGGAAAGAATAAAAATGGATCACTAATCTGTTGCACCAGGTATGTTATCTATTGCAACAGATAACCGACCTGTATGAGTAAATCGTTGGAAAGAATAAAAACAGTCCTAATCTATTGTAAAATGAAGAGTAAACTGTTGGAAAGAATAAAAACAGATCACTAATCAGTTATCTGTTGGATCAATATTGTTTAGATTTCTTCCAAATGGAAGAGTCGTCTATCGCAACAGATGAATGATCTGTTAGATTGTTCACTTGTTGCATCAGATTTTCATAGTTGCATCAGATTTTTAATCTGTTGCATCAGATTTTAAAATGAAGAGTAAACCATTGGAAAGAATAAAAATAGATCACTAATCAGTTATCTCTTGGATCAATATTATTTAGATTTCTTCCAAATAAAAGAGTCGTCTTTCACAACAGATGAATGATCTGTTAGATTGTTCACCTGTTGCATCAGATTTTCATAGTTGCATCATATTTTTAATATGTTGCATCATATTTTCATCTGTTGCATCATGTGTTTCATCTATTACATCAGATGTTTCAACTATTGCAATACCATTTCTACCAAGAAAAACAACAAATCAACCCAGCAACACCAACATATCACACACACATACACACTAAGAACATCAACTGTGACAAAAAATCACTAACAAATTCGAATCAACAGTACGAAAATGAGAAGAAGAAATGCAGAAATGCAGAAATGCCAGAAATTAGGGTTTTATTTAGTCCACATTTCAATACCAGAAGAGTAGTCGGCTGAGTTCCTCTGTTTCTTCATAATTTTTTACCTGTGAAAAAGAAAATTGGAGGACGAAGAACTCGAAGTTGTTGTCGCCGAAGAAGTATTCACGTCGATTGACGGTTGAAAGTCGAAAAGGAACTTGCCCGACTATTTGTCGCCGGAGGTTGAAGGGAGAAATTTTGCAAAACTGTTGGTTGGGAGAAGCTGGAGAGAGAGAGTGGTTGATTAGGATTGAAGAGGGGTGTGAGTTGGGTTGATTTGTATTTTTGAAAAGATTAGAAAGTTTTAAAAATGTTAATCAAGTCCACAATTAACTTAATCAAGTTTCCTAATGATGCTTGACCCTATCTGTTGGTCAATGTCACTAATCCTTCATTTAAGACTTAAAAGACACCTTTCCTTCAATTTTCTCATGTTACCATCAATCCCATCAAGTGGTGAAAAAAATCAAATATTTCTCTCTTCTTTTTATTTTCTTTGTTTAAATAAAAATTTATCCTATTTTAGGTCTTAACCGCTCTGTTTTTTAATTTGATCTTTTACCAAAAGCTATTGTATTAGTGATCCGTTGGAGAAGGAAGGAGGTAAACTTCATAGAATGTTTAAAGTCTTTCATTTTATTCAATTTATTATAGATTGTGAAATACTGGATAAACTTATAATTGCTCTGGCTTCACTTGGTGCAATGGGTTTGGCAAAGATTAAATAGAGCATTTTTTATTAATAAGTGAATTAATATATTAGACTTTAGTGATATTTTTTCCCTATCTTGACAGAAGAGGGTCTACTAGCTAATTCCCTTTTGATGTTCAAGTTGAAGTCTAAAGTTACAGATCATACTAAATACTTTAGATTTCTTCATTTTTAAACCGAGTAACCTATCTTTTTTATGTACAGTTGAACAAACTCAAAATGAAGATGCTCAAGGATCTCCAGAAATAAAATACAAAAGCTTATGGGAAGAATTATATCATCTTCATATCCCCACCATTGTGAATAATGGTGATAATAAGCAGTGGCCGACCCAGAATTTCAAGATTGTGGGTGCTCAATTTTTTTTATAAAAATTAGTATGCTGTTGTAGGGATTCAAACCTAGAAAACTGGACACAGAAGTCACATTCTCAAGCCACTGAACCCAACTATATGTTTGTTCTCTGGGTGCATTTTAATGAATTATACCATTTATTTTGTATTTTTATATAATTATACCTAATTTACGTTGAGTTAAGTGGGTGCCGGAACAGCCCAAAATTACACATGGGTCCGCCCCTGATAATAAGAAGTGTTAGAGTTTGTGACCCCGTTGGGGATGCGGGGGCGAAGCCCCCCTGGTATGGACCTGTATGGTTTTGGGTTTAGGATTTATTTGTACGCATGTGTTATATAAGTGCATTTAGTTGGTTGGTTTTTGACGTAATAAATATACGTCATTGAGACTTTCGTCTTATCATTGTACTCCTCTCCATTTTAGTGAATTCCTACGCCTCTACCCGTGATTTTTTCATCAAGGATCTCCACGTAAATCTGTGTGTCCTCTTGTTGTTTTCTTTTGCTTTGTAGTATTATTTATTCCGTCCGAACATAACAAGAAGCATATTGCACCAGTTTATATGGAAGATCTTAAGGAGATTATCATTTTTTGGAGTATTCATAGTGCCCCTAATTCTGATGAAATATCAGAAAATATTTATTATTCACACTGTAATATAATTAAAATTGATGTATTACTAATGGTTCTTGATTATTGTTGCAGGTAATTCTATTCCAAGGCCTTCATTCACACTTGTCTGACTTGATCCCCTAGATGAAGTTTTGATCATCAAGAATTTACTAAGCTTAGACCTAATAGCTTTAGTAATTTCTCTTTTAACATAATCTTCAAAATTATGCATCATGAATTGAGACATGTTATACATTCATAAGATGGTTTCTCCATATCAGTTAAGTTTCATTAAAGTAAGGTTCATTAATACTGGTAATAATACTATACTTACTTGGAAGATGGTTCACAACATCAACCAATCTTCTCTAGCAAATATAATGATCAAGTTAGCTATAGCCACGATGCATTTTTTGGGTTATATTGTATTAGTTAGTACAGTGGATTTTCTATTTTAATATATTTTCTATTTTCTGCATTATGAAAATTATTGATCATAACAAGTTATTGATAAGCTTCTCATTTAATTGAATAAGTAAAATATAAATGCAACACACGTATCTTAAACTAGTTATACTAAAAACTTGATCATAGAGACTATTTTACGATACCATTAAAGTAGAATAAGAATTTCTTATTGTCTTCTTTTTTACCATTGACCCCTATAATTGTTAGAGTTTTTATCTTGATTTTCTTACCAAATTTAAGTTTTATTTCTCTTAAAAGGAAAATAAAAGTAATACCATAATTACTTTTACTTTTTACTTTAAAGGAAAATATAAAGCTTTTCCATATTTGGCAAACCTTTTTCTAAGAGGAAAGATTTTGGAATTTTATAAATAGAAGACCCTTTCTTCTCATACAATAATATAAGAGTATCCACAATGTAGTCGTTTAAGAGTTTTGGTAAGGGGAGATTTTCTCTCTCATTAGTTTTTGTATTTTTTTTAAATATTAGGTTTTATAATATGTAGGTCAATTGGTCAAAACATATAATAATTTTATGTTATTTAGTATTGCTTTTTTTTTTGGTGATTTATCGTCTCATAGTTTGCAACTAATAGCTTCCTCATAACGCCCTCTCGATTTTGAACTCAACAAGAGATATCAGAGCCTACGGTTCAACGGTCCAATGATTTGGTGAAACGAGGTTGAAGACAAGTCCAAGGTGCTTCTAATCAATTTGTAATCAATAGGATGATAATGAAGATTTTTATCCAAGTACATGTGGAGAACAAGTTTCAACCATATTTTCAACATTCCTATTGCTGTATCTTTAAAAATAAAAATAAAATATTAATTTTTAACCCATTTTTTAATCATGATATTTTAAATTTTATTTTTAACCATGACAAGCAACAATTATGAAGATTATATCAAAAACGAAGTTCATGCATGTGATGCGAAGAAGATGAATAAAGAAAATCAAGTCAAAAAGGGGAGATTTGTTAGGGTTTTTGCCCTGATTTTCTTACAAAATTTAAGTTTTATTTTTCTTAAAAGGAAAATAAAAGTAATACCATAATTAATTTTATTCTTTTCCTTAAAGAAAAATATAAAACTTTTTCATATTTGGCAAACCTCTTTATAAGAAGAAATGTTTGGAAACTCTATAAATAGAAACCATTCCTTCTCATACAATAACACAAGAGCATCTACAATGTAGTTGTTTAACAGTTTTGGTTAGGGAGAGATTTTCTCTCTCATTAGTTTTTGTGTTTTTTTAAATATTAGGTTTTATAATATGTAGATCAATTGGTCAAAACATATAATAATTTTATGCCTTTTAGTATTGTTTTCTTTGTGATTTATCGTCTCATAATTTGTAACTAATAGCTTCCTCATGGCACCCTCTTGATTTCGAACCCGATAATAATACTTTACCATTAAATATTATGATTACTTAACTATATCATGTAACCAAACCTAATGATGTTAGGTTGAAGAATATTTAACCCAAAAAGAACATGGTAGAGGGGAAAAAGAAAGACTAAATATTTTTTCTACACGACTTTTGAAATTTAATAACGTATTTAGTTGATTTTGATCACAAGTTTAAAACTATCTAAGAAAGAACTAAAATAAGAAAGGCAGGCAATAAATTCCTAAAGTTCCTTTAAAAGCTTATATAATCCTAGGAATTGAAATTGAAAATATTAAATGGGTTGAATTGAATATCGGGTTGGGTCATGATTCACCCAAATTTATTTTGAGTTGAAATGAGTTGAGTTGAAATGGATAAAAATCGAGTTGGGTCTTGACCCGCCCAATTTGACCAGCTTAATCTAAAAAATATTAACATATTGATATTTACTCCTTGTAAACCTAACTCAAGAAAATAAATTTGAATACAGTTGAAAAGTTGGGTGGGTGGATAGAGAGTGGGGTGGGGTAAAAATTTACTTTTTAAATATAATTTTTATAAAAATAATTTTGTTTTTGGGGAGGGGTGTGGGGTAAGAGGTCAGGGGTTAGGATGTATTGAGATAAGATTTTTTTTTTAAAGAAAATAATTAATTTGTTTTAATTTTTTTTTGGGGAAAAGGGTATGTCATGGGGGTGGGGTGGAGGGGGGGGGGGGTTAGGGGTGGGGTAAGTTTTTTTTTTTAAATTTATTTTTTTAAAAAAGAAAATTTGAGAGCAGTGTGGGGGTGGGGGATATGGGGGTAGGGAAGGGATGGGGGTTGAGGTAAAAGTTTTTTTTTTTTTTTTAAAATGTAACTTTTTTTTTAAAATATATTCTTTTGGGTGATGGAGTATTGTCGTATGGTGATGGTGGTGGCGATGGGGGTGAGGATGGGGGTGGGGGAGTTGCAGGGGGTAAGGGGATATGGGGGTTGGAATAAGAATTTTTTTTTATAAAAAATTTATTTATTTATTTTTAAAAAATATTTCTAAAAAAAAATTTTTTGGGGAGGAGTAGGGGATGCGGGGAAGGATAGAATTTTGATCGTGAAGTAAGAAAAGATGTTTAATTTTATTTTTAAACAAATTTAAATTATTTTTTTGGGGTGGAGGTGGGGGTTTGGGGTAGGGATGGAGATGGGGATAAGGTCGGGTGGGGGAAAGATTTTTTTTTTTATAAAAAACTTTTTAAGAAAAAAAATAGTATATTTAATGGAGGTAGGGTGAGGTGGGGTAAGCTGGGGGTATAGTAGGGTTTGGGTGAGATGAGGTGGGTGATTTTGAGTCTTGGAGGACACATTGTCGTTTTCTATACTTACATTAAGAAATCATTTTTCTATGAAACGAGTTAAAGTGGAGATTGAATTATGCTCATGTGGATCCAATTTAAAAATGAGTTGAGACTTAATGAGTTGAAATTTACCCAATAGTAAATTATCTTGAATCAACCCATTAAATATTGTGCGAATTAGATGGATCAACTCAATTTGGGTTCATTTTGACACCTCTATATAATCCTATAGGAATTTGCATTAGAATTTTATTATTGTATATTAGGTTATTATTTTTTTTTAACGTCTAAGATTTGGAAATATTTTATTAACCTTTTTCTTATTTACCTAAGATACTACAAATGTTTAACATTGAATACAATTTAATAATTTAAAAAAATAGTAAAAAATCAAATGTATATTTTTACACAAAAATCTTTAAAGACCGACCGAACATTCATCTAACATCTCTATTAAGCATTAAAAATAACACATATCAATAGAACAAAAACTACAATAAAATAAATATTTGGATAGTAGGATTAACTCTAACCTTTACATAAAAGTTTCTTAAAGCCCGATCCAAAAATCATCACATAATATCTTTATCTCTAATTTTCAATCTCTATCTCTAATCTCTAGTCTCTATCTCTAACCTCTAATCTCTAATCTATTAAAAGTGAGGAGAACTTTAAAAATATTTTTTAAACTTTTTACTCTTTATTAAAAAAATAAAATTATCTTTTCACTTTTTTTTTAAAATAAATTATTATTTAATAATATTTTGTAAAAATAAAACTTCACACTTCAAAAAAGGAAAAAGCAAAACAAGTACTACTAGGTTAGTAATAGTACACACCCAAAATAAAAAAAGAAAAAATAATTACCTAGTAGTAGTACACGACCAAAAATAGGAAAAGGAAAAACAATTACCTAGTAGCAGTACACGACCAAAAATAGGAAAAGGAAAAACAAGTAAAATTTTGATCTGAGTCATTTCCTTATTATAAAAGAGTTCTTCCATGTTTGATCAATCCTTTCTTGAATCAATTAGAAATTTTAGTATATATATATATATATATATAAGGTAAAAAATTCTATAATTTTATTTAAGTATTATTGTGATCAAACTTTACTAACGCCCCTTCCACGAACATAAACATGTGACACTTATTTCACTAGTAACATAAATAACATGCGACCACTTTTTACAAACACTTTTTCTACTTCTATAAGTTTTGATTCAAGTCATCTTTTTACATTCAATATCATCAACTTTTTTTTTATGTCTTTTAATTATAAAATTTAAAGATACTGTATATATATGTAAAATTTAATTTTATTTATATGTGTATGCATATATATATATATGTGTGTGTGTATGTGCGCGTGTGCGTGTGTATACGTATATATATATATATATATATATATACATACATGCATACACACACATACATATCAAGAATTGACAATGGATTCTTCCATTTTGATAATTTCTTGTGTTTCTCTTTCAATTGAAAATTTCTAATCGAGAAATTGGACTAAACATGCATGTTACTCCCGAATGTAGGCAGAAAAATCAAAGATTTATTTCTTTCCTTCTTTTTTTTTTCAATAACATTGAAAATAATATATTATATGGGCAATATGTAACACTGATTTTTTTAATGTGACATTATTTAACTGTCACGACTCGAACCATGGCCTAGTCGTGAAGGGTATCTCAAGCCCACCGTGGGTCGGAGACCATCCCCTTAGCCTAACCCTTTGAGAAAAATAAATTTAAACAATTGAAGCCAAACAAGTCTATAAAAGATATATGAATCCAAAAGAAAGATAAGAATCAAAACAGGACATCCATGATATGCCAACACTGTCCACAAAAGCCTCTAAAATAAAAAAATATCAACTAAGTCGGTATATGCCCCCGACTATGATAGGAGAAAATCCAAAAGTACTAAGAAATAAAGGAAACAAGTGAAATGACCAGGCCTTCTAAAAGATAGAAGCTCACCGCTCCATAGTAGATCCATAGGATTACCAAATCATCTAACGCTGCACAGAAGCAACATAAAAGTTCTTTGAACCAAAATGAAATGATGCAGCATCCGAGAATAATCAATAGGGTGAACACTGGCATGTAACTCGAGGAAAGGGATAAAACAGTGCAGTTATCAAAAATCAGTTAAAATCACATGCACAACATTTATATATACATATATAGCATGCCGGGATAGGGACAAGAGTCCATTTACATGTTAGTTTAAATCATTAGCCTAAACTATGCAACACGCTTCTTTATAAAGGCACCACGGGCTATATGGGTTTGGCTTCTCTTGTCGGAAGTGTCCTGATAACGCTCAATCTACAGCTCTCGTAGGAGTGTAAAGCGGTCGTTTGTCAAAAATAGAACCCAACTGGGTTGGGTATCGATCCCACAGGGAATAGCTTGGTCAACAAGTAAGCAAAGATTACTAGACTTTTAGTGCAAGTCTCGTAAAAAGGGGGGAATTGTATTGTGAAAGTAATGTAACCAAAATGAGAGAGTAAAACAGAAAATAGCAAAGTAAAAAGAAAGAATGTTTAGTAGGTTGTGAAACAATGAGAATTGAGGAGTTGGGGTTATGTCCACCTTCTGAGTTATACGTCTCTATTGACTATGAGTGTGTTGAATTCAGACATGCATGTGCTTATAGAGAATTGTATTCGATGGTAAATCCAGGCGTCTTTCGACCTATTCGAGGATTATTTCACTTTAACTCTTTCGAGCTTAAAGCGTGTCTAACGGTACGAATTCTCCAAGAGGTTAATCCAGTTACGACACTAACTTTTTAATAGGGGATGGGACCCTACTACCTTGACATTATCTCTTTTCCAGACAGATAACCTTTCTTTCGAACAAGTTAAATGTTATACTGGCGTATTCTTGCGTTTGCAACCACAAAGAATTTAGATTAAGATGAAGAGAATAATGATATAAGCAACATACGTGTCACGAACTCACAAACTCACAATAATAAATAGTATCTCATTCGGCTTCCATAACCCCAACAGAGAAGTTTAATTACCCATGAGTGCGAAGGAAATCACAATTGACATTGTTGTTATACCACAATAAAGATTTCACATTTGTAATGGTGTGGTAGGCGTTAGGCGTGAATCCCTTAGCAAAGTAACGTTTCTCTTGTTGTGGAATTTAAGAATAGATGAATAGAAGAAGAAAAATAGAATTAATGGAAGAATTAGAAGAAAAGTTGTAGAGTAATAGAATTGAATGTAAGAAGATGTCTCAAAATCTCTAGCAAGATAGGGTATTTATAATACCCATATCCTATTCCTACTAAGCTAATGAAATGCTTAACCAAATCCTACTAAGCTAATGAAATACTTAACCCAATTGTACTCGGTTAATGTATCATTATCCTAATCCTAACAAGCTAATGTAATACTTAACCCAATTGTACTAGGTTAATGTATCATTATCCTAATCCTAATAAGTTACTGCTGGTCCCCAAAGTCTTCAGAAATGCTGTTTTAGCCCGGGACAGATTTTCCATGCGCCATCTTTAGTCCTTAGCGTCCAAGATTGGCTTTTCTCCTTTCATGAAGGTTTCTTTGGCGCCAAGTTATCCATAAAATGCTGAATTTTGCATCATTTATACCTGAAACTTTGCTAATCATGTTCATTAGCTCACTTACAGGAAAAAGAACTAAAAGTGCATGAAATATATAATTTGTTCTCAAAACTAGGCTAAAATATGGGCAAAATATAGTGCTATAGGCGTGTAAATTCGCCTATCATCAACACCCCACACTTGAAGCTTTGTTCGTCCTCGAACAAAATATCATGTCCCTCTAAACATCAACTTAGGGTTTCACAGCAACAACACAAAATATTCGTCAAGACAAGCACAACAATTATCAACAAAGAGTAGTTTTTTGATCATTAGTAGAAACAGTTTAACCTCTAGCATAGACTCGTGATGGTTGTCAACTCATATTCAAAGGTTAAGGCACAAAGAATCATACACGACTACCCAAAACTCATCAACCATGTGTGTCTCACAATATATTACCCATAATCACTCACAAGTATAACATATTTTTCAAACATGGGTATCAAAATATCCTTGCTCTCGCTCTCACAAAGAATTCATATGAAGCAACTGATGACCATAGGCTTGCCCTTAGTGTAATGCTCCACTAAATGTCAGAATGCTAAGCTTAGAATCAAATAGGTCTTTTGATGGTTGTAATGTAGGCTAAGGGACGGGTAGGACTATTTTGGCCAGAAATAGTGACTATGTTCCTAAGCGCTTTAATACATCACATTGTGTCATTAACACTTTTCTTTCTAACAACCTTTCTTTCATTTATTCTACCACCCTTTTTCTCCTCTTTTGTTTTTCGATTTTAAACATGACTAACTTTTCAATTTTTTCTTCCTTTTTCTTTTCATAACATACCTCTTATGATAGCACTTCTTTTTCATAGCAATTTCAAGCACCAATGCATTCTAAAGCATCATACTCACCCAATTTCCTCTTATTTTTTCACATGACTTTACACTTTAAAGCACTTAGGAATTTGGATCAAATTATGGTCTTGAAAAAAAATGGATTAGGCTTACATATGAGGTTGTCAAAGAAAATAGGCTAAAGGCTCAAAAGGGTTATCTAGGATAATGTCCATGGGTAGGTAAAAATGAAGGTAAACAAATATAGGTTGCCAAAGAAATGCCTAAATCATCTCCTAAACTTACACTCCTTATTTTCGCTTTACATACATACCAGGTAAGTTCTAGCATCAGCCACAAGCACAGAATATACTATTAGCTCACACACACAAGGCACATGGTCGACTTTATTGGGAGTAGTATAGACTCTTGACCCAACAGATGAAGGAATTAAACCAAACAATATCACATAGTGAGTCACAATTAGAGCCTAAATGTCTCAATAGTCATGATTTTAGCACAAACTCTTGTCATAATCTCATGCTGCCTATTAGAATAATTTTATGCGAAACTAAGCTAAAAAAACAATTAACTACAAACAAACATAAATAAATGAAAATGTGGATGGAGAAGTATAGCATGCAAATACCAGCACCCCACACTTAGACGGGACACACTGTCCTCAGTGGAAAATAAATAAGAAGAACCTGGTTAGTCGGACTCATCCTCTATGTCTGGGGTCATACCCCTTGCATCGGAATCATCATCAGAGTCGTCATCCTCAGAAGTTCCTCATAAGTATCCCACTTAATTCCAAGAGTGAGTTGAGGTATTTGCAGCGAGGAGGGTTCTCCTTGCTCTTTTCGGCCTCTTTTCTTGCCTTTTTGTGAAGTGGTAGCCTTATCTTTGCCTTGTCTTGCTTTGGGTGCCATTGTACCTGAGACTTAAAACAATGTTCATGTTAGCATCATCTCGATGGATACAATCTATAAACAAGCAGTAGTGGCACCACCCCACACTTAGTTTGTTGGTACAGACTAGTGAAGTGAAAGTGGTCGATTACTCAGACTTCATCGACATACATTTTAGGGGCTATATTCCAACAAGAAATTCAGATATGTAACACTTCTTGCAATCTTTGCAATACTTTCATGTTAGGTATATCAAGACTTCTACATAGGGATTACATCATGGTATAGTTTCTATCAATAATCACAATCTCCTATGTCGGTAGGCAACTATAAGTCTTATTCCGATGAGCGAGACATCCCAACATGTAAGTATTCAAGTGACAAGAGTATGCAATGTTCATGACTATAGCAATTCCGCAAGTAGTATGACAATGCATCAAAATCGAATTGAAGTCGGAAATAAGTTAAGATCATCCTAACGTATATGTTCACTCACTTGGTTGTGTATCAACAATTCAAACACATTCACATCTCCAATACTTCTTCAAGATTTAGCAATTCATAATAGACATAGTAACGTAGTACTTACGAAAAATAGATGAAGAACACAAGAGTACTTACGTGATTGAAGCCTCTGGAGATGTTCTTGTGAAGTGGAAGAGCAAAAGTTTTGAGAAGATTTGGATGCTATGTGCGGCGCCTATGTTAGGTTTTCAATGTGTTTGTGTTTCAAGACTAAGTCTCCTTTATATAGGAAAAGAATGGGTCGGGTTTTGACCCATTTAAAATCGGTTTTGGAGACAAAAAGTGACCATAGGCGGCGCCTTTAGCTTTGCCTATGGTGACCATAGGCGGCGCCTAATGCAAAGCATTTGCTAGCATAGGCGGCGCCTAGTTCAATGCCTTTAGTGACCATAGGCGGCGCCTTTAGCATGGCATATGAGATTCAGAGACCAAATGCTTTAGCATAGGCAGCGCATAGCCTATGCTATGGCATACTTGAGCATGGGCGGCGCCTATGCTATAACACACTAGATTCCGAGACCTTGGGCTATAGTATAGGCTTTGCCTTGTTCGTGGCCTAGTTTTACCTAGGCCTATCCTTTCTCGATGCCTATTTTGTCATGAGAAATGCTCAATCCATAGCCTTATGCATCTTAATTCCTAACTTACCACCTTTACCATGCCATACGTCCAAATCGCATCTGAAATCGATCTCCTCGTTTTATACCTCTTGCACCTACATTCGCTCAAAACCAATGAAAATGATTAGTACGATGGGTTGCCTCCCATCAACCGCCTTTGTTTTGGTCGTGGCACGACTCTTATTTTTGGATTTTTATTTATAAAAAATGAAACACGTACTAGAATGAGAGAAAAAAATGAAAAAAGATAAACTATGGGTTGCCTCCCATCTAGCGCTTGATTTATTGTCGCGGCACGACATAGCTATCTCGATTACTTAGACTTCATCGAGATAGATGGTTGATCATTTTTTGAATGGATTCAGACGATAATGAGGCTTACTTGTAGGCATGCAATCTTCTTCGAGATGACCCTTGTGCATGCCTATCCCAGGAGGGATACCAATTATATCATCAATAGTCCAACCCATAGCTCTCATGTATCTCTTCAGAGCAGAGATGAGAGCCTCTACGTGCTGTTTACTTAAATCATCCGCACTCACCGGAAGTATATTTATACTTTCCAAGAACACATACCTTAGATAATCGGGGAGCTCTTTCGATTCTAGCATTGGTGGCTCTTCAAGGGAAGTCTTCGCTGTTGGTGACGGTTGATTCTTAAGATCACGGTCCGGTTGCTTAGGAGTATGGGAATAGGACTCTATTTCTGTTAGAGCACCCATAAGTTCTTCATAATCTTCATCGTCCTCATGCTCAACATTCAGTGACGCAGCATACAACGACTCAACAGTAAGCTGTTTCTCTACAGATAATGCTTTTTTATCCTCATGATGAACATCAGCTACAGAGAACACATTCATATCGCTGGGATGCTTCATTGCTTTGCATATATCAAAGCGGACCACTTCGTCATTCAACCGAAATAAAAGCTCATTAGCTCTCATGTAAATAAGCACACTTCCTGTTGCAAGGAAAGGACGTCCCAAGATTATGGGAACTTCAGAATCCACCTCGCAATCCAAAATCACAAAGTCTGCAGGAAAAATGAAGGTAGATACCTTCACCAACACATCATTCAAGATACCCACAGGTCGTTTTACTGACCTATCCGCCATCACGAACCGCATATTGGTTGGTGTAGGGTCGCCCAACCACAACTTTCTGTAGATAGATAGTGGCATCAAATTGATGCTAGCTCCCAAATCACACAATGCTTTGGCAAAATTCATAGATCCAACCGTACAAGGAATAGTGAAAGCACCAGGGTTTGCCTTTTTCTGTACTAAGGATCGGGTAGCGATTGCGCTGCAGTGATGGACATCATCTTTCAACTCATAACTTGCTGCCCGCTTCTTTGTCAAAAGATCCTTCATAAATTTCGCATACCCAGACATTTGTTCAAGTGCTTCCACCAATGGAACATTAATGGTCAACTGCTTTAACATAGTCATGAATTTGCTGAACTTCGTATCATCTGCCACCTTCTTCAATCTTTGGGGAAAAGGTGGTGGTGGGTATGGAATTGTTCTCTCCATGGCTTTCTTCTCCTCTTCCTTCCGTTTTTCAGCTTTTCCCGGCTGCACGTCGTGAGGAGTGACGTTAAGGACGTTAGGATCGGCTGCTGCGGCATCTTCCCCTTTCGCCTTATCATCAATTTCCGCTTCTTCGTCAACCACTTGCTTGCCTTTTTCTGAAGTTTACAGCACCTTACCACTTCGAGTAGTAATAGCCATGCATGATCCCTTATTCCTTGGATTTTGCACAGTGTCGCTAGGTAAAGTGCCAGCCTTTCTTTGATTGAGTGCTGCTAAAAGTTGGCTCAATTACTGCTCTATTTGCTTGATTGAAGTGGAATGTGAATCAACTAATTGCTTCATAGAGGACAAATCATTTATTACCTCCGTTACTCCCGCGCTAGTTGCTTCCACTCCTTTCAGTAGTTTAGCCATCATGTCTTCCATACTTCCAGAACTAGATGTGGTGGCGTCACGTCTTCCAGGGGGAACATACAAACCACTACTGTCATTCTTGTTCTTCCAACTACCTTGGTCCATGTTTCCAGATTTACCATGATAGTTCCGACCTTGGTTTCCTTGGGCATTGCCTCGGAAACCCCCCTGATTATTCAAGTAGTTGGCTTCTTCTTCCGAATCAGATTCGTCTCTTCCTTTCGACGCAATAGCTTTGACTTTTTCGGTCTTCCCTGATAATAAATGCTTTGTAAGAAGATCCACTTGTGTTTTCATGTGCGCCATATCTTGATCACGTTCTTCTTCTCTTCTCCTTTGGTCTGCAGTCATGCCTATAGATAAAGTGGGGCTTGCTACCTCAAAATCCCTGGTATGCCAAGCTCTACTTTGCTTCGTCATACGATCTAGCATATTGCTTGCCTGACCAAAGGTGAGATCCATAAAGGATCCTCAAGCCGCATTATCCACCACTGGTTTATTTATTGAATTCATGGCTCTATATAATATCTCCATTAGGTAAACATTAGTCATATGATGGTTTGGGCACCTCGCTAGCTTTGTCTTGAACCTCTCCCATGTTTCATGAAGAGCTTCAGTGGGAAGCTGACGAAAGTTGCTGATTTCATCTCTCAATTGTGCTCTTTTGGATGGCGGAAAGAATCTTTCTAGGAAAGCGTCTCTCAATTGCCTCCAATTTGTAATAGAATCAGGAGTCAGCCCATTCAACCATAGAGTTTCCTCCCCAGACAGAGACAATGGAAATAGACGTAATCGAATTGCATTCTGACCAACACCAGGATTGTCAAATGACTTGCATGTAGAAATAAAGTTGATGAGATGCATATTCGGATCATCGCCTGCTAGTCCACCAAATAATCCCTTGAGTTGCAATAACTGAATCATGGTGCTCGTGATGTTGAACCTGGCTCCGGGGGCTAATGGCGGAAGAATAATGGCTCCTGTGGCTCCGGCTCCATCAAGATCATCATCATCATCGTCGAAAGCTGGCTGCATAGCTTGGCATTCAGGCCTAAAACTAGCTTGACGATCTCTTCTGTTGGCAGGTGTTGCGATCTCAGCGGCATGCCTAGGGTTTAGTAGCTCGTCATCACCTAGATCTTCATCGTCAGGATTTGTTGCTCGCCCAGGGTTATCAATATTCTGTTGATGCACTTGAGCGGCGGCTAGCGCAGCTAGTCTCGCCTGTTCCTGTTGAGCAGCCATCCTTTCAATTGCGTGTTGTGCCTCCATTCTGCGAATACGTTGTGGTTCAGGATTGATAGGTAATAACGGTTGACCAGAACTTCGGGTATAGGGCATGCACTGAATAAAAACCTGCAGTAAACAAAAACAAAAACTAAAAGTAAAAGTACGAGAATCTTAGACCAAAGGGTCTAGTAATTATTACGAACTTAGTTGACAACTGTATTCCCCGGCAACGACACCAATTTTTGATAACGCTCAATCTACAGCTCTCGTAGGAGTGTAAAGCGGTCGTTTTTCAAATATAGAACCCAAATGGGTTGGGTATCGATCCCACAGGGAATAGCTTGGTCAACAAGTAAGCAAAGATTACTAGACTTTTAGTGCAAGTCTCGTAAAAAAGGGGGAATTGTATTGTGAAAGTAATGTAACCAAAATGAGAGAGTAAAGCAGAAAATAGCAAAGTAAAAAGAAAGAATGTTTAGTAGGTTGTGAAACAATGAGAATTGAGGAGTTGGGGTTATGTCCACCTTCTGAGTTATACGTCTCTATTGACTATGAGTGTGTTGAATTCAGACATGCATGTGCTTATAGAGAATTGTATTCGATGGTAAATCCAGGCGTCTTTCGACCTATTCGAGGATTATTTCACTTTAACTCTTTCGAGCTTAAAGCGTGTCTAACGGTACGAATTCTCCAAGAGGTTAATCCAGTTACGGCACTAACTTTTTAATAGGGGATGGGACCCTACTACCTTGACATTATCTCTTTTCCAGACAGATAACCTTTCTTTCGAACAAGTTAAATGTTATACTGGCATATTCTTGCGTTTGCAACCACAAAGAATTTAGATTAAGATGAAGAGAATAATGATATAAGCAATATACGTGTCACGAACTCACAAACTCACAGCAATAAATAGTATCTCATTCGGCTTCCATAACCCCAACAGAGAAGTTTAGTTACCCATGAGTGCGAAGGAAATCACAATTGACATTGTTGTTATACCACAATAAAGATTTCACGTTTGTAATGGTGTGGTAGGCGTTAGGCGTGAATCCCTTAGCAAAGTAACGTTTCTCTTGTTGTGGAATTTAAGAATAGATGAATAGAAGAAGAAAAATAGAATTAATGGAAGAATTAGAAGAAAAGTTGTAGAGTAATAGAATTGAATGTAAGAAGATGTCTCAAAATCTCTAGCAAGACAGGGTATTTATAATACCCATATCCTATTCCTACTAAGCTAATGAAATGCTTAACCAAATCCTACTAAGCTAATGAAATACTTAACCCAATTGTACTCGGTTAATGTATCATTATCCTAATCCTAACAAGCTAATGTAATACTTAACCCAATTGTACTAGGTTAATGTATCATTATCCTAATCCTAATAAGTTACTGCTGGTCCCCAAAGTCTTCAGAAATGCTGTTTCAGCCCGGGACAGATTTTCCATGCGCTATCTTTAGTCCTTAGCGTCCAAGATTGGCTTTTCTCCTTTCGTGAAGCTTTCTTTGGCGTCAAGTTATCCATAAAATGCTGAATTCTACATCATTTATACCTGAAACTTTGCTAATCATGTTCGTTAGCTCACTTACAGGAAAAAGGACTAAAAGTGCATGAAATATATAATTTGTTCTCAAAACCAGGCTAAAATATGGGCAAAATATAGTGCTATAGGCGTGTAAATTCGCCTATCATCATGTCCCAATGCGTGTTAGTTGCACGTACCGAGGAAAGGTTAAAGATGGCAAGGTGATAACCATCCAAAATATAATGTGTATTCAGACACACGGTCATATAGACCCCCAATATCGACAACAGTGGAGGCAAAAATGGTTTCTAGTGTTGCCCCCCCCCCCGGGACTACATATTCACTGTGAGCTACACAATTCTCTTTAAGTCCAAACTAAAATAGTTTACACATAATCCAACCATTAACCCAAGAGTAATTTATTCAGGTATTTACCAACTTGATATCGCCATACTAATATGCTTGCAAGCTAATTCAATTATGTCAAACCAGTCAATTTAACCATTAGACTCCTAAGTTCTATTTAAAATCCAAGACCATGGCCACCAAGGGCCTTCCAAAACCATTTATAGCCTTTTATCCGTTAATACAATGCAATGGTTTCAAAGACAAGTTAAATTATGCAAATATCCATATTTCAAATCAAGTTTATAAGGTGGGTTGAGGTTAATACCATTACCAAGTCATAAATTCATCAATTTTGGTGAAACCCATGTCACTCATTTCAACCATAATCACAATACACCAATTTAGTTCCAAAACCATCAATTAAAGCATGAACAATCCATTTAAAACGTGGGAAAAGTAACTCAAGTAATAACAATCAAAATCCCTCAACCCAATTTCAAACCCATCAATTAAATCACATGAATATTCAATAAATTGATGCCACAATCTAAAATTTGAGCTAAGGAAGAGAAACATGCCTAAAATATAAAAGACTTCGAAGAGAAATTGAAGTTTGGAGCTCGGAGTAGTGATTTATTGTAAATCCTTGAACTTTCTTGGTTTGGGAGTTAAAGAAGAGAGAAGTAATGTTTTGATCTTAAAAACTGATAGAAAAAGGGTCATCAAGTGTTTTAAAGTTCTTTTAGGGGTAAAGGACCAAAAAACCCCTCACCCCAAGTGAAAAAATAGATGAATTTAACACAGCAGCGTGGCACGCTGCTATTGCGGAGGTTAGCTTCTGTGCTACACTTTTATCATGGAGGCTAAGTGTTGTGGCACACTACTATCATGGAGTGTTATTACCCCGGGGTCCTAAAATGGCCCCAAACCCCTTTCGAAAATTTTACAACTTTCCCAAAACACCCCTTTAACATCCCTAATCCCCATTCAAGTTAAAAATTAATGTTAAGCACGCGAGAGGGTCAAAAATAAAATGGTTGAAATTTTTTTGGGGTCTTACATTATCCCACCCTTTGGATCATTATATCCTGAATGAGGAGTTAGAACATTTTTAGCACGATAATAGCAAGAACACATTAGAATCAAATGAAAAATTTGAAATACAACAAGAGGGAGCCGAAACTCATACCTTAAGCACTTTCATTCGATGTTGGAAACAAGAACGAGTATTTGACTCTCATATCTTCCTCAGTTTCCCATGTAGCTTCTTCCACCTTTTGATTTCTCCAAAAAACCTTCACCGATGCTATATTCTTTCTCCTCAATCTATGAAGTTGCCTATCAAATATCTCAATCAAAACTTCCTAATAAGACAACGAATCCGTAGCACCAACATCCTCAATAGGAACTATCACTGAAGTGTTACCCACAAACTTTTTAGCATAGATACATAAAACTAGATGAATCGAAGCCAACATCTTTAGTAAGTCAACTCATAAGCGACATTACCAATTATCCTCACAATCTGATATAGACCAATTTATTGGGGACTTAGCTTCCCCTTCTTCACAAATCTCATGACTCTTTTCATATGAGAAATCTTCAAAAACACCAGCCTACTTCAAATTCCAACCTCCCCGCCTCACACCCGCATATGACTTTTGGCGACTCTGAGTAATCTTAAGTGTTTATCTAATCATCTTCACCTTCTCCATGGCTTGGTAAACCAAGTCAGGTCCAAACAACCCTGCCTCACCCACATCAAACCATCCAATAGGAGACCTACACCTCCTACCATAAAGAGCCTCAAAAGGAGCTATTTAGATGCTAGAATGATAACTATTGTTAGAAGCAAACTTAATAAGAGGCAAATGGTCAACCCAACTACCTTGAAATCAATTACACAGGCCCTTAGCATATCCTCCAAAGTTTGAATGGTATGCTCTGCTTGTCCATTCATTTGAGGGTGGAAAGTGGTGCTAAGGTTCACCTGAGTACCCAAACCTTTATAAAACAAATGTCAAAAGTGAGAAGAGATCTGTATATCTCGATCTGAAATGATGGACACCACTGCTCCATGCAACTTAACTATCTCCTGAATGAATAACTTAGCATAATCCTCTCCTAAGTAGTCAGTCCTCACAGGAAGTGAGCAGACTTAGTCATCTTATCCACAATGACCCAAATAGGATCATACTGGTTGCGAGACAGTGGAAGACCCATAATAAAATCCATAGTAATCATTTCTCACTTCTACACGGGAAATTCTATGTCTTGGGACATGCCACCAGGCCTCAAATGTTCAACCTTGACTTGCAGACAAATCATACATTTAGCAACAAAATTTTACACATCCCTCTTTATATTATTCAACCAATAGATTTTCTTCAAGTCATGACAGAATTTTTGTAAGACCTGGATGAACATACACTCATAAGCTTCGGTCAAAACCCTTTCCGCAACCCATCTACATCGGAACACACAACCTTTCTTGATACCTCAAGATACCATCTCCCCTAATATCAAAAGCCATAACCTTTTGTTGACCCACATATGATTTGCACAAGTATCATATCAAAACCTGCTTCTCCTTGACCAGAACACCAAGAGATGACTTAAACACCTCTTGCGCAATCACCCCTCCATATTTGGAGTCCAAGAGACAAACTCCCAAGTTAGCAAACGTGTGAATATCCTTCACCAGACCTCTTTTATCTTGATCAACGCGAGACAAACTCCCAATGAACAACCTGCTAAGAGTGTCAGCAACAACATTAGCTTTACCTGGATGGTAGTGCAAACCCATGTCATAATTCTTGAGCAATTCAAGACACCGCCTTTGCCTGAGATTCAGCTCATTCTGTGTGAATACATACTGCAAACACTGATGGTTTGAATAAATATCCACATTCACTCCATACAGATAATGACGCCAAATTTTCAAAGCAAAGACCACAACCGCCAAGCCAACTCTAGATCGTGAGTTGGGTGATTCCTCTTATGAACCTTAAGATGCCTAGAAGTATAAGTTACAACCTTACCATACTGCATCAACACACAACCCAGTCCCACACGTAACGTATCACAATACACAACAAACCCCTCGGTACCCTCGGGTAGGGTCAAAATTGGTGCAAATGTCAACTTATCCTTCAAATTATCGAAACTACCCTCACAAGCATCGGACCATAAAAACTTAACCTTTTTTCTAGGTTAGCTTTATCAGCGGAGCAAAAATAGATGAGAAAATCTCCAGAAACCTCCTATAATACCCATCTAAGCCTAAGAAACTCCTAATATTGGTTGTAGTCCTGGGTCTAGGCCACTTCTTAATTGCCTCAACTTTCTGCGGATCCATATTGATCCCCTTGCTTGAAACAACATGATCGAGAAAAGTCATAACACTTAGTCAAATTCACATTTAGAAAACTTTGCATACAACTTCTGTTCCTTAAGAGTTTGCAACATAATTCAAAGGTGATTGGCATGATCCTCCTAACTTTTGGAGTACACCAAGATGTCATCAATGAAGACTCTAACAAACAAATTCAAAAATTTCCTGAACACCTAATTCATAAGATCCATGAAAGCAACCAGAGCATTAGTCAACCCAAATGACATAACCAAAAACTCACGATGGCCATACCGGGTTTGAAAAATAGCCTTGGCAATATCAACCTCCATAATTTTCAACTGGTGATAGCTCGAACAGAGATCAATCTTAGAGAAACACCTAGTACCCTGAAGCTATTTTAAAAGGCCTTTAATAATAGGGAAAGAGTACTTATTTTTCATTGTGACCTTATTCAACTGACGATAGTCTACGCACATCTAAAGAGACCCATCTTTTTTTCGTATGAAAAACATAGGAGAACCGCACGGGGAAACACTAGGATGGATAAAACCCTTATCAAGAAGATTCTTTAACTACTTTTTACGTTCTTTTAGTTCAGTCGGAGCCATCCTATAGAGAGGAATGGAAATGGGATGGGTATCTAAGTGAAGATCAATCCCAAAATCTATTTTCCTATTGGGAGGAATCCCAGGAAGATCTTCAGGAAAAACTTTAATTCATTAACCACAGGAACAAATTACAAAGAAAGACTCTTAGAGTTTGAATCCTTAACCCGGACTAAATGCTACAGACAATCCTTGGAAATTAACTTCTGAGCTCTAAGATAAGAAATAAGCCTCCCTTTGGGTATCAAGGAACTCCACTCCCATTCAATCACCGGTTCATTAGGAAAATGAAAATCGATCTTTCGGGTCCTACAATCCAAAGAAACATAGCACGAATAAAGCCAATCCATTCCTAAGATTAGATTAAAATCCAGCATATGAAACTCTATCAAATCCCCTAATGTTTCCATATGAAAGATAGACATCGCACAACCCCTATAGACTTTTCTAGCAACAACAAAATCACCCATAAGAGTAGAAATAAAGAAGGGGCCAGAAAAAATTTCAAGACCAAAACCAAAGTTTATAACCACATAAGGGGTAACATAAGATAGGGTAGAACCCAAATCAAGTAAAGAATAAATATCATAGGAGAAAAACTATAACATACTAGTGACAGCATCTGGAGATGCCTCGGATTCCTGACAAGTAGCAAGTGCATAGAGGTGATTCTGTCCATTGTTGGTACCTGAAATGGCGCCCTTAGGTACAAGAGATGAGGAATTGATGATTGAGACTTTATTAGCTCCAGTGGCAACTTTAGCTATAGGATAATTTCTCCGTAGATAACCCGGCTTACCATAATTAAAACATAAATTCCTTTCCTTATCACAATACCCACAATGAAGCTATCCACACAATCAATAAGGATGATAAAATGGGGCTGACTGCACTCCACTAACCTGAGACTGGGCACCCTGTGCCTTAGGACCACTGTTAGTCTACAAACAATGATCACCTGAAGGCTGGGGAAGAGGAGCACTTGCTTTCAAATAAGAATTTCCCTAATTCTTCTTCGTAGTCCACTTCCTATCATCTCTCCCACTATTCTGATGACTTGCTATAACACCCCGAGCCTGTACCCCAGAAGCTACACGGTGCTCATAATCCCGAAGGACCACAGTCTAACCCATGACTGGTACCTGCTGTAATAACTGAATAATAATACAAAAATATGCAGAAATTAGGTAGAAACTATGCCATAAGGTTCAATACTGAAATAAATATAATAGTAGTATAGTAATACGAAAACTGATAAATTTTTCTAAAAATACTCTAGTCTGAAAAGACTCTAAACTATTTGAAATGTAGAGATAATGGGACAAGTCCCCAACTATCTCTGACTACTGAAATAAACTGAAATGCTAAAATAATAATCATATCCTCAAACTATGAGGACTCACCACTAACTTTGACTGCTGAAGATCTGAACTGCTAGGGGTACTTAGGAGCCCGTGCGTCTGAACCTATGATATAAAATATCATAGCGCAAGAGAAAAGTATGTGTCAGTACTTTGAATGTACTGGTATGCTAAGTGAGGTAGGCTGAAATGCATGAGTTTATATGCATGAAGACATGAGTATAACTCGATGAGAGTACATACATGAATACAAAACTGTAATTGAGATTGTGATAACACTGAATACTGAGTTTGAATACTGGTTAATTGATATCTGAGTATACTGATAACTGAATGACTGCATCTGACAGTCCTGATTCTGTGGAACCATACTGAGTTCCATACCGAGCTGAGTGATTATGTCTGACAGTCCTGAATCTTTAGAACGAAACTAAGTTCTATACTGAGACTGAATGTGAAACTAAGACTGTGGGAGGTAATCATCTAACCGATATGCCTCTTTCTATATAGATTGGGGTCCAACCTGTAACCCCAGTTAGAAGGGTGTTAATACCGTGCCATGGGTAAAGACAAGCTGTGAGTTAACCCTCTTTGACAGAAAGCTTTTTCGTCAACCCTCGCTGGCAGGAAAACTCAAATGAGATGTATTAACCCTTATAATTTCAAGCAGGAAGATATCTCAACCTACGCTGGCTACGTAGTTCTGTAATACAGGGATTGCTACTAAGGGTTAAAACCTCTGCTGGCAGAAATGCCCCGAT
This sequence comes from Capsicum pubescens, assembly GCA_030864215.1. Taxonomy (NCBI): domain Eukaryota; kingdom Viridiplantae; phylum Streptophyta; class Magnoliopsida; order Solanales; family Solanaceae; genus Capsicum; species Capsicum pubescens. Next base: position 73,371,429 of record CM061545.1, read on the forward strand.
CCCTAGGTTAACTCAATGAGGAATCCTACTCCCATCTGAATCGACACTGAACTGATTTTGTAGGTCATACTAGGCTTGACTAGATTGTTACTGATTATACTATCTAACTGAACTGAACTGAGTTCACTGAGTTCCATTGACATATGGAATACTACTGAATTCTGTTAACTGACTAAATTTATTGAGGTCTGAACTGAATACTAAACTGAACTGGACTGATACAGAGTCTACTAAGTTTTCCTGAGTCCTGTAACTAACTGAGAATACTACTGATTATGACATGACTGAGATTATTCTGTAGATGACACTGGTTCTAGGTAAACAGCTAAATTATCGGGTATTAAATACCCCCAGGACTCGATAACATGAAAAGTAAAGCATCACGTGATCTTGCATAGCATAAACTGCACACTTGTTCATAATGTATCTATAGAGACATTTCTTAAACACTTGTATGGTATAACTTGCACATAAGCTAGAATAACATGATTTCTTTCCCTTATTATTTCACATGAACAATTCATCAAGCACTTGGTAAGCATAATATATGGACATAATAAGAGGGAATCATGATTCACTTCCAATTTCACAATTTCAAGGGATTTAACATGGATTCATACGAATCTACACACATAATAACCAATTCCACATGAAACGTATAATAAATTATGAAATAGAAATCTAATTCAAATAATAATCATGAATACACTTTAATTCCAATCATGAAAGTCATAAATTCAAACTACTTGAAGTTTAAAAGAGTTTCTTGAACTCCAAGGGTGGAAGAAACCCTTGGATGAACACTTCACATACCTTAGTTGGAGAATTCTTGAAGAATAATAGTGGAAACCTTGAGTCTTGGATCTTGAATGTAATGAACTAGGTTTGTTCTTGATAAATTCTAGAGAGAATGCGTATATTTTGCCTCTTGGATCGCTTAATGATATGTTTTGGTGGATGATATAAGGTGGGAAAAGACCCATTTACCCCTCTGGATGTGTGTTTAAAAGACTAAAAGTTAAACCATCGATGCGCAGGCCGACGTGCCGCATCATTGGCATCGATGCGATGACCAATGCTCTGAGTCGAGTCCACGTCGGTTCACTGGAAATTGCCATTAGAATCTAAGGAAAATATTGATTAACGCGATTATCGCCGCGCCACATTGAGATCACGTCGATACACTATTTTTGATCCCCAAACGTGGTTCAAATGAGGTTTGAAAAATCCAAAACTCATCTGGGAACACCTACTGACATTCTTAATCATGAATCGACCTAAAGATTGATATTTTAAGGTCATAGAGGTCGTGAAATAGCGTTGCCAACTTATGAAGGCCAAAATAATACTAAGTCTGAATACTCAGCTAGAATTTTCTAAGTCTAGGACCCCTTAGCAAGCTTTTAGGGACTGAGTTAAGCTTAGGATTTTGCGGGGTCTTATAATATCTCCCACTTGGGAACATTCGTCCTCGAATGAGACTAAATAAGCTGAGAACACTGATAGACTGGATTTAAACACTGGACATGCACAACTGAAGCATGATTTCATGACTGAGATTGCGGATATACTGAATTATCATACTGAACATGCATATCTGATGCATGCGTACATAGCTTAACATGATTCATGAATGCATGACTGGGATTACTGATAAGCTGAGTTTATATACTGAACATGCATATCTGATGCATGGGTACATGACTGAACTGATTTATGAATGCATACTGAGTATGCAACGTTAATTGATGCCAAGTTGGTAGCTATATCTGAACATGAGACTGAGTAAGTTTAAGGAAAAACTGTTACCTTGGGCTGAGTCTGAGTTTGCAGAGAAGAGGTGAGGATACTTGGTTCGCATATATGCTTCTGCTTCCCAAGTAGCTCCCTCAACGGACTGGTTCCGCCAAAGAACTTTGACTAGAGAGACTTCTTTGTTCCTCAGTATGCAAATAAAAAAATAAAGGATTTCAACTGGGATCACTTTATAAGAGAGGCTGTTATAAATATCTATGCCCTCTATAGGGACTACGACTGCTGGGTAACCTATGCATTTCTTTAGCAAGGAGACATGGAACACTGGGTACACTGAAACTAAGTCTGAAGGCAACTCAAGATTGTAAGCTACCTTTCCAAAATAATTGAGAATTCGGTAAGGATCGATATATCAGGGACTGAGTTTCCCCTTCTTGCCAAACCTCTCCATTCCTTTCATAGGAGAGATTTTCAAATACACAAAATCACCATTCTCAAAAGAGAGATTCTTTCTGCGTACATCTGCATACGATTTCTGTCGGCTCTGAGTTATCTTAAGCCTTTCCCTGATCAACTGGACTTTCTCTAAGGTATCAAATACTAAGTCAGGCCCTACTACTGCGGCCTCACCCACTTTAAACCAACTAATAGAAAACCTACATCTCCTACTATAAATCACCTAAAATAGAGCCATCTGAATACTAGAATGATAACTATTGTTATATGCGAATTCAATCAAAGGAAAGTGGTCATCCCAACTACCTTTAAAGTTAATCGCACACGCTCGTAGCATATCTTCTAAAGTTTGAATGGTCCTTTCTGTTTGAACATATGTCTGAGTATGAAAGGCTGTACTGAAGTAAACTCGGGTACCAAGACACTTTTGGAATGCCTTCCATAAATGAGAGGTGAAATTGGATCTTTATCTAAGATAATGGACAGCAAAACATCGTGCAATTTCACCAACTCCCTGATATAGAGTTTGGCGTAATCCTCATCTGAATAAGAGGTATGGACTGGTAGGAAATAAGCTGATTTGGTCATCCTATCTAAGATGACCCAAAATGAATCATGCTGGCTATGAGTACGAGGCAAACCCGTCACAAAGTCAATGTTCTCTTTTTCCCACTTCCAAGTGGGAATACTGAACTCCTACATGGACCCATTAGGCTTCTGATGCTCAATTTTAACCTAATGACATATTGAGCACTTATCCATAAACTCTACAATATCTCTCTTCATCCCACTCTACCAATAGATCTCCCATAAATCATGGTACATCTTAGAGGCCCCTGGATGAATAGAGTAGCGTGCGCCATGCGCCTCTACAAGAATTTGCTGCCTCAAGTCATCTACACCTGGCACACATAGCCGACCCTGACAGCGCTACACACCATCTTTTCCTTGGGATAAAACCTCTACCTTCTGATCTCTGACTGATTCCTTAAACTTCACTTAATTGGGATCCCTATCCTGCTTTTCCTTTACCTCAGAAACTAGGGATGATTCTGAACTACTCTGTACCTATACACTACCTTCTACTGAATCGGCTATGCAAACACCTAGTCGGGTAAGCTGATGAACTTCCTAAGATAACTTCTTCTTACTATTCTCAACATGAGCAATACTCCCTATTGACATCCTACTAAGAGCATCAACCACTACATTGGCTTTACCCGGATAATATAGGACACTCATGTTGTAGTCCTTCAACAACTTTAGCCACCTTTTCTGATGGAGGTTTAGAGCTTTCTGAGAGAACACATGCTGTAGGCTCTTATGGTCAGTGAACACATCAACATTCACCCCATACAAATAGTGCCTCCAAATCTTTAAGGCAAACACTACTCTGCTAACTTAAAATCATGAGTAGGATAGTTCCTTTCATGGGGCTTAAGCTGTCTAGAGACGTAGGCTATGACCTTACCTCTCTGCATCAAAACACACCCCAAACCGACTCTGGAGGCATCATAATACACCACAAACCCATCTAAACCATCTGGTAGGGTCAAAACTAAAGCTGTAGTGAGTCGATTTTTCAACTCCTGAAAACTCTTTTCACAAGAATCTAACCACTGGACTTTGACCTTCTTCTGAGTCAATCTGGATATAGGGGATGCAATAGATCAAAATCCCTCAAGAAACCATCGGTAATAGCTGGCCAGACCCAAGAAACTCCTAATATCTGATGGAGAGATGGGTCTGGGCCAGTTTCTCACTGCTTCGATCTTTTGGGGATCAACTCTAATGCCATCACTAGAAATGATATTGCCGAGGAAAGATACTCACCTTAGCCAAAATTTGCACTTACTAAATTTGGCGAATAGATGATGATTTCTAAGAGTCTGTAATACTATTTTGAGATGGTCTGCATGATCATGCTCACTGCGGGAGTAGACAAGAATGTCATCTATGAAGACTATGATGAACATGTCCAAGTACTGCTTGAACACACGGTTCATTAAGTCCATAAAAGTTTCTGGGGCATTGGTAAGACCAAAGGACATGACTAAGAATTTAAAGTGACCATACCAAGTTCTGAAGGCTATTTTTAGGATGTCACATTCTCTGTCTATGAGCTGATGATAGCCCGATCTGAGGTCTATCTTAGAGAAGTAACTGGCACCCTAAAGTTGGTCAAATATGTCATTGATTCTGGGAAGTGTATACTTGTTCTTGACCGTGACTTTATTTAGCTGATGGTAATCAATACACATTCTGAGAGAACCGTCTTTCTTACACACGAATAAAACTGGTTCACCCACGGGGACACACTAGGTCTGATGAATCCCTTGTCTAAGAGATCCTTCAACTATTCTTTTAACTCCCTGAGTTCTGCTGGGGCCATATTGTATGGCAGAATAGATATGGGCTAAGTATCTGGGAGAAGATCGATTCTGAAATTAATTTCCCTTTGGAGAAACTTTGGAAAGATCTTTGGGAAACACATATAGGAATTCCCATGATACTAATACTGATTCAAAAGTAGGGGTTTCTGAACTAGAGTCCTGGACTCAAACGAGATGGTAAACATATCCCTTAGATATCATCTTTCTCGTCGAAGGTAGGAAATAAGCTGACCCCTAAGTGCTAAAGTACTACCCCTCCACTCTAGGATAGGTTCATTCAGAAACTAAAACTGGACAATTCTATTTCTGCAGTCGAGTGAGGCATAGCAGGAATAAAGCCAATCTATGCCGAGAATGACATCAAAATCGGTTATCTCTAATTCGAATAAGTCTGCTGAAGTGACTTTCTGAGATATCATAATCGGGCAGTTACTGTATACCTGCCTAGCTATGATGGATTTACCCACTGGGGTAGAGACTGATAAAGGCTCTGCTAAAATTTTGAGACTGACTCCAAAATCAGCTGCTATGTATGGAGTAACAAAGGACAAAGAAGCTCCTGGATCTAGCAAAACATAGACATATAAATAGAAAACTAGTAACCTAACAGTGAACACATTAGGAGAACTCTCCTGATCCTGTCGGGACTTAAGAGCATAGAGTCTATTTGGGCTGGTGGCACTGGATTTGGCACCCTACTAATTCGAGCGATCGGATTGAGGTGGGGGATAGTTATGCTGACTCTGAGAACCCACCTGAGGACATTGTCTAACCTTATGGACTAGCTTGCCATATCTGAAACACACATCACTGGCATCTCTGTAGATACCCTAGTGGTTTCTGCCATACTTCTGACAAAAGGGATTGGTTCGGGCACTGCTAACACTACCCTGGGGTTTTGGGCCTGAGGCCCTATCTCTGTTGCCATCTCTGAATTTTAACACAGGAGCACTGGCTGAGGATGGAGTTGGAACTAAGGATTTTAGGCAGAACTTATAATGATTCCCACCCCCTGACTTAGGCTGAGCAAAATTGAAACTACCTATTCTCGCTCTCTTATTCTCCCTTTCTCTTTTTTTATTATTGAACTTCTCTATTTACTGAGCATGGACCATGGTCCTGGATATGCCCATCTCCTTAATCAACATTGTGGTCCTACACTCCTTGACCACACTATTAGACACACCAGACACAAACTTACTCATTTTAGACCTGATATATGCTACTACATGCGGGGCATATCTGGCTAACTGAGTAAACTTAAGAGAATACTCTTGTAACATCATGTTTCCCTATTTCACATTTTTAAACTCCAAAACCTTCACTTCTCTCAACTCTAGCGGGAAAAACCTATCCAGAAATGCAATTGCAAACTCCTCCAATTCTATAGGCCCTATATTTATGACCCTATCTGCTTTTCACTATTTAAACCATGAGTATGCCACATCCTATAACTGATCTGTGTCCAACTCAGCGCTCTCAATAGTAGTCACCCCCATAATATCAATAACTTCTTGCACCTAATCAAGAAATTCCTAAGGGTCCTCATCTGACTTAGACCTTGAAAAGATGGAGGGTTCATTCGGGTGAAGTCCTGAATCCTAGCAGAAACAGTGTTGGCCACTGGGTTGGATGGAACAACAGTTAGATGTTCATTCTAGGTTGCCACAGAATGAGCTAGGGTAGTGAAAGTTTCTTTGAACTCAGCGTGGGAGACGTGTTCATCCAGAGGATCTGGCTGGACGGGCTGGGGTTCTGGCTGGTCTCCTGTGCCTCTTCCCTCAGTCCTCTTTGGAGGCATATTCTATAAATAGAAGCGAAACTTGGATTAGACAGAGAGTTTAACTAGAGCTTATGCTCACTCGTACGACATGAATACTGAAAGAAGGGAAACTTTCCTAAAACATCTCGTAGACTCCGGTCCATAAGTGTGGCACGGTACACACCCATCTACAAAACTCTACTAAATGTGGCTTTTAGACTTCCTAGGACTCTGTTAAACCTTAGGCTATGATACCAAGTTTGTAATGCCCCGAGCCTGTACCACAGATGCTACACGGTGCTCATAATCTCGAAGGACCACAAGCTAACCCATGAATGGTACCTGCTGTAATAACTAAATAATAATAATACTAAAATATGCAAAAATTAGGTAGAAAACATTCCATAAGGTTTAATATTGAACTAAATCTGATTGCGGTATAGTAGTACCAAAACTGATACATCTGTCTGAAAATACTCTAGTCTAAAAAGCCTCTAAACTGTCTGAAATGTGGAGATGATGGGACAAGTCCCCAACTAGCTTCGACTACTGAAATAAACTGAAATACTAAAATAATAATCATGTCCTCAAACTATGAAGACTCACAACTAAATTTGACTGCTGAAGATCTAAACTGCTAGGGGTGCTTGGGAGCCCATGCGTCTGAACCTATGATATAAAACATCACAACACAATAGAAAAACATGCATCAGTACTTTGAATGTACTGGTATGGTAAGTGAGTTAAGCTAAAATACATGGGTTCATATGGATGAACAATACTGACTGAATTACATGAGTATAACTGGATGGGAGTACATGCATAAATACGAAACTGTAACTGAGATCGTGATAACACTGAATACTGAGTCTGAATACTGATTAACTAATATCTAAGTATACTGATATTGAATTATTGATAATTGAATCACTGTATCTAACAATCCTAATTCTGTGGAACTATGCTGAGTTTCGTACTGAGATGAGTGACTGTGTCTGATAGTCCTGAATCTGTAGAACTGAACTGAGTTCTATACTGAGACTGAATCTGAAACTGAGACTGTGAGAGGTAATCATCTAACCGACATGCCCCTTTCTACATAGATTGAGGTCCAACCTGTAATCCCTGTTGGAAAGGTGTTAATATCGTGCCCTGGGTAAAGACAAGCTCTGAGTTAACCCTCTCTGACAGGAAGCTCTTTCGTCAATCCTCGTTGGCAGGAAAACTCGAATGAGATGTATCAACCCTCATAATATCTGGCAGGAAGATATCTCAACTACGCTGGCTACGTAGTTCTGTAACACAGGGATTTCTACTAAGGGTCAAACCCTCTACTGGCAGGAATGCCCCCATCCCTAGGTTAAATCAGTGCTGAATCCTACTCCCATCTGAATAGACACTGAACTAATTTCCTAGTTCATACTAGGCTTGACTGGACTGTTACTAATTATACTGTCTAACTGAACTAAACTAAACTGAGTTCACTGAGTTCCATTGACTGATGGAATACTACTGAATTCTGTTAAGTGACTGAATTTATTGAGGTCTTAACTGAATACTGAACTGAACTGGACTGATACAGAGTCTACTAAGATTTCCTGAGTCCTATAACTAACTGAGAGTACTACTGATCATGACATAACTATAATTATTCTATATCTGACACTGGCTCTAGATAAACAGCTAAATTGTCGGGTATTAAATACCCCCAGGACTCGATAGCATGAAAAGTAAAGCATCACGTGATCTTGCATAACATAAAATGTACACTTGTTCATAATGTATCTATAGAGACATTTTATCAAACACTTGCATGATATAGCTTACACATAAGCTAGCATGACATGATTTCTTTCCCTTATTAGTTACATAAGTAATTCAACAAGCACTTAGTGAGCATAATATATGCACAAAATAAGAGGGAATCATCATTCACTTCCAATTTCACAATTTCAAGGGATTTAAGATGGATTCATATGAATCTACACACATAATAACCAATTCCACATGAAACGTATAATAAATCATGAAATAGAAATCTAATTCAAATAATAATCATGAATACACTTTAATTCCAATCATGGAAGTCATAAATTCCAAATCCTTGAAGTTTAAAAGAGTTTCTTGGACTCCAAGGGTGGAAGAAACCCTTGAATGAACACTTCATATACCTTAGTTGGCGAATTCTTGAAGAATATTGGTGGAAACCTTGAGTCTTGAATCTTGAATGTGATGAACTAGGGTTTGTTCTTGATAAATTCTAGAGAGAATAAGTATATTTTGCCTCTTAGACGGCTTAATGATATGTTTTGGGGGCTGATATAAGGTGGTAAAAGACCCATTTACCCCTATGGATGCGGGTTTAAAAGACTGAAAGTTGAACCATTAACGCGCAGGACAATGCACCGCGTCGTTGGCATCAACGCGATGACCAACCCGCCGCGTCGAGTCCACATCAGTTCACTATAAATTGCCATTGGAAGCCAAGAAAACTATTGATCGATGCAATGGCCGATGTGCCGCGCCAAGATTGCATCGATACACTATTTTGCATTCCCAAACGTAGTTCAAACGAGGTCCAAAAAATCCAAAACTCATCCGGGGACGCCTACTGACATTCCTGATCATAAATCAACCTAAAGATTGACATTTTAAGATCATAAAGGTCATGAAATAGCGTTGCCAACTTATGAAGGCCAAAATAATACTAAGTCTGAATACTTAGCTAGAATTTTCTAAGTGTAGGGCCCCGTAGCAAGCTTTTAAGGACTGAGTTAAGCTTAGGATTATGCGGGGTCTTACACTTGTACCCTGCTCTGAATACCTAAACTTCTTGATTTGCTTTTATCTCATCTCTGCCTATTTTTTCTTCTTCTCATCCTCTACCTACTGGATATAATCCACTAGCCTGGATATGTCCATATCATTGTTCAGCATCGCAACCTTACACTCTAACACCAAATCATAAGACAAACCAAAATTAAACTTCTTCATTCTGGACCTCATGTTACATACCAACTCTGGAGCATAACGAGACGACTACTGGAATTTCAAGGCATACTCCTTAACACTCATCTTACCCTACTTCAAGTTCATAAACTCTTCGGCCTTATCCCTCTGTCAAATCTTAAGGAAATAAGTGATCAAGAAAAGAACCTAAAAACTCATCCCACATAGCCAGCTCAACATCATTACCCCTCATCGCTTCCTACTCCTTATACCATTAGTAAGTCACATCCTTCAACTGATAAACAGTAAGATCCACTCCCCCTAAATTTGTAGCATACGCCACCCTAAAGATCTTCTCCATCTTATCAATAAAGCCTTGAGATCCTTCACAACCTCAGATCTTGTAAAGGCTGGAGGATTCAACCTCATAAATTGACCTACTAGAGTAACCTTAGATGTACTAACAACAGGACCAACTTGATTCAACTAATAAGTTAGAGATTCCACTAGTTGGGTAAGCATATGCATTGATTAACGGAACTCCGCATTAGAGATATCTTCCTAAAGCGATTGAGCATAAGTATCACTAGCCCGGGAAGCGCAAGGAGGACCAGTACGGACCAATGAAACCCCATGTGGAGAAGTACACTTAGGAGCAGGGACCCTAGACTGGGTCTACACTTAAAAAATATGGTGAGTTCCCACCATATCTTCTCCAGGTGGGACAGAGGTTCCTGAAGAGTTGCTACGACCGTCAGATCTTTGGGGAGTCATGATCTGAAATGCGAGTCATCCAAGAAATAGATAAGTTTCATGATAACTAGGCTCTATAGCCCAAAATAGAACACAAATAAGGGAACATTCCTAAATGCCTTATAGCCCCCCTTATAAGTGTGGAGCACTACACATCCATAAAAAGGGACTCTATTAGACATGGCTTTGGGGACACCCAACGACCCTGAATTGTGCTCTAATATCAAGCTTGTCATGACCCAAACCAGGGCCTTGTCATGATGGGTATATCAAGCCCACCGTAGGTAGGAGGTCACCCCCTTAGCCTAACCTCCAAAGAATAATAAATGTAAATAATGAAAATCAAACAAGTCTATAAAAATATATAAGCCTAAAAGAAAAATAAGAGTCAAAACAAAACATCCATGATACCCCAATACTATCCATAAAATCCTCTAATACCAGAAAATACCAACTAAGTTGGGACATACTCCCGACTATGAAAGGAGAAAATACAAAAGTACTAAGAAATAAAGAAAAAAAGTAAAATGATCAGGCCTTTCGAAAGATGGAGGCTCACCACTTCATAGCAGATCCACAAGAGTACCAAATAACCTAACACTGCACAGGAGTAATAGAAAAGTCCTTCGAACCAACATCATCAAATGATGCAGCGTCCAGGGATGGTTAGTGGGGCGAGCACTGGCTATAACTCACAGAAAATGGATAAAATAGTATAGTTATCAAAAACCAGTGAAAACCACATGCACCATATTTATATATACATATATAGGATGTTAGGATAGGGACAAGGGTCCATTTGTTAGCCTCCTATATTTAAGTTTTAATAATTACAAACTAATGAGTGGACCTTTACATGATAATTAGAAGATCACCAGGATTTGAGGATTAGAGAAAGCTAATTAAGAATAAAAGCAAGAGAACTGGCTCCAAAAATAGAAGAACATCAAATCATGAAGATCTACGAAATCGAAGAATTATGGCAAGCGAATTACTTAAAAACAAGAACAAAAGGAAGACAAATCACACTTCTAGAATCATGATAACTCAAATCAATCAAAAATAAAGGCAAAAGGAAAGATGAGACGACCATAACCTCTACATGGACATAGCTGATATGGACATGTATAGCTATAGAAGTTGCACCACATATCGACATATCTGATATGGACATAATTTATGGTGCTATTTCTCAATCAAGGAATCAATTTAAATCCTTGATTTAGAAGAAATTTCTTGGGTTTCTTTACAAAAAACAAAGACCGAAGATGTTGGAGACTATAAAAAAAGACTAAAGGATAAAGCACACACGCAACTTCCAGAAAAATCTCAAAGTGTATCAATCTTAGTCTCATTAAGTTTGTAACTCTTATGTCACAATAGTTGTATAAAGAATAGGATCGAGTCAACTTTGTAATACAAACTAAAGCAGTGTCACAAGATCTGAAGAACAAAATAAGTATTCAAAACTTGTTTCTCATCATTGTACTCAAGATCGATATTGAAAGATCTAAGAAAATATTGAAACCCAAGGGGACTGAAAGTAGGCACCACATTGGTGTTCTAAACCAGGATAAATCTTTGTGTCCTTAATTCAAATTCAATCATTTAGTTGCTTGTTTATTTCAAATCTAATCTATTTTATGAAGTGTACTGATCTGTAGGCAAGTCGACTGTGAGGGGTCAATAGTCCACTCACAGAAATTTTTAATTCACCCTCTTCTTGAATTTCAATTGGTATCAGAGAAAGTCTCACCAATAGTGTTGCTTAACCGCACGTGAGCAAAGATCAAATGAAAAACTATCAAATTCTCGGTGCTCTTCAAGACCACCATACTTTAATGGACAACACTACTCTTACTAGAAGAATAGATTCAAAATCTTTGTCCAATTAAATGATTTACAAGCCTAGGTTATCATTATGAAGGGACCAAATTCGATTCAAGGACTCAAAGATAAGTAAAAAGACAAAGACAAATAATCGAGCAATATCAATGTAGAAAACCTTGAAAGCTTTGAGGTCACCAAAGAACAACAAGAGGTAATCCAAACTAAGGCACACACTATAAGTTTACTTTTTTGTGCAGTTAGTGGAGAAGAATACGATAAGATATCAATCTGCAAGACTGCAAAAGAGATGTGGGACAACTAAACGTAACCTATGAAGGAACCACCAAGGTCAAAAAATAAAAAATTGTTGCCTTGGTCAATGAATATGAGTTTTTCAAGATGGAAGAGAATGAGAACTTTGAAATAATGTTTGCCCAATTTAGAAAGATTGTATGTGAACTAAAATCACTAGGGATGATCTATCCACATAGCCTGGAAGTTCAGAAGCTGGTCTGAAGTCTCCTAAAAATTTGGGAAACCAAGGCTGCCATCTTGGAAGATGGAGATCTTTACAACATGACATATGATGAGATACGAGGTAATCTCATTGTATATGAATGAAAAAAAGGTACCATAAAGAGGAAAAGAAGAAACCAGTGACCTTCAATGCCACACCAACTGTAGAAGAGGACATTCTGAAAGAAGCTAATAGTGAAGGAATTGCTATCATAAATCGTGGATTAAGGAAGATCTTGAGATAGAGACAACAAAGATCCCAAGGAGTCAAGAATAATGATTCTACTAGAAATGATGATATTGTTATCACTGTGGAAGGCCTGGCCACTTCAAACAAAATTGTCCAAAATTAAGAAGAAGTCCATTTAGAAAGAATCAAAATTTTTGAGCTTGGAGTGATGAAGATGAAACAAAGCCGCCAATATGTGCTTCATGGAAAAAAGGTAAATCTAGCGAGGTAAGACCATACGACTATCATAACTGTAATATCCTTGATTCTAATTTAGATATGATAACCGACAAGCTTCAGAAAGTTATAAATGAATATAATAAATTCTCTCAATAGAAGAAAAGTTATGAATCTCGATTTAATCTAAAACTCAAAGAAGAACGAAGAAACTATCAAATAAAAATTGACTTACTTCACGAAGAGGTCGATGATGTAAAAATGCAATTGAATAGCATTAAGAAATCACCAAGTCACAGTTTTGTGAGATCAAACTCTTGTAAAAATAACTCAAGTTCCTTATCAGAATTATTTAAATTAGCCAAGACCTCTTTCTCCTCTCGAGGACCTGTCTGCTTTATCTTTGGATAGAAAGGGCACAAATCCTATAGCTGTAGGCATAAGCCTAAAAGTGTGTGGGTTTGGAAGACTAAAGGAAGAACATCTAACCCACAAAGATCCAAGACCACTTGGTACCTAAACAAAATTGATTTTCTTATTTTACAGGAATATGCCCGCAAGAGCTATAAGAAAGAAATGTGGGTCATTAATAGTGGATGTTTTAGACACATGACCGAAAAGAAAGAAAATGTTTGTGCTCTAAAGAAAATAGATGAAGGATCAGTAAGATTCGGTGACAACGCTAGAGACAACGTGATTGGAGTCGGCTCAGTAAAGCTCAACTCCTCATGTGAATTTACTGAAGTGTATCTAGTATATGGCCTCAAACATAACTTGTTCAACATTAGTCAACTGTGTGACATCAAATTTGGAGTCTTCTTCAAAGCTAAAAGTTAATTCATTAAACATGACAAAAAAGACATCTCTCTCATTGGTGAACGCATTGATAATATTTATGTCTTAAATAGTCCTGACTTTTCTACCTTAACCCGCCTCACTGTGCCAACCAAAGATATTTGGTTGTGACACAAAAATCTTGAGCATGCTAGTATGCATATCATTGAGAAATTTTCCAAACTGGAATTGGTGAAAGGTTTGCCAAAACTCAAGTTTGAAAAGGATCATATCTGTGATGCTTGCTAATTGGGAAAAAAAATACGGACATTATTCAAAGTCAAAGACATTATCTCTACTGCCAAACCTATTCAAATAATCTACATGGATCTGTTTGACCCCACCAAGATGCAAGTATTAGTGGAGAAAGATATGTTTTTGTTATAGTTGATGATTACTCATGCTTTACTTGGGTGATGTTTCTTGCTCATAAAAACGTCTTTCATAAACTTTGAGATCTTTTGTAGAAAAGTACAAAGAGAAGCTGGACACTTCATCACCTATGTTCACAGTGATCATAGAGGAGAATTTGAAAATAAGGCATTTGAGGATTACTGTGCTTAGAACAGATACTCTCAGAACTTCTTATCACCTTGGTCTCCTCAGAAAAATAGTATGGTGGAGAGAAATAATTGGTCTCTCTAAGAAACTGCTAGGACTATGTTGTTAGAACATAATCTCTCAGATTATTTTTGGGCAGAAGCAGTAAGCACAACATGTCACATTATCAACAGATGCCTGATCAGACCTATTTTAAAGAAGGTGTCTTGTGAACTTTGGAGAGGAAAGAAGCCCTACATTAGATATTTCCATTATTTTGGATGAAAATGCTTTATCCACAACAATGGTAAGAATAACATGGGAAAATTCAATCCACGAAGTGACAAAGGTATTCTCCTTGGGTATTCTCCTATTAGTCTTGCTTATAGGGCTTATAATAAAAGAACCTTACGTGTTAAAGAATCTATGCATATTATATTTGATGAATCTAATTACACTCATATGAGTTTGATTATTGATGAAGAACAGGTGAAAGATCTACAATCTGGAGCAAATGATAGCACAACCTGTGAGCCATCACAAGTTGAATCAACTATGCCCTCTTCGGAGTCAACTCCCACAACAAAAATAGTCAAACTAAGTGTTACAAAAGAATGGAAACATGATGCTATCTATCCAAATGACTTTATCATCAAAAATCCAGATGATAGGATGCAAACAAGAGCATCATTGAGAAAACAAGTATCTATTGCTCTTGTATCTCAAATTAAACCAAAGAAAAATGATGAGTCCCTCAAATATGAATCATGGGTCGAAGCCATAAAGGAAGAATTGGACCAGTTGAATGAAATCTAGTTTGGCCTCTGGTTGAAAGACCCAAGAACTACTCAGTAATTAGAACTAGATGGGTCTACAAAAACAAACTGAGTGAAGAAGGTAAGGCTATCAGAAACAAAGTCAAACTTGTAGCTCAAGGATACTCCCAACAAGAAGGTATTGATTATTATAAAACCTTTTCTCCTGTGGCAAGGTTAGAATCAATTTAAATTTTATTAGCTTTTGCTGCTTTCAAATATTTTAAGTTATATCAAATGGATGTCAAAAGCACCTTCTTAAATGGTTTTATTCATGAGGAAGTTTTTGTAAAATAATCCCCCGAGTTTGAAAATCCATCTTATCCAACTCATATTTTCAAATTGTCAAAAGCTCTTTACGGGTCTCAAACAAGCTCCAAAGGCTTGATATGAGAGATTGAGTACTTTCTTACTAAATAACAACTTTTAAAAAGGTAAAATTGATACAAATATATTCATACAGAAGCTTGATTCAAATCTTCTTATTGTGCAAATTTATGTTAATGATATCATTTTTGGTAGTCCTAACGTCTCTTTGTGTGAGAATTTTGCAAATATGATGAAAGGTGAATTTGAAATGAGCCTTATGGGAGAGGTCACATTCTTCTTGGGATTACAAATCAAACAAACTCCCAAAGGTAACTTCATCAGTCAAGCTAAATACACTAAGAAACTTATCAAGCAATTCAATATGGAAAAAGAAAAGGCTTAGGGCACTCCTATGAGTCCATCCACAAGTCTTGATTCAGACTCGTTTAGAAAGGATGTTGATGAAAAGATGTACAAGGGAATGATTGGATAACTACTCTATTTTACAGCCAGTCGACCAGACATAATGTTCAGTATATATAAGTATGCTAGGTTCCAGTCGACTCCCAAAGAGTCTCAGTTGACTGCTATTAAAAAGATCATCCGATACCTCATAAGAACTCAAGACATTGGACTATGATATCCTTACTCTTCCTATTTCAATCTAATTGGATAACCACTTTGCAGGTGATAGAAGTGATATAAAAAACACTAGTGGAACGTGCCAAATTCTTGGTGATGACCTTATTTCATGGCGCAATAAGAAGCAAACTTCAGTTGCTTTTTCAATAACTGAAGCTGAATACATAGCCATTGGAAGTTTTCATACTCAAATTCTATGGATTATGCACCAACTACTTCATTTTAAATCTGTTTCCATAATGTACACCAGTGCTATTAGTTTATCTAAATATACTGTGTATCATTCGAGGGATAAACACATTGATATTAAGCATTATTTTATTTGGGATCATGTAGAAAATGATGACTTTTTATTAATACTTGTTGACTCCAAAGATCAACTTGTAGATATTTTTACAAAACCCTTGTTAGAATAAAACTTTTGTTACCTTAGAAAAAGATTTGGTATTCTCAGTATTAATGGTTTATGTGTTTATTTTTGGACAAAACTCTTTTTTACTTGTTCTCATTTTTTCGTCAATTTTTATCCAAAAAATTGGTTTTCAAAAAGGAAGTCATCGTTGTATCTCACTAATACTCATGCCACCTTTGCTGCTCTTGCAACCCTTTACCTTCCCAACACCCTCCTCCTACCACCCTTTCACTTCCATCAGTCACTTTTTCACTTTATACCTCTTTATCTTTCCCTTTATAATTTTTTTAAACAGTCACCTACATCCCCCTTCTCCTTCCCAGTCCTTCTAACCATCCCCTCTTCACCCTCTCCATACCTTTAAAATTCATCTTTCATATTCTTTCATGACCAGAACTTATTCCATGGAAAATATGTCCAAATCTCTTCCCAAACCCCTCTCCAACAGTCCTGTTCTCCTCTCTGAGTCCTCTAATGAATCCTCACCAGACTCTAAGTCAACTCTCATAAAAAGACACCATCCTACTACTAGTCCAACCCCATCATCCAAAAATCCTTGGCAAACTCTCTAAACTCCCTCCCTCCAGAAGACATGCACAAGTTCTAGACATGCTCTAACAAAGACAAATTCTCTACCTTTAAAAGTTGCTCTGTTGTACCTGATCGTATTATTAATCTTCATCAATTGAAAGATGCCTTCTATAATGTTAGTCACTTCTTTAAGTTTCAAGATTTGTCCTTGTTTTTTCATCTCTGTGGACTTCTGGTTTATAAGAATATAGTCCGTATGTTTTATGCAAATCTCCACCTCTCTCTTGATAGTGGTGAACTTGAGACTCTTGTGCTTGGCACAAGAATAATTCTAAATAATTTTTTGTTCAAAAATGATTTTGATACAAAGTTCTCCGGTGCAATATGTTTTATAAATAGTAACTGGCCCGAAGATTTTGAGGTCAGGTTTGATGAAGCCAAAAGGGTCTGTTTGACCCTGACTCTGTTTCGACTAATTTTGATCCCCCGTCCTGTGTTTCAAGTTTTGAATCACACATAATTTCTACCATATTGATTTCTTGGAAAGGATCCCTAAGCAACATTATTATTGTGATGTCTTTGCGTTGTATTATTTGGTTACGAAACTAAAAATCAATTGGGCAACCTGGATTTGTGAGTACATGCTTGAGAGGGCAACAGATGTTCATGCCTTCGCCAGTTTTCCATATGGCCTACTCATTACTCAAATTCTTCTGTACTACTCAATTGATCTCTCTTGTTACCCAATGGAAATTGTTTCTACTTATGACTCCAAGACTTTTGCTAGTATGGGCTATGTTTTGGTTGAATAAGAATGGTGCAAAAAAGATTCTCCCCGGGAAAAGTCATAACTCCCCAAGGTAAGAAAGTCTTTTTCTAACCCCATGATTACTGTCTTGAAGGAACTGGAAGGAATTAAGGATCGCTTCAAAGCCATTGGGGAAGGTGTCATGCTGCTGCAAGAGTTGACTTCCAAACTTCTGGACCTAGGAAAGAGCACCAACGTAGACATAGTCTGGTTGGCTCTTGATGGATTCAAATAGGAGGGTATCAAGTTTTTCACTTGAATGTTCACCCGCATGGATTCCCTCAAGTCCCAAGTCCATTCCTCCAATAACGATCAAGCTTTTTCCTCCCAGAACTCCTACTCCTTATTCTTCAAAAATGTTGAAAAATCATATGATACATTCTTCCATAATATGGATAATACCCTGACATACTTTTTAAAAAAACAGTGAATGATGACTTTTTTTATTCAAAAGGGGTCCTGTCCTTTGCTTTTGTTGGGTTGTACGATGATTATTAACACATTATTTGCCATACTTTTTGTTTTACCTCATACTTGTTAATTAATAGATAAAGTTTCTGCTATACGTCTACTACTCTTTTGCTTCTCTACGGTTCTTTTTGATTAAGCCAAATAGGAGGAGAAAGATAGGAACATCAGAAGTGTCTACAACTCAGTGGGAGCAAGTCAACTATCATTAAATAAAAGTCGACTGATACTCAAGAATCTAGGGACAACAGAAGTGCTTACAAGTCAGGGGGAGCAAGTCAACTACTATGACAGACAGAAAAGTCAACTGATGTTTAAATGATTATTTGTCATTATAAAAAATGGGGGAGATTATTAGCCTTCTATATTTAAGTTTTAACAATAAAAAATTAATGAGTGGACCTTTACAGGATAATTAGAAGATCGCTAATGATGGAAGGATATCTTGCATAAAGATATGGGGATCAGAGAAAGCTAATTTAAAATAGAAGTAAGAGAGCCAACTCCAAAAATGGAATAACATTAAATCCTGGAGATCTATGGCATCTAAGAATTATGCCAAGCAAATCAATCAAAAACAAGAACAAAAGAAAGAAAGATCACAGTCCTGGAATCAGAATAAATCAAATCAATCAAGACAAAAATAAAAAGGAAAGAAGGCCTCAACCTTTACATAGACATATCTGATATGGACATGTATAGCTATGGAAATTGCACCACGTATGGACATATCTGATATAGACATAATTTATGATGCCATCCCTCAATCAAGGAATCAATTCAAATACTTTATTGAAAAGAAATATCTTGGGTTTCCGAACAAAGAACAAAGACCAAAGAAGCTGGAGACTATAAAAGAAAAGACTATAGGATGAAACACACACACAACTTCAAGAAAAATCTCAAAGTGTCTCAATCTTAGTCTCACAAAGCTTTGTAACTCTTAGTTCACAATAGTTGTATAAAGAATAGGATTGAGTCAACTTTGTAATACAAACTGAAGCTGTGTCACAAGATCTGAAGAACAAAATAAGTCTTTGGAATTTGTTTTTCATCATGGTACTCGAGCCCGATATTAAAAGATCTAAGGAAACATTGAAACCCAAGGGGACTGTAAGTAGGAACCACATTGATGTTTCGAACCAGGATAAATCTTCGTGTCTTTACTTTAAATTCAATTATCTACTTGCTTGTATATTTCAAATCTAATCTATTTTGTGAAGTGTACTGATCTGCAGGAAAGTCGACTGTGAGGGGTCAATAGTCAACTCACAGAAATTTTTAATTCACCCCCTCTTTAATTTCATCATTAATATGATAGTTTAAAACATTAGCCTAAATTGTGTAGCTCGCTCCATCCTAAAGGCACCCATGGGATATAAGGGTCCATTTCCCCTTATCGGAAGGGCCCTAGTGTGTGTTAGCCGCATGTACCGAGGAAAGGCTAAAGATACCAGGGCGATATCCATCTAAAATATAATATGTATCCAGACACACGGTCATATAGACCCCCAACATTGGAAAATGTGGTTTTCAGTATTGGTCCCCCGGGACAACACCTTCACGGTGAGCTACACCTGTGGATAACAGGAAACTAAGAGACGAAGAAGGAATATTCCTGTGAAGACAAAATGAGAGCCTAACTTGACATGTCTTATATCATGTATTTTGTTTTGATGTGTTATAGAATTGTAGGTTGTATCTACACGCAATAATTGCTGGAAGAAAAAGGATCCTTTTTTATTTTGCTTTATCACCAGTACACTTTTTGATAAACAAAGCTTCTGGATAGAAGCTTTTAGTGTATGTTTGAAAGTAGAGAGCTGAACACTTGAAAGTGGAAAGTTTTTACAGGTACTGTTAGAAAGGGAAGTTGTAGAACTAAAGAGCATAGATTTGCTACTTACTAAGTCCTATTCTTAATTCCAAAGGCTCAAAAGTACTTGATTAATGAGGAAACAACTACCAGATATAATATATTTATATCTCTTGTGTAGGGTGTAACAAGTATCTCACAAGAAAAAATCTTTGTGGTTTTCCTGAAAATTATGGTTAAAATATGATTGATATTATAATATAGCTAGCTTTATTTGTTAATGACGAATGTATCGCACGTAACCTTATAATTTTCTGCTAGCTTCTTTAGTAAGTTATATGTTATTGACCATTCACATATGTAGTAGTTGTCTATTCTAACTTCCTGTTTGTCTTTGTTATCTTTGATATTTCTTGATCTGTATGTAATTAGTGATCTACACATGATCCAATCTTTCAAGACTTCTATATGATTTGTTTTTGAGTTAAATAAAACTGACAACTCTTATTCCTCCAACTAAATAATGATAATCGGGATTAATTATTATGAAATATTGATTTCGGCAATCATCTATTTGTGCAACTTCGTTATATCTGTCTTACTCCAGGTTCTCTTTCTATATGGGGTTATTCTACATTTGGTCTTCATTTGTGTTTGGTTCATTTCTTACATATCCTGAACTATTATCCTGGTTACATATAAATCATATCATCATCTATAATATTCTAAGATTCTACAACTTTTTTTTATGCTTAACTAATTTGTGTTGGAAAAATAAATATTTCCACCCAGGATAATATCCACACAAATAGCAATAACAAGAGAGTAACAACGACACCAAATATTATAACGGGGTAAATAAAATATCCAATGAAGTAATACAATAATACTGATTACAACTTAGCAGTGTCAAAAAACTACTACTCTTTATAAACGAAACAACATTCTTTTTATTTCTCACAGCTCACTACAATATTACTCCCACACTATTATCCACAGACTCTAGAATATCTGTGGATTACTCTCTTTTCTCTCTATTGCTCTCTCAATTTTGGTGTGTTTTGGAATGATGGTAACTTTATCTATTTATAGATGAATATTCAAGCTTAAAACAAGCAAACACCATGTCACAACACCAAATTACAAATTCATGTTACAACACCAATCCATGTCACCACATTAGGCATGTTGCAACACTAATTTTCTTGTTATTTTTATTTAATTTATTTTAATTATATTTGATCCCACAAATCTCTCCCTCAATTTTGATTTTTCTTCTTCATTTCAAGACTTGATCTCAGTTTCTAAAAATCTTCAAACTTGAGAGGCTTTGTGAAAATATCTGCAACTTGATCATGGTATTTCACGTACTTGAGACCTACCTCTTTCTTGGCAATGCATTCTCTGATGAAGTGATACCTTGTATCTATGTGCTTACTTCGATCATGATATACTGGATTCTTGGAAAGAGCCTGTGCTGACTTGTTATCAACACAAATCATTGTGGCTGCAGTAAGTTAAGCTCCTTCAATAATCTTTTCAACCAAATGGCACGTGACGTTGCTGCCATATATTCAGCTTCGCACGTTGAGAGAGTAACAATGGTTTTTTTCTTCGAAAAAGGCTCAAAAATACCCCTGAACTATCTAAAATAGCTCAAAAATGCCCCTCATTAGATTTTTGGCTCAAAAATACCCCTCCGTTAAATATTTGGCTCAAAAATACCTCTCCCTCTAATGAAATTCGGAAAAGAATCAAAAATACCCCTGAACTATCTGAAATAGCTCAAAAATACCCCTCTGTTAAATATTTTGCTCGAAAATACCCCTCCCCTTAACGAAATTCCACCAAGCATTCCACCTAGATAAAAAAACTACGTGACTATGCCACATTACCATCACATGTAAAATGTTAGTATTTTTTAATTATATGACATTCCTTTCTTCTTTATTTTTATTTTTATTTAAAGACGTCAGTGAAACGGACAAAACTTACACGACTTTTTAATTTTTAATCAAAGTAGACAAACGGTGGTTACATAATTTTTTTTTTGAAAAAATTTATTAAATGTAACATCGCTATTATCAAATTCCTTTGATGATCTAAAAAATAAGTTTTTTCCTGTTAATAGGTTTAAAAGTATGAAACCCCAAAAAAAAGTCTTATTAAACAGATAAACCCATTAATTATAAGGCCAATATAAAAGTTAAAATTAAGATTTACTCGTAAAAGTAACAAATTTCAAACTAAACTTCAAATTAGTTACTCAAAAGATGTGTTTGGCTTTGCTAGCTTTTACTCAAAATATTTATGTTAAAATAATTTAATAAATACCTCCTCTAATATAAAATTAATGAATCTTTGAATGTGACATACATCTTCAAAAAGTTAATGAATGACATAATTAAAGAATAATTTATCAATATTAAGTATCATTTTACTTCTTTTCAAACTTTTTCTAAAAATAATAAGATTATTCATCAAAACTGAATTTAGAAAAATGAATTCATTTCAAATGATTAAACAAGTGTTAAAAGGAATTCATTTATTTTGAAAAAGAATTTGCATGTAGTAAATTCAACTCAATTATTAGTACATCAACATTTGCTAGCTTAAAATTTAAAATTCTAGCTCCTCCTCCGAATCAACATCAGATCAAGATTAAGCTGTCCCTCATCCCAAACGACAATAACAAAATGAAATTTAGAACTTTTAAAACACTAATGAAAAGGTAAAATCTTGAACTTTTAAAACACCAATGAAGTAATTAGCAAACGATTGGTTTTTCCGTTTCACTGCTTTGCAAAAAAATAAAAATAAAAATAAAAATAAAGAAGAAAGGAATGTCATATAATTAAAAAATACTAACATTTTACATGTGGATGGTAATGTGGAATAGTCACGTGTTTTTTTTTTCTCTAGGTGGCATGCTTGGTGGAATTTCATTAAAGGGAGGGGTATTTTTTAGCCAAATATGTAACAGAGGGATATTTTTGAGCCATTTCAGATAGTTCAGGGGTATTTTTGATCCTTTTTTGAATTCCGTTAGAGGGAGGGGTATTTTTGAGCCAAATATTTAACGGAGGGGTATTTTTGAGCCAAAAATCTAACGAAGGGCATTTTTGAGCTATTTCAGATAGTTCAGGGGTATTTTTGTGCCTTTTTTCGTTGTTTCTTTGAGCTCCAAGAAATAACACAATCACCCAAGAAAAACACAAAACCTGATGTGCTTTTCCTATCATCCACATATCTCTCATAATCGCTATCACAAAATCCCATAAGGCTAAAATCACCATCAGAAGAATAAAATAGTCCAAGGTCTATCATACCTTTTAGGTAACGAAGAATTCTTCTAGCAACTTTCAAGTGAGTGGAGGTAGGAGCTTCCATGAATCGACTTACTATTCCAACTGTAAAAAGTATATCTGGTCTTGTACAGGTCAAGTACCTTAGACTTTCCACAAGACTTTTGAAAAGAGTGGAGTCCACTTTTTTACCATTATCAAACTTTGACAATTTTGTTCCACTTTTCATTGGGGTATTCACAGGATTGCAATCAAACATGTTGATTTTTTTTAAAATCTCTTTTGTATAGCTTTCTTGAGATATGAAAATGCCTTCCTCCATTTTCTTAACTTCTGGGCCTAAGTAATATGACATGAAACCTATGTCCGTCATTTCAAATTCAAGGGACATAGTTTTCTTGAAAGCTTCAAACAAACATGTATTATTACCCATCAGAATAAGATCATAAACATAAAGACAAACAATCAAAACATCTCCATTAATATGAACTTTAATGTAAAGAGCATATTCATGGAGACAGCGAGTAAATCCATTTTCTTGAAAATACTTGTCAATGTGACTATTCCATACTCGTGGAGCTTGCTTCAATCCATATAAAGATTTTTTCAATTTCAACACTTTATCTTCATGATTCTTGACCACAAATTCTAATGGTTGTTCAACATAGACTCCATCTTAAAGATATCCATTTAAAAATGCTGACTTGACATCTAGTTGATGGATTTTTCACTTCATTTGTGCCGCCAAAGAGATCAGCAGATGTATTGTCTCCATGTGGGTAACAGGTGCATAGACTTCTTCATAGTCAATGCCATGTATTTTCTTGTAGACTTTATCTGCGAGTCTTTCCTTGTATCTCTCTAACTTTCCATGTGCATTCTTCTTTGCCTTGTATACCCATTTGACTCCAATTGCTTGATAATCTTTAGAAAGAGTTGTTAACTCTTAAGTGTTGTTCTTTTTTATTGACTGAATTTCTTCCTCCGTGTCTTGTCTCTACTTTTTGTCCGTAACAGCATTAGAAAAATTCATTGGTTCATTGTCAGTATAGAGACAACACAAAAATCAAAATTAGTAACTTCGTCTGTGTCATCATAGAGTTCTTGGATGCTCCCCATCCTCTGTGGCCTTTCATTTGAACTCTAATATTGAGAAGAAGGAGATGCAACATCTTCTGGTAGGGTTACATCCTATGTATGTGCCATGGTATCCTGCTCTTCTTCATCACCAAAGTATGGAAGAAAATCATATATTCTTTCTTTTGGAGCCTCCCGGCCTTCCTAATTCCATAATACTTCTTCATCAAATTCAACATCACGACTGACCACCGCTTTGTTGTTGCTTGGATTGTATAACTTGTAGCCTTTTGAACTAGTATCATAGCCAATAAACACATACCTGATGCTTCGATCATCAAATTTAGCTCTACCTTGATGTGGAACATGAGCATAGGCTATGCTCCCATAAATTCTCAAGTGCTTGACACTTGGATTTCTTCTGCTCCATGTTTCTTGAGGTGTTTGATCTTTCATATTTCTTGTTGGAGATCTGTTGCTTAAATAAACTGCACATGAAATAGCCTCGGCCCAAAATTCTTTTTCCATATTTTTAGCTTTCAACATACATCTTGCCATATTAAGAATTGTTCTATTCTTTCTTTATGCAACTCTATTTTGTAGGGTGAGTAAGGTACCGTTAGAGGGCGATGAATTTCATGAGACTGAAAAAAGTCATTAAATTCTTTTGAAGTAAATTTGCCTCCTCTATTGGACCTTAAGGATTTTATTTCATAGTCACTCTTTTTTTCTACAAGTTCTTTGAAATTTTTAAAAACAATAAAAGTTTTTGATTTTTTCTTCAATAAATATACTCAAGTATTTCTACTAAAATCATCAATAAAGAGTAAGAAGTATTTACTTTTACCAAAAGGAGGTGGATCGATTGGACCACACATATCGGTGTGAGCAAGCTGAAGTGGATTAGTTGCTCTTGACGTGGTTTGTTTTGGAAAACTCCTCCTTGAATATTTTCTAAGAAGACAAACTTCACACAACTGATTGGAATGATTAATTAATGGAATTCCATCAACCATGTTCTTGTCTTCCATTGATTTGAGAGCTTTAAAGTTCAAATCGCATGTGCCAAACACCATGACTCATCTTGCATATTAGCATTCAAACACTTTGCATTAATGGTCTTAAGATTCAAAGGAAATAATCTATTTTTTTTCATATGCACTTTGGCAATTAAATTATCACTTGAATCTCTAAGCCAAAGATGCATATTTTTCATATGGATATCATATCCTTTTTTAAGAAGTTGTCCCAAACTCAAAATATTATTTTTTAGTTTTGGCACATAGTAAACCTCATTGTTCAATTTGTGATCACCATTTTTACAGGATATCCAAATAGTACCTATTCCTTCAATTTGAATCTTTGAGGTATCTCCAAAAGACACATTACCTCTCATTGCCTTCTTGATCTTTACAAACTTGTCTTTGTATCCAGACATATGATTGCTTTCTCCATTATCAAGATACCATAAACTGTAATCATATGTATCATCTTCTGTGAGTGACATTAACAATGTTGACTCATCTTCTTCTTTGTTGTTGTCAACAAGGTTAGATTTTTCTTCAATAGTTCTACGACATTCCCAAGAGTAATGTCCAAATTTATGATAGTTGTAGCACTCAATTTTAGATTTTTCATACCTCATTTCATTGGTACCTTGATAAGCTCCACGTCTTTTTCCTCCCCGTTCTCCATGACCACGACCTCTAAATGTTTGGTGGTTTCTATCTTCATTGTTGAATTTGTTAATATAACTCCTTCCTCTTCCATGACCTCCACGACAACCTCGGCCTCTCCATTTTCCATTTTCTCTGTAACTTTTTCACCTCCAAAATCTTTGAAGGATGTCTGAGTTTTAAAAAGTTGCTCCAATGTCTCTTCTTTTCTTCTTTTCATTTTTTTTCGTGGGTTTGTAAAGAACCTTCCAATTGCTCTACTGTCATAGAGTCTCAATATTTAGACTCCTCAATAGTACACACCATATAATCAAATTTGGGTGTTAAAGAGCGAAGGATCTTGTCTACCACACACACATTATATACTTCCTCCCCGTACCTTCTTAGTTGATTCACAACAACCATCACTCTTTAACAAAAATCCAAAATGGATCCGGATTCTTTCATTTTTAAAACTTTAAAATGATCCCTTAGAGTTTGAAGTTTTACCTTCTTCACCTTATCAACTCCTTGGAGAGATTTCATAAAATCTTCCAAGCTTCCTTTGAGGTGGTTGTATCAACCACCTTCTCAAACATACCATCATCCAGACATTGGTGGATGAGAGTAAGGGCTTGTTGATCTTTCTTTCTTGTCATAATCAAGACATCTTTTTTATTTTGAGACAGAGTTTCCTCATTGGCGGGTTTTGTATACCCTTTGTCTACAATGTCCCAAACATCTTGAAAACCAAGAATGACTTTCATTCGTAGGCATCATTTTTCATAATTTTCTTTTGTAAGGCGAGAGTACTAAAAAGGCAGTGGACTATTATTTTCCGTGGATCTGATACCACGATGTTGGGAAATAAATATTCCCACCTAGGATAATATCCACACAAATAGCAATAACAAGAGAGTAACAAAGACACCAAATATTATAACGGGGTAACTAAAATACCCAATGGAGCAATACAATAATACTGATCACAACTTAGCAGTGTCAAAAGACTACTACTCTTTATAAATAAAACAACACTCTTTTTATTTCTCACAACTCACTACAATATTACTCCCACACTATTATCTCATAGACTATAAAATATCTGTGGATTACTCTCTTTTCTCTCTATTGCTCTCTCAATTTTGGTGCATTTTGGAATGATGGTAACTTCATCTATTTATAGATGAATATTCAAGCTTAAAATAAAGAAACACCATGTCACAACACCAAATTACAAATTTATGTTACAACACCAATCCATGTCACCACATTAGTCATGTTGCAACACAAATTTTCTTGTTATTTTTTTATTTAATTTATTTTGATTATATTTGATCCTACAATTTGTTGTTCCGCTACTATTATGCCATAAGCTCAATATAGAGTATAAGTTACTAGCTGCAATGCTAATGCCAATATGTTTGAATGTAATTATAAAAGGATTTACTATTACTTATAGTACTTTTTATATAATGTTTAAATATGTATATTACTATTCAAAAACCTTAAACATTTTATGTAGTTTCTACTTAAATTATGCAAGCTCTTGAAGAACCTATGCACCAGAAAGGATAAGTTTTTGGCGCATTGAGTGCATATGTATTATACATAAAACAAGGTACTATTTGGGAAACTGACTACAAATGAGTTGCGCGGATGGTTTCTTTGATATTTGATGCTAAAAAGTACATGGAGAGTGTTTTATAGACAAAGCCCACCTCATGAGTCAAAGAGAATTTTCCATTACGAAATCATATACAATCCCAAAGTAACATGACGAAGGTTAATATGCAAAAATCAAAGTTGTCGAATGTTGACATTTATCCTATAGCTTGTTCTAATGGATATACTACTCACTAGATGTTAGAGCGTGTACCCTACTAATTTTACTGTCTTACTCTATTTGTTGCCTATCAGTGGAACAAGTACACTAATATGGTTCACTTATGAAGAGTAAATGAGAAGACAATATTTTTACGTGGAAAACACCCGGCTCAAGAAAGGTGTAAAAAATCATGACCCGTACCTCTACAAGATTTAACCCCAACTTCACTAAAACTCTTGAGCCTCACCAATCAATAAATTACAAGACTCTTATAAACTAGGAATTAAACTCTAACTCCTATTTCTACAATAACACAAATCTTTCCAAGATAAGTGTTCCCAAGTCTTCGAATTCCCTAACTTGAAGACACAACTCCTAACTCAATTTATATTTCACTGAAACTAGAATTAAAACTCCTTACAACTCGAAGAACTAACCTATTACACAAAGTTTATGACTCTCTAAGTAAAGGAACAAGTTCTTCTTCAAGCTAGTGAACTAATTTTCTAATTGATGATTTTCTTATTAATGCTTGAGTGAAACTATTTGAAGCCATCTCTTCTATTTAATACAACTCTTGATGGAGTACTTTAGATGATGTAATCTTCTTTCTTCAATAGGAATCTCAGTTAGTTCCACTCCTTGTTGCCATATATCTCCTTGTGTGGGTAGGATTCCTTTATTAACTCAATCTCCAAGTATTGTGTTTATCTTCTTTCCATCTTCTTTTCTGTAAGTAACAAATGCCTAAGCTTATCTAAATTTGCTTGCTTTTCAACTTCTGACTTCAACCATTATTTTATCATCAACTTTGCTCAACACTTTCACCTGTGAGGACCATTATGGCTAACATGTTTCATTTATAAGTCAATCATCAAAACTTTATTTCTCTAACAAATTCCCCCTTTTTGATGATGATAAACTAGAACATGTTTCACAATATCACAACATCATGGCTTTTCTCTTGAGTTCCTAACATACTCAATAAAGAATTAAACACAAAAATACTAGAATGAAATAGGTTAGTTATTTGAGTTATAAACATTGCACAATCTAATTTTTCCCCCTTTTGACATCATCGAAAAGCAATAGTTCAATTAAGTAAAAGATGTTTAATAATCCATGACCATTGGGACTATCACTAAAACAATCAAAATCCAGAGTAAAGAACAATTATGAATTAGTTTAAACAGGATCAAAACTCAAGAAGCAATGAAGTGCAGTTCATCTAAGAGCAAGCAACTATCAACTAAAACCAAAAACTGATAAAGATAAACAGGTCAACACAAAAACAAAAGTACTCCTAAGATGCTAAGAAGAGATCTAATTTGAGGAGGAGGAAGCAGAAGGAATAAGAGCAGTCAATTTGCACATGATTTCAAAATTTAAAGATCTTTCACTCTCAAGTGTAGCTTGAAGAGAAACAATCTGAGCATGAAGTTACAGATTTTCATCCTGCGCAACTTCCAATTTAGTAGTCTTAGTAGTAAGAGGTAGTCATAGGATTGTCATCACTCATTGAAACAGGTAGTTCCATAGGGTTCACTGTCCCTATAACATCTTTGGTGGTCTGTAGAGACCACACTTGAACAGGTACCCTGAATTCTTCAAAAATAGGGGTGAGCCAAAATTCATAAGGGAGAGCATGACCATTCACATCTTTGAGAAAAACACTCTGCGTGTGCTACAGAATAATCCTAGGCAGATCAATTTTCACCTTAGTATCAAGCATCTCTATGAGAGTGAGATCAAGGAAATTTTCTACATTCCTTCTTTCCTTTCTAGGTGTGATCATCTTGTGAACAACATCAAAGTAGATATGATGAAGTGGATACATCACTCTCTCAAGAACCCTATGATGATTGAAAAATTCAGGATTACCAAAAAACTTTTTAGAAATATCAAGGGTGATGCAATATTGTCAAGTGGAGGCCAAGTGACCTTGACATAGTGACCCCATACCTCCATAGAAATGTTTAGGATTCTAGCAATATCAGCAGCATAAAAATTTATTATAACCCCCTTATAATGGTAGAAAACATCTCTCCAATAGAAACCCTATTTAGGTAGAATTTGTAAATCTTAGATTTTGGAAACTTTCTTTGTGAGTCGCCTTGAAGAAACAAGTGTGACCACCCCTGGGCCTATAATTTTATTAACAAAACTTCCATGTTAATACCCCTAAAACCACTAACAATGTGTCCTCTAGTCAACTTACATTTTTGAAAATACAGAAGATGCTCTGCAGGAGAGTCAAGATTTGTAGGTGATTCATCAAGCTCAAAGTTAGGGTCTAACTCAGCAGGAGCATCAAGAAGTGACTCAGATTCAGAGAAATCAACGGGAACAAGTATGTCAACCTATTTATTTAAACGTGTGGAGGATCTTTGTGCAGTGCAATTGGAAAAGGATGAAGTCTTTGAAGCAAGAGTGGATTTTGGCTTAGTTGAAGGTGTACAAAAGCCAGAGGGTTTTGGAATAGTGCATTTTACCATCTTTTCTTTACATACAGAGTGAAGTAATATATCTGGAGAGGATAAACGAGAAGGAGGAGAAGGGAGAGGAATGGGTGTATTAATACGCTTTCTTTTGCTAGCTTGAAGAGCTTCAGCAAGGGATGCCTCTTTATGTTGTTTCTTTTAGCAAGTGTGAGGAGTTCTAGGAGTGGGTACAATAGGACAAGGTTCAACAAGATCATGGTCCTTAACAACAATGGTGGAGGAAGAATATTTCCTTTTTGATTGAGATCTTGCCTTTCTTGGAATCAAGTTAGCAATAGAAACATCACCAGGCTCAATAATTTGGAGAGGAATCAGAGTTGGTGGAGTGGGTTTAGGAGAGAATAAAGGATTGGGAAAAAATTAAGCAAAAGGGTTTTTGAGATTTTGAAGGCGAGGAAATTGTATAGTTTTAATTGGAATAGTAGGTGGAATAGAAGGTGTTGTGTTAGCAGTAGGATGAAGAATGATGGTTGTAAAAGGAGAGGTAGAGGAGTCAAAAGATGGAGCTAATGACGAGGATGCCATGGTGAGGAAGAAATACTAAGTTGTTCTTGCTTGTGCGATGGTTAATGAATGACGTGACAAGAAAAGAGAAACGAATATAAGAAGGGAAAAAAAGTTGAAATGTAAACGAGAGGCATTTAATGTGTGGTAGGATAATGATGAAGAGTTATAGTGATGATTGGATTATGGTGGTAGATTTTTGAAATTGTTGGACTCTTGGGATTTGGTGGTTTAGAAAAATTTAAAGAACCAAAAGGGCAAACCTGTTTCTCCTTAGTCAATTTAAGATAAGCTGATAATCATACCCGAACTCTTGAAAATTTTGAACAAAATTGCTTTAAGTGTTCCAACATCACTGTAAAAATTAAATAAATGAAGGTTAGATCACTCAACATTTTGGAATTAGGCCACACAACTAATGTGCAAGACTAGATTAATCAACAAAAAATCAAGAGCACATCAACTTTTCTCGTCAATCATTGAGGGAGATTTATGCAATCTTAATCATGCCTAAGGCTAACCTATTGTTTTCAAAGTGTTTCCTACTTAATGCCTTAGTGAATATATCAACAATTTGTTCTTCAGTAGAACAGAATATGATTGATATAAAACCTTTTTCAATATTATCTCTAAGAAAATAATGTCTAATATTAATATGTTTAGTTCTTTTATGTTGGACAGGATTCTTTGCAATATCAGTGGCACTTGTATTGTCACATAAAATATGAACACATCCAACATCCACACCAAAATCCATGAGTTGTTGTTTAATCCATAAAAACTGAGCACAACAAGATCCAGCAACAACATACTCAGCCTCAGCAGTAGATAGAGCTACTGAGTTTTGTTTCTTAGTGGACCAGGTAATTAAACATGATCCAAGGAAGTGTTCTATGGTTGTGGTGCTCTTCCTGTCCACTAAATAGCCTGCATAGTCAGCATCAGAATAACCCACCAAGTTAAAATTACTACCTTTTGGATACCATAGGCCAAGGTCACTAGTTCCTTTGAGATATCTAAAGATTCTCTTCACAGATTTCAAATGAGATTCTTTAGGATTTGGTTGAAACCTTGCACATAGTCCCACACTAAACACAATATTTGGTCTGCTTGCTGTAAGATACAGTAATGATCCTATCATCCTTATGTATAGCTTTTGCTCCACATCAGGACCTGTTTCATCCATATCTAGTTTTGTGGCAGTGGCTATTGGAGTGCTGATCTCTTTTTCCTCTTCTATGGAAAATCGTTTGGTAAGTTCCTTGACATACTTCTGTTGATGGATCATGGATCCAGATGTTTTTTGTTTGATTTGCAATCCTAAGAAATAATTTAGCTCCCTCATCATACTTTTCTCAAATTCACAACTCATGAGTTTTGCAAAGTCATGTGTTATGTTTATATTTGTGGAGCCAAAAATGATATCATTAACATACACCTGCATAACCAACAGATCTTTTCCATTAGTTTGCAAGAAAAGAGTATTGCTAATTTTACATATAGTATGACCATGCTCCAGAAGAAATTTTGACAATCATTCATATCAAGATCTTGGAGATTGTTTCAGTCTATACAAAGCCTTGTCAAGCCTGTACACATAATCAAGGAACTCCTTACTCTCAAAACCTGGTGGTTGCTTGACATACACCTCTTCCTTTAGAATTCCATTAAAAAATGCACTCTTAACATCCATTTAATAAAGAATGAACTCCATATAAGCTGCAAAAGCTACAAGAAACCTTATTGCTTCAATTCTAGCAATAAGAGCAAAAGTCTCATCAAAGTCTATGCCTTCTTCTTGATTGTATCCTTGGACCACCAGTCTTGCCTTGTTCCTTATAACTGTTCCATGTTCATCAACCTTGTTTGTATACACATACTTGGTTCCAATCACTATTATGCCTTTTAGAAGTGGATTTAAGTGTCACACTTTGTTTCTTTCAAACTAATTTAACTCTTTTTGAATGGCTATGATCCAATCAGCATCAAAGAGTACTTCAGTCACTTTCTTTGGCTCAATTTATGACAAGAATACTTTGAAAATGCACATGTTTCTCAACCTAGAACTTGTGGTGATGCCAGATGTGAGATCAATGAGTACTTTCTAATAGGATGTGATCATTGATACTTGCATCCTTTTGGTACCAATCCTAGTGAGATACTAGGATTACTGCAATTATTTTAAGCTGGGTAAGTTGGTGGTTCAGTTTCCCCTGTTAATGTGCCTCCTGAATCAGTTCCCCCTGTCGAGGTACCTCCATGTTTGGTAACTCCTATAGATGGACCATGTTGAGTAACCTGTTCCTCAGAATCACTCCCTTCCTGCAAGTTAGTCTTGGCACAAGATTCATCAAAAACTACATGCACACTTTCTTCAACATAATTTGTTCTGTTGTTTAGAACTCTATATGCCTTAATATGATGTAAATATCCTAAGAAGATTCTCTCATCACTCTTAGCATCAAATTTTTCCAATTGATCATTCCCATTATTATGAATGAATTATTTACAACCAAAAGTTCTAAAATAAGAAATATTTGATTTTCTTCCTTTTAGTAATTCATAGGGATTCTTCTCTAGAATAGGTCTGATCATACATCTATTTATGATATATACAACAGTACTAATTGCCTCAGCCCAAAGATTTTTAGTATGATTTCCTGCAACCATCATTGTTCTATCCATATCTTCCAAAGTCCTATTTTTCCTCTCTGCTACTCCATTCTGTTGAGGTGTTCTGCGAGAAAAAATTGTGATCAATACCATTTGTAGAACAAAATTCCAAAAACTTAACATTTTCAAATTTTGTACCATGGTCAGATCTTATGGAAATTAGGGAAATGCCTAGTTTCTTTTCAATTATCTTAATGAAAATTGCAAAGTCAAAAGCATCTTCTTTGGAAGCTAGAAACAATGTCCAGGTAAATCTGGGATAAATCTTCAACAATCATAAAAACATAACTTTTTCCACCTCTGCTTTGCAGTCTCACTGGTCCACACAGATTCATATGGATCAGGTCAAGGCACTTACTTGTACTAACATGGTTCATTGACTTGAAAGATGATTTTACCTACTTCCCTCTTAAACAAGCAATGCAATCCTTTTCTTCCTTTAATTTGGTTTTGGGCAAGCCCAGTACCATATTCTTGGAAGAGAGTTTGTTTAATTATTTCATACTTACATGACCAGGTCTCCTATGCCAAAGGACGGGATCATTTTCTATAGAACTTAAACAGGTTAGCTTTCTTCATGACATTGTCATTATATCAGCTTTGTACACATTCCTGTGTCTTCTTGCAGTGAGTACAACCTCCTTGGTATCCATCCTTTTGACTTTGACTCCTACAGAAGTAAAAATAGCTTTGTTACCTTTATCACACAGTTGTGATATGCTGAGTAGGTTGTTCTTCAATACCTCCACAAGGTAGACATCCTCCAATGCCCTTGATTCAAATGTATCAATCTTTCCAACTCCTGTAATGATTCCCTTTTTGCCATAACCAAATGAAACTCCACCCCCACTTATTTTGGAGAGTGAACGAATTTTTTATTTATCACCAGTCATATGTCTTGATCATGCACTATCCAGGTACCAATGTTTTTTGCTTCCTTTCACTCTCACCTATAAAAGTAAATTAGGGGTTAGATTAAGAAACCCAGACAAGCTTGGGCCCTTTTTTATGAGTAAAAGAATGAATCAGATTTCTTCTAGTCCACGCAGGTAATAGGTTGCACAACCTATTTCTCTTCATAGTTTTTGTTTTCCTTATATTGGTTTGAGCTAGTTTATTTGCCAGTTTTATACTCCTAGACCTGGTTTTAGTAGTAACAGGACATTCAGTAGTTGGATGACCTAAATTGCCACATATGTAGTATAAATCTTGAATAATATCAAAACTTTGGTAAAAACCTAGTCAAGCTTTTTCATTGTGACTTCTCTTACTTAGTTTGTGAACAATTCTTGAAGAATTTGTCCACCTGTTTGCTCTTTCAAGATCAAGATTTAGTTTGGTAATTTCTTAACTCAAATTATTCATTATTTCTTTTGCATCACTGCACTCTTGTTTGTACTTGATTACCTCAAGCTCAACTTTTTCTTGTTCCTTGCTTTTACCCTTTTTCCCTTTTCAACGAGTGTCAGTTTTTGTACTTCAGTTTTGAGTATGTCATTTGTAGAATCAAGTTGTACAACCTATTCCTTAAGAGTGCTATTTTCTATTTTAACAGTATTCTTACAAGCTTCTAAATCAATGAAGTCAAATTTGAGGCTTGCAAGGTGGTTGAATAACTCATCCCTATCAGAAGTTAATTCTTGAAAATCATCAATTAGAACACTCATTAAGGACATAAGTTTTGTTTTATAAAATAAGTATAATTTTTCTTTTAGCTCAAGAATACTTACCTCAGAAGTACCATCTTCTTCTTCCAAGTCTAAATCTCCAATGGCCATGAGTACAATTTTATCAATTACTTCATCTTCTGACTCATCTGAATCAGATCCCCAAGTGGCTACCATAGCATACTCCTCCCTCTTTTTAGCCCTTTCTTTTAATTCTTTTTCGGCTCTTTCCTTCTTCCATTCTATTTCCCATACAGGATAGTCCCTAATCTGATGATCAGTCTTACCACACTTGTAGCATCTATTTGGATTGTCATTGGAACATTTCTTGATACCCATTCCTCTGTTTCTTTTAAAAAACTTGTTGAAGTTCTTAGTTGTGAAGGAAACTTATTCTTCATCAAGTTCAACTTCTTTATCACTATCTGATGCCTTCAATGCCAAGGTTTTCTCAGGGGCTACCACTTCTTTATTGATCCCATCAATTTTCATTTCATAGGTCTTAATGTCATTTGAGTAAGATCCTTTGCTTCCCTAATGACAGTGACTTTAACATCCCATTTAGACTTAGGCAATACCCTTAACACTTTTTCATTTTGTTCCTCCATAGGAATGTCTTTTCCCAAGGAGGTCAATTCATTGTTAAAGTAGTAAGCCTAGTCAATTTCATAAAGTGATTCATCCTCCTTCATCTTGAAAGCTTCATATTCAGTAAAGAGAAGGGCAGTTCTAAACTTCCTTACTTGAGAGGTGCCCTCACGTGCATTGAATAGGGCATTCCAAATTTGCTTAGCAGTGGTACAGTTTTATACTCTGTTGTATTCAGCTGGCCCTAATCCACAGACCAAAATGTTCTTGGCCTTAGCATTTTTCTTTAATGCAAGCAAGTTATCAGCAATAAACTCACTTCTTACTTCTTGACCTGTTCACCATCAACTAACTTCATTGGGATAGTAGGACCATTAGTGATCATATCCTATAATTCATAGTCTTCCCCTTGAATGAATATTTCCATCCTAGCATTCCACCAGATAGAGTGAGAACCATCAAAGAGTGGAGGTCTAGTAGTTGACTGACTTTCACTGCGACCAGTAGGAGATGCGAAATTCATCATAATGATCTTTTCTTAGGTGCTAACCTTATTTAAGTCAACCTCTCTCTGATACCACTTGTTAGAGTGTATACCCTACTGATTTTACTGTTTTACTCTATTTGTTGTCTATCAGTGGAACAAGTACACTAACGTGGTTCACTTATGAAGAGTAAATAAGAATATAATATTTTTATGTGAAAAACACCCGACTTAAGAAAGGTGTAAAAAACCATGACCTGTACCTCTACAGGATTTAACCCCAACTTTACTAAAACTCTTGAGCCTTAACAATCAACAAACTACAAGACTCTTGTAAACTAGGAATTAAACTCTAACTCCTATTTCTACAATAACACAAATCTTCCCAAGATAAGTGTTCCCATGTCTTTGAATTCCCTAACTTAAAGACACAACTCCTAACTCAGTTTATATTTCACTGAGACTAGAATTAAAACTCATTACAACTCAAAAAATCAACCTATTACACAAAGTCCACGACTCTCTAAGTAAAGAAACAGGTTCTTCTTCAAGCTAGTGAACTAATTCGCTGATTGATGATTTTCTTATTAATGCTTGAGTGAAGCTCGTTGAAGCTGTCTCTTCTATTTAAGACAACTCTTGATGGAGTCCTTTAGATGATGTAATCTTCTTTCTTCAATAGGACTCTCAGTTAGTTTAACTCCTTATTGCAATATATCTCCTTGTCTGGTTAGGATTCCTTTATTAACTCAATCTCTAAGTGTTATGTTTATCTTCTTTCCATCTTCTTTTCTGCACATGACAAATGCCTAAGCTTATCTGAATTTGCTTGCTTCTCAACTTCTGACTTCAACTATTATTTTATTATCAACATTGCTCTACGCTTTCACCAGTGAAGACCATCATGACTAATACCTTTCATTCACAAGTCAATCATCAAAGCTTTATTTCTATAAAACTAGAGATTGACTATTAGGGTGCCAATACATCTACTACATGCCCATTTTGTGATCAATATGAAGAAAGCCATGGTCATCTTTTCTTTTTATGTGTCTACTCACGAGGAATCTGGAACAAGATGCTACAATCGTAAGGAATTCAATGCACCACTCAGATTTGGCAAGAGAAAAAATAGTGGGTTATGACACATGGTACTTCTAGAACTATACAAGTTGCAATCAATAGTCTATGTTTAGCAGGGATAATTTATTATGTATGTTTAGAAAGAAATACATGAGTTTTCCAATATCATCAAAGAAAGAAATGAGTCATTGATGTGTGAGCAGATGCTAAAATATTTGAGGCTTTTAACTGAGAATAATTGCAAAGTCTTAAGCAACTTTTGTCGTTTTTGATTGTTTTCTCTTTGATATTGCAGTAAAAGTCAAGATGCAAGAGAACTAGCAATAATGGAAGTAAAAAAGTTGATTTTTAAGCAAGTAGAGAGGGAAGTATAGCTGATGACTTGTCTGATAAGTTATCAGCCTTATGATAAGCTATTAGAGTTGCCGTCACCTTAGACAGAGAATGAGATTTAGCTGGAAAAAGAGACGACAACCTGTGATAGGCCGTCAGAGTCTTGATAAGCTATCAGGCTTAGGTAGTGCTTGAGAAGTTGAAGTGAAGAAGCGACGACAATTTTGATAAGTCATCATATGTCTGATAAGCTGCCAGGTTTCATTGTCAGCTGAAGACAGAACTTGTTCAAATGTGAAGAGGATCTAGCGACATTCTTGATAAGGCATCAGACTCTTAATAAGCCATCATACATGTCATCGTCTGTCTGAGAAAATACTGTGATCTGTGATTTTGTTTCCATAATTAGGATAAAGTATTTAAAGCATATATTAGGGTTTTCTAATTAGAGAAAGGGTGGAACATCTTGAACTTATTCCAAAGAATACTTTACTTCTCTTTGGTCTCTAAACTTGGATTTTAATTTTCAATTCTTTGATTTAGTTGTGGGATATTCTTCTTGAATTTGGGAAGAGAATCAATTTTTGACTACATCTTTTGTAAGTTTAATCACTTTGAATTATGAATTCAGTTATTCTTATCACTTCCTCATTCATGTGGAACTAAAACCCACAACTAGGGTTATGGGATCTATGATTACTCCTGTATTATCTTAATAGTTGGTTAGGGTTTGAGTGATTGTGGGGATATTTTGATAATTCCTTTGTAATGATAGTTATCTATTGGTTGTAAACAATAGATCCCACCTTATGTTTATTTACTCGAACTGAGAAATAAACTAAAGGTAGCGAATTATCAACGAGGATTTGGGAAGGTTAAGTTCTTATCTAGTGATTAATGCTGTAACAAGATTGATCAACTCGAGATAAAATTAGTATGAATAGAATGTTTTCCTAAGTTCGAGAGAATTAGGGAGTTCAACATTTAGGTAGGTTTAGAAACACTTAGATGGACTGTCGAAACTGATAATTTGGTGTTTCTCAGAAGTCATGAGAATCCAGTACCACAACTATCATTCAATGAGGGGTTAATAATCATAGTTTTCACAACTTTAGTTTCTCTATATCATTGATTTGAAATATTGCCGTTTAAGCTTTGAGTTGTAAGGCGAATTGAAGTGTTAATAACTTTTGTTGAATCATTAAAAACCTTCATTTTATCTTTTCATGTCATTTGTTTGAATTTAACTTGTGGCTATAGTTTCAAATTATTTTAATCGCCACTCACATTATTCCTCGTGGATTCGACCCCGACTCCAAAGTTGGGTAAATATATTTACGACAACCGCCTTGCACTAAATTGACGTGTAAGTTGAGCGTTATAAAAAATAGCTCCGTTGCTGGGGAACAATTTGGCGTATTGAGTTGGTTTGGAATTTTAGCCTACTTGCTTGAATTTAAACTTGTAAATATTTTTTTTAGTTTTCTTTTATTTCTTGTGTTAGGTAGATTTTTATTTTACTTATTACTATGGCATCATGGAATGAGCATGATCTTGGTGGTTGGAAATCTTATCTTGATGATCCATGTCTATATTGTGATGGACCTCACTTTTGACGAGATTATATATATTCTCCCTAGAGAGAGATGTATGCACCATCTCCATCCTACCGGGAGTATGATTGTTCTTTATGTGGTGGTCAAGATGGACATTGGAGTGATTGCCTAAATGGCCCCTCCCCCTATTACGCTAACCCAAATTCTAGTTCTTCTTATGAGTTTGATAGGTCTTATGGTCAAGAAAAAGAAGAACCAAGCACCGGAAAGTGTGGCATTGAAATTATGTTTCAATGAATGTTGGATCTCCAGAAAGAAACGTATGATA
The DNA here is from genome assembly GCA_030864215.1 of Capsicum pubescens. Classification (NCBI taxonomy): domain Eukaryota; kingdom Viridiplantae; phylum Streptophyta; class Magnoliopsida; order Solanales; family Solanaceae; genus Capsicum; species Capsicum pubescens. The sequence continues at coordinate 73,411,006 of CM061545.1, forward strand.
TCATATGTGATATGCGTCAAGACATGAAGCCAATCATTTATGAGAAGATAGATATAGAGGTCAATCATTCAAAGAATTCTTCTATATTATGTTTAGATGATATCTTGTCTGTTGAATCATTTAAAATAATGGAAGAGTGTAAAGATGAGGATCAAGAACCCTATATTGATGTTGAGCTTGATGTTGAGCAACCCTCAGTGATTTTTCAACCAACCAAACCAACCATGAGAGATGATGCCAAAATTGAGGACATAGTGCTAGAGTCAAAAAAAGAAACCAAGAAAATCTCTAATAAAGACTCTAGCCCAATTCAAAGTGAAGATGTCGAGAAAGTGAATGAAAGTGAGTGTGTAGTAGATAGTGTAAATTTTGAAGTAGGATTGATTGGGCCTCATTCAAAGCACTTTTCTACATTATGTTTAGATGATATCTTGTCTGTGGAATTATTTAAAATAGTAGAAAAGTGTAAAGATGAGGAACAAGAATCCTATATTCTTGATTTTACATTAGACACGCAACATAAAAACACACTTCACTTTAAGGCTGAGTGGCTTACCACGCTCAATCCATTACTCGACTTCTTAATTTTTGTACCACCCTCCTACGAGCGAGGCAAGAAGATAGCCTCTAAGTTAGGGGTGAAATTCATATCCTCAAGGTGGAGAAAAAAGCTGAGTTGGGTCGTGCCGCGATACAAAATTAGGCTCTTCTTGGGAGGCAACCCAAGGTATTTTGTTATTTGTATTCGTATTATGTGATTGGCATCAGATCTTCACACCCATGGTGCCACAGGTATGCTTATAACTCTCATGTTTTGGTTTGACGCAATGGGGACATTGCATGATTTTAAGTTGAGGGTGGGGCTACTTGTGGGTGTTGATGTCCTCTTGGGGTTTTTGCTGCCGTGCCTCTTTTCCCCCGGAGTCTTGTTCCTAGTAGAGCCAGCATGTTTAGGTGTATTATGTTAGTTTTGTAATGTGTTGTGATTAACTGGAGCAAAAATAAGTATCTAGGATAGTTGACATATTTTTGTTGATTTTTGAATACCTCTCCAATGGTATGTTTTATAACTGTGTGATATGCATTTATGTGTGACCACTGTGCATCTTGTTATAGCATTAGTACTAGTGACATGATAACCATTGCATGAACTGAATGGGTAGTAGCTTATGATGTACCTTTGTGCTATATGCGTGGGAGATCTTACTTAGTTCCCTTTGTATGTTGAATCTAGAACTTGCCCGGTTAGTCTTACCTAGGTTGAAGGATAGGGGTTAGGAAAAGATCATAGGCCACTTTGATATTAGTCCACTTTTAGCCTAAATGACCTTTCCTATATGCATAATATCCCTTGATCCCTATTTTGAGCCTGAATAGCCTATTTCTTTATATGATACCTATCACCGCCCCATTTATATCATAATACACATGTTTTGGCCCTGGTCCTCCTTGGACACTATGCACCTTGACTTAGGCAAATGGCCTAAGTTAAGGGTGGCTATCATAGGGGTGCGTGATGTAAAATGAGTATGGAGAAAGGTAGAATAAAAGAAAAGAATAAAAAGCTGGGTGCGGTGGAAAAGAACAAGAAAAGAAAAGTTGTACCTTTGTGCCATGTGTGTGTGAGATCTTACTTAGTTCCCTTTGTATGTTGAATCCAGAACTTTCCCGGTTAGTCTTACCTAGGTTGAAGGATAGGGGTTAGGAAAGGATCATAGGCCGTTTTGATATTAGCCCACTTTTAGCCTAAATGACCTTCCCTATATGCATAATATCCCTGGATCCCTATTTTGAGCCTGAATAGCCTATTTTTTTATGATACCTATCACCTCCCATTTATATCATAATGAACTTGTTTTGGCCCTGGTCCTCCTTGGACACTGTGCACCTTGACTTAAGCAAATGTCCTAAGTTGAGGGTGGTTATCATATAGGTGCGTGATGTAAAATGAGTATGGAGAAAGGTAGAATAAAATAAAAGAATAAAAAGCTGGGTATGGTGGAAAAGAACAAGAAAAGAAAAGTTGTACCTTTGTGCCATGTGCGTGTGAGATCTTACTTAGTTCCCTTTGTATGTTGAATCCAAAACTTTCTCGGTTAATCTTACCTAGGTTGAAGGATAGGGGTTAGGAAATAATCATAGGCCATTTTGATATTAGCCCACTTTTAGCCAAAATGACCTTCCCTGTATGCATAGTATCCCTTGATCCCTATTTTGAGCCTGAATAACCTATTTCTTTTTATGATACCTATCACCGTCCCATTTATATTATAATGAACCTATTTTGGCCCTAGTCCTCCTTGGACACTGTGCACCTTGACTTAGAAAAATGGCCTAAGTTGAGGGTGGCTATCATAGGGGTACGTGATGTAAAATAAGTATGGAGAAAGATAGAATAAAAGAAAAGAATAAAAAATTGGGAGCGGTGGAAAAGAACAAGAAAAGAAAAGTTGTACCTTTGTGCCATGTGCGTGTGAGATCTTACTTAGTTCCCTTTGTATGTTGAATCCAGAACTTGCCCGATTAGTCTTACCTAGGTTGAAAGATAGGGGTTAGGAAAGGATTATAGGCCATTTTGATATTAGCCCACTTTTAGCCTAAATGACCTTCCCTGTATGCATAATATCACTTGATCCCTATTTTGAGCCTGAATAGCCTATTTTTTTTATGATACCTATCACCGTCCTATTTATATCATAATGAACCTGTTTTGGCCTTGGTCCTCCTTGGACACTGTGCACCTTGACTTAGGAAAATGGCCTATGTTGAGGGTGACTATCATAGGGGTGCGTAATGTAAAATGAGTATGGAGAAAGGTATAATAAAATAAAAGAATAAAAAGCTGGGTGCGGTGGAAAAGAACAAGAAAAGAAAAGTTGTACCTTCGTGCCATGTGTGTGTGAGATCTTACTTAGTTTTCTTTGTATGTTGAATCCAGAACTTGCCCGGTTAGTCTTACCTAGGTTGAAGGATAGGGGTTAGAAAAGTATCATAGGCCATTTTGATATTAGCCCACATTTAGCCTAAATGACCTTCCCTGTATGCATAATATCCCTTGATCCCTATTTTGAGCCTGAATAGCCTATTTTATTTTATGATACCTATCACCGTCCCATTTATATCATAATGAACCTGTTTTAGCCCTGGTCCTTGTTGGACACTGTGTACGTGATTTAAAATTAGTATGGAGAAAGGTAGAATAAAAGAAAAAAATAAAAAGTAGGGTGCGGTGGAAAAGAACAAGAATACAAAAGTTGTAAAAAAAAAGAAGTAATTGTAGAAAAGATCGCACCCATCCTTAATATGTGTGATCAAGAAAAGAGAAGAATAGAAAAAGGTTAATAAGTGAGACCATAGAAGTTAGTGCAGTGTCAAGGAGGCTTAGTCACTTTAAATATCATCGAGTATCATACCATACCATAGCCTACATTACAAGCCAAAGAGAAGACCTATAATGGTCCTAACTTAACTGTCTGAAAGCTTCGGTAATGAAAATAAGGGCAAGCTTATGGTATTTGGCATACATTGAGTGGAACTTCTTTCTGAGAGTGAGTATCTCTTGACCATTCCCGGATTGACATGCTTCAGTTCACATATGAGTGAAGAGGGACCTCTTTGTTGTAAGGGCACACTAGTTACATTGCTAGTTGCTAACTTGTTTGGATAGTGTAATCTTGGTCCTGTGTGTCACATTGTTGTTCTTTAATAATATGCACAGTTGTTTTTAAAATTAATTGACCTTGGAGATAGTGAAGATGTTTTAAGATAATATGGATGGTTGACTGCCGAATGTACTTTGTATCCTCTTGGTTGTGTTTTAGTTGCTTGAGGACAAGCAATTGTTTTAAGTTGAGGGAGTTGATGTGTGAGAAGATGCTAACACATTTGAGGCTTTTAACTGAGAATAATTGCAAAGTCTTAAGCAACTTTTGTCATTTTTGATTGTTTTTTCTTTGATATTGCAGTAAAAGTCAAAATGCAAGAGAACCAACAATAGTGGAAGTAAAATAGTTGATTTCTGAGCAAGTAGAGAAGGGAGTATAGATGATGAGTTGTCTGATAAGTCATCAACCTTGTGATAAGCTATCAGACTTGCCGTTAGCCTTAGACAGAGAATGAGATTTAGCTGGAAGAAGTGACAATAACCTGTGATAGACCGTTAGAGTTGTGATAAGCCGTCAGGCTCGTCGTCAGGCTTAGGCAGCGCTTGAGAACTTGAAGTGAAGAAGCGACGATAATTCTAATAAGTTGTCACATGTCTGATAAGCCGTCAGTCTTTATCGTCTTTTAAAGATAGAACTTGTTCAAATGTGAAGAGGAGCTGACGACATTCTTGATAAGACATCAGACTCTTGATAAGCCGTCACACACGTCGTCGTCTGTCTGAGAAAATACTGTGATCTATGATTTTGTTTCCATAATTAGGATGAAGTATTTAAAGCATATGTAAGGGTTTCTAATTAGAGAAAGGGTGGAACATCTTGAACTTATTCCAAGGACTACTTTACTTCTCTTTGATCTCTAAACTTGGATTTTAATTTTCAATTCTTTGATTTAGTTGTGGGATATTCTTCTTGAATTTGGGAAGAGAATCAATTTCTGACTACATCTTTTGTAAGTTTAATCACTTTGAATTATGAATTCAGTTATTGTTATCGCTTCCTCTTTCATGTGGAACTAAAACCCACAACTAGGGTTGTAGGATCTATGATTACTCCTGTATTGTCTTAATAGTTGGTTAGGGTTCGAGTGATTGTGGGGACATCTTGATAATTCCTTTGTAATGATAGTTATCTATTGGTTGCAAACAATAGATCCCGCCTTATGTTTGTTTGCTCGAACTGAGAAATAAACTAAAGGTAGCGAATTATCAAAGAGGATTTGAGAAGGTTAAGTTCTCATCTAATGATTACTGCTGTAACAAGATCGATCAACTCGAGATAAAATAAGTATGAATAGAATGTTTTCCTATGTTCGAGAGAATTAGGGAGTTCAACATCTAGGTAGGTTGAGAAACACTTAGATGGACTGTCGAAACTGATAATTTGGTGTTTCCCACAAGTCATCAGAATCCAGTACCACAACTATCATTCAATGAGGGGTTAATAATCATAGTGATCACAACTCTAGTTTCTCTATATCATTGATTTGAAATATTGCAGTTTAAGCTTTGAGTTCTAAGGCGAATTGAAGTGTTAATAACTTTTGTTCAATCATTAAAAAATCCCATTTTATCTTTTCGTATCATTTGTTTGTATTTAACTTGTAGCTATAGTTTCAAATTAGTTTAATCGCCACTCACATTGTTCCTCGTGGATTCGACTCCGACTCCAAAGTTGGGTAAATATATTGACGACGACCGCCTTGCACTAAATTGACGTGTAAGTTGATCGTTATCAGTCATAGTGCGACATATTATTCAAGAGGTGGTCATATGTGGGTCCATGATGAGGATGCTAGCCATGAAATTAAAGACTATGAATTCTATCCTTATGGACGTAATTGTATAGATAGGAAGTGGTTGATGCCCCGAGATAGACTATAGGCTAGATACTCAATCTGTGGATAATTTTATTTTGTATAGCTTACTTGGTAAATAATAATACATGTTAATTACCCAAAAAATATCTTAAACATTATATGTCTGAATTCACAGTTAAAGTAAACAGAAAAATGTGGTGAGTTGGTTTAATTATAGTGGGTTGTTCAAGGTTATGTTGATACAGACATCGAGGGCAAATCCTTCTGCTGAGGGTGGCGAGGAGGATGAAGGTGTAGATCATCCAGCTGTTAAGGTTGTCGATATCGTTGACACTTTTAAGACTTCAAGTCTGTATACACTGTTATGGTAACTTCAGTCAATTTTACTGTTAATTTATATGTGAATAAAAAATGATTTGCTATTTGCGGGAGCATCTTCTTTTCACAAGAAGGGATTTGTTGCATTCGTGATGAAATACATCAAGAAACTGACTTCCAGGCTAGAAGGAGAAGCACAAGATACCTTTAAACGGAATCAACAACTAAGTTTCTCACATCAAAATTCAAATTGTGCATATAAATTAGGACGAAAGGAGTAGTACCATATACTAATGGGATAATAATGACGCTATGCTCTTTTTTTCTCCTCCTACAAATCTAATTTTAAAAGTTTTGACAATTCCATTGTGAGTTTTTGCTATTGGAACTCATATGATAATTATGATCTATAAACTATGTTTGAAGTATAATTGTTGATGAGGTTTCATTAATTAAGTATAATACACACTTAGAAGAGCAATACAAGGCAATATTTTGACGATGTTGAGAGATTAGTAGGAAACAATTAATTTGGTTATAGTACAACTAGGATTTACATGCCATAGAAAAAGAAAGTCAAAGTTTATCACTTAAAACTATCTGAATTTACAAATTATTTGATATTTACTTTTTGTTAATATTAGGTATTAACATGTACATTTAATAGTATGCCAATGGCTTATTTAAGGTTTTATTCTTAATAGTATAACATACTTATAGCGATTTATTCTTTTCATATATATTATTATTATTATTTTACGCGATACTCATATGAAAAAAAACATACACTAAACTAGTATACTAATAAACTCATGGAGGTTGTATTAATATGTAGAAAATTAGAAGAAAAATAACAAATTATGCAAAATACAAACAATGCAAGAAAACAACGAAATTCAGCCAAAATATTGAAGAGTAGCTATAATCTAATATTGGAATTTATTTATTGAATCTTTTTTAACATCAAAATCAAGAATCGATAATCTGTGGACATCATTAGTATTCAACGAGGAACAGATTTATGATGATAAAGTAAAGAAAAAGAACGAAGAATGTTTTTAAATCAAAATAGGGGGAAGAGAGCGCTTCACATTCATGGATGTATATTTTTCTAAATTAATTATTCTCCAAATATAGGAGAATTCAGCTAAAAGTAGTACACCTTGCAATATTGAATTCAATCAAAAGTAAAAAATCTTTCCATATACTTTTTTTATATATATATTTATTATAATTAATATTTATTAATTTAGAGATGTAATGGTATAATAATTTGAGAAAAAAAGTGAAAAGACAGTTTGGTCTATTGTGGTGCCTTTTTTTTTTTTTAAAAAAAAAAAATATTTAAAGCACTTTTTCTAAGGGTGTTCACACTTTTAATATATTGCAGATATGCATTTACTACCAAGAGAGCTATTTCCTTATACATCAACCACACAACAACACGAGATACCAATTAGACTCAACTTATACATCAACCACACAACCACACGAAAGGAATGAAAGAAGTGGAACCATTTCCTAAAATACTTCATAGTTCACCGAAGATTTGATATGGACGTTAACGCACCAATCCAAAGAACTCTACTCAACATTTGCGCTTGTCCTAGGAGACCATAAACCTAGGCTTTCTAATCTCTGATACAAAATTGTCACAACCCAACTACTGAATTGTGAGGGCACCTATTCTAACCCACCTAGATAGGAGGACCACTTACCATATTTTTAAAAAATCAAGCAGTAGTATTTAATTAAATTATGAAACTAATTTATTACAGAAAATCTGTATAAACATTATGGAATAGTAACTACCCTAAGATCTAGTCTAAACATATACAAGAGCTACTAAAGGAAATAAAGATGGGACATAGCTTCCACCATGAGTGAGAGAAATGGGAGCTGATGAAGTATAACTACGACAACAACCAAGAAACAAACATTGTTCCCTATAAAAAACTATACCCCAAAAAGGATATATCAAGAGTAGCATCAGTATAAACCACACGTACTAGTAAGCCTCATCGGTTGAACTGAATCAGATTACACAAGTATAACACAAATATTCAAAAGAAAATATGCATTGTTTAGACCCATTACCAACCCCCAAACATTTCTTTCCATCCATTTAACTTTTAATTATAATTTTTGAGAAACCATTTTTTCTCCTACGACTTTACCAGCCTAGACCACTAAGTCCGACCTCACATCAAGGGTCAACATAACTTATAAAGACAACTACAATGAGATATGCTCCAGACCTAAGTCAAGAACCTAATAAGTCACTTATCATACCTGGAGAAGACCCATGACATGTTACCTGTCTACCCACCCTCGACCCTTGTCCCCTGTCGTTTATTAGCTCAAATTTAGCCCGTAACTTACACTCGTCCTTTCCCTATCCCATTGAATAGGATTCCTTGATCAACCCTAACCTCATGGGTCATTTCACCACTTGGGGCTATAATATGTTAGGCCAAAATAAGAATTACTAGGAAAATTATAAGCGGTCAAGACTTAACTAAAACATAGTACCACAAATTAATACATACTCAACTAACATATGCTTAGCACAACAAGCATTAAATAAGCAGGGAAGGATATTCAATCAACAAGTTAACAAAGTATCACTAAATCAAGTTCAGCCAAACTAAGTCAGAACAAGTCAAAAGACACCCCCTGACTCTAACAATATCCTGGTTAGAAAACCATGACTCTAAGAATTCCAATTATATTAGACATATAGATATAATCTCCGATTTTCTCATAGAACCGTCAAGCTCACCTGACCCTTGTACATACACGATATGGGTGATGCATCCACTTTCTAGACATGACCTGCAGGGGAAAAGTTTAGTCCATGTACTAAATCCCAGACACAAGTATCTCCCAACCTTATTTCACCGATAACCCCATGAGAGCGTTTCAAATGTTGAAACATTCAACATTTAGTAATGAGGTAGGTCAAAATCATACAACAACAGAAAATCATTTACATTGACCATATTATACAACATGCACTAACATACCATACTGTGATGTAGTTAACATGCACATATAACATAAATTGGATTTAATTTACAATACTATCACCAATACTACCATTAAGAGCCTTAATCATGTAATTTACCCAATGTTTCATTTTTGACAAAAAAAATAAGGATTACCATCTTAGATATTTTGAAAGCCCATCCACACCTTACCATGTATTATTACTTGCTTCACGGTTTAACTAATAACCAGTAATTCATACTTTTCACTACCCTAAATATAGTTCATACAAAAGTGAACCAATAATTTACAACATAATAAATACATAACATGATACGCTATATAAGCAACCCATAATTGTACTTTACCCGAACCTTAACAAATTTTAGCCATCCTAGCTCCATGCTCGAAGGCCTAGACATAAAATCTCCTATCCATCTACGTTACTATCATACATTCTTATCTGGGTCTATGCTTCAACTAACCTTAGGTCAACCAGCTGTAGAAAGAATGAACGAATGCAACATCCAACATTCCCAATATCACAAACACCTTAATCAATGAAAATCCATGGGTTTGCATCCATCCATATCCCTCTCTCCTTTTCTCCATGGTTTCAATATTTGGAAGGCAAACCTAAGGGTTTTTAGTGCCTTCTATGTCATTTACTTCAACCTAAGTAGAGAAAAAAATAAAACTCACTTAAATAGGTATTTTGGTTTGCGTCATATCGCTATAGAGGCATGCGCGTCACTATAGCGACACCACTACAGCAAAATAAATCATATAATGGTGGAATAATTTTAGTCTGACCTAAATTCTTTAAATACCAAAATTATAATACATGTGTCCCCACATAAGTTTGCTAATGAATCCCAATAATATATACACTCTGGACTAATATCGATGTATTTCTTAATAACATTAGATTTGATCATTACAAGTAATTTGAGATTGGCAGGATTTAAGGTTATATATGTTTATTAACTTAGCTTTCATCTTGGTTGTACCCATCGATCTTATGGTGGCTCATTAGGATTAATTTTCTTCTTGTGTGTGCCTTCTGGATGTATGAGGGCACAGTTAGGTTGTAGTTAGTCCTTTGCTTTTATTCTTTGAGTGTTATAGATATATGTATATATATGTGTGTGTGTGTATGTATATATATATATATATATATTTATCTCTTATTCCTAGAATGGGTCAATATTTACATTTCTATCATTTTTACTATTGACTTAGCTTACACTCTCACACTTTATATTTATGCTTTTACTATATTTTAGCTCAATTTTATGATGATTCCTACTGAGTAAACATTACTTTGATACTTATATTACACTTCTGCATCTTTTTCCTGATGCAAATTTGAGTACGAGCCATCGATGCTGATGTTATTTTTAGGCCTTGCTACTAATTTGGAGATAGAGTGATATTTTAAGAGTCTAAAGTTGATTCTCCTCCATCTACTCTAGTTATAGTCTTTTGTACACCTAAGACTACTGTGTATATATGTATAGTTTGGATACCATCTAGAACTCTACTTTTTTTTTATAGTGGCTCTTGTATCGACCTTACTAGGTCTTGGGAGGGATTTCTTTTATATATTTTGTTCTTTCCCCTTTCTTGTACAATATATTATGTATGCATATACTTTCTGCTTCTGCCTAACTTGTTGTAATTGTTGATTTCTTTCTTGTCTTTATTTACCTTCCGTCTATTATTCCATTACTTATGTAGCCCATTACAGCCTACTATTATTGTTGTAGTATGGATCATATTTATTTTTTATTTATTAAGATGATAATTTATTACCAAAAAATTTAAGTGAGATACCTAATTATCTTTTAATTTTTCATCTTAAGAATGAATAATAAAGCTTATACACAAAGTTATAGATGTTGAAGAGTATTTTTGTAAACAAATAATATTTGCTTTTGAAATATATCAATACATGTTATTTATAATACATTAGCCAAACACTGTATGAGAAATAAACTCAAAACTACTAATTTAGCACTACTACTTCTGAACATTACTAATCCCAACATTACTAGTATACCTTATTTAATACCATTCTTATACATTCTACCAAATGATCCCTTAGTGTATTAGCTAATTGTCTTCTCTGGATAGATAGATTATGACTATTGTGTTTGAATTTATGATTTAACTTCATCTAGTTATAAAAGAAAAATTTTCTAGTTCTATTTATATTTTTATAAAACAAATTTTAGGCTTATATTACTCATGAGAAACTAAAGAATACACAGTATGGGCCAATCAACCCGAAAAAAAAGGACAAAGTCTACTCTATCTAACCAATAGGATGTGTCCCAAACTCACATCCAATTAGTACATATATAAAATGAGAATGTTTCCTAATCTCCACTTCACTCTACCATTTTCTACTCTCTTTAACACCTGAGCTACGTGGCTTCCGCAAACCAACCAAGGCTTTCTCTTCCTCTTGCTTTAGGTAATTAATATTTTTTACCATGCACACTCGATGTGTTGTTAAGTCGTCTTTAAAGAGTAAGTGTTCTGCTTTTTTCTTCTCTGCCTTTTTCTTTTCCTTTTCCTGACTTCTACTCTGTTCATAGCTGTGTTCTCTGGTGGATGTTTATGCTCAATATGGTTTGCTGAGGGTTCCCATCCGTTGATGTTGTCTATCACTAGGTAAGTCTCTTTACTCCGCTCTTTCTCCATATTTGATATAACTCTAACCTTTTGTATTCTATAGGTGGATCTGGAGTGGAGTTCATGGGAAGTTTTCACATCCACCCCATAGTGACTGCTACAACATCCAGGTTTACCAATATTGATCCAGCCCCGAAACCTTCCTATTTTGCCGAGTCTTTTTTGATGGCTGAAGTAGTGTAGGCTAGATAGCATTTCACTTTCTTATTCCCTTGTGGTTTCAGTAAATATTTTTCAAGTGAGAAAACCTATACTTTAGCCTTTACTTCCCCATTATCCATTAATAGATGATACTCATAAGTATGGACACTTTAGCTTGTCACTTTTTACTATCCTCTTTCCTATTGTTTTCATGTTGTAAAAATACAAGTAGCTGCAATTACCTTTAGTTATTGCTATATTTTCTAGATAATCTGCTAATTGATTGCCTTCTCTCAATATATGCTGATCTTTGATTGGTTTCCTATAAGGTTTGATTTATTTCTACTACTATATCTGCAATAATCTATAGACACGACCACTCCCCTTCTAGTACCTTCTTTAGGAGCAATCAATCTATTTGGATGATGATATCATCATATTGTGTATGCTTCTAATGCTTACTGGCCTCCAAAATTGCTTTTTCTTCTGCAAAGATGTTAGTAATGTTGTTTAATGTAGTCCCCTGTGCATACAGTAAGTCCCCATTATCATCCATTAAGTAAAAAACATAAGAGCTTATCCCCGAATTCTCTCCAGAAGCTTCCTCAGTATTGTATTTCACCCACCCTAGTGGTGGAAATTCCCACAAGACTTAAGTGATCTTCACCATATGTTTGAACTCTTCTAGTTGCTTCAACATTCCTGGATAATTTCTAGGAAAGTTTCTGTTAGACCTCCTCACTTTAAGTAGCATGAGCATGTCTCTGACCACATTATGAATTAGCCTTTGGATTTTCAGCCTCCTTCCTATATGTTTGTTGAGGTTCCTTTTCTTCCATAGTTCCTATACTATAATGTTTGGAAGAGCCTTATAGTATGGTTTGAGATCTTTCTTAACTTCAACTCCCCACCATAGTATAATCACCTCTCTTAAGACGAGGTCTTCCATATTCAAATATGTAAAAGAGCAAAAGTAAGACCAAGTGCTATTAGAAGTATTTAATCTTAAGAACACATGTGCTAGTGTCTCTTGAGCTGGATTAGTACGGCATCAACAAGTTGATAGACCTTCAATACCCCTTCTTCTCAAATTTCATCCACTGGTAGTTTAAATTTCCAGTGTCTTCACATGAGAAAGGCTATCTTAAAAGGTAACCCTTTAATCCATATCCACTTGTAGATCTTGTTGGGATTTTCTTTATGTCTAATGTATTGCCAGGTTGATTTGACTGTAAAAACCTTTTCTGTATTCAATATCCAACATGGTTTACCACATTCTCCACCTTGTCTTGGAGGTTTAATACTATGCAGGATGTGCTCTACTACATCTATAGGAAAAATATCTCCTTAATCTCTATGTCCCATTCTCCATCCTTTGTTATGTCCATGATTTTTCATAAAAGTCATCCCATTCTGCCTCATCTCTTGTATAAGTATAAAGATCCCCAAAACTGTCTAGTTATTATGCCACACATAGATGATCCTCTTTTTGTGTTTCACCAAATTTGGTGCTCAATTACGTCTCTAGCTTGCAATATTGTCTTCCACACCTCAGACCTTCAACAACTTTGTTTCCACATCACCTATTATAATTACTTCTCATGCAATACTTACTTTACCTGTGTTCTCCATCCATATTGAGTTTTTGGTTCTAAAACATCCTACAGTAGTGTAAATCCCAAGCCTACTTCTTCTTCTAGTAGACATAAAGTTCTCTGTTTTTTCCAGTGTCTACCTCTTTCTCCTATATAGATACCCCAACAGAATTATGCCATCATTTGTTGGATTTGATTTTACACATTGAGCGATGGGCTCATCATTAATAAGTAATGAATAACAATTCTCTAACGAACATGCTCAATTAGTATTACCCGTCCTCCATATGATAATAACTTGCCTTTCTGGGCCTGCAATTTTGAGCTTATCCTATGGATCATCTGGTTGTAGTAACTTCTTTGCTTCCTCCTATAAAAAATAGGACATCCTAGATATTAGAAGGTAAATATTTCCATAATATATCAGTTGCTACTTCTGCTAATATAATATCTCCTCCCGAAATAGTATGATGCTAATTAATAGCACTTTTTCCTTATTGATTTTCTAGTTAAATATTCTTTTAAAAATGGTCTAATATGTCAACGACCATTTTCATTATTCCAACTTCTACTTCACACAAAATGATCACGCCATCCATAAAGGCCAAGTGATTTATTGTGGGACTTCCTATTGGCCTTCCAAACTTTTTGAACTTCTTTTTCATGATTAAGAAATTAAGTACTCTAGACATTACCTCAACTACTATAATGAAAAGAGTAGGAGATAAAGGGCCCCTTTGTTTCAAACCTTTTGATGAGTCGAAGAAACCTTTAGGATGTCTATTTTATAAAATTAAGTACCAGTTGTTTTCGATCAGCCTAAACACCATATCAATAATTCTTTCATTGAAGCCAATTTTTGTCGGTACTTTAAATAATAAAATCCATTCCACTATTTCATAAACTTTTATCATTTGATTAGGTGGCTTACCTCTCTTCCTAATTTTAGAAATGATTTCTTGTTCCAAGAAAATATTCTCAGCTATGCTCCCCCCTTGTACAAAAATAGCCTATTCAGTAGAAATAATTCTCATAACTACTATACTTATTCTCTCATGAATTATAACACCCCAGGATTTAGACCTTTGTAAAAATTCTTAGGTTTGGGACTTTCAGGACTTGGTACGACTCTAGGGTACTATTTGTATCCTTGGATACGAGTTAGGGGTATGGATTGATAGCTCACTCATATGTTGGGTAGTAGGGTTGTCCTGGTTACTGTCTAAGATACAACTCACCATAATACGAGTCATATGGTGGGATACAAGGGGTCCAATGCCAAGTCGTATGAAGCTTATTGAGTTTCCTAGTTGAAACTGTCCAAGGTACGGATGTGGGTACAGTTTGGGGTATTAGTCGTACCCTAAGGCATGAGTTGGTGTGGTATAATAGTATTAGGACCAGTTTTGATGGTCTTGGTGAGGTATAGGGTACGAGTTAGGGTACCACTCGTACCCTAGGATACGGTTTGCATGGTTGGGTCGTACCCTCCCGGGGATGGATTTTTAACTTTTAAGTTGCGGATCGTTTGGACATTTTCCACCCCAAAAACCTTATTTCCCCACATTATATAACCCTTGGAGGCCTCCCATAACTCACTTGGAAAGGTAAAAAACTCTCAAAACACTCTTTAAACACCCCCTTAAAGATTGGAGGCTAGGGTTTCTCAAGTGTTCATTTAGAGGCTAAGAGGGGTCAAGTATTTTCCATTTATCTTCTTGTATAAGGAGTGTTCTCTTCCCTCATTGTTAGTTCCAACTAAAGGCATTGTCTTATACACTATTTTTATGGCATGATATATTGTATGGTTTTGGGGTTGTCAAATATGTGTTGGGGTTTTGGTTATAAATTCTTGGTGATGGTTTTCCCTTGTTTTAGTTATGTTATTACATGCTTAAATGGTGGTTTTGGATAATTGGTTGCATGGGAATTTCTATATGGTAATTGGTTTTGGTTTTGGAAATACTATGCCCCCAACACGTTTGATAAAATGCCTATGATAATGCTTTTACTATATTATTGGACTTTTAATGGAACTATTGCATGGGATGGTTTGGTAATGAAACTCTAAATGGTTTAAATGGTTTGGAATGGTCAAAATGGAATGGTTTGGTGGTTATGGTTATGGTTAATTGAACATCCTTGTGGGGTACAATGGAATCCCCCAAGTAAATATGTTAGTAAACATCGTTGTGGGGTACAATGGAATCCCCCAAGAAAACATAATGGAACACTTGTGGGGGTATATTGGACTTCCCCAAATTAATTAGATAATGGCTTACTTGTGGGGTACATGGGACTCTCCCAAGTTAACTTGATCTATGGGTACATGAGAGCCCCTTGATCTAAAAAAGGTTTGGCTAAGGACAATACTTGCAAGTTATAGTCGGTATGACTATGCCACTATGTATAGCCTCGGTTAATAGTAATGGTTTGGTTGGTTGGAAATGGTTTTAATTGGGCAATAAAGGTGGGGTGTAATAGCTAACCATGAAGGTGGTAGTCCAATGGATGAACACTGGAAACTCATGTTTGCCGACATAAGGGGTAGGTCATGGCGACCTTTTATGATACTATGAGGTATACGGGAATCCTCTAAGTACACTTGTATATAGGTATCATCGAGGGTGAAGGGTACTTGGGAATCCCTTACTCTTATGGTATATCCAGTTCATGCGGCTACATGTATCAGGTCCCGTTGGGATTACACTGGACCCATATATACTGTGTGTGGTTAAGGACAGTTAAGCTACACACCTAAGTTAATGGATTCAAATGCATGCTAAACCCGATTCCTTTTCCCGACATGGATATATATAGATATGTATGGTTTGAATGCATATGGTTGGTTTACTTGGTTTTACTGGATGACATTATTTAATCCTTATCTTGAGTGCATGCTAGAGTTCACCCTTTAACCCATCTCCGGGCAGCTGTATCCCCATGCGATGTAGGAACCAACCATTCTACTCCTCCTGCTTAATGATCGAATTCGGGATCAGCTATTGGATTGAAGGGGTGAGCTTCTATAATTTGGAAGGCATCCATTTCATGTCATGGATTACTTCATGTACTTTTTTCTTTTATAGACTTGGTTTATGTCTATGTTGGGGGCATGTACCGACTAAACACTCATTGGTTTGGTTTAGAGGCTTTGTATGGACAATTGTGGACTTGGGTACGGTATGGATGGATTATGTTATATATATAAACATACATGGAATTATTGTTTTTGTTTTGGTTTATGGTTTGGGTTTGGTTGGATTGGCTGGTTATTGGGTAGATTGACTTGGTTGGGTTGTCCCCAAATATAGGATTATCCCAAAGTCACTTCATGGATAAATTTACTATCTTGTTATATGGTCGGAATTCACTTGACTTACGACATACATTTATTGGTTGGGTTGGGTAATGGGGGTGGTCTCCAGTCTTGGTTGGGCTTGATATCACCCATTACGATAAGGTCCTAGTTTAGGTCTTGTCATGAATAATCCTTGAGAATATTATATTGATAAAAGTCTTAGATCTGAGAAAGTATTGACCATCACTTTCTATGGTAAAAGTGCTAGATTTTTATGAGTTACAAATCTAAGAAGTTTTGCACCACAAAAGAAAGATTGTACCATATTATAGATATCATCCTTTATTATCTCCTAGGTATCTTGATAGAATGCTCCTGCCATTCCATTTGGCCCACTGGCACTATTCTTGTGTAGCCTCATGATTACTCTCTGGACTTTCTCATTTGTTGGATTCCTTTGCAAGTCATCATTCTCTTCACTGCTTATTTTAGTAGGTAATTCATCCAACATATCAAAATTGACATTATCTGATTGTTTCTTAAGCTGATCTTTGTGGAACTTCACTACCACATCTTTAATCTCATCTTGTTGTTCTAGCCATTCTCCATCCTCATTCTGTATTTTGCCCACCTTTAATCTACTTCTTCTCCCATTGACTAAAATATGAAATATTTTTTTATTTCTTTCCACATCTTTAATCCACTCCATTCAAGCTTTCTATTTCTGAAACTCTTCTTCCCTATATAGGTATTTATTCATCTTTGTCTGGGCTTCATGCAGTCTCCCCCTATTTACACCCGAAGGATTAACATCAAATTGAATTTCATGAACTTTAATCACCTCCTCCAGAGTTGCTATTTCTTGAAAGATTTTACTAAAAGTTTCCTTGCTCCAATGTGTAAGTGTTTTCTTAAATATCTTCATCTTGAATTGGTACAAATTAAAGGGACTCCCTCCAAAGTCGACCTGCCAGTTTTGCTTGACTACCTCAATAAAAGACTCTTCTTTAGTCCAGAAGTTCAAGAATCTAAAACACTTAGTCACTTCTTCAGTATTATTCTTTAAAGTGATAAAAAGAGGTGCATGATCCGACCCACCTCTCACCAAGTGTTCCACTTCCGTCACAGGATACCTATTTTGCAATAACATATTACTCTCATGAACCAATTTCTCAGGTCATGATGGCACCTGTTATAACCCACCAGTAGGTAAGCCAACCCATAGTCTAGAACTACTAGTAATGGACTACCAAGAGAAATGAAGGAAGAATGCATAATAAATATAGTAAAAAGGATAAAACACACAAGATAGTCCCAAAACCTAGTGGAATTAGTACACGAGCTTGTAATGTAACAAGTATACAAAATGAGGTACTAAATGATTATACAGATACAACCAATCTCTGAAATCAACATACAAATGAGTCTAGTACATAAGAGGGAGGAAAGTAATACTCCATACGCCAGGAGCTCACCCTACACCTCCGAAACATAGATACTCCAAACGACGCATACAATAACGGGCGATAACCCATACTATGATCTCCGGGCTGTAGAGGTATAGTATGAGCACCAAACACATGGTACTTAGTAGGAAACTGCCGAACGAGATCTAAAGATAATCTAAATATAAATAACATGAAATAGGAATTTAAACTACATCCACATATCTAGGATACCACACAGTAAAGCTATGGAGACAATGAGGATAAATTATCCATTCCTAGCCATACTCAGGAATCTAAGCACTATACTGTATATCACTGACCAATATATGAATAAAGAACAAGAAGGATATATATATATATATATATATATATATATATATATATATATAAACAAGAATGAATAAAGGAATGGATATAAGGTAGTACCATAACTAAATATATAAATGTATGTACATAAACAAAGCTAACCTAAAGCTACAACCCAAAGTAGTAATACTAAAATCTAAAGGTATCCTAAACTTACTAGGAACTAGTACTAGCATAGTCAGGATCTCTAATCCATATGTATAAACATGAGATAATTACCGTAATGAAGCAACCATAAGACTATTAAGTTCTAAAAACATAGTGCCTAACCAATGGATAATCATGAGAAATAATATAACTGTAAGATAAAAGAACCAGAAAGCATACCTCAAATCTCAATATCGGTTCAATAATTAACCTGTCACAAACTAACCATAATAAAAATAACATATTAAGTAACCTACTAACCCGGACAAATAATATCTAATTGGTCCTTTCATAAATCTCCACCGCTATAGGACCGAAAGGTCCAATCAACACATAATACACCACAGGCCATACCCATCACCTATACCTATGCAACCCCCATAAGGCTGATAGATACAAGCCCATATTGGTGATAGGAAATGCACATGCATGAATGAATATAAGGAGAATCCATAATACATTAACCATTATATCATTATCAATCACTACTCTTGAATTGAAACTCACATCATCAATATCATCAATCATCAGAATTGAATCGAAACTCATATCATCAATCGTCGAACTTGAACCAAAACTCATATCATAAATATTATCAATCGCCGAACTTGAACTGAAACTCAAACCATCAATTTCATCATCAATATACTCTGCCCAGTATTATATATATATACATATATATAAAATGCACGGTAAGGACTGTGGCTAAAAGAGTATAAGTCTATAAATACATTGGCCGAGGTAAAATCCAGCTCAAAGTCATCATAAAATCATAGAAAGGGTCGAAATCTCTCATTATCCCGGTAAATAGAAGTAAGAAAATCATGGACCAGAATCTTTCTCGGTCAAATCTCTAAATCATAATTTTTAGTCCCAAATATTCATAAGTTATTCATTAAGATAGTACAACTTCCGTTATTAAGATTTTTTTTAAAAGTGAAAAGTAGAAATAAATCCCTTTTTAGAAAATAGAGTAATCAAACCATAGTTTAGTTGGTATCGCACCATTTACCACTTTAGCGATCAAGAATGTCAATCTATGGATGCCATCACCAAAATCCAAACAATGTGATCATAATAATCAAAATGTCTAGCAACTATGGTCACTTCCGTTACAAGGATTAAACACTTCCCAAAATCCAACCAATATCATAACCATAGCCTTTGGCCCAATAACATATCCGACATAACCATAGCATAATACAGAAAGCCATCACAATTTATTGAGTATTGTAGCAACTTTATAATAAAGGTTCATTAGTCTTAACTATGTCTAGCATGCTAACAAAATCAGTAAACTATACCAATATACCCATACTACGAGCCATACCTTTACTCATATCTATGCATCGGACCAAGAGTCATAACCATAAGTCATATTATTAGCCATATCTGGAATCCATATCAATAATCATAGCTATAAGCTATATCATTAAGCATAGCAAGAATAAGCATCAAACTTTCAATATCCCACTAACATACTCATTGGACATATACAATCACCTCAAGTCCCAAATCGAACATTAATAAGGGTTTATCATTCATAAATAACCTATAAAGTTAATACGAATCTTGGACTGAGGTGGCTCAAAAGGACCCACTCCAAATCCCCAAAATCCATATATAGATGATATTTGCTCCGGACTAGGCTAAGGTATCTAAATTCACTTCTAGATGTTAAATAAGCCATAATTAGCACTAAGGTAGCAATTCCACATAAAACATGAGCAACTAAGTCGATTTCACCTAAATTTTTGATTCCAAGATAGCCTAGACAGTCCAAAGAAGACTAATCATACTAGTAACTTTTCCAATACCTAAATACCATCCTATATCTAGCATAATATCCTAATCATTATATGAATTAGCTTAATCTATGAAGAAGATAATGGATCTTAGACGCATAACAAGTACTTTATCTTGAGGGTTAATTACCCTTGTACCCCTCCTCAAACTCATAGTTTACGCTAAGTCACGGTGTTCTACCCAACATCATATCATAACATTCCTATCTAGCATGTAATATATATATATAAAACACCATCTCATGAAGAAGAGTAGATAGAATCCTACCTCAATGTCGAATCGAATAAATCATTCACAAATCATCCACCTTTACTTGATGATCTCATAATATCAGTACACTATAAAAATAGTAATCTACACATTGTTAGGAGTAAAATGAGACCCACATTTCTATATTCAAGATTGGTCTAAAAACGAACCTCGAAAATGAGTTCTAAAATAAAAAGGGTAAAATCATAATTTTATTTTTGAAACACATTCTCCATACTCATAGGAGTCTATAGCTGAAAACTCATGAAAAAATGAGTTAAAAATAAGGTTCAAATCAATGAAAAACCACTTTCAAGCTTTACCGTTAAAAATCCCAAAAACTCATTTTGAAATCCAGAATTTGAATTTTTTTTGAGTATTAAATCAAGGAAAAAATGATACTTTTGAGATTAGAATACTTACCCATGAAAGAAATCTTGAAAACTCCTCTGGAATTGCCCAAATTCAAGCTCCTAAGCCCCTAAAATGGTCAAAAAATGGGGTTGTGATTCTCAACTTAGGTGAAAATCACAAAAAAGAAAATAAAAGTTCTTGGAAAATGAGGAAAATAGATCTATAATTCATATAAAAAGATTATAGGTGAAAAACACATCAAACACAATCGAAGCTTCCTAGCTCCTAAAATATCAAAAATATGAATTTGGGGTCTTATACTCTCGATGGTCGCTTAAGCGATACTTTGATAACTTAAGTGACCTGATTAGAGGGTAAAAATGTTGCTTCAGTGAACTTTGGTCTCTTACGCAACCAGTTCAAATGGTTAAAGTTCACTTTCGCGAACACATCAGCACCAACAAAGTCAAAAAACTTATTTTTGACCCTTGAAACTCATTCTGAACCCTATGAACATCACCCAATAGTGAAATTTGATTGTAAACCACATTCTAATCCTATTAAATCATCAAAACTTTCATTCGAGATTGTTTTGACTATATGTGGGGCCCATATCTATAGTTTTATTTTTTATATAATTCGCCCAATAGCCCAAAATGAGTTCAGAAGCCTTGAGACTTGAACCACGGGTCCCCCAGCCTAAAATCAATATTTCGGAGCAACTGACGTTGTTGGAATTCTTATACGAGGTCATTTATTAGGAGTTTTAGTTCAAGAATAAATCCTAAACAACAAAAGCTCCAAAACAGGAAAATGAGTGGTCACTACTCGAGACTACCCCTTGTCACCGCGAGTTACCCTAAGCTAACCTATGATCTGGTACAAGATGTATATTCTGAGAGAAGGTAACAAAATACTGTGTGTAAACTGTAATAAAAGTATCTAAAAGACAAAACAATATCAATGAGGTCTGAAATACATTAACTGCAAAACATGTCTAACTGACTATTTGTCTTACCATCTGACTAACTGAAAGCCTCTAAAGATGATGAGTTGTTGGGACAGGTCCCCAACTAACTCTGAATAACTGAAATAGAATGAAATAAAATACCGAGATGAATAACTAATAATATAACTAGTCCTCGACTGATGAGGACTCACCAATGTTGCAGTTGAGTGGCACAGGAACGGACTACATGCGATCTGGGAATTGAGCGTCTGAACCCATATTATACAACAACATAACACAAAAGAGAGTATGCGATTAGTACTTTGAATGTACTAGTATAAGAGATGAGAGCTAGCTGATATACATAAGGGTATTGAGCATGAATTCATGAACATAAAAATCGAATACAAGACTAAGTATAAACATATATTGAAGTAATATGAATAACTGAATAACTGATTTGCTGAACACTTGGTCATGCAAAACTGAAAATAACATAATCTAAATACTGAACTGAAACTATAGGAGCTAACTACAACCAACATACCCCAGCTCGAGAAAAACTGGGGTCCAACCTGTAACCCCAGTTGGATGGGTGTTAGTACCTTGCCAAGGGTACCAACACTGGCTGGCATGGATCCACTAATCTGATGTCCCAAAGGACTAGGGTGTCAAGCCTAAACTGATGGGTGACCCCTAAGAGGGTATCAAGCCTGAAATGACAGGTGAGCCCTCATAACCTACACTGGCAATGTAGTTTTAGAACTTAGAGACTTCTACTAACAACTCTGCCTAACTGACGGGGGAGTTATCATCCCTACGTTCACTTGGTGCTAAGTGTTACTCCCAACTGAATGACTCTGAAGTTTTACTGAAACATAAACTGAATAATGATATGCTCAAGTCACGGTATTTTTAAATTAATAATGTATACACAACTGAAGGAATCATGAACTTGTAAATTGATGCATATTTAAAACCTTTGTATCAGGTGTTCATAACCCACCGACATAGACTAATGCAACTGATCATAAAAGTGGAAAGCTGACCATTGTATGAAAAATCATAGTTAATACTCAATATGTCAATAACTAATTTTGATATGGACAATGAAGATTATCAAACATATGGAAATAAAATTCTCATGAGGGAACATATTTTCATGGTACATAATTCCAATCAACCAAGAGAAAGAGATGATAAAGTTCATATTTAACTTGAAACTCTATAAAAAAGGAAAAAGGGTTTGTATTTGTAAATTTTGGGAATTTATTGGGACTCAATGGGTGAAAGGGGCCAATTGATGAATATCCTACATATCTGAGAATAAATGCCTTGGTGAAATCCTTGAAGTTGACCTTGTTCTTGGGAAACCCTAATTTGCTCTTGAAGAAGGGAATCACTTTATTTTGCTAAGATAAATAATTTATGAAGCTATGAGGTGGTAAGGCAGTTTTAATCCACCAATAACTGATGTTGGGGTCCCCAAGAGACATGGGTTTGGGGTTGAAAGGGGTGGAAATTACAAAAAATCCCTTATTAAAAACGTGCAAGAATTCTGTTGCAAGTTGTTATGACTCACCTCATGACTCGTTACGACTGGTCACGAGTCGTGGTCTAAGTCGTAACCTGGAACCCTAAGGTATGGGGTTCTTTTTGCTATGACTACGACCTTTCTCCTACGACTCATTACGACTGACTACAAGTCGTTAGGTGGAGTCGTAGTCTGAGGTTTGATTTTAGGATCCTTTACTGGTAAGGCTACAGGTCCACATAATAACTCCTAGTGTCTGACTATGAGTCATGTGATGGACTTGTAAGCACTGGAATTGATTCTTGGTTGAACACTGTTGTGACTACGAGTCCCTCTTATGACTCGTAATGTCTGATTACGAATCATGGAGTGGAGTCGTGGTCATTGGGCTGAAACTGAAAGTTCTTTCTATTGTGGATATGACTACTAGTAACGACTCGTAACATCTGATTACGGGTCATCACGTGAGTCATAGACACTGGCCCCTGACTGACACCTAAAGGGAAAATTTGCATAACCTTATGCCACGATATCAGATCGAGGCGAGACTTGCGGCATTGGAAAGCTAACTTAGTGGGCTATCTTTTGAGGGGCTTAGAGCTTGAAAATTTAGTGGTATTACATGAGCCTAAAATCCAAACAAACTTTTCGATTACTAGACCGATAATTCCAGCAAGTCATAAATGACCTATATCCACTATGGAATGCTCGAAATGCCAAAAATACATGCAAATCAAGGAAACAACCTAGAGGGTCATTACAATACCCACTACTAAAAGGACGTTCGAAAGTTAATGGATAGAAAGATCATCAAAACTCAAAAAGATGAGGTACTGGTCCTAGATTCTCCGAGCATGACTTCCCTAATAACCTCAAAGAAAAAACAATGCTTCTAAGGGATTTCTCCACATATTACCCTTTTTTGACTAACTTTCGCACTTTACTCTCAAATAGCTAAAAGTCAACTTTAACCACAATCTGACCTCCAAATTAACTGAGGAATGTTGATGCACGTAAATCCAAACTGTGACACACTGATACCAACACAATCAAACCAAAACTCATCCAAGCTAAAGACAAACCAAGGCATGAGTCATGCAACCAACTCCAAATCGAAATATAACCTTGTTTTGTCTTTCCAAAGCTGTTATCCACTCCAAACCAAGCAGAAACTCACTCGAGTCATGTCCACGTAATCTTACCACACTAACCTAAAATCAAAAGCTGATCCATCAAAAATCCTTACTAGAAAGCATGAGAATAAGCTCATAAGGGGCCAACTAGGCACACAAATGGAGATAACCAAGGTATGCAATCTATGCCAATGCTACAGCTTGTTCGGATAATACTTAAAATGAAATCCAGGAGTCCAAAGTATAACTACTCACCACTGAATGATCCACTTTATGATGTCCTATCAACTAAGAATGAAGCCATGCTGAATCCAACTCAAGCATACTACTCCTATAAAGTAAATCATAAAAAAATCTCAATGAAAACTAAAAACCGAGGTCAAAGATGAAGGAACCAATTCCGTGTCCATGGACTATCATCTGTATACCTTTCAACCATAATCCATCTAAACTCAAGAAGATAAAATAGGTAACCACTAAGTAGGCTCAACCAGCCTATAGATGAAATACTAACTGACACAAATCTAAAAACGACGGTTGCACCCAACCTCTACAACTTTTAGCTGAATCTTAACACCAAGGCTAAACCACCCTATCTTATTATCCAAACCCATCCTTTAGATGGGTAAGCATCCACACTTTAAATCTGTCATATCCTCTAAGACACTATTCTAAAGCGTCAAATTCGAAACTGAGCCAACAAATTTGAACTAATGTAAAAGACTCAATCGACCTTACCATCCATATTAGACATATCCTTACTAAATTATGTCGGAACCAAACTTGAAACGTAGCTGAAGAACAAAATCATCATGGAGGATAAATCACCGACTAAAAACACAAGCATTCAACTACATATCTGCTGGAGTTCATGAACACTAAAACATACTCAAGAACTCACCAAGGCCACAAACCATACTAGTAATGGCAAAAACTCTAGCAACTTAGAGAAATGCAACTTTATCCAGAAAATAATCAACCCAATACTCCATCTTGGAAAAGAATACCCATCGTCACATATCACCAAAAGAAACACTCTACCAATTCTCATTAGGCCAAACAAATTTTGAAATAAGGATTTCCTGAAACCACCCAAGTAGAACAATCTTAACTCAATTAACCCATAAATCATCTCTCCAAGGATGAAAGTACCAATCTTAACACCAATGACAAGGGAAAAACCACTACCAAAAAAATGAACCAAGCAACTCAAGATAAAGAATTTCTAATTTGCCAACTTAAGAAGCGGTCACAGGAAAGATCACCCGTCTCCAACTCTCTAACTCCTTAGAAAAGAACCATATCATGGCAAGAACAGAGTATCCAACTCCACAACAATATCAAAAGTAAAGAACTACCAAGAGATGAACCTTACAAACTAGAAAGATAAATCCAAGACTTCCGATATCAACATCAAAACACTATTGGATGATGAACTAGTCAAATCAAAAAAATGAAACCCAAACTGGTCAACCTCTAAAATGGGCTATATAGAGAGGGCTAGCCAAATGCAAAAACCTTCGTAATCCAGGAGGCAAGTCCAAGAATGTCAAACTCAAGAATAGATAATATAGCCAAATTGCTAACTCTAGAACCATAACTAAACCAAAGAAAGTCAACTTACCTGTAATACCATAATTTATTCTACATCCGGTCTAGTATTCCCAAATAAAGAGGAAAAATAACTAACCTTACCTCGTTATAAGAGAGAAAACATCCAACCAAGCTAGCTTCCTAAGCCAATGAATAAGAACTGCATAGAAGGGAAACTCTAACTTGATGTTAACAGTCTAGCCATCTACCAAGTGAAGAACAACAACATCAAACAATGACAACAATAACAATAACAATATAAACATCAATATAGGTAGTACTAAAAATGAAAACCAATAGCAAGTACCACTCTAGGGCTACAATAATGTCAATATGCCAAGGTAAATAGAACTTGAACCCAAATGCAACACCCATAATGGAAAAATATCAATACAGATCTACTCCATCCATTACTAAAAGAAATTATCTATGATGTTTTCATATAATCACAAACTCTATATCAAGGTACACAATGATCTACTCCTGCCAAGGCCTGAAGACCCATACCGGATACGCTGCTAAATTCGATGGAAACTCTAGCCACAATGATTACCACAACTAATTTGAGAGCAACTCATAATTTTAAAACCTACCTACGTAGAACGGATAGGCTGCGAACAAAACTGACCTTAATTGGGAATCCTCACTTTCTGATGGAATAGCAATAACACTGTACTGATGACATGGCCTCTTACCACTACCTTTAAAAGTCTCCACACATACTTTTTTGTGGCCCTCACATGATCAACAACCTGAGAAAAGGAATGCCCAAGTGCTATTAAATACTTTGATACCGAATGAAGTGGCAATTTCAATCTTCTAATAAATCCATACACCATGCATGATCTAAAGGATATAACATAGAATATGCCTAGCCCACTCAAGAAATCCAATCTCTTACTTTGAAATCGTTAAGGAACCTTGCTGAACACGAATACACCCAACTTTAGCTTAAGAATTTCTTGATGAACCTGATGTCATCCATAGCTATGAGTTATGTGCAAAAACACATGGCATCCCTAATGCTAACCTCAAAAGACTGAAGCGATCATAAACTCCACTAGAGCCTGAGTAAGCCCCAAATCCTCTAGCTGATGCAGTAGCTGTTCGACATCCATCCCTAACTCCTTGGTTCGATGCTGCATTAAAACTCTAGTAACACATGTTGAAGTCTTATCTATATCTATTAATAACCTCACATCGTCCATCTAGGATAGAATAGAGTCAAAGGACGTACTTGACGCTCATAGAAATACTGACACATGACAAGGAGTCAAGAATAAAATTTCCTAAGAATGTCCTATAACTTCCTAAAGATAGGTTACAGGTGTCTCCACATCAATCCGAAGGACTCTGCCAAACATTTAGCTCTTGTACCAACACATCGGTAAACCTAGGCTCTCATACTAATTTGTCATGACCCAATTTCTCAAGTCATGATGGCATCTATTATAACCCACCAACAGGTAAACCAACTTGTAGTCCAAAACTACTAGCAATGAACTACCAAGAGAAATGAAGGAAGAATGCAAAATAAAAATAGTAAAAAGGCTAAAACACACAAGATAGTGCCAAAACCTGGTGGAATCAGTACAAGAGTTTCTAATGTAATAAGGATACCAAATGAGGTACTAAATGAATATAGAGATAAAACCCATCTTTGAAAGCAACATAAAAATTAGTCTAGAACATAAGAGGGGGGAAAGTAATACTTCGCACTCCAAGAGCTCACTATACGCCTCCAAACCATAGCTTCTCTGCATGGCGCATACAATAATAGAGATAACCTATACTATGATCTATAGGCTGCAGAAGTGTAGTATGAGTACCAAACACGCGGTACTCAGTAGGCAATTGCTGACTGAGCTCCAAAGATCATATAAATATAAATAACATGCAATAAGAATGTAAACTAAAACCAAATATCCAGGTTACTACAAAGTAAAGCTAAGGAGAGAATAAGGATAAACTATCTTATTCTAGCCTTATTCAGGAATCTAAGAACTATACCGTATATCACTGACCAATATATGAAAAAGGATATATATATGTATGTATACAAGGCCTACGAATGGATATACAACATGAATGAAGGAGGAAAGAGATATATGGTAGTACCATAACTATATATATAAATATATGTACATAAACATGGCTAACCCAAAGGTACAACCCAAAGTAGTCATACTAACTTCTAACGGCCTCCTAATATTAGCAGAAACTAGTACTAGCATAATCAAGATCTCTAATCCATATATATAAACAAGAGATAATTACCATAATAAAGCAACCGTAAGAATATTAGGGTCTAAAATGATAATGCCTAACCAATGGATAATCATGCATAGTAATATAACCATGAGATAAAGAACCATAAATCATACATCAAGTCTTAATACCAGTCCAATAATCAACCTGTCATAAACTAACCATAATAATAATAACACATAAAGTAACCTGCTAGACCGAACTAACAATACCTAATCGGGACGTTCATAAATCCCCACCGCCATAGGCCAGAAAGATCTAATCAACACACAACACACCACAAACCATACTCACCACTTATACCTGTGCAATCCCTCATAAGGCTAATAAATATAGGTGCATACTGGTGATAGTCAATGCACATGCATGAATGAATGTGAGAAAAATCCATAATAGCTTAACAACTATATCATCATCAATCACCGAACTTAAATCAGAAATCACATCATCAATATCATCAATCATCAAAATTGAATCAGAACTCATATCATCAATATCATCAATCATTGGACTTGAACTGAAACTCATACCATCGATCGTAGGACTTGAAATGAAACTCAAATCATCATTAATATTCTCTGCCCAATATTTTATATATATATATATACCCATATAAAATGCATGACAAAGACCGTAGCTAAAAGAGTATAAGTCTATTAATCCATTGCCTGGCATAAACTCAGGGACTAAGTCATTATAAAAGCATAGAAAAGGTCAAAATCTCTCACGACCAGGATAAATAGTAGTAACAAAATCATTTCATCACCAGCTTCCAAATAATGAGATCATAAGCATCAAAACATCTAGCAACTATGGTTACTTCCCTTACAAGGATAAAACATATCCCAAA
This sequence comes from Capsicum pubescens, assembly GCA_030864215.1. Classification (NCBI taxonomy): domain Eukaryota; kingdom Viridiplantae; phylum Streptophyta; class Magnoliopsida; order Solanales; family Solanaceae; genus Capsicum; species Capsicum pubescens. Next base: position 73,440,227 of record CM061545.1, read on the forward strand.
ATCCAACCAATATCATAATCACGACCTTTGGCCTAATAATATATTTGACATAACCATAGCATAATTCGAAAAGCCATCACAATCCATTGAGTATCATAGCAAATTTATAATAAAGGTTCATTAGTCTCAACTATGTCTAACATGCAAACAAACTCAGTAAACTTTATCAATATACATGCACTACAGACCATACCTTTACTCATATCTATGCACCAGACCAAGAATCATAATCGTAAGTCATAGTATTAGACATATCTAGAGTTCATATCAATAATAATATTTATAAGCTATATCATTAACCATATCCAGAATTAGCATCAACCTTTCAATATCCCACTAACTTACTTATTAAACATATATAATCACCTCAATCCCCAAACTAAATATTAATAAAGGTATATCATGCATAAATAAAATTATAAATTTAACACAAATCTTGGCCTGAGGTGTCCCAGAAAGACCCACTTCTAATCCTCAAAATCCATATTTAGACAATTTCTACCATGGACTAGGCTAAGGTATCTAAATTCACTCCTAGATATTAAATATTCTATAATTAGAGCTAAAGTAGAAATTTCACCTAAAATTTGAGCAACTAAGTTAGTTCCACCTAAATTGTAGTTCTAAGATAGACTAAACAGTCCAAATAAGACTAATCATACTAATCATACTTCCAACACCAAAATTTCATCCCTCATCTAGCATTATATCCTAATCATTCTATGAACTAGCTTAGTCTATGAAGAAGGTAACAGGATCATATAAGTATAATAAGTATTTTACCTTAAGAGTCAATTACCCTTCTATCCTATAGTTTATGCTAAGTCACAGTGTTCTACCCAAAATTAGATCCTAACATTCCTATCTAATATGCAACATATATAAAACACCATCTCATGATGAAAAGTACACAAAAACCTACCTCGATGCCAAACCAAAATTCCTTAAATTGTCTATAAATCATTCGCCTTCACTCCACTATCTTGAAATTCCATCACGCTATCTAAATAGTAATCTATACATTGTTAGGAGTAAAATAAGAGTCATATTGCTATATTTAAGACGGGTCTAAAAATAGAGACCAAAAATGAGTTCCAAAATAAAAGAGATAAAACTGTAATTTTATTTTTAAGATACGTTCCCCATACTCATAGGAGTATATAGCTGAAAACCCATGTGAAATGAGTAAAAGATGAGGTTCAAATAAAAGAAAAACCACTTTCAAGCTTTACCAGCAAACCAATTTTGAAATCAAGAATTTGAAGTTGTTTTGAAAATGAAATTGACAGAAAAATGGTATTTATAAGATTAGAAAGCTTATCTATGGAAGAAATCTCAAAAACTCTTTTGGAATCACCCAAATCCAAGCTCCCAACCTCTAAAAATGGTGAGATGGGGTTTTGATTCTCAACTTGGGTGAAAATTATGAAAAATAAAATAGAAGTTCTTGAGAAATAAGTAAAATAGAGTTCTAAATTAATAGACAAATATTATACGAGAAAAATGCATCGAAATCATTAAATTGATGCTTCCTAGCTCCCAAAGTGTCAAAAATATGAATTCGAGGTCTTACACTCAGTGATGGTCACTTAAGCGACACTTCGATTGCTTAAGTGACAAGATCAAAGGGTAAAAATATTGCTTAAGTCAAACTTTCACGAACACACCAGTGCCAATAAAGTCAAAAACTTATTTTTGACCCTCAGTCGTCATCTGGGACCCTATGAATATGATCTAATAATGAAATTTGATTGTAAACCATGTTCTGGATCCAATGAAATCATTAAAACTTTTATCTAAGATTATTTTGACTAAATATGGGGCCCACACCTATATTTTTATTTTTATATAATCTGCTCAATAGTCCAAAATGAGTCCAAAAGCCTTGAGACCTGAACTAAGAGTCCCCCTAGCCTAAAATCAATATTTCAGAGCTGATGGAGATGTCAAAATTCACATCCGAGGTCATCTACTAGGAGTTTTTGTATGAGACTTATTTCCAAATAGTGAAATCTTCAAAATAGGGAAATGAGCCTAAAATCCAAATGAACTGTCAAATCACTGGATCGACAACTTTGGTAAGTCATAATGACCTGTAGCTGCTGTGGATGGCTCAAAATGCCGAAAACACATGTAAATTAAGGAATTGAATTGGAGATTTATTATAATTACACAATTGATAAGGTTCCTAATTGGACAATTAGAATGGATATTAGAAATGCAGAATTAAAAGGATAGTTCAGAAATAAGAGATTAAAAATGAAGAAAGAAAGGCTTAATTGAAAAACATCTAAACCAAGGGAGAAATCAAACTCAATTAAATGCACGAGAAATCAAATTGAATCCACAATATGATATCTCGATAATTAATCAAGCAAAGAAGATAACATAAGCTATTTGGGAATCCACCCTAATCACTCTATCTAAGCTAACAATTGGAAGTAAACCCAATTACTAACCAAACCTAGATTAACTAAATATCAAGTCTACTCAAGACAGTTTAATCAAAAAAATAATCTAAGTAATGAAAATGGCTAAGGCAAGCATTCATAGTAATCCCCTTTTAAATAATACCCTAAAAACAACTATTTTACAAATAACCCACAAAGGACCTTCATGGTTGCCCAAATGGTATCTTGATTGCTTATAACCTTATGTATTTATTTCATCATGCCTTCATCCGGGATCCAAGCTATCATCCATATATGGAAGTCCCTCCTAATTTTCTTCAAGCTAATTGTGCTCGTATCATCTTCCTCTTCTTCAAAAGGATTCATCCTCGAATCTACACCTTGCAAACATATAAGAAGGACAAACAACCAAACATTCTTCATAGTATGAGGTTTAGCACAATGGTTATCGATAATAAATCTATCACCATGCCAAGTATGCATATACTTAACATATAACCAAGCATCCAAAGGAGGCACAAATGGTTTGTAACCCAACAAAACATGAGATTCTTGTCTACATAAGAGACATTGACAAAAGGGTGAATCAAGTGAGCCATGGTGTTTAAGAAACCACACATGTAAATCCTTAATGGTTCTATATTTTGAAAAACATAAATCCGCTTTTAATTCAAGTAACACATGATATCCCACATAGCTAAGTGTCATGCCATGTCATAAACAAGGTCATTCCAATTTAAGACTCCACCAAATGCACTAGCTATCTTCAATAATGGGATTACTCTCAATTTATTATTGGGGTCAAATACAATGGTATTCCCCACACAAATTGCCAAATATATCTCATTCAAACACACAAGATCAAGCAATGACACCAAGCAATAATCACATAAGATAAAAGAAATATTACTGCTATACTTATCACCATACAAGCCAACAACCTCACTCATAACTTACCGGTCATTTGGACCAAGCATTTTAGTGCCCACTATTCAACTCATTATCGGGGTCAAAGGAAAGAAAATCCATAAACATGGGTCAATCATACTCCTATTTTCCCCATTGGCACTTTCACTCTAACACAACATACTCCACTCAAAGTCAAGAGTATTATAATATACAAGCAGATAGTATAGAAAGGTGTCACATAATTCAATTTTATCCAAGGTGTCTTTATGAGAAGGTCACTCATTGATTCAAGAACATTAAGTCCTTGAATAAGGATAGGAACACACAATGATGAAGAAATAGTCATAACACATACATCACCTTTCTTTTGAACACCATCATTTCCAATAAATGTACTATTATCTTCCAAGATGAGATTTTTGTCTTTGAAAAGTATGTTATCATACCATAGTGCATTTTCAATAACTTCGTAGCCATTAATAGGGGGGCTACACTTCTGTCATGCCAAGACACACTACTATACATTTCACCTTCATTAGTCATGTCAACCTCAAATAAGTGATTATCCTTAAAAACATATTCCACTTCAAAATCATCATGAAAAGAATAAGGAATGGGATCACAATTCAAGGATTCATTATTTTGGTGCTATGACTTTACATGACTATCGATATGACCAACTATATCAACGCTAACACTAAATTGAGGTTCCTTATGTTCATCATAAAACTCCTCATTTAGTGGGTCATCATTACACATGAGTTGATCAACATTAATATCAATTGATAATGAACTATCATTCAAAGTACAGTATCAACACTAGGTGGATGCAAATTGATCTTTCTAGAAGAATCAATTCATTCATCAATAGGATCAACTAGTGATCCACATTTTTAACATGCACATTACCAAAATATGGAAAAAAATCACATAACATGTACTATCATTCAAGGTACAAGTGTCAACACTAGGTGGATACAAATTCATATTATAAGAATAATCAATTCGATCATCAATAGGATTAACTAGTGTATGAACACTTCGAACAAATACATTATACTATGTGGAAAATAATCATTAAGTTCACATTAAAATAAGCAACCACTTACACTCAATTGGCTAGTAGTCATACAATGATCTTTTACTTTCAATAAAGTTTAAGGTTTAGCTTTATTACCTCATAGCTCACATGAATGACTATCTTCACCTTGTTTTTTGTCATTGGAGCATAAGTGTTCTTTTTGGAAACTTTTTTAGCGCCTCATGATTATTCATTGATCAAGGTGCCTAACTAGGCTTGCTTCTATGGACACCTACACAAGAATCAAGACAACTAGAAAATGAAAAAAGGTTACAAAATTTATATAAGGTAATGACAATCCTCTGACATCACTCCTCACAACCTCTCCTCTCAATCTTTTGTCTCTCAATTTTATTGGAGTTATGAAAAGTTCCAAGAATCCCTTGGGAAGGATTTGGAGATCCCTTCACCTCTAACTTTTGTCGAGCCCTATTTTAAACCAGTCGAAATAGCACACGACTTGTGGTGCGGTGTCGTGACTCTTGGGATTAAAAAATTATTTTTTAGAGTCGCCACCTAACTTTTAGGGAAAATTAGGAAAAATTATTTTTTTACTGTAAAACTTTGTTTTAGTCTATCGAAACGTTTTAGAGATTCTGAGTAAGGGTTTTGGTCACTCGAGGGGAAGGTGTTAGGCACCCCTCAGAGCCTATCCGAAGATAGTCCCTATGCATAGTTTAGGAAAATTATTGCTTTTATTTATTTGAGAAAATGGTGATAAGAAAATTTTCATCATTATTTTCTACTTGTTATTTTATATAAAAAGAACTCAAATTTAAGGTGTAACAAAACATGACACTACCATGTACGGGAAAGTAATGTAATTGTTATGAAAATATACATGCTTAATGAGTAGGATGATAATATAATTTCTACATGTTAAAAAAAAAACTTTTAGTTTTATGAGGTAATTTTAGAAGATATGTGAATTTAAATATTTAATTTAATTATTCAGACAATCAATAACATATTTTATAGCATGAAATTTATTTACGAAATGTACTTTCAAGAGTGTGAAAACATATAATCATGTTAGGCTTATGCAAAAGAGTGACAATGATAATAAATAGTAAAGATGATGATAATAATAATAATAATAGTAATAATAATAATAATCACGATAATGGTAGTAATACAGTATGACAATGATGATGATATTGATGACATTTAAAAATGATGATTATGGTGTAGGTAATGAAATAGTAGCATTAGCAATTAGTATGTATAAAAATAATGATGAAAATAATTTTAGAAGTATCGAAAATAATGTACCTCGTGCGTGGTGGCGAACGAATATTTATACCTTGCATTTCTTTCCTTGGAGATTTATAAAATTCTAATAACATTCATAAAAAAGGATGTAGATTGACAGGTTGGACTTATGAATTTAAAGTCAGTTAATCTAAAATTGGCGACTCGTTTATTACTAAACATTTTCGAAAAAATTTATTTTAAAACAAAATTTGAAAATTACCACATCCATTTATTAACAAAAAAAATTTCTTTTTTTTTTAAAGGAAAGATGACTTGGCTAAATGATTGATCCAAATTAAGGTTCGCTAATCTTTAAAAATCACTTCTACAAATTAGTTAGGCGTTAATCGCTAATGCAAAAATATTTCACTTTTTAAATAAAAATAGGCACATAAATAAAGAGATTATAAACGATGAGTTACTAAAGGTATCACAACACAACGATGAACATAAAGTTAGTTGCAAAACAATAATAATAATAATAATAATAATAATAATAGCATGTGAATAATTTAACGAAGAACGAACTAAAGGGGGATAACTAGACTTCATTTCGGATTTTGATTTTTCAAGTAGTGCGATCCCGAAGCTCTGCAATCCTAATAGCGGTTGACCCGATGCTTGGGTCAAACGAGTTCTGTTGTGGAACTCCCAACTCCCTATTACATGTACATGTAAGATAAAAAAAATAAGGATTAGAAATCGGTTCGAGTAAAAAAAAACGTCACATGAGGATATTTAAGAATAGATTAAATATCACTTTAACATGCAACATTTATTTCTATCGTTAGGCAGAATGAAGGAAACCTTGTGAATTCAAGATAAACTTTTAACTAATTTACTCACATCCTTACCCCTTAGAAGTGGTGCAAAGTAGTATTTCAATACCTATTTAGTACAGCTATGAAATACATTTAAAGAGGTTGTGTTCAATGTCTATGTGAAGACCTCTTCAAAAATATAGATATAAATATGCCTAACATACTAATGATACAGGCTATGCTCCCTATTTAAAAATAAAAATTCTGATCACTCTTTGTTTAAATTTCAGCTCGAGAAATGCCCTCACACTCATATTTACCAAGCTAGAAGATAACAGTGGAAGTTAACATATAAATCTAGGCTAAACAAAGTCTTAGCTCCCAGAAGTTCCTCTACTCATTGTAAAAAATATGTCTTCAACTTACCCCAAAAGAAAAAGAACTTTTAGCTACATAGAGTCCCAAGTTGATATAGAAAATTAGTAAGGATCCTTCGTAACCAATAGTTCAAACATTTAAATTTTAGAATAGACTAGAAACATCCTAAGATGAAAACACATCTGAATAAATATGTATCTCTTTTAGTTCCGATTTTTAGAAAATAACATAAAAGCAAATGAAAAGTGAATGGACGAATAAGTAAATGATTTACTCTCTACCTCAACCCATTGATTCTCTATCGACATTGCAACCCAAAGAAAGTGACTGAAAACTAGACGCAGTGAAAAAAAAACATTACTTTTGAAAACTCAAAGAAAATAAATGACACTTTAAAGAGTTTTATCAACTCAAAACACACTACGATCGGTATATATGTCATTTCATCTCGAATACACCCCAGACGTCAAAACCCAACAACCTGTACAACTAAATACTCACTATCAACCCATAAAATCTTACCTTGGAAGGCCTTCCATAAGGAGAATATAAATTTGACTCTATAAAAGAACATCTGGAGCTTAAGAACAATTAAATTTAAAAGAGGACATCCCTTACCCTTTTATTTAAGTGCAAGACTTTCCCAAAATAAAGCCACAACTTAGAACCACATAATTATTCAGTGTTTAAACAACACAACCCCCCCACATGGAACTCACTTAACCTATTGCAAAGCGGCAAAAGATGCTACATACGTAAGGAAAAGTAGAAATTTAATGACTTACATGATTTTCGATCCTAAAACAAATACACAGTGACAGAGATAATGAAAATTATGGGGTGTTCCACACATTTCGCATACTTAGCCACAAAGCATCCTCGAAATTTAAAATAAAATCATGCTCTGGGATTGGTTTCACTAGAAATCAATTAGCCATACCATTACAAACTCGAAACTACTAAAATCGCATATTTACAATTAGGCAAAACAATTTTCAGAATAACAACAAAGACTTAACTTTGAAAATAATAATAATAAGTTCATGTGTTCACGAAACTGAAATAGATTAGCGAGATGGAGAAGGGATTCGCGCAACAAAGACACGATGGGAATTATGTACCTCTAATCAATCATAACCACATTCTAACACATATCTGAGATCTGAAAAGGAAGTAAAAGAAAAATAGAGCCTTACACACACATCTTGGTTCATTCATACACACGAATACAAAAGAGGTGCTCTTGGAAGAAGCATAAATAAGTAAAAGAGCAAGGTACGAACCAAACCACAGCCGTGGGATCCCAACAAAGTAAAGAAAAAGTCAAACTAGAGAGAGTGAATCCGTATTTTCTCTGTCACTTGAATAATTAAACTAAACCATAACAACAAACAACCACTCATAATAGCTTCATGAGGCGAGACAGGACGATTTTACGCACCCCTTTCTAAAATTTAAATCACAACAATAATAAGAGCGCACAAAAGAGTTTACTAAAAAGGTGAAATACGGAGAGAAGATGTACTTTTACCATAATTCACAGGCTTATATTTTGACGATAAATAGAACAGAGAGATCAGCCATATGTATTAAATCAATATACGCTTCAAATGGAATCATGTTCACGGAACTAGATAAACAAACCACAATAGCCGATTCAAAACCAAAAGGATCACATATTCATTGATACTTTAAATGTTCAACCATAAGATAAATTCACAAAATTAGAATTTTTATTTTTTTAATGCGTAAAGGTAACGGGAAACAACAACAATCACAAATTTAAGACTGGAATGAATTCAAATATTCGCACAAAAACAAAACAGGATAAAAAGAAAGAACGAAGAGATGAAAACTTAAAATTTAAAAGGGGAAGACTCACACCTTTTTTGGGGAAGCAAAACTGGGATTCACGTCAAGGGATTTCCAACGATTAAACTCCAACCCGAAGAATACTTACTCTAGAATCAAAATCGAAATGAGTGACGGGGAAATGACCAGCTTGAAAAAAACCACTCCAAAACAGAAGCGAGAACCCTCAGAACTCTTTTTCTTCTGAATTTCAAACCAATATCCAACTCTTTTTCTTCTGAATTTCAAACCAATATCCAACTCCTTCTATCTCAGAAACCTGTTTCAAATTTCCCTTGCAGAAGAAATTTAAAAAAAAACTCTTTTTTTTCACTGATTTTTGTTGCTCTCTCAATCTTGCAATTTTTGTTCAGCTCCAACTTGTCCCTCATGGAGATGGAAAGGCTTCAATTTTTGGTGAATCCGGACTTGAAAATCTGGATTCGAGACTCAAAATAAAACACCTAGTTGATTTAAAACTTGAAATCTCTTTCCAAATCCGAATCTCCATTTTTCAGGCCATTTAATGGCGATTTTAAGTCCCTTTTCCGTTGTTATACGGATTGGGGGACTGCCCTCTTCTGTCCTCTAAGGATTCGCAAGCAGAGAGATAGGTTTTGGTGAGATTTTTGTAGGTATGGCAGGTGGCCAGCTATGGTGGTTCCGATTTGGGGGTGGTGGAAGAGAGGGAGAAGGGAGGATGGAGAAAGGAGGCCATTGTTGTTGTTATTTTGGGAGAGGGATGATGGAGACTTGTCAATATTACTTTTTGAAGAGGTTACGCGTATTCTGCCAAGAGCAGACGTGTTTGAGCTTTGCATTTAATGCACTGGTTTGAAAAAAATTGACCAAAATTTGGATCGTTCTATCAAAAATCAGACGGTCTTAAAAAAGTACCTCAAAAAATAATAAATAATATTTATACATATATACAAAAACATGCGGAAAACAAAAAGAAAAAAATATTGATTTAAAATGATTAATTATTTAATTATTTATTTTTGATCTATTCGATTTTTATCCGGATTTAATTTGAAAAGAAAAGAGAATATAAATACATAAATAAGTAAATAATTAGATAAATAAAATACATTATTACATATATATATGTGAATATATGACGATGACTGAAAGTTTTGAAATCCTCGATTTGGGAAATAGTCGCCGGTGTGTTAGTCTGGTAATTTTGAATTGGGTTTTGGGTTAATTTTGGGCCTCTTGTTGAGCTTTATAAAAGAAGAGTCAGGTTTGGATGAAATAAATAAATAATAATGAATTGAAGTTGAATTATTGTTAGCCCGAATAATCTTTTTTCATCGAAATTAAAGTTATCGATGCTTCTTGACATCCTAAAAAATTATTTAAAACTATTTTTAGTTTAACATATATAAATTGCGGACATTATTTGTATAGACATCCTACTTAATACTTTACGACTCTCCAATTAATAAAATACGTATATTTATGTATATATATGTGTGTGTGAAAATAAGAATATGATAAAATGTATATACATCTTAATATATATATATATATATATATATATATATTGTGTAATAAAAATATACATATAAGGTCACAATACTGCCTCAAAAATAAAGCTAGAAAAATGTGAATACCAAAAGATATATATAAATATATATACATACATACATATATACATATATATATTATTTGTTAAAATATTTAGTTATATTTAATTAAAATATTTTATATTATGGTAGAAAAGTAAATTCCCTTTCTATTAAAATTTGCCGAAATAGAAACAAAAAAAATACGAATCTCACTCTTTAAAAAGAAAAAAAATTAAAAATTATTTAGGGTCGAAGAGCATGATAAAAATAATTAAAGGAAAAGTGCGAGTCAGAATTGAGTGTCAACAGTTGCCCCTGAGGGACCGAAGATTTGTGTCGAAAATCTTTGGGCACTCACGTTGACGTAACCAATTTTGTCTCGGGCGGAACAAAATGTTTGAAAGGTTATAGCCGGGCTCTGATTTTTTAGATGCCTACATATCTCGGGATCCACAAAAAATCAGGCCATTTGTAGTTCGAATTGTAGCAAAATTTTGATATTTGTCAAAAATTTCCCCAGTATTGAATTATGGTAACACTGGGTTCGTTCGGAATAATAACAAACTTTCAGCACGAATGAAATGGATACGGGCGCAAGCTCGAAATTTGCTGTTAGAAGTAGTTGCAGATTAGGAGACGTTGGATAATTATATCTGCTGAGGATCTTGAGAGAAAAGGAGATAATGGTTTTTTCAAAAATTGCCCCTGTGTCGGACTAAGAAGGCATTGGGTGATGACAAAGAAAATTATGAAAATGAAAACTTGAGTCGAGTCGAGTTGAGTTTCTTCGCCGGAATCCTTAACATAGTTAGGGATACTTGACATTCCGCTAGCTTGCCCCAGTTTGCTGCTAAGAGGGTAGTTCCACGTTGTACTGCATGGTCCTTCAAAATAGGTAACGGGGTGAAAAGCACCTGTTGTTCGAAAATTTGTAAATTGAAATCGTAATGTAAAAAGTAGAGTTTAGATATTCGAACTAGTATTGCCTCCATTAGTGAAGGCCTCTAACTGGAGGGCAATAACTGAAATGTAGATATCCTCCGTTGGTTGAAATATAAATAGCCTCCGTCGGCTGAATTGAAAATAGCCTCCGTCGGCTGAGTAGCTGCTTGAATGTAAATAGCCTTCGTCGGCTGAAATATAAATAGCCTCCGTCGGCTGAAATGTAAATAGACTCCGTCGGCTGAAATGTAAATAGCCTCTGTCGGCTGAAATATAAATAGCCTCCATCGGCTGAAATATAAATAGCCTCCGTCGGCTGAAATATAAATAGCCTCCGTCGGCTGAAATGTAAATAGCCTTGATGTTGTTGTGATATTGGCTTTCTTGCGCGCTTGCTATGGTGTGGGCCTCTGATTGACAGGTTGTGCTTTGTTTGCTGAAATGCGATTCTCCGATATGGGGGAGTGTTTTTTTGCTTAGATACATTCTCTTATTTGTGGCGGGGCGTTCCCCTTGCTGGTGCACAACTCCCGATATGGAGGAGAGTCGTATTGCTTATTTGCATCCTCCGATATGGAAGAGGATTGTTTTTCTTGCTTATGTACAGTCTTCGGAATGTGGAACTCGACTTTGTTTGCTTATATACAGTCCTTGGAATGCGGAAGCTCAACTTTGTTTACTTATGTACAGTCCTTTAGAATGCAGAAGCTCGACTTTATTTGCTTATGTACAGTCCTTTGGAATGCGGAAGCTCGACTTTGTTTGCTTATATACAGTCCTTGCCCTGTGGAATCTCGACTTTATTGAAGTCAGACAATACTCTCTGATTTACGGAGTTTGTTGGGAGGAGTAAATAGCCTAATCTTCCTATGAGGATCCTCTTTTCTTAGTTTCCAACCCGGGTCTTCAAAATGTACCTGTGAAAGAATTCGAATAAAAACCTTAGAGCTTGTGAGGATCAGTATAAATGTGTGTAAAGTAAGGGAAGAATATTTGGCTCATGTCGCAGTGGTAAGCCGCATGATACCCCTGATCCTATACCAAAGCTTGGCTTGATGTAGTCTTCCAATTTCTATTTTTCTACGCTCAAAGAAAAATTCTTAGTTAGGAGGGGGTGTTGATTTGTGTCGACTTGGGAATCCTGACTTTATTTACGGAATTCTCCAACACTCCCTTGGTTGCTCAACCACTCCCAAACCTAGAGTCTCAGTAGGTGGGAAAGTTGAAAGTATGGTGAAAAATATATATATGTATATATGTTTCACAAATATATTACGTATATATTAAGTATATAGTAATCCTTTGTCGTTTTTAGATTATGACATGTTCAGAAATCCGTTAAGCCTCCATTTGTTGATCGTGGCCCATGTAGCTTTATCCTTCGGGTAGAGCTGCTTTGACTTTTGATACTATGACGGTTCTGGCAGAGAGATCCCTTATATTATGGGGCTATACTATGGGCAATAGGGGATTTTCCTAAAGGTAAGACCGAACCTTTCAGGTTGCCTACGTATCCTTATAATAGGAATCAGGTCTATACGTAGTTCGAGGGTGGAGAAAGGAAAAATGAAATGCAATGACCAAGTCTAACTCAGACTTCCTACGTATCCAAGTGGAATCAGGTCATGATGTAGTTCAATACAACAGGAGAAATGAAAATATGAAATGCAGTGACCGAGCCGGACTCAGGCAGCCTACGTATCCTAAGAATAGGAATCAGGTCATATCATAGTTCGATACAAAGATAAAGTAAAATAATGCAATGACCGGGCCTGAATCTGGCTACCTACGTATGCAAGTTCAATCAGGTCAGGTCGTAGTTCAGTACAATGAAAAGGTAAAAATATGAAGGGACCGAATCTGATGTGGATTGCCTACGTATCCTGCCGTGGGAAGTCAGGTCGAGCGTAGTTCTAAATACATGAAAGGATGATGTTTTTGGGTTTTCTAAGGGAAACCGAACCCTATGTGGGCTGCCTACGTATCTCGCCGTGGGAAATTAGGCTAATACGTAGTTCTATTACATTAGAGAAAAATGCAAAAAGTACAAAGAAACAACTAGTCCTAATGTCTTCAAATGTAGTACTTCTTTATGGCGTCTGAGTTGATTGACTTTGTGCTTACTGTGTTGTCCATTTCCGTGAGGATTACTGCTCCTCCTGAGAGTACTCGGTGAACTATGTAAGGACCTTGCCAATTTGGCACAAATTTTCCTTTGGCTTCATCTTAGTGAGGGAATATCTTCTTCAATACTAACTCTCCCGGTGTGAATCGATGAGGCTTAACTTTCTTGTTGAATGCCTTGATCATTCTATTTTGATAGAGTTGACCATGACAGACCGCATCCAATCTCTTCTCGTCAATGAGCATCAACTGCTTGATTCTACTACAAATCCATTTAGCATCGTTTAGACCAACCTCCTGAATGACTCTTAATGAAGGAATCTCTACTTTCGCAGGTATCACTGCTTCCGACCCATAAACCAACATGTAGGGAGTTTCCCCAATAGAAGTTCTGATTGTGGTGCGATATCCAAGTAAAGCATATGGAAACTTCCCATGCCATTCCCTATTACCGTCCACTATTTTCCTTAAGATCCTCTTGATATTCTTGTTTGCAGCTTCAACCGCTCCATTCATTTGTGGCCGATAAGCCGTGGAATTTTGATGAGATATCTTAAACCTTTTCTCAAATCTCTCTCATCAGGTCGCTATTAATATTGGCTCCATTATTTGTTATGATTGACTCTGGAATTCCAAACCGGAAGACTAAGTTGTTACGAACAAAATCTGCTACCACCTTTTTTGTTACGGCCTTATGTGTTGAGGCCTCAACCCACTTTGTGAAGTAATCGATAGCGACCAAGATAAAACGGTGTCCATTAGACGCAGGAGGCTCTATGGGCCCAATAACATCCATTCCCCAAGCAGAAAATGTCCAAGGAGAACCCATCACATTGAGTTCGTTTGGTGGAACTCGTATAAAGTCTCCATGAACTTGACATTGGTAACACTTCTGCACGAATCGGATGTTATCCCTCTTCATAGTCATCCAAAAGTATCCATCTTTCAAAATCTTCTTCACAAGTATGAAACCGTTCATATGGGTTCCATAGGTTCCTGCATGTATCTCCTCTAACAATCTTATGGCCTCCGTGGCATCGATGTATTGTAGCAATCCTAGGTCTGGAGTCTGCCTATGTATGATTTCCCCTTTGAGAAAGAAGTGATTAGCCATCCTTCTTAAAGTCCTCTTCTGCTTTCCAGTAGCGCATTCTGGATATTCTCCCGCTCCGACTAACCTCTTAATGTTGTAATACCACAGTTTTCCATCTGGTTCTTCATCTACCTGGAAACAGTAGGCTTGTTGGTCGTGTATCTCCACTTTGATGGGATCGATGTAATTCTTATCTGGATGCTGAATCATTGAAGATAGTGTCGCCAAGGCATCGGCGAAATCATTTTGAATTCGAGGGACATGCTTGAATTCAATCTTCATAAACCTTTTGCTCAATTCCTTAACACATTGCACATAAGGTAGGATTTTGACATTCTTCGTGGTCCATTCTCCTTGAACTTAATGGATCAATAAGTCTAAATCTCCTATCACCAATAACTCTTTAATATCCATGTCTACTGCCATCCTAATCCCGAGAATGCAAGCCTCATATTCTTCCATGTTATTCGTGCAAGGAAACCTAATCTTCGCTGAGATTGGGTAGTGTTGACCTGCTTCTGAAACTAGGAATGCTCTAATTCCGACTCCTGTGAAGTTCGTTGCTCCATCGAAAAACATTCTCCATCCATCATATGACTCTGAGATGTCTTCTCCTACAAACAACACCTTTTCATCAAAAAAGTAGGTCTTGAGCGGCCTGTAATCTTGATCTACTGGATTTTCTGCGAGGTGATCAGCTAAAGCTTGCCCTTTAACAACTTTTTGTGTCACGTACACAATGTCAAACTCACTCAAAAAGATCTTCTATTTCACCAACTTTCCAGTAGGCATTGTCTTCTGAAATATGTACTTGAGTGTATTCATTCTCGAAATTAAATACGTGGTATACGCGGACAGGTAGTGCCTTAACCTTTGCGCAACCCAGGTCAGTGCACAACAAGTCCGTTCCAACAATGTATACCTATCTTCGTATGGTGTAAACTTCTTACTCAGGTAGTAAATGGCTTGCTCTTTCCTCCCTGTATCATCATGCTGCCCTAACACACATCCAAAGGCGTTATCCATAATGGATAGATATAACAACAACGGCTTTCCCGGTTTTGGTGGAACCAATACTGGTGGGTTAGACAAATACTCCTTAATTTTGTCAAAAGCCTTCTGACATTCTTCAGTCCATCCGGTGGCAGCATCCTTCTTCAATAACTTGAATATTGGTTCACAAATGATCGTGGATTGGGCTATGAACCGACTGATGTAATTGAGTCTTCCCAAGAAACTCATTACGTCCTTCTTGGTCTTAGGGGGTGGTAAGTCTTGGATTTCCTTTATCTTGGATGGATCTAACTCTATACCTCTCCTACTAATGATGAATCCTAATAACTTTCCTGTGGGGACTCCGAAGGCGCATTTAGCCGGATTCAAATTTAGGTCGTACCTTCGCAGCCTTTCAAAGAACTTTCGTAAATCATCCAAATGGTCCGAACTCATTTTAGATTTGATGACGACATCATCCACGTACACTTCGATTTATTTGTGAATCATATCATGGAAAAGAGTGGTCATGACCCTCATATAAGTTGCACCGGCATTCTTGAGTCCAAACGGCATTAACCTGTAGAAGTATACCCCCCACGGTGTGATGAAGGCTATTTTTCTACATCATTCTCGTCCATCAAAATTTGATGATATCCCGCAAAACAATCAACAAGCGACTGCAACTCATGTTTCGCGCAATTATCAATGAGAATGTGAATGTTTCGGAGGGGAAAATCATCTTTTGGACTAGCCTTGTTGAGATCTCGATAATCTACACATATTCTTATCTTTCCGTCCTTCTTTGGTACGGGCACGATATTGGCCAGCCAGGTGGGATAAGTCGTGACCCTCACGACGTTGGTTTCTATCTGCTTGGTGACCTCCTCCTTGATTCTCAAACTCAAATCGGGCTTGAATTTCCTCATTTTTTGGTTCATCGGTGGACACGCAGGGTTAGTCAGTAGTCAATGCGAGATGATATCGGTGCTTAAACCAGGTATGTCGTCGTAAGACCAAGAAAATACATCGATGTATTTCTTAAGCAGACTTATCAATTCCTGCTTTCTTTCATCCTCCAAGTGTATGCTGACTCGGGTTTCCTTTGTTGTCTCTTCATTACCCAAATTGATGACTTCAGTTTCGTCCATATTAGGATTCTTCTAACTTTCGAGTTGTTCGATATCTTACGGCAGGTTTTCAGGCTTCATGCTCTCATTGTACTCCTCGTAATCTTGCGCATCGCTTCTACTTTGCTCAACGGATTCGTTACATGTCATAATCGTGGAACGAGGATTTTTATTAATATTTGCGCTGAAAAGGTATAAAAGCGAGTAAAGTAAATAGATGCTGGAAAATAAATAGATATTTAAAAATATTAAATAAGTTTGGAAAATAAGAACTTTATTGAATAAAGCACTGGCTTTGGAGAAGAGGCAAGTAGCAAAAATAGCTTCGGCACGATTCAACCTCAATTGATCATGCAAGCAAAATAATTTTTAAAAGAAACAACAGTCCCGCACTACCAAGACTCCTAACAGAATAGGGATGGGACAATGGTCCAATTCTGCAGGACTTCTCCCGATTCAGCATCACGGATGGTAAGCTTATTGAAATGTACCTCTGATCCACCTTCGATCACAACCACAAATAGATTCCCTATTCCTTCAATGATATCTTCATTGACTGTTTGCTCTGAAACTGGGACTTGGGCTGGCACGAACACTGTCATTCTAAATCTTTCCCTGCAGGCTACTCCAGAAATAGGCTCGTATCCAAGCCCGGTCGTACCCTTTTGTTACTTTAGTTGGATCGGCTCAACTATACCATCGGCTCTGGGTCCTAGTCCTGTCTTGGGCTGATACCCATATTTCAACATCTCTGATGCAACCATCTTTTCAGCATTCGACATTTTTACTTCAGCTGGCATTACTTCCTCATTGATATTTGTTGCTTTCATGATCTCCAGAGTATGGAAAGTGGCTCCATCTAACTCCTCAATGACTGGGATTGAATTGACAGAATAAATGGGATGAATGAATTCTCCATGATCGGTAACTTCTGTGAGACCCCATTCAAACTTCATGCACTGATGGAGAGTGGAAAGAACGACTCTTGCCATGTGGACCCTTGGCCTCCCCAACAACAAGTTGTAGCTATATGACACATCCATGACCTGAAATAGGACAGGAAACTCTGCTGGTCCTATCTGCAATGTTAAGTAAATTTCCCCGATGACACTCCTTTGCGACCCATCAAAGGCTCTAACCTTGACCTGACTCTCCCTTATATCTTCTATATTTATACCCAAATCCCTCAGCATAGAGAATGGACAGATATTGCAACCCGAACCGCCATCAATTAAGACCCTGTTCACAATCTTGTCATGATATCTAACCGTAATATGGAGTGATTTGTTGTGTGCAGCCCCTTCTGATGGTAACTCATCGTCATGAAAAGAGACGTTATTTGCTTCTACCACTCACCCGATTGTTGCGGCCAAAGTCTCGCTAGTTGTCTCCTTTGGTATGATAATCCCAGATAAAACTACCGTCAAAGCACTTCTATGAGCTTCAGAACTCATAAGCAAAGACATGACAGATATGTGGACCGGTGTCCTCTTGAGCTGATCATCGACTGAATAGTCTTTGGACTGCATTTTCTTCCAAAATTCTGCAGGTTCAGCATCTGTGATATTTCTCCTCGAATTTTGATCATTCTCGAGAACTCCACAATTTGGTTCTTCTGGTGCATAACATCTCCCCGACCTGGTCATCCCTTGAGCCACAGCAGCATCTATCATTTTGCCCTTGGCTTCAGCTCGATAGTCCCATGGTACTGCCTTGGTGTCATAATCGGTCTTCCCAATGGCTGATGTGGTCACTACGACTCTTGGAAGGTAAGTCTGAACAGTTATAGGCTCCCTCAACTGAACAGTTATAGGCTCCCTCAACTGAACTGTGATAAATGGTTGTGATGGGGATGCAGTGGCGATTTCTTCTGAGTTCCATATGGGCATAATAATTTCTTCCAAATCATACTCCTCCTCTAGAGTAATCATGTTGACTTCCTAATTTCCGTGATTTGGCAAGGGGTTATTGTTCACATTGGGAACTGTGGCGGTGCATTTGATGATACCCCTTCTTATCAGAGACTCAATTTGATTCTTCAAGCTGTAACAGTCTTCTGTGTCATGCCCTTGGACTCCTGAGTGATAGGTGCACTGCTTGCTACCATCAAAGTTCTGAGAGGTTGGTTCAGGGGCCTTTCCCTCAATTGGATGCAATAAACCAAAAACCCTCAATCTTTCAAACAACTGGGCTAAAGGTTCTGCAATCGGTGTGTAAGTGCAGGTATTTCTGGCTTCAAAGTTTGGACGTGGTCTGGGTGCATATGCTGGTATATTTTGGTGAACTGGAGCTTGGACAGGGGCATATGGTCTTGGTGGATTTTGGTATGCTGGAGCTCAAGGTGGATTATAATACGGCTGAGTATTATACACTGGGACGTGTGCAATAATTTGGGGGTTGTTAGGGTAATGGTTGGAAGAATTTCCAGGTCGGTAGTATGGTGTGACGACTGAAATATCTTCTCTCTTTTTCTTGTTACCATTAATGGAACTGGTCTGCATGGCCCTGCTCGCAGCTTACAACGCAACCATCGATTGGATCTTCCCCGACTTGATGTCTTCTTCTATGAAATCTCCCATTCTGACCAATTTCGCAAACTTTTGGCCCAGCATCGACATCATCTTTTCAAAGTAAACACCCTCTTGTGCTTGGATAAAATATTTGGAGAACTCACTTTTATCTAGTGAAGGTTGGATCCTTGCAGCCTCGGTCCTCCAGCGCCATGCATATTCTTTAAATGATTCAGACGGCTTCTTTTGTATGTTAGCCAATGAGAACCTGTCTGGGGAAATCTTAGTGTTGAATCTGAACCGACTCATGAAATCCTCGACCATTTCCCGCCAGTCACGCCACTTACGAGGGTCTTGTCGGGTGTACCAAGTCAAAGCCTCTCCCGACAAACTCCGAATGAACAGCTTCATTCTGAACTTCTTGTTCCTTTTTACCCCGACCAACTTGTCGCAGTAAGCCCTCAGGTGTGCATGCGAGTCACCTTTTCCGTCAAACACATCAAACTTTGGTGGTTTGTACCTCACTGGCATGTCGATGTCTGGATGAATGCGTAAGTCATTGTAGTCCAAACTTTCAGTCCCTCTGGTGACTTACATGCTTCTGAATGCTCTCTTTAGACTCTCAAGTTGGGCTGCTATCGACCATTCTTCACTTGATTGGACATCTTTTCCTAACCCCACATACCGATCAGCCTCATATGGAACCTTAAAAGTCACAGATATTGCAAAGGCAGGAGCTTCGATAGCGTATACAGGGGGCACAGGTATCTCACAAGTGACATGTGCTTTGGGTATGTGCTGCATCTCTGGATGAATCGGAACAGTAAAGTTATGAGTAGGAAATGGATAGCCAGGCATTGTTCTGGCAGTGGGTTGGAAAGCAGGTGGTGCTTTAGTATGCAATAGATTCGTTGGATTAGCTGGGGCAATCGGGGGTAATCCAACATCTGGACCCTGGAGCTGAGTGGGAAAGCTAGCCATGGTAAGCTTAGTCAAGTCTCGCATTTGACGCATTTCTTTCTTTAACACTTCGATCTCTTGTGCCATACTATCCATTTGCTCGTCATTTTGCATTTTCGATAGCTTCTGCGAGCTTTCAACTTCATCTACGGCTATCATCGCGGCCTTGTCATTGTTGGTCATTTTGTTTTTAGATCGGAGGTTGTACTGAGATTCCGCCAGTTTTCCAATT
Organism: Capsicum pubescens; assembly: GCA_030864215.1. Taxonomy (NCBI): domain Eukaryota; kingdom Viridiplantae; phylum Streptophyta; class Magnoliopsida; order Solanales; family Solanaceae; genus Capsicum; species Capsicum pubescens. The sequence continues at coordinate 73,460,430 of CM061545.1, forward strand.
AACACAAATCAACTTTTTGTTGTTTGGGGATTAAATAAAAGAAAAAGAAAACTATGTTAGTTTGGGCAATAACATAAATGTAACAAGTAAGTAGCACATATATACACCAATTTGGTGACATTCAAATGCGTCCTAATATAGAGCCTCTTTTCGTCAGAGGTATACCTACGCTGCAAACACGATTAATTGATCCAAAGCTTTAAATTGTAATTAAATTCAGGACAAAGGGATTTTGATTAATGAAAAACGCAAGGTGTGAAGTCACGGGTTACAAAGAAAAGTTTTGAACTAAAGATTACATCATGGTAGCCTATGACAATATCGATAGAGGTCATGCAAGACCCTTTTTAGGGAAACAAAACTGAAAGACAAAAGTAGAGATAGGTCGTACAAGATCCTCAAGAATCTATAACAACAAAATGGATCCTAAGGCCAACTGGGGGGATCATCATCATCATCGAGGTCATAATAAGGCCCAAGGTGATACTCTGGGGATCCGTCTAACTGCTTCCCTTGGAAGTCTTCGTCTGCTCCACCGAATTATATAGGTCCATACTCTTCTTCCTCAGCATCTTCCTCCATCTCCTCTGTCAGCTCCCCATCCTGCTCTTCTATTGGTTCCTCCTCGGGATCCTCCTCTGGGTCCTCTTTAGGATCTTTCTCTATCTCCTTGGGATATTCCTCAGGATCTTCCTCCATCTCTTCCTCGGGTTCATCATCAATAGTAGGGATGAGGTGATCCACCGATCCAGGAATCACCTACTCGTACATGGTTGTGGTTATAGGCCTAAGATGAAGCAACTGCTCTTGAATCTGGTCTTCTCTGTGAATTTCGGCGAGCCCTTGGAGAGACATAAGACTTGGTTGAGCTAGAATTCCTTCCAACCTGTACCAGGTGTAGTTCTCGGGAGTGCAGTATGGGTTACCTACCATGCCCAAACTTAAGATATATCCCCAGCCGTGGATTAGGTTGCCAAGCCTCTCTACAGGGATTCTTTTCTCATAATCGATCTCCATAATGCCATGTTTGACCATAGAGGGACATTCTGAATTAGGCCGAATTGTCTTAGAACCCTCAAAGGTGCATATGGATGGATTCCCTCCAACCCAATCAACTCAAGAAAGTAAGTGTAATTTCTTCTCAGCATTACTCGACCACTAACCCATAGTAGCCTCCACTGTATAAGGTTACCAGTGAGATGGATTAAAAAGTCGCACCACTGTTCCTCATTGACTGGTATCTCCCACATGGCCACTCTAAGTCTGTGACTGTGAATCTGATTAGGGCCAGCCTCTCCGACACCATCCCTACGATAAAAGTGCTCTAATGCCCAGACTTGGAGCATTAGGTTGCAGCCTTTGGAAAAATCGTGCCCCCTGGAGCATGCGGATAAAGACCGAAAGACTTCCGCTAGAATCATTGGCACGATCGTGGTCCTGATTGGTCCCCTACACATGAATAAGACCATGGGGAGTATGTGAATACTGATTCGGTTCCCTCTCATTGGGAATACTATAATACCAAGAAAAGTTGTCATAAACACAATGGCTTTATGCCTCTCCCAGTAGATCCTGGTGAAGGAGAACTCCTCTCGAAAGCGATCATAAATTTCTCTTCTACCGAACCTCTCGAAGAGATAAACCAGGCTTACCCAGCCTTCCTCAACCATTCTCAAGCCTGCGCCAACTTTCAATTCTATGTCGCGAAGAAAATGGCTACCTGCAGTAATATAGGGGGCCAAAGGTACCCGTCCTGTCAACGGTAAATTAGCCATTTGGATGATCTCTTCTAAGGTGGGCATGATCTTGAAGCCCCTGAATCTGAAAGTAACCATAGTCGGGTCCCAGAACTTGACTAGGAATAGAATTAGTAGTCTATCTGCCCTGATCTCCATTAGATCCATCAGAGACCCCAAATGCGCAAACACCTCTCCTCTATGCGTCACTCGGATGTTTCCCCACCAGTGTCTTAGGATATGGGGAATGTCATTCAGCATATGGATGTTGGCGAGATTCTGGTTGATTTCCATCTGTACAAAGAAAGGGGTATGGTAAGTTCAATGTCCCAAATTTATTACGTTCTTAATGTTTGGATCAATTAATCATTCCATATATACTGTCGTTGGGTTCACGGAGGACCCGTTGACGCGAAGGGTGGTTTCCTAACCGCGGAATGATACCCTGGACCGTTCCACCTAAGGTGTATGCAATATGACCTGTCATTAGAGTAAGATTTTTTTTCTCCTAAATGTTCAAGAGTGGGACTGAATAGCTGCGAGAAAGTGCACTAACCTAACTGCACTAACTCTAAAACTAAGGAATCCGAGGAGGTTTCGGAGGAGTGCAGGTACACCCCACGCATTTTTAGTGTGTGAATTATGTATGACTAAGATTCGATAGAAAAATGCAAGTGATAAAGCGGTAACAAGTAGTGTTATACAAACAAATAAGGAACACAAGTTTGGATTTGGCTTGCGTCCTTTCACACAAAGCATGATATAGTGATACGTAAAGCACATAACATAAAAATCCCAAACTAAGCATGTTAAGGTTACAACCTAAGTTCATAAAATCCCTAGCAGAGTCGCCATTCTGTCGATCCCTATTTCGAACCGGTCGAAACAATACACGACTTGTGGTGGGGTGTCGTGACTCTTGGAATTAAAAAATTATTTTTTAGAGTCGCCACCTAACTTTTAGGGAAAATTAGGAAAAATCATTTTTTTACTGGAAAACTCTGTTTTAGTGTATCGAAACGTTTTAGAGATTCTGAGTAAGAGTTTTGGTCACTCGAGGGGAAGGTGTTAGGCACCCCTCAGAGCCTATCCGAAGATAGTCCTTATGCTTAGTTTAGGAAAATTATTTCTTTTATTTATTTGTGAAAATGGTGATAAGAAAATTTTCATCATTATTTTCTACTTGTTATTTTATATAAAAAGAACTAAAATTTAAGGTGTAACAAAACATGACGCTACCATGCACAGGAAAGTAATGTAATTGTTATGAAAATATATATGCTTAATGAGTAGGATGATAGTATAATTTCTATATGTTAAAAAAAAAACTTTAGTTCTATGAGGTAATTTAAGAAGATATGTGAATTTAAATATTTAATTTAATTATTCAAACAATCAATAACATATTTTATAGCATGAAATTTATTTACGAAATATACTTTCAAGAGTGTGAAAACATATAATCATGTTAGGCTTATGCAAAATAGTGACAATGATAATAAATAGTAAAGATGATGATGATAATAATAATAATAATAATCACGATAATGGTAGTAATCCAGTATGACAATAATGATGATATTGATGACGTTTAAAAATGATGATTATGGTGTAGGTAATGAAATAGTAGCATTAGCAATTAGTATGTATAAAAATAATGATGAAAATAATTTTAAAAGTATCGAAAATAATGTACCTCGTGCGTGGTGGCGAATGAATATTTATACCTTGCATTTCTTTCCTTGGAGATTTGCAAAATTCTAATAACATTCATAAAAAAGGATGTAGATTGACATGTTGGACTTATGAATTTAAAGTCGGATAATCTAAAATTGGCGACTCGTTTATTACTAAACATTTTCGAAAAAATTTATTTTAAAACAAAATTTGAAAATTACCACATCCATTTATTAGCAATTTTTTTTTTTTAAAGGAAAGATGACTTGGCTAAACGATTGATCCAAATTAAGGTTCGCTAATCTTTAAAAATCACTTCTATAAATTAGTTAGGCGTTAATCGCTAATGACAAAAATATTTCACTTTTTAAATAAAAATAGGCACATAAATAAAGAGATTATAAACGATGAGTTTCTAAAGGTATTCACAATGATGAACATAAAGTTAGTTGCAAAACAATAACAATAATAATAGCATGTGAATAATTTAATGAAGAACGAACTAAAGGGGGATAACTAGACTTCGTTTTGGATTTTGAATTTTCAAGTAGTGCGATCCCGACGCTTTACAATCCTAATAGCGGTTGACCCGATGCTTGCGTCAAATGAGTTCCGTTGTGGAACTCCCAACTCCCGATTATATGTACATGTAAGATAAAAAAAAATAAGGATTAGAAATCGGTTCGAGTAAAAAATACGTCACATGAGGATATTTAAGAATAGATTAAATATCACTTTAACATGCAAGGTTTATTTCTATCATTACGCAGAATGAAGGAAACCTTGTGAATTCAAGATAAACTTTTAACTAATCTACTCCTTACCCCTTAGAAGTGGTGCAAAGTAGTATTTCAATACCTATACAGGCTATGCTCCCTATTTAAAAATAAAAATTCTGATCACTCTTTGTTTAAATTTCAGCTCGAGAAACGCCCTCACACTCATATTTACCAAGCTAGAAGATAACAGTGAAAGTTAACATATAAATCTAGGCTAAATAAAGTCTTAGCTCCCAGAAGTTCCTCTTCTCATTGTAAAAAATATGTCTTCAGCTTACCCCAAAAGAAAAAGAACTTTTAGCTACTTAGAGTCCCAAGTTGATACAGAAAATTAGTAAGGATCCTTCGTAAGCAATAGTTCAAACATTTAAATTTCAGAATAGACTAGAAACATCCTAAGATGAAAAAATATCTAAATAAATATGTATCTCTTTTAGTTCCGATTTTTAGAAAATAACATAAAAGCAAATGAAAAGTGAATGGACGAATAAGTAAATGATTTACTCTCTACCTCAACCCATTGATTCTCTATCGACATTGCAACCCAAAGAAAGTCACTGAAAACTAGACGCAGTGAAAAAAAAACATTACTTTTGAAAACTCAAAGAAAATAAACGACACTTTAAAGAGTTTTATCAACTCAAAACAGACTACGATCGGTATACATGTCATTTCATCTCGAATGCACCCCAGACGTCAAAACCCAACAACCTATACAACTAAATACTCACTCTCAACACACAAAATCTTACCTTGGAAGGCCTTTCATAAGGAGAATATAAATTTGACTCTATAAAAGAATATCTGGAGCTTAAGAACAATTAAATTTAAAAGAGGACATCCCTTACCCTTTTATTTAAGTGCAAGATTTTCCCAAAATAAAGCCACAACTTCGAACCACATTATTATTCGGCGTTTAAACAACACAACCCCCCGCATGGAACTCACTTAACCTATTGCAAAGCGGCAAAAGATGCTACATACATAAGGAGAAGTAGAAATTTGATGACCTACATGATTTCCAATCCTAAAACAATTACACAGTGATAGAGATAATGGAAATTATGGGGTGTTCCACATATTTCGTATACTTAACCACAAAGCATCCCCGAAATTTAAAACGAAATCATGCTCTGGGATTGGTTTCACTGGAAATCAATTAGCCATACCATTACAAACTCGAAACTACTAAAATTGCATATTTACAATTAGGCAAAACAATTTTCAGAATAACAACAAAGACATAACTTTGAAAATAATAATAATAATAAGTTCATATGTTCCCGAAACTGAAATAGATTAGCGGGATGGAGAAGGGATTCGCGCAACAAAGACACGATGGGAATTATGTACCTCTAATCAATCATAACCACATCCTAACACATATCTGAGATCTGAAAAAGAAGTAAAAGAAAAACAGAGCCTTACACACACATCCTGGTTCATTCATACACACGAATACAAAAGAGGTGCTCTTGGCAGAAGCATAAATAAGTAAAAGAGCAAGGTACGAACCAAACCACAGCCGTGGGATCCCAACAAAGTAAAGAAAAAGTTGAACTAGAGAGAGTGAACCCATATTTTCTCTATCACTTGAATAATGAAACTAAACCATAACTACAAACAACCACTCATAATAGCTGCATGAGGCGAGACAGGATGATTTCACGCACCCCTTTCTAAAATTTAAATCACAACAATAATAAGAGCGCACAAAAGAGTTTACTAAAAAGGTGAAATACGGAGAGAAGATGTACTTTTACCATAATTCACAGGCTTATATTTTGACGATAAATAGAACAGAGAGATCAACCATATGTATTAAATCAATATATGCTTCAAATGGAATCATGTTCACGGAACTAGATAAACAACCCACAATAACCGATTCAAAACCAAAAGGATCACATATTCATTGATACTTTAAATGTTCAACCATAAGATAAATTCATAAAATTAGAATTTTTATTTTTTCAATGCGTAAAGGTAACGAGAAACAACAACAATCATAAATTTAAGACTGGAATGAATTCAAATATTCACACAAAAACAAAACGGGATTAAAAGAAAGAACGAAGAGATGAAAACTTAAAATTTAAAAGGGGCAGACTCGCACCTTTTTTGGGGCAACAAAACTGGGATTTCACGTCAAGGGATTTCCAACGATTAAACTCCAACCCGAAGAATACTTACTCTAGAACCAAAATCAAAATGAGTGATGGGGAAGTGACCAGCTTGAAAAAAAACACTCCAAAACGGAAGCGAGAACCCTCGAAACTCTTTTTCTTCTAAATTTCAAACCAATATCCAACTCCTTCTATCTCAGAAACCTGTTTCGAATTTCCCTTGCAGAAGAAATTTAAAAAAAAAACTCTTTTTTTTCACTGATTTTTGTTGCTCTCAATCTTGCAATTTTTGTTCAGCTCCAACTTGTCCCTCATGGAGATGGAAAGGCTTCAATTTTTGGTGAATCCGGACTTGAAAATCCGGATTCGAGACTCAAAATAAAACACCAAGTTGATTTGAAACTTGAAATCTCTTTCCAAATCCGAATCTCCATTTTTCAGGCCATTTAATGGCGATTTTAAGTCCCTTTTCCGTTGTTATACGGATTGGGGGACTGCCCTCTTCTGTCCTCTAAGGATTCGCAAGCAGAGAGATAGGTTTTGGTGAGATTTTTGTAGGTATGGCAGGTGGCCAGCTATGGTGGTTCCGATTTGGGGGTGGTGGAAGAGAGGGAGAAGGGAGGATGGAGAAAGGAGGCCATTGTTGTTGTTATTTTGGGAGAGGGATGATGGAGACTTGTCAATATTACTTTTTGAAGAGGTTACGCGTATTCTGCCAAGAGCAGACATGTTTGAGCTGTGCATTTAATGCACTGGTTTGAAAAAAATTGACTAAAATTTGGACCATTCGATCAAAGATTGGACGGTCTTAAAAAAGTACCTCAAAAAATAATAAATAATATTTATACATATATACAAAAACATGCGAAAAACAAAAAGAAAAAAAATTGATTTAAAATGACTAATTATTTAATTATTTATTTTTTGATTTATTCGATTTTTATCCGGATTTAATTTGAAAAGAAGAGAGAATATAAATACATAAATAAGTAAATAATTAGATAAATAAAATACATTATTACATATATATGTGAATATATGACGATGACTGAAAGTTTTGAAATCCTCGATTTGGGAAATAGTCGTCGGACTGAATCAAGTTGTGTTAGTCCGGTAATTTGGGGACTGGGTTTGGGGCTAATTTTGGACCTCTTATTGATATTTATAAAAGAAGATTCAGGTTTGGATGAAATAAATATAGAATAATGAATTGAAGTTGAATTATTGTTAGCCCGAATAATCTTTTTTCATCGAAATTAAATTTATCGATGCTTCCTGACATCCTAAAAAATTATTTAAAACTATTTTTAGTTTAACATATATAAATTGCGGATATTATTTGTATAGACATCCGACTTAATACTTTGCGACTCTCCTATTAACAAAATATGTATATTTATGTATATATATGTGTGTGTGTGAAAATAAGAATATGATAAAATGTATATACACCTTAATATATATATATATATATATTTGTGTAATAAAAATATACATATAAGGTCACAATACTGCCTCAAAAATAAAGTTAGAAAAATGCGAATACCAAAAGATATATATACATACATACATACATATATACATATATATGTATATATTATTTGTTAAAACATTTAGTTATATTTAATTAAAATATTTTATATTATGTAGAAAAGTAAATTCCCTTTCTATTAAAATTTGTAAAAATAGAAACAAAAAAAAAATACGAATCTCACTCTTTTTAAAAAGAAAAGAAAATTGAAAATTATTTAGGGTCGAGGAGCATGATAAGAATAATTAAAAAGAAAAAGTGTGAGTCAAAATTGAGTGTCAACAACTTCCACTTTGGATTGCTAGGAGTAACCTTCTGTTCATTCATTATATCCTCTTTAAGAACGTTTCTATAAGGAGTAGCTTGTTTTGTTTTTGACTCCTTAGAGACTATTTGATAGATCTTGTCAAGAGTTATTACCATGGAAGCATACAATTTGTTCATTCTTAAGGGATCCTCAATTGGAAGTGGCTCATTTTTAACTTTTGTCTCATGAATCCTCTTTTCCCGGTCATACACATCTTGAAATAATGACTTTTTATCTACTTCTTTGGCTCATTGATCCTCCCACCCTTCCTTTAACATCATTACCATATTAAGAACTAATCACATTGGAATAAGGATAAGAAGTATAAGTTCTTACACTAGAAGAAGTAGAGAATGTTCTATGACTAAGGTCCACACGATGTTTTCAAATTGGTTCCACCCAAACATCTATACCCTGTTGACTAGGATAGTAAGTAGCACAAGATAAGTAAGTAATTCGTCCTCATGACTTCCCCCTCTATCATAATTCTTTTCAAAGGGTTCATAAGACATATGGGAGAAAGAATCGTACCTCACATCATCCTCATCACCATGATGTTTAATATGGAATTACAATATCCTTAATCTTCATCATAAAATTCATCCCAAGATACTTATACTACTTCAAGTTCATCATAAGAGTCATAAGCTTCATGTATCTCAAATTTGTCGTCAGTGTAGTAATTCTCTTCAGCATATCAACCATAGCCTCTCGGACCCTTATATCCTTCATGGGATTCACCATTATACTCATAAGATTTATTAATTTTCTCACAATTACTCAAAGAAACTTCATGAGGCTCATCATCACTATACTCATAGTTCATATCGTTAGAACCATAGTCGCTAATGTCATCTCCACGATAATTCAAGGCTTTGGATGACATTCTACATTTTATCACCTTTTGTAACTAAAAAACTAGCAAAAAAGTTAGTAATAAAAGTCTCACGTCACTCTTTAAATGAACTCTAAATTCACCTTCTCTGGCTTCTTTCCCAAATTGATAGTATTACTAGCTTTGCTCAATCAATTCAAGGTTATCTATTCTTGTGGAGAAATGAATATTTGTGACTCTTTAAAGAAGGATGACTCAATTAAAGGTTAATGAGTTAAATCATTAAGTTTATCAATGAATTAAGATGATAAAAGTTGAAGAAAAGAAGCATAAAAGAAAACGGACTAAAAAAAACTAAGTAATAAAAGTAGAAATATTACTTGTGTTGCTTAATTTGATGAATCAAAGAAGTGATTTAAGGTTTTAAAACTAGTGAAAAAATGGTTAAATATGTTAATTACTTGTTGATTAGTTAGAGAATTGAAGGAGAAAAGTTTTAAAAAAGGAATCACGAAAATCGGACACTAGAAATTTTTGTAAGGTCTTAAAGAAGTTCATCAATTTAAAGGAGTTGATTTGACGATTAAAACTAGTTAGAAAGTAATTAAATGTGTTAATTACGCACTAAATAGTTGAGAAATCAAAGGAATAATGTGTAGAAAAAAGAACCATGGAGTGTGAAAACTTAGAAAAATTAATTTGAGAACCAAAATTTGGCTTAATGCAGAAAATTTGCACAATAACTGAAACTGCAAGGCACACGCCTATAGGGTGTTGTTGGGGAGATTTTGCTGAGTCAGCTATTGACGTGGAAAGTTGTCGGCTGTTGCGTCAACATTGACCATTGACTTTTCTGATGTGGCAGTTCATGTGGATTCTTTTTTTATTTTTTTAAAATTTCACAAATGGATCCACTAATACTTTGACCTTTTGGATCAAAGTGTAGTTTTCTATTTTATTTACCAAGAACAAGATGAACAAACTCAAGAACACCAACAAAACTCCAACCTTCACATGTGATCTTAACTTCTTCATTTTTTCTTCAAATTTTATGAAATTTTCATCGATGTGTTTCTTTCAACACCACAAACAACCCCACTAATTTTTAGTCTTCAAAATCAAGATAAAAATAAATCTACAAAGTTTCAAAGTTCAAAAACCTTCAATGGTATCTTCAAATCTACACCTCCAAATCAAGTGAAGTTCGAGATTTAGGCTAAAAAATACTAGAGAATCATGATCTAGTGTCAAAAACAATAGATCAAAACAATTTTTTTTCCAAATTTGTAAGGTATTTTTTATTTTTTTATTTTGTAAGAGGTCAAAATTTAAGATTAAGATTTATAGAAACAAATCTTAACCTAGGCTCTTAATACCAAAATGATAAGGATCCTAATCAGAAAACTAGAGTAGATATCACATATGCAAATTAAACAATAAAATTAAAGGATAGTTAAGAAATAAAAGATGAAAAAATGAAGAAAGAAAAACTTAATAGAGAAACAACAAAACCAAGGGAGAAACAAAACTCAATTAAATGAATGAGAAACCAAATTTAATCCACAATATGATAACTCGATGATTAATCAAGCGAAGAAGATAACACAAGCAATTTGAGAATCCACCCTAATCACTCGATCTAAGCTAACAATTGGAATTAAATTCAATTACTCATCTATCTTAGAGTAACTAATATCAAGTCTATTCAAGATAATTCAATCATCAAAATCCTAATAATGAAAATGGCTAAGGTAAATATCGATAGTCATTGCCTTCACAAAAATCGTCTATTACAAAAATAGCCCAAAAGTGACTATTTTACAAATTACCCACAAGGGACCTTTATGATTGCCCTAATGGCATTTTAATTGATTATGAAGTTATGTATTTATTTTTGCATGCCTTACTCCGGAATCCAAGATATCATCCATATATGAAAACTTCTCCTAATGTGCCTTAAGCAAATCGTGCTCGGATAAATAATACCCTATCCAACCTTTTGAAGATACAATCTTTATATGTTCTTCCATTCCACTACGCGACGACCTTTGAATTCCAGTCTACAAGATCACAAACATTATGCAGTGATTGAAATCTCTATCATTTGTCTCTATAATTGGCAATCCCCCTAGTTTTTCCTCCTCATTAGTGATTACAGTGAAGTCTCCTCCTAATAACCTAGGTTTTTGATAGCCATTACATAGCTCATACGAATATTCCTATACCTATAGTCTTTCCCTTTGAGAATATTTAGCATACACCAGAGAAACTGTAATTTAAACTTTTTGACTTTGATTAACCAACTAAGGGTAAGATGTTGTTCCTCATCCCTCAAGACATTTATCTCCATCATTTCATCTACAAAGGCCAAAATTTTTCTATTCATATTTACTACTGCATGTTTAAACCAAAGTTTTCTTCTGTATACTTCTAAGTCTTGTCTATCTTGGAATGGCTCCATCAGTCCCACAAAATTAAAATAGTACCTCTTGTGCATATTAACAAGTCTAGTGAATGTTTTTTGTGTGTTCACTGACCATATATTGTATATCAGTACATTCATTAGAGCTTATTATTTTTAAGAACTGTACTCCTTATTTTCCTTGAATTTTGCTTGAGCTGAAACAATTTCTGCAACTCTTTTTTTTTAATAACTATCCTTGATTTTTTCTATCTGTTTAGGTGATATATCACCCTCCATAGCCACCTTTTTGATATTATGTTCTAGGCTTAAGTCATCGATACACCCTTAAAGTTTTTTGCATATTTCACTTAGGCAGCTCAACTAGGACTTAAACCTATTAGACACTCCACTTTAAAAAATATGTACCTATTAAGCACCCTATGCTGATGGGACATAAGAAGTGAAATATACTTTCTATTGAGTGCGTGAATCAATATTATTACAACTTCTTTTTATTTTTTTCAAAATATTGCTTCCTTCTTCGTCTTTATATTTATCTTATTTTTATTGAAGAAAATTTTTTCAGCCTCTTCTTCATTTCGGTCACCAGTTCACACCCATTTTTATCCACGTTAACCTCAATCCATCTGGAAATTTTTAGTCCAAAAACATCAAGAAAAATGAAAAATTATATAAGAGAACTTCGATGGAGCCTTGACCATAAGTTCTATAGTCTTGCTTCCATTGTCGCAATTTGCATCTACACCAGTTTGGAATTTGCCTACCTCACAAAAAGGCATGTTTGGCATTTTATCCCTAAAAAATAAAAAAAAGTCTTTACTGATTTTGTTTTTTCAGGGGAAGAAAAAAAAGGAAGGAACAAGAAAATTGGAGAAAAATTTGATTAAGGTTATTGTCACAAAAAATTAATTAAGAAATATGTTAAAGAAATCGATAATGAAAAGAAAAAAATAAAAATAAGAGGGAAAGCTTGATGAGTGGTCAACAATGGTGGTTTTAGCTGGTTTTAAGAGAAGAGGGAGGATTGTTTGGGGGTAGGGGTGGAGGACGAAGGGGTTCTATTTTTATTATTTTTTTGATGATTCTTTTAGAATTAGTTAAAATAGATTTAAAAATATTTTTTATTCTTTTTTTTAAACTTCAAAATTATTTTTTATAATTATTTTGGTCATGAATGCCACTTGGCATTATTTAATTGGTTGTTTTTCCATGTCATCTGTGTATGGACTACACACATTTTAATTTTGACTTATTATAAGATAAATGTTTAATAGGTGAATATTTGTTAATATTAGAGTGTCTAATAGGTAGAACTCCTAGTTGAGGTGTCTAAGTGAAATATGCGAACAACTTTAAGGGTATATCCATCACTTAAGCTTATGTTCCAGGTCATTGCTATCCTATATAATGACCCTCTAGGTCATTTTCTGTATTTTCATTGTTTTAAGTTTTTCTATAGCTTTCCCAAGTCATTTGTGACTTGATGGTGATGACAGTTCAGTTACCTAGCTATTCGTTTGGTTTTTAGAGCTAATTCTCTGCTTTGAAGTCTTCATCGATAAGAATTAGCTACCGAACAAAAACTTGGTTGAATGCTAATTCAGGCAATCTCATCAGCTCCTAAACATCTATTTAAGGCTAAGGGACCTTTGGTTTGGGTTCTAAGGCTTCTAAATTCATTTCGAGCTATTGACCAAAAATTAAGAAAAATAACACTTGGGTGTGGGGCCCGTTGTTCATCGAAACAACCTCAGATGGAAATTTTGACCGTGTCATTGAGTCTAAACCATTGAATTTGATAGGGTAGAATAGTTTGTTTGCATTTACGGGTTTCTTGATGAATACTGAGGGGTCGGTGGAGACTTGGAATTTTTATAGTCCCTAGCTGACCCACCACTCAGCTAGTGCATCCTCTTAAGCACCCCTTGGGTCGCTTAAGTAGAGCACACAAATGCGGCTAGCCTGTTGCTTAAGTGACTAGGCTGCCAGCTAGTAGGTTGCGTAAGCGAGCCCAGTCCGCTTAAGCAAGTGCCTCTTAAACGGCTAGTGGCTTACGTATGCAATATGTGCAGATTGGGCAGTTACCATAAAAGCAGCACTTTCCACAAAAACAGTGACCACTTAAGCGACCCAATGCTTGCTTAAGCGGCACCTGGGTAGCATTAAATGTCGCTTTGCATGATTTTCTACCATTTTCACACAAGTTCAAGAGTGAAAATCCTAGAAAGTATGGAAACTTGGGAGAAACATTTATAGGTGATTTTGGGGTGTTTGGGAGCTTGGAGTACTCATTTTTTCTTTGAATTCTTGGTAAGTTTTTATTAAATTAATGGCTAATTTCTCAATTATTTTCCAAAATTCCTATATGATTGGGGGTTGATTTTAGCACCATTTAAGCTTGGAATTTATCCATTGTTCAGGATAAATATTTTTTTAGCATAGAGAGACACATTGACAGCTTTGAAAGTGCTATTCCATAAGTGGACCCCACATGGGATTTTTATGTAATTTGACCCAAAGCAGAAAAATGCAATATGTGGACCGTTGTTCTCAAATTGATTAGTATATTATCAGTTTGATAGTATTGGCATCGTGAGAAAGCTTCTCGAAAAGAAAGATCAATGATTTCGTAAATTTCATCAAACTTTCTTCGTCGTCCAGGTAGGGTAGGTTTACCTTTCTTTTATATTGGGCTTAATTGTAGTATATTTATGATAATGTGCTAGATATTGGTTGAAAATTAGGTATTGGAGGCATAATTAGTATAATTTGGATTATTTAGCCTATTAAGAAAAAGTAAATTAGGTATAATTGACTAAGTTACTCATGCTTTAGGTAGAACTAATATCTTAGGACTAAATGTGGCTTATTTAATATTCAGTTATGAAATTAGATACCTTAGCCTAGACTGGATAGAATTTGCCTTAGAATGGATTTTTGGGGATTAGAAGTGGTCCCTCCGACCTACCTTAGGCAAAGACTATCATTAGATCCTTCTAGACTTTATTGGCGTGTTATATCATTTAAATGCATTTTTTAGAGTTTGCAGAGACAAGATACATGATGCTTATTCTAGATTGGTACTTGGGAGATGATTTGAGTTATGGTTTAAGTCCAACAAATGATGATATGAGTTTTGGTTCAAGTACAGAAAATGAATTTGATTCAAGTACAACAAATGATGATATGAGTTTTGGTTCAAGTCTCTCAATGATTAAATGAGTTTTGATTTGAGTCTGGCAATGAGAGGTTATTTATGACGGTTATGGAACCGGTTTGAGTTTGGTGGTTATAGTATGGAAGGATTCATGATTATGGATTTGGATATGGTTAATTAGTATAATTCCAATCATTTTTTGTCTTTGATTGCACCCTCTGACTTATATGGGCCCGTATTGGTTATTTACTTTTCTGCACTTACTGGCTTATGGGGCTAGTTTTTAGTGATAGTTATATTGTCTTTTATGTCATTATTCCAGATTATTTATTTATGTATGGTATTTGAAGCATTACTCAGGGTTTCCCCATTACCTTGACTTAGCTTATTTTTCTCGCATTTTATTATATTTATATTATAATTTAGGTCAACCGACCAATGATGCTTACTGAGTACCCGTGGCTTTTGTATTCATACTACACTTCTATACCTTTTTTGTTCAGATTCGAGTATGTGATGACTAGACTTCGGAGAGACAGGGTGAGATCTTGGAGCCGGAGTTGAGGTTTTCTCTTTCCTCTATTTTTGCCCTGCGTTTCCATTTTGAGACTGATGTATATTTGACTATTATAGTACTCATAATCTTTTGGTTTAGCGTCTTTTATATTGATACTTCTAGGCCATGGCGTAGTGTTATTATCTTATTTATCTTTCATAATATTAGTATTCTGTGATTTATTATTGTAAGCTCTTATTTACATATTTTCAGCATTTATGCCATTTTCTATCAAATTAGCCTATTGCTTATATCTCTGAACTATAGTTTGACTTACCTACTGGAGGGATAAAGTAGGTTCCATCATGACTAGAAAAATGGGTCGTGGCAAATTAGTATCATAGCACTAGGTTTGCTAGTATTGTTGGTACAAGAGCAAGTGTCTAGTAGAGTCCCGCAGATTGGAATAATGAGGTCCATTTCTTATTTCTGGGAGGCTATAGTAAGTTCTTAGGAGATCTTCGATTCTTTCAGTTATTTCATGCTAAGAGTCTGAGTTGGTTTCTAAAGATTTCTTTGATTTCACACTTTTACAGATGGCTAGGATGCATGCTACCACTACACGAGACAAGGACCCCGAGTATGGGACTACGGATCCTATCACAGTTTGGGGATGAACCACCGGTCAAGGACAACTGAGAGATGCAGCCCCACTCAGAGACCAGGATAGGGGTCCTTCACCAGATCCTATTCTTACTCCCGCGCTAAAGATTCCTCTACCCCAGTCAGTGGTGGGCTAAGGACCAGCCTAGGCCCTATCGGGGTTTCTTTCTTCTTCACTACTTAGGAGTGTATTAGTTCAACTCTTTTTATTACACTACAAGAAAATGTACAATTAGCAACAACTTTTTAGCAACGACAATATTATTGTTGGCTTAAATCAATAAATGGCAACAACTTAATTTTATTGTTGCTACATCTTGCAATTTTTAACCATGATTTTTATACCATTGCCAAAAGTTTTATTTTGTTGCTATATTCTACAGTTAATATAAAAAAAATATTAAAAAAATTGCAACAACTTTTTCACAACAAACATAATTTTGTTGCCTAATTTTAATAAAAGGCAACAACTTATTTTAATTGTTGTTATTTTATAAAATATTTTTCAATAATAATTTTTTTTATTACTATTCTTCTTAATTAGGTGTTAAATTCATTAATTTTTTTAATTTTCCCCCAAATAACAGTAAAGGCAGCAAATCCCTCAAAATATTGAAGACCTCCAAAATAAGGTTTTCTTTTTCCATTGTTATACCCAAGCTTTCATCGATCTCTTCTCTGATTTCTCTATTGTGGCTTTACCCATTTAGTTACTCTCTGCTAATCTATTCCTTCTCTATTTAGTTCACCGTCATTGGTATGTACTCTCTGAACACGTCCATCTTCATTTGGTTATGGATTTCATGTTTAATTTCGATAACAGATTACTTATTTTGTGTGAAATTTGGATGTTTCAATTCGACAAGTAAAGATAATAAGTTGCCTTAGTTTAAGGCATTCAGAAATGCTTTTTATGTACATAGGCTTAATTATAACTACGTATTTGTATTTCTTAATAATAGTAGTAGATATTATATCAAGAGTGATTTAGATTTTCCTATGGATAATTGCTCATGAGATTGTTAATGGATTTTGGTGGATTTAAGGATTTTGAATTTTGTTTGGTTGTTTATATGATAGATAGATAATATTGAAGAAGACATCAAGGTGTTGCAGTTTGATCTATCTGATATTAAGTGTACCACCTTGTATCGAGATATATATACTCTTTATTATTTTACTTCTTTATAGATTTTATGTTCAATTTCGATTTGAAGTGGCTAATTCGAAGTGATAATTGGGTGTTCCAATTCGATAAGTAAAGATTATAAGTTGCCTTAGTTTAAGGAGTAATTGGAGTTCAAATCATGAATTTCTTACCGGCATCGCTTCATAAATCGATACAAGTATATTTTTCAAGTATTTTGGCTTCAATTTTGGGTATTGAATCATACGTGTTCATCAACCTTAGGCGTAATTGTTTGAAAAGTTTACTCGAGTAATAACTTGAACATAATGTCCCTTGTTGTTATTGAAATAGAGTTGTTAAATTTGTTATGGGTGCGACTATGTGCTTAATTCTGTGTCTGGTAGTTACTTCGAGTAATTGGTCAGTGACGCCGTAGAGTAGATGGTCGTCCTTATTGTTAGGTTGACCAGTAACAATGGTGGTGGTGGTCCTTGTAGTTTTGGAGAGGCTTCGTTGGAACCATGAATATACATCCATGTCCACCAGTGGCAGAGCCAGGATTTTTGTTGAAAGGATTCAGAAGTAAACATACGAACTAGTCAAAGGGAGTTCAAGATCTACTATATAAATATAAGAATATTTTTTACCATGTAAAAATAGTATAATTTTCCATCGAAGTGGGTTCGGATGACCCCCCTGAATCAAGGTGGCTCCGCCACTGATGTCCACTCTTCTCTAGCCTATCTACCACTCACTGATCACACATGGTTCGTACTGAATCCTATTTTTTTCCTGCCTCAAAGTGCTATATATCTCAAATTCATATATTGAACCTCAAGAAAAATCTGTACCTCTCACAGACCTTAAGCACAGCAGTACTACAAAGGCAATTTGAGAAGTTTCTATGATCACCACCCCTCCTGGACTATATGCACTATTTTCTATTTCCTATGATTACTTACTTTGGTTTGGTTTGGTAGTCTTGTTGAAATTGTTCCTGCTTTTTTACTATTACCTCAGAGTACATGAAACTTCGGTACATGTGGCATTAACTTTATGTAGTTAATTTTGCTGGAAGAGTTAGGAATGTGTTGGATGGTTACAAGTGGTGATAGATTTTCTAGAATTCTTGATCTTGCTGGGTGTTAAAATTAGATTCACCACAACATCGACTAAAAAATAAGACACTTGATCTAGTTAGGGTGAAAATTCAACATGTTTGCTTGGAAATAGGAATTGTATATGCTATGCTCTTGTTGCCAAGATAATAAGCTCTTGACCACTTTATGCATCTACAAATTATGGTATTTTCCCTTTTATTGATTGTAAAACTCTATTATTTTTCTTTTCAAGTAGAGAGTTAATGATATGAGTAGTTGGTAGTTGGTGCCAGTCTTACAATCTTTCTCTACCAGTTTTCATGAAAGTGGTTTTATGCAAAGAGAAAATATAAAGGAGAGTCTATAGTATACTACTGTTAGAGAGCCCCAAATTATTGAATATTTGGGTGAACAATTCCAGTAGCAGTAAATTGATATTTAGGATTCATTAACCTACCCCTGTTTTAGTTAGTAGTTGTAGTGGAATGGTAAAGCTTAGCTAGGAGAAATTTTCTATCTTCATTGGTTGCATGTACTTCTAGTTACAAAAAGTGGATATATTACGTCTCATTTGTAAGAAGACCATATCATTTTATTGCATGATAGACCCTATAATGAAATTTCACAAATTTTTTCCTTTTCTCTCATCTTCCTTAGCGACTAACGGATAAAGGTTAGAGACTTACATGTGATGTGGTACTTGGTAGGAGCCTTGCTAGTCTTCTTAGAGACTTCTATGTTTGCGTAAGGATAGGTAAGAGATTTGTAGATTAAGCCATTGTAAACTTATATGCAATATGTGTTCTGTAATTTACCAATGGTGCGATGCAGGTTTTTTTATTCACTTGTTTACAATTTGATTGCTTTAAAACTTAACTGATATATGTTCTTGTTTGGATTTTTTATTATGTTTTTTATTTTCCTCATTTATAAAGATTAATTATGATAAAAAGTTAATATTATGTGAAAATTGGCTATAGACGGGGTGCCACATTAGCGGAGTTTGAGTTAGAAGAATCTTTTGACAATAGAGCTCTTGTTTGTTGCTACAGCATATAAGGTAACAATAACACTTCCTCTTTCTCTTATTTCTTATATAAGTTACATGATACCAGCAGCTACAAAATTACACCCTTCATGTGTTTGGTTGAATTTTTTTCCAACCAAATACCATATGAGAAACTGAAAACCCCTAAACTACAAAATACCTCAGCAGTAGTAGTTAAGTTTTTGCAATGAAAAAATATCTTTCTTTTAGGTTGAAAACATCAACATGCCCAGTCAAATCCCACAAGTGAGGTCGGGAAAAAACAATACCCAGTGAAAACAACAACATACCCATAAATTTTTTGCCATACCCAGTGAAAATAACAACATACCCAAGAATCGTCCAACATATCTGTCTTCCCTTTTCACCTAGCACATGACATTCTTTAGCCAAACCAAAACCAATATTAATGTATCATGTGTATGTAACTATATTGACCCATCATCCATTTTCTATTGTTTTCATTGTGACTTCTCAATTTACCATGAAAAGTTTTGCCTTTAAAAAAGGAAGGAACAATATATTTTAGGTACGTATTTACTTATGACTTATGGTCTATGTGTTGATGAGCAGTTGACGGAAGATTTACAAGAAAAACAAAAACAAAAATCAGAGATGCAAAAGGAACTGGATTGCTTAAAAGACAACTTGACTTTTGAGAAGCAAAATTTAGAAGTGGCTGATTACGATTGTGATAAATTCAGATCTTTATGCAATGAAAATGATGAAGAGCTTCAGGTGTTTGTTAAATATTATTAAATTTTATTTATTAAGGCAACAATTATCTCATTTTATTACTTCATTCTTGATAGGCTGCTTTAACAGAGAAGCAAAACTTAGAATTGGGATTTTCAAAGTTGATGGGTCCTCAAGGTTTGACCAAAAAAAAATCCAAGAGTTGGTTGAAGCAAATAATCGGGTAGAGCTATGAATTTGATCTTTGTCCAAATTTATCTGTAATCCACAAAATACAAACTCATGAATCTTTCACTAGCAGGTCTTAGAAAAGTTTCAAAAAGAGTTGAAAGCTCGTGCTATGTTGCGTACTGCAAAAGAGACAAATAAGAGACTTTTGAGTGAAAAAGCATCACTTGAGAAAAAAATTGAAGAGCTAGAGAAGAAGATATCAAGTGGAAATATTTAAATCAAGTAACAACATAAGTGCTATCGGAGAAGATTCTTTTTTATAATTACTTAGTATAGGATCATAATGATCAGTTTATATTTTTTTTTACAAGTAAAGACATATAGAAGTACTTGATTTTTTGAAAGTAGAAAATATCTAGTTCATCAATCTTATATATGTATTGACCTTTGCAAATTTATATAATTTTAATATTTTTATAAAATTATATTTAAAATGTGTATTGTGTATGTAGCAACTACTCACAAATTGTTTTTAAAAGTGTATAGAAAATATTTAATTTATTGCAATAAAAATTATTGTTGCAAAAAAGTTTACTAACCGCCTACTAACTAATTTTTTGTCAAGTTTTTGCAACAACTAATAATGTTGGTAAAAAAGTTAATTTATAGCAACATTAAATTTTGTTGCAAAATTTTTTATAAGCCACAACTATACGAATGTAAGACAACAACTTTTTTGGTTGCGTTAAGTTATTTTTCGTAATAATATATTTTGTTGTTGCAAAAACTTTTCCCTTCAGCGTTTATTTCAATGACATGTAACAACTATTTTATTGTTGCCAAAAGTACTTTTGGTAACAACATACAATATATGGCAACAAAAAAATGTGTTGAAAAATGCCTTCTTTCTTGTACTATTAGTTGGTGGTGCACTATATAAAAGTGCACAATATGCAACTTAGAGTGGTACTGAGGCAAGAGCATAGTCGATAATTACAATTTCAAGAGTTGAGGTCCCTCCTGCACCGGTGGCTGCTCAACCGATAGTTGTTTAGCTGGTGGTTTCCCAGCATTCTATGTCTTTTAAGGAGCAAAAGGTGTTGGGTAGATAGTTTAGATTGACTTCACCTAGTTTTTTTGGTGCACCGGGCGAGGAGCTTATAAGTTCTTAGTGGTTTGCTAGGAAAGACTCGATGATTTGGGCCTAGTTAAGACTCGTGGTTTAGATTACACTGCTTTTTAGTTGGATGTGGCAGCTCGACCTTTGTGGAGAGGTTATCTTGATTACAAGCCAGATGGATCTTACCCATTGGCATAGACTCAGTTCTTTAAGGTTTTCTTAGAGAAGTATATGCCTCTCAGTCTTAGAGATAGCCTGAGAGATCAGTTATCAAGGTTGGAGTAGGGTTGGAGTAGGGCTTCATATCTGTTGTGGAGTGGAGGCTAGATTTTATGAGCTAGCTAGGCATGTGTCACGACCCAATTTCTCAGGTCATGACGGTGTGTCATGACCCAATACTACCCCTAGTCGTAACACGATGCTTGGAACCACAAGTGATCCCAAGCTAACCTATGAACTAGCATACTATTGAGCAACTGATTTATAATACATTAAAGAACTAGTTCTGCTATGTGGAAATATAATCATGGAAAAAATCTGAGAAGAATTATGATACTGATATAATTTACAATCTGATAAAACTGGAGAAAGAACTGAAATTACATGACTGACTCTGACTGACATCTATGAAGCCTCTACTATACTGACTTTAGGTAGCTGGGACATGCCTCTAACTACCACTAATCAATACATATGGAAAATCAAAACACAACACAGTACAAGAATTAAATCTGACTGGAGTTCCCGAAATAAGAGAACTCATCACTTGCTGGCTGGAAGCTGCAACTGTCTGATTATGACGCATAGGCTATAACTTGTACCTACATTATGAGACAATGTATCACATAGACATATATGTGAATCAGTACTTCTGGAATGTACTAAGTAAGTGGGGGTGAATGCAATAAGTAAAATTGGTTTCATACGTAATCTTAAAACATACATGACTAGGTGGAAGTAGACTTACCAAGAGACTGAAATAAATTGAAAGCAGAAGTATCTTAAAACATGAGTAAAAAATATAATCTCATAAACTGGTAAATCACTACACTTAGTTTCTTAAAACCTTTCTTTTGCAGAATAAGTAGAACTAAAGCTGGGATACGGTAACACATTAATACATGAACACTCAAAACCAATCATTTATGTACTAAACTAATCTGATTAACTGAATAACTGAAGCCTGGGTGACGGAATGAGTGAAATCTAAGAAAGAGAGATAACTAGCGTATACATACTAAGTAGCTGATATGTGAATACGAACTACTGAAAAACATGAGATAGCTGAGCACAAATGTATTAAAACTGTAGAATCTGAGAATGCATAAGTATACTTCTAAAATAATATGTAAACTGAATGACTGGAATCTGATGACTGAATAACTAAAGATCTATATGCTTTGGTCAAACAAACCTGAACTGAAACTACACTAAATATTATACTAAGACTGTGAGAGGTATCATCTAACCGACATGCCCTAATCTGAGCTAATTGGGGTCCAACCTGTAACCCCAGTTGGAAGGGTGTCAGTACCGTGCCACGGGTACTAACACTGGCTGTGTGGATCCATTAAAGTGAAGTCCTAAAGGACTAAAGAGTCACCCTCTACTGGAATGTGCTCTGGTGAGATATGTGTCAACCTTCAACTAGTAGGTTAACATCTCAAACCTACGCTGGCTATGTAGTTCTAGAATGCAGGGATTGCTACTAAGAGTCACACCCTCAACTAGCAGGTGAGCCCCCATCCCTGAGTTCGCTCGGTGATAAATCCTACTCCCAACTGAAAGACACTAAAATACTAACTGGTGAATGCACTGATAACTAATAACTGATAACCTCAGGTCATGGTATTCTGAAAGTAACATTGCATACGGATTCTGAGGTAATTATTAACGTATAAATTGATACGGGAACTGAAACTGGACTGAGTTTAACTGAACATGATACTAACTGAATGACAAGGCTCATGGTTTATTTGAAACCATTTTGAAGATATTGAAAACTATGTAAATAGTTAAGTAACGGGTGTTCATAACCCTCCAGAACTCAATGAAATAACAATAGGAACACATGAAAGCTTTACAATCCACAATAGGGAATCATTATTCAAAATCCAACATTTAGACATTTTATCAAACACATGGGAGTCATGAACTTGAATATGGGGATATGGTATATATGTGAAAACAACATGAGTGTATGACTAAATTCATAAGTTGGGGATTTAACATGAAATCAATGCAATAGGATATGAAAACTTGCAACTCAAAGCATGAATAGATTAATTCACTTGAAAACGCTTGTAGACATGGAAAAGTTCATAATTTGATATTATAACATGAAATTCAATTGGATACGTCATGGGAATCGAAACTTAAAGCATGAGATAACCTAACTTTTCATGAAAACATCCTTGGACACGAATTTAGTCAAATTATTAAGGGGATCATGATTCAACCCAAGACATGGGCAATTCATCAAACATATAGAAAGCATGGACTTGTACATGGGGATATTTTAAACATGAGCATTCAATCCAACAACATGAAATTTACTTGAGTATGACATGGGAAACAAAATCCATAGCATGAGGAAATTAAATCTTGCATGGGATCATACATAGGATGAATTTAATTTAAATCACCATGAAAAAATGAAATTCAATCTTCTTGAACATATAAAATATCATAATGATAAAAAGTTCATTCTTTAATTGAAATAAAAGGGTTTTTGGGCTCCATGGGTGAATGAGGACCCATGGATGAACTCCCACATACCTTAATGGACTCGACTTGGTGGAGAAACCTTGACCTTGAATGCCATGGAGATGATATTGAAAGCTTTCTTGAGTTTCTTGGATTAGGGAACTTAAAATCTTGATTTTTACTAAAGAGAAGATGATGGAATGGATGAACTTAGAGGGGGTGATAAGGGTTTGTTCTTGAGAGAAAAAGTGGAGAATATAAGCATATAATGCCCTAACTGAAGCCTTAGGTCATGTTTTTACGAATTAGGTTGAAGTGGGAAAAGATCCAATTTCCCCTCCATCATTTAAACTAAAAATTCGTAATTGGAATTTGGATTAAAGGCTCATCGCGATGCGGTCTAATCACGGTGAGCTACTGGTTCTGACAAAAATGATCATAACTTTTCGCTCGAGTATCGAATTAAGGTAAAATTGGTATCAATGGAAAGAAAATTCAATTATCTATAATTTAGTGGGTCTTTATCTGAAAAACTCCACCTATATCAAAAGTTATACACATTCAAAGTTGACCCGAGTAGAATTGAATACCAAACTTTGGACGAATCAAAGGATCTTAGCTCAGCTTTGTTCTAAGTGATTCCAATGAACATTCTTTACCTCATAAGAACTTCACACACTAAGATAAAGATCATGACACATGAATTCAATTATAAATCAAGAACTGGACAAAAACACCTTCACCGCGACACGGTGATGTGTTCATCGCTCTGCCCAACGTGATGCGCCACTATCGCAGTGAGGTTTTAGAATCGAAATCAAAACATGAACTAATCCTTGTTCCAAAAATTCAAAACTTATCCGAGACATGATTCTTACACCCCTGAACAAGAATTAACTCAAAAACTAACATCTCAGGGTCGGAAAGACCAAAATAAAAATCCTCGAAGTTTAGAGGTCTTGAAAATGGCTCAGTCCCCAGCACTTAGTGAAAATTTCAAGACTTAAAACCCTTAAGTATGCAACTAAGATCTAAATCAAGCTAGGGTTAGTATGGGGTATTACACGGTGCCTACCATAACCCACCAGTAGGCAAGCCAACCCATAGTCTTGAACGGATAGTAACAGACTACTTAATAATATAAGAAAAAGAATGTGGAATAAATAAAAATAAAGATCAATACATAATAAAAACCCAAAACCTGGTGGTATCAGTACAAGAGCTTCTAATATAATATGATAACAAAAGTGAAATATCAAGAGGAATACACTGATACAACTTAACTCCGAATACAACGTAGAGACTAGTCTAATACATAATAGAGAAATAAGTAATACTCCGAATGTCAAGAGCTCACTCTAAGTCTCAAAACAATGGTTGATCCGCATGACACACACATTAACGGCTATAGCTCGTACTATGATCTGCAGTCTGTAGAAATATAGTATGAGTACAAAATGAATGGTACTCTGTAGGCACCTGCCAACTAAGCTCCAAAGATAAAGCAAATATATACAACATATAAATAGAATGGAAACTACATCCAAGAGTTCATAAATTATATAACAACTAATGAGATAATAAAGAACAACTATCCTATTCATGTCCAATAAACCCACATAATAAGGCTAAGTAAGTAATAAGGGTGCACTATCTTATTCCAGCCATACTTAGGAATCTAAAAACTAAATCGTATATCCCTATCCAATATATGAATAAAGAGCAAAAAAAGAATATATAACAATATACAAGGCCGAGGAACGAATATACCATACGAATAAATGAAGGAAGGGATATATAGTAGTACCATAGCTACATATAGCTAGATATATATGTATCCATATAAATATAAGGTCGCCTCAAAGAATTACCAAGATCATCGTATCCTCATTCTAAGACCTCATTATTATCCTATCAGGATTCAATTCTATCATACTCAGTGTTTCTAATCCACAAGGCTAGGCATGAAATAATCATGTATAACAATACAATCATAAGATAGAAGAGGCTAAAAAAATACCTCAAATATCGATACCAGATAAATGACTAATCTTTCCTAAGCTAGCCATAATAATGATCATAACAATGATAATAACAATATCAATAACTGTGTGAATAACCAACAACTTCAGACAACCAAATACATAGTCGAGCTTATGCGTCCCCCACTGCCCCAAGATCAGAAGGTTCAATAAACATACAAAAACACAAGACATATTCATCACCCATATCTATGCAATCGTTCCTTACTGGCTGATAAACATATGCGCATACTAGTGCTAGGCGATGCACCAATAATGAATGAAAGGTACATAATTAATATAACAATCATTCTCCAAAATTGAACCGGGTATATATATATATCATCATCACATATCTTCCGGCCTTTCTAGGTATCAATATTATTATCACAGTATCCTCTGACCTTGACAGGTATCAATAACATCATAACAGTATCCTCCGGCCTTGTCAGGTATCAATATATCATCAAAGTAGTATCCTCCAACCTTTTTGGGTATCAATAATATCATAATAGCATCTTGTGTCCTTTTTAGGTATCAATATATCATTACAGTAGTATCCTCTGGCCTTTCTTAGTATCAATAACATCATAACAGTATTCTCTGTCCTTATCGGGTAACATGACCTAACCGGGGGCCTTATCGTAATGGGCATCCCAAGTCCAAGCTACCCAACCCAGCCACTATTAGCATACCTTAAGTCGACTGAATAGACTTTGGAATAGGTCTATTCCTAGACCAACCCTATCAAGTCATCACATCACACCTAACCGTACCAACCATACCAAATAAAATCAATATCGAAATAAGGTCCATAAACCAGGCCATAACCAAATAAGTTTCAAAACATAATATGATTAATCCCAAAATAAAATATGATGGAATAATGAGAAATTATGTCCAGTGATGTTAGCTCCAATTTCAATGTCAATATTAAGGTTGACACCAGTACCGATCCCGACCATTCCTACCCATAGCAATTCCACAAAGCCTCTAACCAAAAGAGTACAAATATCTAATTGGGACATTCCCCCAACCATAGTCAAAAACAATATCCAGAAATAATTCTAAAGGTCTAAAAATATCCATAACATGAAATGGAGACTTCCAAAAAGATGGAAGCTCACCACTTCAATCCAAAAACTATCCCCGAGTCAATCACTCTATAGTAAGATTAGAACAGCTGGTTCCTGCAAAGCATGGGTATAAAGTCGCCCGAAGACAAGTTAGCAAGTGATCACTAGCATGAACTCAGGATAAGGATAAAATAATGCCATTTATAAAACCAAGTAAAACCATCCATATGTACACAACCATACATATATTTATACAACCATGTCGGGAAAGGGAATCGATTTTAGTGATGTGGGGTGTATTTATGCACTTTTGTGTTGTTATTCTAGCTCATTTAGCCTTGTTTTGAGGACAATTCGTGTAATTTATGTGTTAATATTTATATAAATAAGCATATAAGTGTTTAAGTATGTTATTACAAGGTTTAAAGGTGTTTTCAAACAATTTTGGGTTCAAATCAATCATTTAGAGTCTAGACGAGAAAACTAGTTTTACTAGCTTGAGCTAGGTGTTGCTCTAGTCTATCGTGAGGAATTCAATTATGTAAAATGAGTTCCTAATAGTATTATTGTGTATTTATGAGTGGAAAAACTTGTTTGTAATGTGCAAAGTGTAATTGATTCAATCCAAGAGTCAATTCAATAAGCTAAAGATGAACATGGGCGAGCCTAGTCTTAGCTCGAGTTTCGAGTTCATCGTTGTGCACTGTTTGTTGTGTTAAGATCTAATCTATGGTGTTTGATGATTTAAGATGCTTTTTGAGCTGATTATTCTGATATATTGATGATTAACAAGCTGAAATGCAAGTTGAAATAACACTAAAAGGTGTGGGTTGGACAACAAATGCATAAGGAGAGTTATACATGGAAATGGCACTTTCCAGTGAGCCCGGACGATATAAGGGAGGCATCCCCTTTAACCCGGATGTCTAAGGCAAGCCGATCCCACTTTGGAAAGGTGTACTAAGTCAGGTGGTGCCCCCTTCATTCCAGCGGTCCAAAGCCCGTGTCGCCTCCTCTTTTCCTGCACGGTTAAATTGCCTTCTACTATAAATAGGACTTGTCACGTTTTGCAAATTACTTTAGGATGTTTTTGGGATCTTGTGGAGGCTTCTTAACATGAAAATTAGGTTTTATTATTCTTTACTCTATCTTTTTAATGGATTTAATCATGTATTCAAGCATTTGGATGATGATTATGTCGATTAGTGGCTAAACGCCCCCTTTCCGGGGTTAAAGCCAAGAACATGATTACTTTAGTTTTAAATTAAGTTTGTTTGAATTGCTTATCATATTTGGTTGTTTGTTTATCCTTGTTTCAACTATTTTAAGGAGTAGCTAACCTTAGAATACATATATTGTCAACCTTGTGATCTCGGTAGGGGAATAGAAAGATAGAACATGGGGATAAGCAAAGCAAGGTTCTTATTCTTTTATGAAATAAGGAATTTTAATTAGCATCTAGGATAGGTATACACCTAGAAGCCTTGCTTGGTTCACATGTAGGACAGTATCTTAATTCATCTAATTGGACTATTACATCCCCCCCTCAATAATGTAGTTGTAATGTCCAGTAGGTAGAAGTTTAGAGGCCGGGAGACCATGATCATATGATAAACCCTACGAATCAACAACCAAGATAAGCAATTTAACGAATAAAGTTCATTAGCATAGTATGATTGTTCGTAGTTCTTTAACCTTGGGTTTTTATCCATTTATTGTCTTAAGTCTTTACTTTTTTGCATTATTTTAGTTTACTTTTAGTTTACAAACTTTCAAAAACTCTTGTGGTTACATTGCATCAATTTAATCTTAATAGATGAACTGGAATTGAACAGTTGTGAAAACAAGTCTCTGAGGGATCGATATTCGGTTTTCTTTGAGGCCACTATATTACTTGGTAGACCATGTACACTTGTGAGTGTGCTTGGGCATTGTCATTTAGTATGCCATTAAAATCTTTACTTGGGTTGTGTAGTTTTGCCTTCCTAAACCACCCACGGGCTATATGGGTTTAGCTCCCCTGCTGAAAGGGCCCCAGTGTGTGAAGTCGCACGACCAGGGAAGAAAACCTGGGATGACTAGTACATCCCCCAAATATAAAGTGTGACATCATACATATAGTCACCAAGACCAAACCTCACATCGGCAAATATGATTTTCTAGTTTTGGTCCCCCCGGGACCCCCACCTTCCACAACTTTACTACACACCTGCTATTATTGCCCAATTAAAACCATTACCAAGTAACCAACCAATCCATTAACCATTTATTAACCAAAGCCATCAGTAGTAGTATCGTCATACCGACTATACTTGCAAGTTTTGTCCATAGCCAACCATTTATAGGTTTAAGGGATTCTATGTACCCTTCATGATTTTCAAACCAAAACTGTGGCCACCAAGGCCTTTCCAATC
The DNA here is from genome assembly GCA_030864215.1 of Capsicum pubescens. Classification (NCBI taxonomy): domain Eukaryota; kingdom Viridiplantae; phylum Streptophyta; class Magnoliopsida; order Solanales; family Solanaceae; genus Capsicum; species Capsicum pubescens. Next base: position 73,489,643 of record CM061545.1, read on the forward strand.
CATTTAAAACCATTTAAACCATTCATACCATTTAGAGTTCCATTATCAAGTTTAAACCATGCATAAGTTCCATTGATAAACCGATACTATAGGGAAAACATTGTTAAAGGTATTTTATCAAACACATTGGGGGCATAGTATTTCCAAAACCAAAGTCCATTACCAAAGAACCATTTCCATGCAACCAATTATCCAAAACCACCATTAATGCATATAAAATCATAATTAAAACATGGTAAAATCATAACAAAGCATTTATAACCAAAAACCCCAAATCATAGTTAAAAAAACAAAATCATACAACAATGAAATCATGAAAACCATTGATAAAAAGCATACCTTCAATTGAAACTAACAATGAGGGAATAGTACATGCTTAATTGACAAAGTAGATGAAGACAAACCACCAACAAGATCCCCAAATTAGTCCTCTAGTTGAAACCCTAGCTTTCTTTCCCAAAAGCTTTTGAGAAAATTATAGAGCATTTAGGAAGAGTTTCTAAGTGTTAATGAATAGAGTAATAGGGTAAGAACCTCCCAATAGGAATATAAGTTGTGGGACCTTATTAGGGTAAGTGGGGAAATGTCCAAAATACCCCTACTTAAGTTGCACAAAATACTATCACAGGGGTGCGACTGATCCTCACGAGCCGTACCCTTCGATACGAGTGGTACCCACCACTCATATCCTAAGCCTTAAACCTTGGAACCAACACTGCCCGGTGTATGACTCATCCTACCCAAGTCGAATCAACAACGTACGATCCATATACTTCACCAATATCCCTGGCAATATAGAATCACAGGAGGTTGAACACTATCCACCATACTAGTCCTGGGTACGACTCGTACCCTAACTTACGGCTCTTGGTGAGCCACTCATACTCAAATCCAACTTAAGTTACCAAGTCTAAGGTTTAGTGAAGAAACCAAATGATCCATATCCATCTATATGACTCGTACCACCATGTCGTACCTGTTCCATTGACCAAAATCTATCCCACCAACCAACATTGGTTTGCATACGACTGGACCATACCATCCGTACCCCAACATATGGCTCGTACTCATGAGTTGTATTGGGTCAAGAAACCATTATTCCAGGAAATTTTCTAAGGTCCATAAACCAGGGTGTTTCATCGGGAATCAATATATCATCATAGTAGTATCCTCCAGCCTTGTCGGGTATCAATAAATCATCACAACCATCAATACATATATAGGTATAATAGGTGTACAGACTCAAGCCGTGGCTAAAATGAGTGAAAATCCTTAAATTTGTTTCTCAGAGTGATCTTTGGGACTAAATCATTATGAAAATATAGAAAGCGTCAAAATATCTCACCATCGGAGTAAATAATAGTGGCAAGTCATGGACCAGAATCTGCCTCGGCCAATTCTTTAAAACATTATTATTAACCTTTTTCATATATTTAAGTTATCCATTAAGTTAGGAAATTATTATTGTGAATAAATCCATTTTTAAAGGTGAAAACTTGGTTTCAAATATTATTTAGGAAGAATAGTTAGAAGACTGTATTTAAGGTAGTTACACATTAATTACCGATATAATAATCATGAATATACCAAATCTATGCATATCATCACTAGTATCCAAATTAATAAAGTCGTAAGATATATACCGAAGAGATGTGTATATAAACATATATATGTATATTCATAAACTACAACTATATCCTTTATAAGGATAATTATTTCCCGGATGTCCATTTGATGACATAACGCGACCCTTGGCCCAATAATATGTCCGGAATAATCACAACCTCATAATCATGACCTTAAGCCTAAATACATATCTGAAACCCAAATCAACAATCATATTTATAAGCTGTAGAATGCCTATAATCATCACATATAAGAGGCATCTTACATCTAGGAGGCGTAATATCACATCTATAAGACATCTCATATATATAGGTTATACATCATGACTATGAAGAATATCACCTCTCTAGGACAATTATCATATCTTAGAGGAATATCATCTCTATAGGACCAATACTCATAACTAAGAGAAAAATCATCTCTAAGGGCCAAGTAATCATAACTAAGAGGAATATCATCTCTATAGGCCAAATAATCATAACTAAGAGGAATATCATTTCTATAGGACCAATAATCATAACTAAGAGAAAAATCATCTTTATAGGCCCAATAATCATAATTAAGAGAAAAATCATCTCTAAGGGCCAAATAATCATAACTAAGAGGAATATTATCTCTATACGCCCAATAATCATAACCAATCCCTCTCAGCCATGGCTGATGTTAGATTCATCGAGCTATTCTCCGACCATAGTTGGGTCTATTGGTGTTCATCAGGGTTCTTACCAGTTTTGAGTATGAGATTGGATTTCTCGTATGGTCCGAGAATTTTTCTATGCTACACCTTTCTGAGCTGGATATTGATGCATGAATGTGTTAGAGAGTTAGTATTGTCACTCCATTTGGAATTGGAGCACTGGATAACAGCTGAATCTTCCTTGCATCAGGATGTTGATTATGAGAGGACCATAGAGAGCACAAGTATTGAGACTTATGAAAATAACAGCTAAAGGCATGTCATCTGTATAATGATATTGGTATTTTATCCGAGAGTGAGGATTGTTTTGGTAGAGTTTATTTCAGCTGTACCCCATCATCTCTACGCAGACAGTATTCCATACTATGAGTAGTTCTAAGATTAGTCGTGATGATCATAGTCAGCAGAATCCCCATCAGACTTGCAGAGTATGGTATGGTTCTTTGGGCCATGACGACCATTGTAGATTATGAGGGGCAGTATCTCGAAGTTTCCAGGATCTTGGTTTGGTTGTATCATGATGAGACATTGGTTCAGAGAATGCCCTAGGTATGAGATGGATGATCAACTAGAGTTAGCACGTATTCCCCGCCAGCTTAGAGTTCTGAGACAGGCTGTGATTTCGGAAGTATGGATATAATTTTTGGATTATCTCAGTGTTAGTTGGCCAGCCATTTGGTCTCAATTTTTGATCTCTCCATAGTGATGCTTCAGAAGTTGCTACGATTACAGAAAGACTGACTACTAGTCTAGGGAGTGTCCCCGACATGAGATTTAGGGTTTTAGGTCAAAAACCAAGAAATTAATAAATAAAGTGATAAAATCTTTACCTCATAAGAACATCACACACTAGGACAAAGATCATGACACATGCATTTAATTATAAATCAAGAACTGGGTGAAAACACCTTCACCACGATACGGTGATGTTCTCATCGCTATACCCACCACGATACGCCACTATCGCAGTGAGGTTCTGGAATCAAAATCCAAACATGACTCAATCCTTGTCCAAAAAATCCAAAACCTATCTGAGACATGCTTCTTACACCCCTGAACATGAATTAACTCAAAAACTAACGTCTCAGGGTCGGGAAGATAAAAATAAAAATAAAAATTCTCGAAGTTTAGGGGTCTTAAAAATGGCTAAGTCCCCAACACTTAGTGAAAAATTTAAGCTTTAAACCCCTTAAGTATGTAGCTAAGAGCTAAATCGAGCTAGGATTAGTACGGGGTATTACACGGCACCTACCATAACCCACCAGTAGGCAAGCCAACTCGTAGTCTGGAATGGCTAGTAACGGATTACTTAATAATATAAGGAAAAGAATGCGGAATAAATAAAAATAAAGATTTATACTAATAAAACCCAAAACTTGATGGTATCAGTACAAGAGCTTCTAATATAATAAGAGTACAAAAGTGAAATATCAAGAGAAATCCATTGATACGACGTATCTTCAAATACAACATAGAGGCTAGTCTAATGCATGAGTGAGAGATAAATAATACTCCAAACTTCAGGAGCTCACTCTAAGTCTCGAAACTATGGCTGCTCCATACGACACACACATAAACAATGATTACCCGTACTATGATCTATAGGCTGTAGAAGTGTAGTATGAGTACCAAACAAATGGTACTCAGTAGGCAACTGCCAACTGAGCTCCTAAATAAAGAAGATGTATACAACATATAATAGAATGGAAACTACATCCAAGAGTCCAGAAATCATATAACAGCCAATGAGATAATAAGGAACAACTATCCTATTCATGTCCAATAGACCCACATAATAAGGCTAAGTAAATAATATGGGTGTACTATCTTATTACATCCATACTTAGGAATCTAAACACTATACCGTATATCCCTGGCCAATATACGAATAAAGGGTGAAAAGAGAATATATAATAATATATAAGGCCAAGGAACGAATATACCATACGAACAAATAAATGAAGGGATATACAGTAGTACCATAGCTACATATAGCTAGATATATATATATGTATACATATAAACATGAGGTCGCCTCAAAGCATTACCTAGACCATCATATCCTCATTCTAAGACATTATTATAATCCTATTAGGATTCAATACTATCATACTCAGGTTTTCTAATCCATATGGCTAGGCATGAAATAATCATGCATAACAATGCAATCATAAGATAGAATAGGCCAAAAACATATCTCAAATCTTAATACCGAATTAATGACCAATCTATCATATGCTAGCCATAATAATAATCATAACAATGATAATAACAATTTCAATAACAGTATGAATAACCAGCAACTTCGGACAACTAAATACCTAGCCAAGCCTATGCGTTCCCCCACCACCCCAGGCTTGGAAGGTTCAATCAACATACAAAACACAAGGCATACATAACCTATATCTATGCAATTATCCCATACCTACTGATAGACATAGGCACATACTGGTGATAGTAGATGCATATGCAAAAATAAATTAAAGGTACACACTCAATATCACAACATCCTCCGGACTTAAACCGAGTATATATATCATTATCATAATACCTTTCGGCCTTATTGGGTATCAATATCATCCGGCCTTGCCAGGTATCAATAACATAATAACAGTATCCTCTGGCCTTATTGGGTATTCATTTATCATCGTAATAGTATCTTTCAGCCTTTTTGGGTATCAATAACATCATAAAAGTATCCTCCAACCTTGTCGGGTATCAATATATCATCCCAGTAGTATCCTTTGACCTTTTCAGTTATCAATAATATCATAACAGTATCCTCCGGCCTTGTCGGGTATCAATATATCATCACAGTACTATTTTTCCACTTTGTCGGGTATTAATAAATCTTCACAACCATCAATACATATATATAGGTGTAATAGGTACACAAACTCAAGTCGTGGCTAAAAAGAGTGTAAATCCATAAGTTTGTTGCCCAGAGTGATTTTCAGGACTAAATCATTGTGAAAATGTAGAAAGGGTCGAACTATTTCATAACCAGAATAAATAATAGTGTCAAGTCTTGGACCAGAATCTGCCTTGGCCAAATCTTTAAAACATCATTATTAACCTCTTTCGTATATTTAAGTTATCCATTAAGTTAGGAAATTATTATTGTGAATAAATCCATTTTTAAAGGTGAAAAGTGGGTTTCAAAGTTCATTTCGGAAGAATAGTTATAAGATTGTATTTCAGCTAGAATCACATCAATTACTAATATAATAATTATGGATGTAACAAATCTATACATGCCATTACCAGTATCCAAATCAATAAAATCGTAAGTGACATACCGCATCTTCCTCCGTCCCATACCAGAGAGATGTGTATATTCATAAACTACAAGCATATCCTTTACAAGGATAATTACTTCTCGGATATCCATTCGATAACATAACATGGACCTTGGCCCAATAATATGGTCAAAATAATCACAACATCATAAACACGGCCTTAGGCCCACATACATATCTGAAACCCATATTAATAATCATATTTATAATCCATATCATACCTATAATCATTTCACATATAAGATGCATATCACATCTAGGAGGCTTAATATCGATAAGCATATCACATCTATAAGACATCTTATATATATAGGTCATGCATCATGACTATGAAGAATATCACCTCTCTAGGCCAATTATTATATCTAAGAGGAATATCATCTCTATAGGCCCAATAATCATAACTAAGAGGAAAATAATCTCTATAGGCCCAATAATCATAACTAAGATGAAAATCATCTCTAAGGTTCAAATAATCATAAATAAGAGAAATTTCATCTATATAGTCCCAATAATCATAACTATAAGGAAAATCATTTGTATAGGCTCAATAATCATTACTAAGAGGAAAATTATCTCCAAGGGCCAAATAATCATAACTAAGAGAAAAATTATCCCTAAGGACCAAATAATCATAACTAAGAGAAAAAAGCACCTCTATGGTCCAAGTATCAAGTCTAGGAGGAAATAGCATTTCTATGGGCCAAATATCAAGTCTAAGAGGAAACATTGTCTCTACAGGTCCAATATAACGTCTAAGAGGGAATAGTATCTCTAAAGGCCCATTATTATTTCTATAAGGAATAACATAGCCATAACTCATAAGTCATAATTCGGAGAACATTATTACAATTTACCAAGTCACGAAGTAATCTTATTCTAAGGTTTACTAGTCTCAATTATCCTTAACATCCGCAACTATGTCCACAAGTTTTGGCCTAAGTGGGCCGGACAATCCCACTTCTAATTCTCCATTTCCATATTTAGGCAAACTGGGCTAAGGTATCTAGTTCAACTTCTAGATGCCAAGTAAGTCATAACAAATTCTAAGATAGGAACTTCATCTAGAAACAAGGGCATTTAAGTCAACTCTACCCAAATAACGGTTCCAAGGTCACCACACTATCCCAAAAAGATTTAAATATACTAATCATGCTTCAAATGCTAAAACCACATCCCAAACATATCATTATATCACAACCATGCTATAATTTAGCTCAAACTAGGGAGAAGGCAGAATGATTCTAAAATGGGTATTCCATATTTTAACTTACGGGTCAAAACCCTCATCAAATCCCCAAACTTCGACATTAAATACTAAGTTGTTCTCTTTATAACCAAACCTAACATCCATATTCACACGCAATATATATCACACATCATCTACAGAGAAGAGTAGACAGAAGCCTACCTTAAAGACGAACCACAAAACCTCCCACCATTCACCAAAAGATTGTCTTTATTCCTTAAGCCCAAAATGCCAACACACTATCAAAATAGTAATCTACTCATAAATACGAGTCTAACGATACCTATATTGCACCATTTTGCTTTGGGACCATAAACGACACCAAAAACTCCAAGTGGGTCTCATGTACTAAAAACACATTTTTGAGGTTAACTCAACATGATATGAAGCTCATACATCATTAAGGAACCATAAACATCAAGAAATGGGTGAAAACAAAGCTAATTTTGGGCTAAAATCAAGCTCTAGGTGAATTTGGAGTTTTGGGTCAAAAACCAAGAAATTCATAAATAAAGTGATGAAATATTATCATAATCTGAGTGAAAATCATAATAATAGATGTTTAGCGATCTCCTAAGTCACCCACAATAAATAATTTTGAGTTATTACACTCATTAAGGGGTTCAAGGTATAAAAAATTTGTCAAAAATGGCCAAAACGCAGCCTATAGGGTCCTTATATACTCATACCTAAGGGTGACAATTTTAGCCCATATTTGTGAAAGAAGTCCATTTAACCCATATTTATTGAGTTGGATCACTCATTTTTCAAATAGGTAAATATGGACATCAAGTCATTTTAAAATCTCATACAAATATGGCCAAAATGAATAAAATACGGGTATCCATTTAAACACAAAGATCACCCACATATGCTTAAAATTTCAGTTTTTTTTTACTTTTCCATTTTTTTTGTTTTTTCTTTAATTTTTTCCCTTTTCATTTTCTTCGTTTTTGTTTTTTTTTCCTTTTTATTTTTTACTCGTTTATTATAGTTTCTTTTTTTCTTTAATTTTTTTCTTTCTCATTTTGTTCATCTATTTTTTTCTTTTTATTTCTTTTTTCTTAGCATTCTTTACATTCTTGTTTAGTCATTTTCTTCTTTTTTGTATTTTTTCTCATCATTTTTGTTGTCATTGAATTTTATGTTTTCTATATTTTTTATACTTTATATTTACTTGCATCATATTATATATTTCAAATAAATTTTTTATTTGTATTTGAATAGTTTAGTCATGAATGTATACAATTTATCATTTGTATTTATATACAAATAAATATATGAATTAATTATATTTGCTTGAGACCTACACGAATTATCAAACATAAGCTTCTAATTATCTCATTTAGCCTAAGTTTCAATTAAGGCCAAAGGCATCGACAGGACCTCAAACTTATTTCGAAAATTCACTTAGGCCCCTCAACTAAGGCTTGTACCTATCAGGCCCCTAACCCCCTCCCCCCCGAATTTTGATTCAATTGGACATTTTTTTACACAATCAACAAAATGTATATAGTGTGTAACACACTCGCCTTACGTGGCATAAATAACCAACTAGAAAAAAACATGTGGCAAAAAATAATTTCTATTTAATTATCTATTTAATAATAATTTCTTAATTAAAAAGAAAAAAAAACACCCCATCCCCACCCAGTCGTCTTCTTCCCAACCCCCCCCCCCCCCGATGTCTTCACACCCACCTACCCCAGTCATCGACACCCCTCCCCCGTCATATTTACATACAAAGCCCCCACCTCACCCCACCCATGCCATTGTTCACACACAACCTCCGACCCATAGTTTCACTTCGAAAATGCAAACTTCCATTTTTTAATTTACACAGTTGAGATGATGCCCACAACCATCCAGCAATTCAAATTCAAATCTATTGCTTGATTTTGAAGTGTGATATGAAAAGCCATATTTGCGGTTATTCGTATTTGGAAAAGAGTGATTCAGGTGTTATGTGTTGCAAATAAGTTGAATACCATTGTTAAAAGCTGAAGACGTAAATCAATCACTAAGTATTTCAGTAATGATTGGAGAGTTATCTCGTGAAGAAGACATCACATAACTCCATTGACGAACATTCGAGCTTTGAGTTTGAATTTGCAGACTGTGAGGTTTCTAAATCATTTTGGTTGAGTGTTGTTTCAAAAGTATGGGTACACTTTAAGGATCTTACAAATCAGATTTGGAGCTATTTGTTCGAGATTAGAAGTGGTTTTGGCATACTTTTAGTGGTAGATGAACAAATTTAAATTTAAGAAAAAAAAAACGAAGAAGAAGAATGGGAGAAAAGATGAGGCAAGGGGTATCGTATGGGGTGTGGTGTGTGGGGAGGCTTTTGTTTTTAATTTTTTTTTATTAAAAAAAAATTGGGGTTCTCAATGCTTTTTGTTTTATTAAAAAAAAATTGGGGCTTTTAGTTATTTTTTTAAAATTGTTTTATTAAAAAATATATGGGGCCCTCAGTGCCACTTGGCATCTTTCTATTCATGATTTAGTAAAAAAAATTACTCCTCCCGCGCCTCCCGTGATTACACTACATGTGCAGTGCCACGTAAGCAAAAAATGCCCAATTGAATCAAAATTCGGGCGGTTTAGGGGTCTGATAAGTACAGACCTTAGTTGGAGGGCCTAAGTGAATTTTCAAAACAAGTTTGAGGGTTTGTCGATGGGTTTGGCCTTCAATTAATTACAATTAATAGCATCTCCTACCAACTAAATACAATTCATAGTCTCTATCCTTTATTTTTTATCTTTTATTTCTCTTTTCCAGTTTTTTTTTGTTTTTTGTTTTTTCTTTCCTTTTTCCTTTAATTTACATTTTTTTCCTTTTCATTTTTTACTCGAATCTTATATATTTTCCCCCTTTTCTTCTTGTTTTGGCATTTTTATCAGTTTTCTTCTTTTTTTGTATTTTTCTCATCTTTTCTATAGTCATTGCATTTTATATTTTGTATATTTATTTGTATCAACAACAACAACAACAACAAACCCAGTGTATCATAGGATATATTTTAAATAAATTTATTATTTATATTTGAATAGTTTAGTCCTGAATATGTACAATTTTTAGTCCTGAATATGTACAATTTATCATTTGTATTTATATACAAACAAATATATGAATTAATTGTATTGGCTTGAGACTAAAATATATAAATATACAATGTATCATTCAATGCAAATGTATCATTAGCATTTGTATATCAAATTTATCATTTATATTTGTATATAAACAAGTATCAATTGTATGCGTATGGTTCAAATTGTATATACATGCATCATTTGATACAAATGTAACATTTGTATTTGTATAATTTAGTATTTTTATTTGTATTGCTCAGTTTATATCAATAAAATACAATTTGTATCAATATATTTAAATACAAGTATTCGCAGAAAGAAAAATAACTACTCTTTTTCAATAGTTTAAAAATACAAATGATACTGTCAACTACGAATACAAATACAAACAAATAAAATAAATGCAATTATAAATACAATACAATATACTATCAACTTACAAAGACAAATATAAAATATTTCTTTAAAAATACAAGTTCATCAATGAAACTAGAATACAAATACAAATACAAATACAAATACAAATACAAATACAAATACAAATACAAATACAAATACAAATACAAATACAAATACAAATACAAATACAAATACAAATACAAATACAAATACAAATACAAATACAAATACAAATACAAATACAAATACAAATACAAATACAAATACAAATACAAATACAAATACAAATACAAATACAAATACAAATACAAATACAAATACAAATACAAATACAAATACAAATACAAATACAAATACAAATACAAATACAAATACAAATACAAATACAAATACAAATACAAATACAAATACAAATACAAATACAAATACAAATACAAATACAAATACAAATACAAATACAAATACAAATACAAATACAAATACAAATACAAATACAAATACAAATACAAATACAAATACAAATACAAATACAAATACAAATACAAATACAAATACAAATACAAATACAAATACAAATACAAATACAAATACAAATACAAATACAAATACAAATACAAATACAAATACAAATACAAATACAAATACAAATACAAATACAAATACAAATACAAATACAAATACAAATACAAATACAAATACAAATACAAATACAAATACAAATACAAATACAAATACAAATACAAATACAAATACAAATACAAATACAAATACAAATACAAATACAAATACAAATACAAATACAAATACAAATACAAATACAAATACAAATACAAATACAAATACAAATACAAATACAAATACAAATACAAATACAAATACAAATACAAATACAAATACAAATACAAATACAAATACAAATACAAATACAAATACAAATACAAATACAAATACAAATACAAATACAAATACAAATACAAATACAAATACAAATACAAATACAAATACAAATACAAATACAAATACAAATACAAATACAAATACAAATACAAATACAAATACAAATACAAATACAAATACAAATACAAATACAAATACAAATACAAATACAAATACAAATACAAATACAAATACAAATACAAATACAAATACAAATACAAATACAAATACAAATACAAATACAAATACAAATACAAATACAAATACAAATACAAATACAAATACAAATACAAATACAAATACAAATACAAATACAAATACAAATACAAATACAAATACAAATACAAATACAAATACAAATACAAATACAAATACAAATATAAATACAAGCAAAATGAAAGCACAAAATACAAATATAATGTGCAGTCAACTATAAATTACAAATACAAAACAGTTCTTAAAACACGGGTGTGAATTATATAAAATATATACAATGGTGCAAACTATAAAATACAAATACATGTTTGAAGTATAAAAAACAAATACAAATACAAAGTATTAACGAATACAAAATTATAAATGTTGGGCGAATATAAATCAATATGTGATTCTGGTATTTTCGTTATCATAAAAATATTAAAAATGAAAAAAAATAAGAAAAATGAAAATAGAAAAAACAAGAAAGAAAAAAAAAAGAGAAGTAGAAGTTAGAGATAGAATAGAGAAAAAAAAGCGTAAAGAAAGAATTGAAGAAAAAAAGAAAACAAAAGTACAGAAAAAAATAAAAAAAATAATTAAAAATGAGAAAAGGAAAAAGAAAAAAATGATGGTGAATACAAATACAATGAGCGGTTATGATATTTTCGTCGTCATCCATGATTTGTACTCGACATAGCCACGTTCTTCAAAAATATAAAAAATATAAATATAAAATAAAACCAAAAAAGAAAAAAATGAGCAAGAAAAAAAGTAAAAACAAATATAAATAAAAAAATGCAAAAAAAAAAAAAGTAAAAATAAGAAAAAAAATGAAAAAAAGAAAGAAAAGTAAAGGCTAGAGATAGAATAGGGAAAAAAATAAAAAAATAAAAAGAGAAATAGAGGCTAGAGGTAGAAGAGAGAGAGAAAAGAATCTAAAAAGGTAAAAAAAAAAGAAATGGAGAAAAAGGACAAAGAGAAGATATGAATTGTAATTTTAAAAGATACGCTAAAAATACTTTTATTTTGCTGAAACCTAGGTTATTTCTGTAGGTTCTTATTGTTTTTTAGGATAGAGAGTCGGGGGTAGGTGGTTTGAGGGTGCTTTGGAAGGGAGGGGTTAACTTTTTTAAAACAATATATATTTTTTTAGGAGGGGGGTATGGGGAGGAGGGGTACAGGGGGTGGGAGAGTGGGGTAATAGATAAAAAAGTCAAGTTGATATACATATAAAAGTTCGAAATTTTTATCTTTAAGAGTTAAAGTGGGAAGCAAACATTTTTACCCAACCCATATTTGACCAAATCCATATTTACCCATATAATATATGGGTGGATTACATCCAATTAATTGAAGCTCAATTCATATTCAATCCATCCAAATTAGTTCTGATCCGCCCATTTTCCACCCCTACCCATACCAGGTAAGGATATACTGCTATCGCGGTCCTACGGGCCACTATCGTGCTAGCTCAATTTCCATAAAATTTGTCGCGATCGCGGTTGCTCCCCTGGGCACCAAATGACAACAAAATCAAAATCTTGATTTTGAACCTCGAAACTCATTTGAAATCCAAAGAACGTGATTCAATAGTGTATTTTGAGTGTAAACCATAGTTAAAATCCATTGGAATCATCAAAACATTCATCGAATATCATTTAGGAAAAGAGTGGATCCCACACCTATAGTTTGACTTTTTTCATAAAATTAGCTCAATAGTCCAAGTTAAGTTGGGGAGCCTTAGGACCTTAATGAAGGGCCCCCTAGAATATAATTGGTGTTACGAATGCGATGGAAAAGTTGTATTTTCCATCTGAGGTCATTTTTACCAAATGTGGGTCCCACACTCATATTCTAATTTTCCAACTTTCCGATCAATAGGTCAAAATAAGCTCGAGTGCATTGGGACTCGAACCAAAGGTCTACCTATCCTAAAATAAATATTTCGGATATGTTAGCACAGTTGAAATTTGCATCCAAAATCGTTTCATTGAAGTTTTCTCCCTGTGGCCATTTGAAACCAACGAATACTTTACAATAGGGAATTGGCTCTAAAAAACAAACGAACTGTCTGATAACCGAACCATCAGTCCCAAAAAATCATAAATGACTTGGGAAAACTATGGAGAAGCTCAAAATATAAATATAAGCAGAAATATGAAAAATGATCGGAAGGATCATTATAACATGCTACATATATCTTACTGACTGAGTATGAGTAGGTTTGGTGTTCGAGGATTAAGAATCCCTCTCCACATATCTACATAGAGTTTGGATATTTTTGAAAGATTTTTTGCTGAGGTTTCTGATCATGCCTAGATTTTGGAGGAGATACATTTTGAAGCCCAAGGGGACAGCGATAAGAGGCCATAATATTAGGGTAGTTTCTGTGGCAGTCGTAGTGGTTCACGATTTAGAGGTAGTGGTTCTTAGGGTAGATATCCTCTGCATCAGCCTTATCAACATTAGGGTCAGTCTCGTAGGCTCATTCATGACACACTTGATATTATAGATAGATGATAGTCTAGCTAAAGTGATCGTCCTGGCCAAAGTAGTGGTTAGCCTATGAGGGGTTCATTTTCTTGATATTCTATCTGTGGCGGTTACTATGGGTTAACTAGATATTCTGGGTTCAGTACAGTGCCGAGGGCATGTTATAATTGTAAGGCCTTTGGCCATTTCTTGAGAGAGTGTCCTAGTTGTGGGGCAATCGTTCTAGCAACTCAGAGTATTCAGTTGATTATGATAGTACCTCTCCTAGTTAGAGGTTGTATGCATGGTCATCAATATGGTCCCTTGGTGCTTGTGGGGGTCCTCAGATAGGTAGGATATGAGATCAGCCAGGTGTTGGGTGTGGTTAGTTGTATATCGTACTTGCTAGACCCTAGGTAGAGTCTTTAGATTATGTTATTAAATATATGATTTCAATGTGCCATCAACCAAATTTTGCTTTATTTGATCCTAGATCTACGTATTTTTATGTATCTGCTTATTATGCCCCACGGTTAAAGTTATCTTGGGATTCCTTATCCGTGCCATTATGTATATCCACTCTGGTAGGTTATTTTTTAATAGTGGCTAGAGTTTATAGATTATGTGTTGTGCTTGTTTAAGAGTTTGATACTCAGGCTGATCTTATTGTGTTAGACCTGGTGGATTTGATATAATTCTGGGCATAGACTAGTTATCCCCCTATCATACGGTCTTGGGTTTCTTTTCTAAGACCGTTACCTTAGACATGCCTAGCATACCTTCGATTGTGTGGCTGGGATCCATTAACTGCAAACCGATAAAAATTATTTCTTATATTTGGGTTTGGAGACTTATTTTGAGGGGTTGCGAGTATTATCGCTTATATTTGTGATGTTGGTGTGGAAAGTCCCTTGCTTGACTCTATCCTAATAGTATAACGCCCCAAAATATCATCTTGAGGCGCCACACGGTGCCCAAGGCTACACGTAGCCTCAAGCTAACCCTTTAAGACAAAACACTACCCTTGGGTTCCAACACAACAACATACACGCTACGCTAAGGATATATATATAAGTACATATCATATCACATCGCACATGGCACGGAATATCGTTAGACTGTACATATATGGAATGTCTATACACAAACCAACCCAACAATACACTAGTCTGACATAGCCTCTATACAGCAAAATCAACGATCCATTGGAACAAACCCCCAACTGACTCAACAGACCAAAGGGATCACAAAACAACAGCACCAAAACTAGCAACTTGGTCCTCAAACCATGAGGACTCACCACTGAAGGAACATAGATGCGGCACTCGGATATCACTGTTGCGGCTGCGGATGAGTACCTGAACCTACATCATGGTAAGAATGTAGCCTATAGAGAAATATGTGGGTCAGCACAAGATACATACTGAGTATGTGGGGCGCATACAAAATATAAATAATATCATAAATTTCGTAAAAACGTACATACGGACCATAATGACACACCTGGCTTGAGTGACATTGAATCATGCAACTCATAACATGTTAGATAGGAAATGTAGGAGAAAAAACTCATAAATCATTATAGATCATCATAGGCAACTTGACTTACCACATCAAAACTCAGAGTGACTCGGTATTTCAATAAACATGACTCTTATGGATAGAGAAGTTTCCTATAACCGAAAACCCCACGTGAGCTACGTGGAATACCAATGTTTGAAACCCCCGTTGGCGGGAGCGTCATACTCTTTGCCAGGGAGTACGACCTTAAAACTGCAATAATCACAATCGGGCTCTCTGGCCAATAATATCATCATCAAACAACCCTACGGTGGCACATAGGTTTGGAGAAATATCAAATTTTCCTCTCGATGCTAAAACAAGCTCAGAACGCGTTAGGAAATCCACCACAACATCACAAGGGTCTATCATAAAGACCAAATCAAATCTCTTTCTTATTTATCAAATCATATCAATTTGTGGATTCCTAACTCAATACATTTTAGCTCAAAACATTTTAATCTTCCTCAACATCAACAAGGTATAAATGCATTGAACCATAACCGACTCGACATTTGGACAAGGATATGAAGACTCAATATATAATATTTTCAACAATTTAACTCATCAAAACCATCCGGAAAATACCAAGACTTATTGCAACTTCAATATTAACATTTCTCAATTTGCCATCCAACTCTCATTTAAAGGTACTTGAGACATCAACCCATAGTAGGGATATAGAATTTCCAATATCAATTATAAATTCATAATAAGAAAATAGTGGAATGATAGTATAAATCAAGGCTTAACAAATTAAATCATCATACTCTCATAATCAAATACTTTTTGGACATAATTCCATCTCAACATCATACACATATCGGATGACATAATCCCATAGCTCATGGACAATAATATAAGATATAAAACCATATTTCCAATTCATGGTAAAACATGTAAAATCTCATGTCAATGTAATTCAACAAAAATATCGGGCACAAGATCGAAAGGATAATCTTGTTCAAAGCCCCATATACCTAAAAATGGAAGATGACTATGAACTTTCGACTCCGGAACTTTATTCAAGAAAATAAAGGGTGCTTCTCGAAGCCCTTAACATGATCAACTCGAATCCCAAATCAATTTGAAATTTCTACGGTTCAATCAAGAGACATAGAAGGATGAAATTTGGAGTAGTAGGGTTGGGGTTTGAGCCTTAGGAAATTTTGAAGAAAAATGAGTTATTGAATGCTCTTAATGGACTTAAATCCATGATTTATCCGAATGGATTGGAGTGGAAATGACCAAAATACCCTTCAAAATAAAATAATGTCAAATCTGTCCTTTGGTGGACTGTTTTGATAGGCTGAAGTAGATCGACCATAACTTTTTGCTCCGATGCCAAATTAGATGAAATCAATTTCATTGGAAAGAGGACTTTCAGAGCTTTCTGTTGATATATAGTAGCTCACCCAGATCATTATGTACAAGGAGTTATGATCATTTGAAGTTGACCCTAAAATTCGCCTGGCCTCGGTATTTTTTTCCTGCACATTTATTGTTCACCACAATTCACGGTTAGATCGGAATGATCATAACTCATCGCTCGAGTGTCCGTTTTGGATGATCCACATATCGTTGGAAAGCTTATTCGATTCTCTACGCGATGACGGGTCGCATATCCAAAAATTTCACACAGAAAAATTATTAATCACGGTAAAGAACAGAATTCAACACATTTTCGTCCGAGATCTTAACGGATAATTTTTTTTTCCGGGGCATCACACGCGTGTATCAAGCGTTTTCTAAGAATAAACGTATGTAGAAAATATATTAGTTGTGCGAGTGTTATTTTATTAAATACAAAAAAAATTAGAAAACAATAAAATTTTCAAGATAAAAAAGTGCAGTTAATTAAAAAGGCATTTTGTCATTATACTTACTTATTTCCTACTTCTAAAATAAGGTTATTTTAACGAAAATTTATTTTTATTCTTAGGATTCTATATATTTTTACTTTACGTAAAATGTAATTATAATGAGATGATTTATAATAATAAAAAACATATAATTTAATTTAGAACATAAATCGTAACAATTAATTTTTTTAATTTTGTACTCATTTAAAATAATTTATATAAATTGATAAATAGTGAGTAAAATTTATACAAAACTTTAAAATGTTATGTATATAATAAAGGGAAAATTTCAGAAATAGCATACTTATCCCTTTAATTATGAGTTTTATAGCAACAGTTTCATAATTACATAATATAGCAAGTTGTATTTTGTATTTTTGCAAACTGTTGCTACAAAAATACAAATATATATGATTTTTACTGCCCTTATGATCGATATGTATTTTGTATTTTTGCAAATTGTTGCTACAAAAATACAAATACATACAAATACAAATGCTACAAAATGTAATTTGATAAAAGTGTTGCTATTTTTTGTAATTTAATACTTAAGTATGCTACTTTATGTATTTTTTCCTATAATAAATTTGCATATTGAAGAGTAAAATGGTAAATTATGGCCCAAACACAAAAAGGCCCAATAATTTTAAAAATACAAAAAAAATGAATTACGAAAATAAACAAATATTAGTATTTGTTTTTGTCTGAACTCCATAAGCTTCTTTTTCTTCTCACGGAATTCTCTCTTTACTCAAACATTTCCTCTCTATTATGATACTGCATATTATTTTATTAATTTTTTTAAGTAAACGTATAAAAAAAAATATTATAGGTTTTATAGTGTGTATGTTTTGTTATTTGAATATTTTGACCATATTGTTAATAAGATTGTCCGAATGATACATATTGATAAATTTTTATTTGACATAATATATAAACATGTTCTTTGACTTGGTTTTAGCTCACAAATAACCTTAAATTTTGGATGTGCACAAGTTGACATAAAAAAGAAGTAAAATTTTTAAGATAAAATAATATAGTTAATCAAAGAGGAATTTAGTCATTTATGTAATTAGTAATAATAAATTAAAATTCTATTTCACTAGTAATGAGATGATTGATAATAATAAAAATTCTATAAATTGATTTTAAACATAAATCATAAAAAATAATTTTTAAAATTTGTACGCATTTAAAACACCTCATATAAATTGATAAATCGAGAGTGAAATTTACACTAAATTTCAAATATTTCATACACATAATATGGACCAAACCCGTTATATAATACGGCCCAAATAAATAAACACAACAAAATCATTTATATGAAATAGGAAAGTAAAGAAATGGTAGTTGTACTTTTATGAAATGGGAAAGTAAACAAATGGTACGTTGTGAAATCCAGAAGCTTCATCTTCTGTTGATGAACATATTCACTGTGAGCTTATCCAGACTTAATGTGAGAAATGATTTACAGAGATAGCTTCTATGTTGTTCCAATGAGATTCACTGTGAGTTCTCTTTTTTCTCAGACTCGATTTGTTTTGATTATCTGCGATTAGAACAAAAAAGGTTTTGATTTCTTGTTCTGTAGCTCTGATACCATTTGTAGGGGGTGCGGATTAGGTGCGACAATTTAACTAGATAATAAATACATAGGTATTTATTTTTTATAATGAATATTATTGATTGGAATAATTTTCATTTTTATCTTCTTGACTTAAGATGTTTTATTCATTCATATTCTAGATTAGATATTATCGTAATTAAATTATCTAGTGTTTTAGGATCCTCGTTAGTAATATGTAACCTTTTGTATTCTAGGTATAAATTATACAGTTGGGTTTCTATTTCTTTTAATGATTTATTCTTTTCGTAAGATGTATTCATTAATTTGTTAAGTTTATTATTTTATCCTATTGAAATTTTAGCAATTTCTGTGTAGTATTTTATTCTAACTTTGCTATATTCAATGCGTAGATTTATATTTTTTATTTGACTAATTAGTATTTGTTGTTCATGTATAACTAATTTTCCATCTGTATTAAATAATTTTTCGTACGTATTAAATAATTTATTACTTGTATCTTCCTTTTCTAAGGTTAATTTTATTTTAAGTAATTTTTCTTCTAGTTGTCTTTTCTCTATTTCAAGTTGATTTCTGTAATTAACTTCTTCATATATCCAATTTTGCCTTTCTCTAATTTTCTTTATATATTCTAACATCTTTTAATCTGAATAATATACATCTGAGTAATTATCTAGGTATAACTGTGCTATCCAATTCATAATTTCAATTTCATAGTCTAATACTTTTTCTAATATTATTCTCTTAATAGCTATAATTTCTATATCTCTAAGTATATATAAGATTAAGACTTTAAGATTATCTATCATTTAAAATTGACTAAATATTTTATTATAATATTTTTGTAGTTGTTTGTTTTAGCCTTAGTAGTTCTTGCATATTTTTACTAAGGGATTCTACATATTTTATATCTTTATTTTCCACGTATTTGTCTATATTTATTTTCATCTGTTTTTCTAGTAACTGTATGTTTCTCATATCTTTTTCTAAAAATTCTATGTAATTTATCATGGTAAGTATTTGTAAGAGTAGTTAGGTAGGTATGGTATATAATTTACTCTAGTCATGTAATATTTACCAAATGTTTTTTCTAATATGATTTTTCTTATATCTACTACTTTTATATGTTTAAGTGCATACAAAATAAGTATTTTAAATTTATCTACCATCACATCAGATAAATAATTATTCATTTTCATAAAATTGCTTTTTTCAAAATATTCCCTTCAACCATGTACATAACAAAATATGGTCATCTCAGATTACTATATACTAGATTATTCTTAAATAACATGTTCTTCGGTCACTATTAGCATGGTAATCTGGATATTTTCCCTTAAACAACGCCTCTACTCTGGTTACTCCCCACCACGGCTTCTTGCTTTATTGGTTTCACCTTTAGGATGGCATAGTTCTTAGGGATTTTTCTCCTTTTCCACTTTGCTAATAAACTTCTTAACATATTATTCTTCGAATAATTCTACTATAAAGTAACTAACATGAATCTATTTTATCATACCATGATTGTTGGGAATTATGAATTTAGTTATTCATAATCATAAATAAATATACCTGTTCGGGTAGGTTTGATATTTCTGAGCTTTGTTCCTCCATAGATTTTTCCATTGAAATAAATCTGTTTTTTAATTAACTGAGCAAAATATTTGTTGTGGACTGGAGAGAGTATTTGCTTCAACACATGAAGGCTTGCTTTGCAATGCCTTCGGTTTTCTTTATTTATAGAACGAAATCTTTACAATCATCTTTACACGTTTTTAAAATGCTAAGACTAGATTCTTATAGCCTTTTGTAAAATCAAAAAGGCTACTAATCTATACAATAAAAGTCAAAAAGGCTACCTAGCCTAAAATTCTACATAGCCTTTAAAAAATTCTACAAGTCTAGAAAAGTCTATAAGTCTACAATAATTACATCTTTTACGTAAAGACTAAAAAAATCTATACAATGATCATAAATAATTCAATATCTTGTCTCCGTTGTTGTCGTATCTGCTGCTTTTCCATATCTCCATTATTGCTTCTTATCTTGTATCTGATGTTCTTATCTTTTTTCCACCTGGCATGCTTATCTTCTTTTATTCTAGTTGAACTTCTGGGATAATATTATCTTCTCCATTACATTTTGAACATTGATGGTCTGGATATTTATGTCCAATTAACTTGCAATATCTGGTTAATAATTCTTCCGAAATAAATTTTTCTCTAATAGCTCTGGCGATAGGTTTTTTCTCTGGATTGAGTAAAGTCAAGATCCATTGCCTGACGTCTTCCATATCTGCTTCTCGTAGTTCCTTTGAATTTGAATATATTATTACATTACCTCTTGAATAATAACTCCATATGGGATTTCTGTTGCGATAATTATTTGTTAATTCTTAAAGAATCGTAGATAGTCCAATAATTCTTTTATTTGCATAAAAATTTGGTATCTCAATTCTAGGTATTTCTTGTTGTTGAGTAATATCTTCTGGTATAATCATATCTCGGGTCATTCCTATTTTTACAACTTGTATAGGTGATTTAACTTCATCATACAATATCTCTGCTGGTGCCGTATAAAATTTTATAAAAAATAGGTTACCTTTGGTTATTCTTTTAAAAATGTTAAATGAATCATATATTTCTGGTATATTGGATATTTCATTTTCGTCTTGGGTATATATGGTGCTAAGTAGTCCATATTCGTAACAGGTTTTAACTAGACTTGGTTTGGTTTTGGGCAAAGCAATTAGCTTATTGTATCCAGTTAGCTTCTGGGTTATGTAATTTGTATGTGGTTCTTGGATGTTTATAGCTCTGGGGTTGGTATTTAAGAAGGTTTGTATTTTGTAAATATTTTCTATGTATGTTCGGGTTGTATGGTTGTAGGTCTTTTTGTCTTGGTTTAGACTTTCTCGGTATGTGGTGATTTGTGGGGGTATAAACATAGGATCTTTTGGTGTATTTGGAATAAATGATTTATCAAATAGCTTGTTTAGGTTCATATTTGTATTTCTCCTAACTCCTTTGCTTGTACCTGCAGAAGTAGATTGATAAATGTTATGGGTTTTATGGAGTATCCCAACGTCTCCTTCTAGCTCTGGAATTTTAATGTCTTCCGATCGACATAGCTCTGCACACTGCTGAGTTAGCTGATTTGTAGCTATAGACTTCAGTTTATCTTCATTAGTCTTTAGCTTTTCTATCTCATTACCCATACTGTCCACTTTCATTAAAAGCGTAGTTAGGGTGTTGAGTATTTTTTCTAGAGTATCTTCTTCTATTATATCAGTCTGTGTAGCTTTGTCTTGATATGTAATCTGCAATAACATTTTTGTTAGTACTAATTCCTTCAATTGTAAACGTAAAATTTAATATATTCAATACTAGTCTCTGAATTTCTTTTGTTGTAACTGAATTTTGTATTTTCTTTGTTAGCCATCAACGTACCTGTGTATTATCTGTTCGTACAATAAACTTGTTATATACAATATATGGCTCAAATGCTAATAAACATTTATATAATGAGCATAATTCTTTTCTATTTATTTCCCATTTTATTTCTGTTCATTAAATGTACCTGAGTAGTATCTACAGTGGTGTTCTAATTTTTCTTCTTCATATTTATATTTAAGTACTCCTCCATAACTACATTCACTAGCATCTGCTTCTACTATATATATAAATTTTCTATTTTCATCTGGAAATTGTAATTTTGGTAATTCTTTACAAAGTATTTTTATTTTTTGAACTTATTTTTTATCTTCTTCGTTATAATTATATTCTACATCCTTTTTTAATTTTATCTGTAAGGGCTTTAGATTTTCTGCTAATTTTGGTATATATTCTCTTACTTGGTTTACTAATCCTAAAAATGATTGTAATTTCTTTTTTGTATCTAATTCTTCTTTCGAATTTATTATTTTTTGTATTATATGTTGTTGCATTTTTACTCCACTTTTATCTATTTGTATTCCTAAAAATTCTATCTGATTTTTCATAATTTCGGCTTTCTTTTTACTTAAACTTATTCCCGATTTTTCTATTATATCCGTAAATTGTTCCAATAATTTTAAATGTTCTTCTTTGGTCTTTGTATATAATAGTATATCGTCTATATATACTATACAATTAGGTAGTTGTTTAAAATAACTATCCATAAAATGTTGATATCTACCTGGTGCATTTTTATATCCAAATGGTAGTACATTCTATTCATAAAATCCTTGTGGTACCGTAAATGCGGTTAATTCCTTAGATTCTTCTTCTAACTTTAGATGGTAAAATCCTGATTTACAATCAAATTTACTAAAATAATTATATCTTTGTATTTGTCTTATTTTTAATATTTTATTTGGTATTGGGTAATTATAAGTCATTGTTTTTGCATTTAAATTTCTATAATCAATAACCATTCTACTTTTTCCTCTTTTTTGTTCACTATGTTTATTTACTATAAATGTTGGGCTATTATGTTTGCTGTTACTTTTTTGTATATATCGTTTTTCTAATAATTCTTCTATATGCATTTTAAATTCTTTTAAATCATCAAAATTATATGTTAATGGTTTCTGGGTTATTATGCTATTTTTGTCTATTAATTCAATTTTTATAATGGTTTTATGTTTTTCCCATCCTTTTAATGGATCTTCACTATATAATTGTTCTAATTTTCTTTTAATTATTTCTATCTTATTTATTGAAAATATAGTTATTTCTATTTTATTTATCGAAAATACGACTAGTTCTATTGTATCTTTAGTATTTTTTATATTTTCTAACTTTTGTGTAATTTTTTCACTTCCTTTTATCCAATCAGTTTTCTTTCTTATTTTATTATTAATTCTTTTTGCTCTTACTTTCTGTTTACATGGTGTTGTAAACCACCAATCTGTTCTAGTTATTATATGTGGGTAGAATTTATCTAAAAACGGCATTCCTAAAAGTATATCTTTTGATGTTAGTTCATAATTATAAATTTCTTCTATTAACAATATTTTATCCCTTACTTGTGTTTTTACATTCTTAGCCTTGTAAGTAATTAAGCTTCCTTCGTTATTAAATCCTTTAACTATTATTGGTGTTTTTAATTTATCCCATTTACTTTCTGGTAAGCAATTATATCTACATAAATTAGCTTCTGCTCCTGTATCTATCATAGGCGTATAATATCTACTGTAATATCCTTCTACTACTATCTTCATTAATACATATATTTTCATTTTATGTTAAAGCTCTTCTTAAGAATAATTTTTCTCTGTTATATGTTATAGTTAATTGTGTATGTTCTATATTATATGGTTTTACTTGTTCTAACCATTTTATTCCTAATATTATGTCTGTTTTTTGCATTTCTTCTTTTACTTTAAATTCTATTTTTATTTTTCTTATTCCTATTATTATTTCTTTTTCTGCTATATTTTTAGTATTTATTAAACTTCTTGGTAGATCTGGGCATATATTATTGTCAGTTTTTATTTTCTCATTTTTTACTAGATATTTTACTATATAATTTTCTTCTTGTCTTGTATTTAAGAGTATTAAATATTCTTTTTCATTTACCTTTCCTATTATGTAATATTGGTTTGAATTATCCATTGAACTTGTTTCATAACTTGTTCTTTTTGATGAGCTTGATGATTCCGGTTTATCATAAGCTGTTCTTTTTGTTGTACTTATTCTATCATTTATTATTTCTAGATCTTCTTCTATGTCTATATTTCTGTAACTATAATCATTATTATCAATTGTTTTTACGAATTGTTCAAAAGGGCTTTCTATTTGTATTTTATTAATTTTATTATTTCCCGTTATTTTATGTTTTGTTGTTAACACATATAGGTTTTTACATCTTGCCGTAAATATTTTACTTCCTGGTGTTAATTCTATTCCTGATATTTTCCAATATAATACTAATGATTTGTCTATATTTTTATCCGTTACTGCTACTGAATAATTCGCACTTATTATAAATTTAAATTTTTGGTATATTAAATTTCCTTTTATGGCAATTATTATACTTTTTTCTATAGGTTTTATAATTCTATCATCTGCTAAATATAATTCTATTGGTGTATCTATTCCTTCTCTAAAACATGCTTTTATTAATATTTCTATACCTCCAAGGTGTACATATTTTATTGGGTCTCTACTTTTTATATCGTTTATCTCTTTATTAATTATTCTTTTTGTTACTAGTGGTGTACTAGCTTTACCTTTTGCATATCTACAGTCTATTACATGCTCTTTTTGACTTACTACATAATATTCTTCCTTTTTTCTAGTAAATATATTTTTTATTGTTGTATTTTAAATATTTTTTCTACACTTAAGTCTAACTCTTTTCCTTTTATTTCATCAAATACATTGTTATCAAATATTATTTTTTGATCTGTTCCTTCGTCATTTAAATATTCTTCTTTTGTTAATATTTTTATATCTTCTTCAGTCATTTAATTCGTCTAATTCACTATCTATTTCGTTATCTGTTTCATTCTCTGAAATTTCATATATACTGTCTTCACTTTCTAATTCGTAATCTATGTAATCTATCTGCATATATTCTATATTTTCTATTTTTATTTCTGATATTTGTTTATTTTTTGGGTTTTTAGGTAATTTACAATCTCTAGCTAAATGTCCTATTTTTTCGCAATTATAACAGGTACATTCCTTTATAGATTTCTTTTTCCTATATGGTCTTTTATGTTTATAATTTTTTACATAATATCTTTTTCTTGGTTTCTTATACTTATATTTTGATTTTTTGTATTTCTTATAGTTCTTATGTATTTTTCTTTTTTTATAATATCTATCTTCGCATCCAAATTGAGGTGCTATTTTATCTTTGCAACATGCTAAATTTCTTATTAATGTTTTTTCCATTTTTATTTCTTCTCTGTATTTTTCACATAGGTTTCTATACCATTGTTGTAAAAATTTTATTCTTGCTCCTAGAGTATCTACTATTTTTGTTTCATCCCAACTTTTTATTAGTTTTGAACTAAATGGTTCAGGTAATTTATTAAAATATAATTTTCTTATTTCTTTACTTTCTTCTATATTATATGCTCCTTTATAATAATATTCTTTAAATGCGCAAGTATATTCATCTATATAGCACATATTACATATTGCTAATTTTAACATTAAATTCCTATTTATATCTTTCTCTTCATTTTGTTCTTCTTCTTTTGTTGTCATGCAACTAAATTCGTCTTTTATAGCTGTTTCATATTTTTTTAATAATTCTATAGGTGTTAATTTTGTTGATGATGTTCCTTCTGTGGGTTTATCGGTTCTTAAAATTCTTTTACTATTTTCAGTTAGATTTAAAAACCATAGTTTCACTGTTCCTATTAGTGTTCTTTCTATATATTCTGGTGCATCTATTACACTTATATTATTATCTAATAATTGTTTTGTCATATATCCTATCCATAATTGTATTGTTTTTTCTGTATCTATTACACAATCTAAGTCTAAAAAGTTGTAATTTTTATTAACTATTTGTTTTGGTGTCCATTTGTCATATTCATTCTTTAGATTATATCTTTTAAACTTATTCTTATAATATGTAGGTTTTCTTATTTCTGATGTACTAGGTATTATATTTTGATCTTCTTTTTTATCAAGAGTATTTATTTCTGTGTTGATGTTTTCTAAATTTTCTTCATTAATTACTTCTTGTTTTTCATTGATTTCTAAATTTTTTGTATTTGTTAATATTTCTGTATATGTTTCACTATCTTCTGAATCATAATTATCTGTTTCTTCAACATCTATATTATTTATTTCCAATTCCTTGTCTTTTATTTCTTTATTGTCTATTTCTAATTTTTCTTTAAATTGATTTATCTCGTTTAATAATTTTTGTTCTTTATCTTTTTCTTCTTTTTCTTTCTGTCTTTTTTCATACAGATCTTTTAACATTTGTAATTCTTTTTCTAATTCAGGAATCCTACTATTTTTAGTTTCTTCTATTTTTCGTATTTCTTCTGTAGTTTGTTGTTTTATTTTTTCTATTTCCTTTTTTCTATCTATTTCTTCGTTTTCCCTTTCTATTCTTACCATAGCTGTCAATTTATCTTCTAATTTTAATTCTTCTTTTTCTAACATTAAATATAAATGTTCACCTATTTTCTTATATCTTCTCCCTAGATTAGAAAATACTATTCTTATTTTTAGTCCTTCATGATTTTCATATATTTTTTCGTCTATTATAAATTCTTCTTTGTTCATTTAATTGTAAATAGTTCATGTTGATATATATATTCTAAACTATCTATTTGTAATTCTAAATTTGATATTTCATCTTTTTGTACATTTATTGAGTTTTTACTAACTCCGACAAATATATTATAACTTAATCTTTCTATTCTTATTTTTAATTCTTTACGTTTTTCAGAAATAATTTGTTTTAGTTCTTTGTATTTTTGTATTTTATTCATTTAAACCGTATTTATAGTATTTTGGCGGATACCTAAATCTGATTTTATCATAATTAGGTGGTATGTGTCTCATTCTCCTAGATTTTAAATGGATTATTAATTTTGCTTCAATACTAGATACTAAGGTAATTAGATAGGCTAGTCTTTGTGGGTTTTCTTTTATTTTATTTAGACTTATATATTCTGAATAATTACTAATTAAAGATTCTTTAATTTTTCTAAAAACTTCTCTGTTTTTAAATGGTCTTCTCATAATTAATCAATATTCCAAGTAAATTGTTGTCAAGTAAATCCAATCTAAATTCATAAATTTAAACATGTATTCTACTTCTGTATTTTTTAAATAACTGGGCTTTTTTTAAAGAAAGATCTTGGTTTAGAGATTTAGGCTTGGTTTTTGAGTATTTCAAAGTGGGTTCTTTGGTGCTTCTGGATAATTACTTAATTACTATATCTTCACATATAATGTGTCAAGTAGACTTAATCTTGCCAGTTTTGAATGTTTGATGTTTTTATGTCAGTTGAGATACTTGAATTGTTTGTTGAAATGTCTCCAAATTTACTTATACGTGCACTGCTTTATTGAGAGAAGAGACTAAAAAATTTTTTTGCTTTGCTAACTCATTTGAATGTTACTGGAGCTAGAAAATAGAAAGTATTTTTTTTTATTGCAGTGCAAGATCTGTTGTATATATATGGGATACTAATGAGATGTTAAAATAATGGGAGTCATTATATTAAGAACAATGGCATGTTAATAGATTATCTGATATTGAGGATTTGTTTTATTGTGGCGTGCAGACGGAGCAGTGAAGAGCTGATTTTTCAAGGCCGGGTTACTGTGAACGGGTCTGTTTGCAAGACTCTACAGGTCAAGTTCAGAAATGTTCCCATATTACAAAAGTTGATAGGTTTTAAATACAATGCAGATTTTTTTTTGGATAGATTGTTGACAACTTGACATTTATTCCCCTTGTTGGCAAACTAAAGTCGATCCAGCTAGGGATGTAATTTATGTCAACGGAAATCGTCTTCGTAAGAAACTGTCTTCGAAGGTTTATCTTGCATT
This sequence comes from Capsicum pubescens, assembly GCA_030864215.1. NCBI lineage: Eukaryota > Viridiplantae > Streptophyta > Magnoliopsida > Solanales > Solanaceae > Capsicum > Capsicum pubescens. Next base: position 73,518,140 of record CM061545.1, read on the forward strand.
AAACAAGCCTAAAGGGCGTGTCTATCCTTCTCTTTTTATCAGTGACAACGAAGGAGTTTGGACTTTTGTTTTTTATGTCTTTTAGTCGAGTTGATTCAGTTTTAATAAAATTGCAGGTACATATGCTCATCAGGGGAGAAAGAAACTAAGTCAGCCATGTCACTTTTAGATGATTTTATAAAGAGTTGGGTACGTTGTTTTCTGCTTGTATGGGTCTTCTTGAAATGTTTGTTCTTTTGGGAAAACTGTGTCCTGGGAATAATTAGTTGTTTTGTAGAGCTATGTTATGTACACAGATAGTTCTAAAAGTTTTCCCAAAAAACAGAAATTGTTACTTTCGAATGGCATTGCTTCTACTATGCTCTTGACTTTTTATATTTATTGTGTCTTCCTTTTAAAGGATAAAAGACACCCTGGAGAACCAAAACCTCAGCTCTTTACAGTCGGCAGACTTGATGTTGCCACAACTGGAGCTTCATCATATGCCCTTGCTGCTTCTTCAGTTGTGTCTAAGGTACCTAACCATACACTTATTTTTGTATAGTGTCTTTAATTTCAGTAACCCATCTTCCTGATGGCCTTTGTCTAACACCCACAAATCTCTTTCGTGCTCGTCTTGCTCCCTCAAATGCGACTATAGCAGTAGCCAGGCCACATTCTCTTGACGGTCATCCTGGGTTATTTGAATAATTTAGAGAAGAGAAAATTATAAATAATGAGATTTATTAATAGATAGTTTGTTTATTTTGGGTGTGGATGATATGGACATCTTCAAAGGCATTAGTTTGAAATTGCTAGCATTTGAGTAGCTACCACAGCAGCACCAGAATTTTCAGGGGAAACTTATTCTTGTTTAGATAGTAAATCCTGCTCGTAGCTTGGGCAAAGATGTTCAGGAAGCAAAGAGGGAGACATATTCAACTACTGAAAGGATCAACCAAATTTATGATATATCTAATTATGAGCCTGTTATTTTGATTGATCGTCCAGTTCCTCGCTATGAGAAGACTGCATTCAATGATGTCGTTGAATGTAGGGCAATATTCTTGGACTATGATGGCACTGTAGTACCTCAGCCATCATTTATTAAAGCTCCAAGTGTTGAAGTTACTATACTGTTGAGTTCTTTAAGCAATGATCCTAAAAACACAATGTATATTGTTAGTGAAAGAGGAAGGAGTTCATTAAGTGAATGGTTTGTACCATGTGAAAGGCTCGGAATAGCTGCTGAACATGGGTATTTCATAAGGTATGGATATTTTATGTAAACATGGCGCAGTCCTTTTTGTATCATGATATTTTGGTGCTATTTCTTTCTTCTTGAAACCCTTCTCTAAATAACTTCTCTTTCGAGCCGAGGTTCGATTGAAACCACATCTCTACCCCACAAAGGTAGGAGTATGGTGTGTGTACGTCTTACCCTTCCCTTCTCAAACCCCACCTTTGGGATTGCACTGGGTATTTTTTTGTTGTATGTTGTAGTCCTTTGTTGCAGTTGCTCTAAAATTTCTCATTAGGAATTTTTCTTCTGGTGTTTTCCTTGGATACCTTCATGTTAACCCGAATTGTATCATATTGCAGGGGTAGTAAAATGTTGGATTGGGAATGTAGCGTAGTTTGGTGTATTAACGTTCTCTCCATGCATATGAACGACTGTCATTTTCTGATGTTGCATATTTTAACTGGTATTGGTAAATAATTTCAACAAAGAATCACTTGAAGATAAAGAAAATTTGTGAGGCAGTAGAAGCTGGACGCCGAGGAAGGATAACTAAGGTTTTTAGTTGATCCTTTCACTTGTATGAAGTCTGAGCATTTTCGTACATAGATTTACTGTTGGTGTGTCAAGTGCTTGTGTAGATATAACTTCGTCAAACTGATTGTTGCCTTTTTAACCATTGCTTGGCTTTCAGAGGAACCATCATTATCTTTTTCTTAACTCACTATTGATATGCTACGAATTCTTGTAGGTTTATTTCTTATTGTCTCTACAAAAGAGTCACCATGAATTCATCCAACCCGGGCACCAACTACCATTGGAGTATTCTTTCTACTACTCGTTCCAGCATCGCTCTGGAGTATGAGTATAGGACTGGAGGTAAATGAATTCAGCAGAGGCATCCCAAAATCACAGTTGTGGCTAGCCGTTATAGTTGGTTCATTTCGTGTATGGATCGGATGATTCTTAGCACAACTAACAATATATCAGCAGTTTGCAGTAGTTTCCACCTTGAAGAAAGCAGTGAGTATACATATACTTTTCTTTACCTAAATGTTTCATGTCATAATGTGCTATATGATATATTCTTGTAGTATTTTTGCCTAACTACCAAAGTGTTATGTTGTTGATTATTTCGTAAAATTTGTGCTTAATTTGTAAAACTGAAGAAAATAATAGAAATAAAACATAACTGTTGAATGATGTAACTAAATATCTTTTTATGAGTCTAGCCACATTAAAAGTACTTTAAAAAAGGATAAATGTCATTACTTTGCCAGAATAGCTCAATCTAATGTAATTGTGTATCTCCTAAACTTGTGAACACAAATATTTGAGGTGAGTCAGTAATAATATATTAGGTGTAAAAAAAATTTGTATCAGGTAATTTTATGTGTTGTATCTTACCTAAGATCTCTTTGTAGACGATGTTTTTGGTGTATGTTTTTTTTTTTCCGCTTTGGCTGCTCCGTCATAACCAAAACCTTTGTCGATGACATTAATATTCCCCTTGAGAGGGCAACGTATAACTGTCCATGTGAAAAAATGTGTTGTGGCAAGTACAATCCAACAATTGGTATTGTCTATCCCTGTGCTTTGTTTATCGTCATTGAAAAGCATAGTCGCACTGGAAATTATTTTCTAATGAATTTGAATGGGTAACCTTCATTTTCGGGAGGTGATAGCTGGATTCGTGGGATAAACACATGTTTGAAAGCATTTTGCCCAATCATTATTTCTGCATGTATGACATTCTTATCAAAACCTCTACATATCATTCTTGTTCCATTACATAAGCCATTGGAAGCATCCAAATTTCTTAGTAACATGATAGGTACATTTTTTTTCAAAACCAATAAAATGTTGTTAAAACGATACTGTAAAGAATTTGAATAATAAGTTTTCAATCAAATGTGCTAATATAAAGATCATATAATTAATAGAACTATAGCTATATGTTTAGAGTATCTTTCAACACGTTAATATTTTTTTCTTGAAATTTATGTAGAATGTTATTTAGTTACAATATGTAATTGTCAGAATTACGTGAATTGTGAGCTACATTCACTGAGAGATATGTAAATTCCCTTGAATGTTTTATGAATAAATAGGTTACTTATCATTTTCAGTAATATATAATACTCATACATAAACTTATTTCATATGGAACTCTTTTTCCCACTCTTAAACATATTCGTTTTCATTCTTGACAGTTTGTTAAAAAGCTAAAGTCTGAGCCACCTACAAAGGAGATGGAGCTTTAGTTGATGCGAGAAATTGCAGTTGAAGTATTGGTGAATGTTGTTTGTATAATAGAGAAATGTGATGAGACATTGTTACTTGGTGTTTATAAAGAATTTGGCAAGGATTTCCATACTGATGCTACTAGTATTGGTTCACTTAAGATCATTGGTTCAATACATTTGTTACTTGCTGGCTATGTGTCATTATCCTCGTTCGAATAGAGCTCATGTTATTGCTCTTGGTGCTTTTTTTTGGTCTGCTATCACTTTCCCAGTTATCCTCTCTTCATACTTCACCGATGTCCATTGCGTAATCTCTCTTTATTTGATGTTTAATTAGTGAAATGATTTGATACCCAGTTGGTGATTCTTGAATTTGTTTTGTTTTTGGTGTTTTCTTGATTAATTTTTTGGGTGTATGTAGGGGGGTTCTTGGTTTGGTTGTGTAGATTTGTGATAGTTCATGTTTTGTTACTATTTGTTTGTTATTATCCATGAGTGAGGATCTATTGGAAGCAACATCTCTACCTTCCAAGATCTTATTTTGTAGGACACACTGGGTTGTTGATGTTGGAAAGTTTATGGGGAGAGGGGTAAATGTGAGGGGTGTAAGATTTTCTAAGCTTGGAGTGTTTGATAACATGATATTAATTGGATGTTTATTAGTAAGAGCTAAAGCCGACATGACTGTTGAAATTAAGAAGAGATGCTTAAGAGACTTGAAAATGGGGAATACAAAAAATACAGTGGGGTTCTTTCAGTCTGGTATAGTTGGGAAACAGAAGTGTGATCGGATTGAAGTAAAATTAGGGGAATTGCAGAAATGAACTTCATTTTATATATAAATGAAAAGTTTGATAAAAGGTTTTCATTTGGGCGCGTTTGGGGGTTGGGAAGGTGAGAAGGCTGTAAAGGACTCTATTGCTTTCCTTTTAATGGCTTGAATTTTTTTTCTACTTCTGATGAGTAGCCTTTAAGAATTTATACTTCTGAATATTAAATATCTTTGTTTTAGTACCACGTAAAATTCAACCAAATTATATTTCAAGTGTGGACTTGTTATATGTTAGTTATCATTAAGGAATGGTTTAAATTATATACTGATCTGAATTTATATAATCATTTATTTGTTGTTTTGGTCAAGCATTTGCGCTTCTGTCTGTGTCAATCTACTTGTTTGTCTGGGCTTGTGGAAAATTAGTTCACTTAGACTCTTGGGACATAACTTATCAGTCAGTCCTAAAGTTTCTTATTGCTTTTTGCTTCATATGATATATGATGCACATTTGCTAATTGACATAGTAGGGAACAACCAGGTTTAATTCATTGCGGATTACTATCACTTTGTTAATCTTCAAATGATTATATTGTAATGGCCTGAGTCTGTACCCCAGACGCTACATGGTGCTCATAATCCCAAAGGACCACAAGCTAACCCATGACTGATACCTGCTGCAATAGCTGAATCATAATACTGTAAATATGCAGAAATTAGGCAAAAACTTGTCATAAGGTTCAATACTGAAATAAAACTGAATACGGTATAACAATACCAAATCTGAAACATCTGTCTGAAAATACTCTAGTCTGAAAAGCCTCTAAACTGTCTGAAATGTGGAGTTGATGGGACAAGTCCCCTACTAACACCGACTATTGAAAAAAACTTAAATTCTAAAATTATAATTATGTCCTCGAACTATGAGGACTCATCACTAACTCTAACTACTGAAGATCTGAATTGTTAAGGGTGCTTGGGAGCCCGTGCATCTAAACCTATGACATAAAACATCATAGAGCAAGAGAAAAGTATGTGTTAGTACTTTGAATGTACTGGTAGACTGAAATGCATGGGTTCATATGCATGAACAATACTGACTGAATGACATGAGTATAACTGGATGAGAGTACATGCATGAATACGTAACTGTGTAATTGAGATCGTGATAAAACTAAATACTGAGTCTGAATACTAATTAACTGATATCTAAGTATACTGATACTCAATTACTGATAATTGAATGACTGTATCTGAGAGTCCTGATTCTATAGAACTATACTGAGTTTCGTACTGAGCTGAGTGATTATGTCTAACAGTCCTGAATCTGTAGAACTGAACTGAGTTCTATTCTGAGACTGAATCTGAAACTGAGACTGTAGGAGGTAATTATCTAACCGACATGCCCCTTTCTACATTGATTGGGGTCCAACCTGTAACCCCAGTTGGAAGGGTGTTAATACCGTGCCACGGGTAAAGACAAGCTGTGAGTTAACCCTCTCTGACAAGAAGCTCTTTCATCAACCCTCGCTAGCAGGAAAACTCGAATGAGATGTATCAACCCTCATAATATCTGGAAGGAAGATATCTCAACCTACAATGGCTACGTAGTTCTGTAATGCAGGGATTGCTACTAAGGGTCAAACCCTCTGCTGGTAGGAATGCTCCTATCCCTGGGTTAACTCTGTGTTGAAGCCTACTCCCATCTGAATAGACACTAAACTGATTTCCTAGTTCATACTAGGCTTAAATGGACTGTCACTGATTATACTGTCTAACTGAACTGAACTGAGTTCACTGAGTTTCGTTGACTGATGAACTACTACTGAATTCTATTAACTGACTTAATTTACTGAGGTCTGAATTGAATACTGGACTGGACTGATACAGAGTCTACTGAGTTTTCCTGAGTCATGTAACTGACTGAGAGTACTACTGATCGTGACATAACATAGATTATTCAGTATCTGACACTGGCTCCAGGTAAACAACTAAATTGTTGGGTATTAAATACCCCTAGGACTCAATAGCATAAAAAGTTAAGAATCACATGATCTTGCATAGCATAAAATGCACATTTGTTCATAATATATCTAGAGAGACATTTTATCAAACACTTGCATGGTATAACTTGCGCATAAGGTAGCATGACATGATTTCTTTCCCTTATTAGTTCACATGAACAATTCATCAAGCACTTGGTGAGCATAATATATGCACATAATAAGAGGGCATCATGATTCACTTTTAATTTCATAATTTCAAGGGGTTTAACATGGATTCATATGAATCTACACACATAATAACCAATTCCACATGAAACGTATAATAAATCATGAAATAGAAATCTAATTCAAATAATAATCATGAATACACTTTAATTCCAATCAAGAAAGTCATATATTCCAACTACTTGAAGTTTAAAAGAGTTTCTTGGACACCAAGGGTGGAAGGAACCCTTGGATGAACACTTCACATACCTTAGTTGGCGAATTCTAGAAGAATAATGGTGGAAACCTTGAGTTTTGGATCTTGAATATGATGAACTAGGGTTTGTTCTTGATAAATTCTAGAGAGAATGGGTATATTTTGCCACTTGGATGGTTTAATGATATGTTTTAAGGGATGATATAAGGTGGGAAAAGACCCATTTACCCCTCTAAACGCGAGTTTAAAAGACTAAAAGTTGAACCATTGACACGCAGGCCAACGTGCTATGTCATTGGCATCGACGCGATGACCAACACGCCACGTCGAGTCCGCGTCGGTTCACTAAAAATTGTCATTGGAAGCCAAGGAAAAAATTGATCGACGCGTCGCGCCGAGATCGCGCCGATACACTATTTTGAATTCCCAAACGTGGTTCAAACGAGGTCCGAAAAATCCAAAACTTGTTCGGGAACACCTACTGACATTCCTGATCTTGAATCAACCTAAAGATTGATATTTTAAGGTCATAGAGGTCGTAAAATAGCGTTGCCAACTTACGAAGGCCAAAATAATACTAAATCTGAATACTTAGCTAGAATTTTCTAAGTCTGGGACCCCTTAGCAAACTTTTAGGGACTGAGTTAAGGTTAGGATTTTGCGGGGTCTTACAATATCTCCCTCTTGGGAACATTCGTCCTCGAATGAGACTGACTAAGATGAGAATACTAATAGACTAGATTTAGACACTGGACATGCACAACTGAAGCATGATTTCATGACTGAGATTACTGATATACTGAATTATCATACTGAACATGCATATCTAATGCATACGTACATAGCTGAACATGATTCATAAATACATGACTGGGATTACTGATAAGCTGAGTTTATATACTGAACATGCATATCTAATGCATGGGTACATGACTGAAATGATTTGTGAATGCATGACTGAGTATGCAACGTTAATTGATACCAAGTTGGTAGATATATCTGAACATGAGACTAAGTAAGTTTAAGGAAAAATATTACCTTGGGCTGAGTCTGAGTTTGCGGAGAAGAGGTGAGGATACTTGGTTCGCATATCTACTTCCACTTCCCAAGTAGCTCCCTCAACGGACTGATTCCGCCAAAGAACTTTGACTAGAGAGACTTTTTTGTTCCTCAGTCTGTGAATCTGATAATCAAGGATTTTAATTGGGATCTCTTCATAAGAGAGGTTGTTGTGACTATGCCCTCTATAGGGACTATGACTGCTAGGTCACCTATGCATTTCTGTACCAATAAGACATGGAACGTTGGGTGCACTAAAGCTAAATCTGAAGGCAACTCAAGCTTGTAAGCTACTTTTCCAAAACGGCTGAGAATTTGGTGAGTACTGAGATATCGGGGATTGAGTTTCCCCTTCTTTCTAAACCTCTTCACTCCTTTCATAGGAGAGAATTTCAAATACACAAAATCAATAATAACGAACTCAAGACCTTTCTCTGTACATCTGCATACGATTTTTGTCGGCTTGGAGCTGTCTTAAGACTTTCCCTGATCAACTGGACTTTCTCTAAGGTATCAAATACCAAGTCAAGCCCTACCAATGCGACCTCACCCAATTCAAACCAACCAATGGGAGACCTGTATCTCCTACCATAAAGCGCCTCAAACGGAGCCATCTGAATAATGGAATGATAACTGTTGTTATATGTGAATTCAATCAAAGGCAAGTGGTCATCCCAACTAACTTTAAAGTCTATCACACACGCTCACAATATATCTTCTAAAGTCTAAATGGTCATTTCTGCTTGACCATCTGTCTAAGGATGAAAGACTGTACTGAGGTGAACTCGGGTACCAAGACCCTTTTGGAATGCCTTCCAAAAATAAAAAGTGAACTGGGTACCTCTATCTGAGATTATGGATAACGGAACACCGTACAATCTAAACAACTCTCTGATATAGAGTTTGACATAATCCTTGGCTGAATAAGAGGTATGGACTGGTGGGAAATGAGATGATTTGGTTATCCTATCTACGATGATCCAAACTGAATCATGCTGGCAACGACTACGAGGAAAACCCATCACAAAGTCCATGTTCACTTCTTCCCACTTTCAAGTGGGAATACTGAACTCCTATATGGACCCACTAGGCTTTTGATGCTCAATTTTAATCAGCTGACATGTTGAGTACTTAGCCATAAACTCTGTAATATCTCTCTCCATCCCACTCCACCAATATATCTCCCGCAAATCATGGTACATCTTAGTGGCCCCTGGATGAATAGAGTAGCGCGCGCCATGCGCTTCTGCAAGAATTATCTACCTCAAGTCATCTACACCTAGAACACATAGCCGACCCTGGCAGCACAACACACTATCTCCCCCTTGGGAGAAAACCTCTACCTTCTGATCTTTGACTGATTCCTTTAACTTTACTATATTAGGATCACTATCCTGCTTTTTCTTTATCTCAGAAACTAGGGATGATTCTAAACTACTCTGTACCCATACACTACCTTCTGCTGAATCAACTAAGCGAACACCTAGTTGAGCAAGCTGATAAACTTCCTGAGCTAACATCTTCTTGTTGTTCTCAACATGAGCAACACTCCCCATAGACATCCTACTAAGAGAATAAACCACTACATTGGCTTTACCCGGATGATACAGGACGCTCATGTCATAGTCCTTCAATAACTCCAACTACCTTCTCTGACGAAGGTTTAGATTTTTCTAAGAGAACACATACTGTAGGCTCTTATGGTCAGTGAACACATCAACGTGCACCCCATACAAATAGTTCCTCCAAATCTTTAAGGCAAACACTACTGTTGCTAACTCAAGATCATGAGTAGGATAGTTCTTTTTATGGGACTTAAGCTGTCTAGAGGCGTAGGCTATGACCTTACCTCTCTATATCAAAACATACCCCAAACCAACTCTAGAGGCATCACAGTACACCACAAACCCATCTTAACCATCTGGTAGGGTCAAAATTAGAGTTGTAGTAAGTCGAGTCTTCAACTCCTGAAAACTCTTCTCACAAGAATTTAACCACTGGAATTTGACTTTCTTCTGAGTCAATCTGGACATAGGGGATGCAATAAATGAAAATCCCTCAACAAATCATCGGTAATATCCAGCCAAGCCCAAAAAACTCCTAATATTTGATGGAGAGATGGGTCTAGACCAGTTTCTCACTACTTTGGTATTTTAGGGATCAACTCTAATGCAATCACCGGAAATTATATGGCCAAGAAAAGCTACTGACCTTAGCCAAAATTTGCACTTACTGAATTTGACAAATAACTGATGGTTTCTGAGAGTCTGCAATACTATTCTGAGATGGTCTGCATGATCATGCTCACTGTGGGAGTAGACAAGAATGTCATCTATGAAGAATGTCTAAGTACTGCTTGAACACACGATTCATCAAGTCCATGAAAGCTACTGGGGCATTGGTAAGACCAAAGTACATGACTAAGAATTTGAAGTGACCATATCGAGTTCTGAAGGCTATTTTTGGGATGTCATATTCTCTGACTCTAAGCTGATGATAGCCCGATCTGAGGTCTATCTTGGAGAAGTAACTGGCACCCTGAAGTTGGTCAAACAAGTCATCAATTTTGGGAAGAAGGTACTTGTTTTTTACCGTGACTTTATTTAGCTGACGGTAATCAATACACATTTTGAGAGAACCGTCTTTCTTATGCACGAATAAAACTGGTGCACCCCACGGGGACACACTAGGTCTGATAAATCCCTTATCTAAGAGATCCTTCAACTGTTCTTTTAACTTTCTAAGGTCTGCTGGGGCCATTCTGTATGGTGGAATAGATATGGGCTGAGTATCTGGAAAAAGATCAATTTCGAAGTCGATTTCCCTTTCGGGAGGGACTCCAGGAAGATCTTCGGAAAACACATCTGGGAATTTACATGCTACTGACACTAATTCAAGAGTAGGGTTTTTTTAACTAGAGTCCTGGAATCGAACTAGATGGTAGACACATCTCTTAGATATCATTTTTCTCACCCTTAGGTAAGAAACAAGTTGACCCCTAAGTGCTGAAGTACTACCCCTTCACTCAAGGATGGGTTCATTCAAAAACTGAAACTGGACAATTCTATTTTTGCAGTCGACTGAGGCATAACAGGAATGAAGCCAATCCATGCCAAGAATGACATCAAAATCGGTCATCTCTATTTCGACTAAGTCTGCTGAAGTGACTTTCTGAGATATCATAACCGGGCAGTTCCTGTATACCCGCCTAGCTATGATGGATTTACCTACTGGGGTAAAGACTGAGAAAGGCTCTGCTAGAATTTTGGGACAAACTCCGAAATCAACTGCTATAGATGGAGTAACAAAGGACAAAGAAGCTCCTGGATCTAGCAAAGCATAGACATGTAAATGGAAAACTTGTAACGTATCAGTGACCATATTAGGAGAACTTTCCTGATCCTATTGGGATTGAAGAGCATAGAGTCTGTTTGGGCACCGCCCACTGGTGGCACTGAATGCGGCACCCTGTTAATTTGAGCGACCGGTCTGAGCTGAGGGATGGTTATGCTGGCTCTGAGAATCCACCTAAGGACACTTTCTGACCCTGTGGCCTGGCTTGCTATATCCGAAACACACATCACTATCAGCTCTGAAGATACCCTGGTAGTTTCTGCCATACTTCTGACAAAGGGGATTGGTTCGGGCACTATTAACACTACCCTAAGGTTTAGGGCCTAACGCCCTATATCTGTTGTCGTCTCTGAATTTTGGCACAGGAGAACTGGCTGAGGACGGAGCTGGAACTAAGGATTTCGAGTGGAACTGAGAATGATTCTCGCCCTATGACTTAGGCTAAGCGAAGTTGAAACTACCTGTTCTCGCTCTGTTATTCTCCCTCTCTTTCTCTTTATTCTTGGCCTCCTCTATCTGATGAGCATAGACCATGAGACTGGATATGTCTATCTCCTTAATCAACACTGCGGTCCTACACTCTTTGACCACACTATTAGATACCACAGATAGAAACTTACTCATCTTCGCTCTACTATCTACTACTATATGTGGGACATATCTGGCTAACTGAGAAAACTTGAGATAATACTCTTGTACTGTCATATTTCCCTGCTTCAGGTTTATAAACTCCAAAACCTTCATTTCCCTCAATTATAGCGGGAAGAACCTATCCATAAATACAACTGCAAACTCCTCTTATTCTATGGGCCCTGCATCTGTATCCCTCTTTTCTTTCCACTATTTAAACCATGAGTGTGCCACATCCTATAACTGATATGCGGCAAACTCAGCGCTCCCAACAGCCGTCACCCTTATAATGTCTGTAACTTTCTGCACCTGATCAAGAAACTCCTGAGGGTCCTCATCTGACTTAGACCCAGTAAAATATAGAGGGTTCATTTGGGTGAAATCTTGAATCCTGGCATCAACATTATTGCCACTGGGTTGGCCAGAACAACAGTTGAGCGTTCATTTTAGGCTGCCATAGAATGAGCTAGGGTGGTGAAAGCTGCTCTGAACTCCAAGTGAGAGACGTGTTCGTCCAGAGGATCTAGCTGGATGGGCTGGGTTTCTGGCTGGTCTCCTATTCCTCTCCCCTTAGTACTCTTTGGAGGCATATTCTGTAAATTGAAGAGAAATTTGGATTAGACAGGAAGTTTAACTGGAGCTCATGCTCACTCGTACGACATGGATACTGAAAGAAGGAAAACTTTTCCTAAAACACCTCGCAGCCTCCTATCTATAAGTGTGGCATGCTACATACCCATGCACAAGATTCTACTAGATGTGGGTTTCAAACTTCCTAGGACTCTGTTGAACCTTAGGCTCTGATATCAAGTTTGTAGCACCCTGAATCTGTACCCCGGACGCTACACGGTTCTCATAATCCCGAAGGACCACAAGATAACCCATGACTGATACCTGCTGCAATGACTGAATAATAATACTGTAAATATACAGAAATTAGGTAGAAATTTTCCATAAGGTTCAATACTGAAATAAAACTGAATACGGTATAACAATACCAAAATTGAAACATCTGTCTGAAAATACTCTAGTCTGAAAAGCCTTTAAACAGTCTGAAATGTACAGTTGATGGGACAAGTCCCCCACTAACTTCGACTACTAAAATAAACTAAAATGTTGAAATAACAATCATGTTCTCGAACTATGAGGACTCACCACTAACTCTGACTGCTAATATCTGAACTGCTAAGGGTACTCGGGAGCCCGTGTGTCTGAACCTATGATATAAAACATCATAGTGCAAGAGAAAAGTATGCATCAATACTTTGAATGTACTGGTATGCTAAGTGAGGTAGGTTGAAATGTATGGGTTCATATGCATGACAATACTGACTGAATAACATAAGTATAACTGGATGAGAGTACATGCATGAATACGTAACTGTAACTGAGATCATGATACACTGAATACTGAGTCTGAATACTAATTAACCAATATCTGAGTATACTGATACTGATTTACTAATAGCTGAATGAATGTATCTGACAGTCCTAATTCTATGAAACTATATTAAGTTCTATACTGAGCTGAGTGACTGTATCTGACAATCCTGAATTTGTAAAACTGAACTGAGTTCAATTCTAAGACTGAATCTGAAACTGAGACTGTGGGAGGTAATCATCTAACCGACATTCCCCTTTCTACATAGATTGGGGTCCAACCTGTAATCCCAGTTGGAAGGGTGTCAATATCGTGCCACGGGTAAAGACAAGCTATAAGTTAACCCTCTCTGACAGGAAGCTCTTTCATCAACCCTCGTTGGCAGGAAAACTCGAATGAGATATATCAACCCTCATAATATTTGGCAGAAATATATCTCAACCTATGTTGGCTACGTAGTTCTGCAACACAGGGATTGCTACTAAGGGTCAAACCCTCTACTGGCAGGAATGCTCCCATCCCTGGGGTTAACTCGGTGTGGAATCCTACTCCCATCTAAATAGACACTGAATCGATTTCCTAGTTCAGACTAGGCTTAAATGGACTATTACTGATTATATTGTCTAATTGAACTGAACTGAGTTCACTGAGTTCTGTTGACTGACAAAATACTACTGAATTCTGTTAACAGACTGAATTTACTTAGGTCTGAACTTAATATTGAACTGGACTGGACTGATATAGAGTCTATTTAGTTTTCCTGAGTCCTGTGACTGACTGAGAATACTACTGATCGTGATATGACTAAGATTATTCTGTATCTGACACTGGCTCTAGGTAAACAGCTAAATTATCGGGTATTAAATACCCTCAGGACTCGATAGCATAAAAAGTAAAGCATCACATGATCTTGTATAGCATAAAATGCACACTTGCTCATAATGTATCTATAGAGATATTTTATCGAACACTTGCATGGTATAACTTGCACATAAGGTAGCATGACATGATTTCTTTCCCTTATTAGTTTACATGAACAATTCATCAAGCACTTGGTGAGCATAATATATGCACATACTAAGATGGCATCATGATTCACTTCCAATTTCACAATTTCAAGGGGTTTAACATGGATTCATATGAATCTACACACATAATAACCAATTCCACATGAAACATATAATAAATCATGAAATAGAAATCTAATTCAAATAATAATCATGAATACACTTTAATTCCAATCATGGAAGTCATAAATTCCAACTACTTGAAGTTTAAAAGAGTTTCTTGGACTCCAAGGGTGGAAGGAATCCTTGGGTAAATACTTCACATACCTTAGTTGGTGAATTCTTGAAGAATAATGGTGGAAACCTTGAGTCTTGGATCTTGAATGTAATGAACTAGGGTTTTTTCTTGATAAATTCTAGAGAGAATGAGTATACTTTGCCTCTTGTATGGCTTAATGATATATTTTGGGGGCTGATATAAGGTGGGAAAAGACCCATTTACCCCTCTAGACGTGGGTTTGAAAGACTGAAAGTTGAACCATCGACGCGCTACGTCGTTGGCAATAATGCGATGACCAACGTACCGTGTCGAGTCCGCGTTAGTTCACTAAAAATTGTCATTGGAAACCAAGCAAAATATTGATCGACGCGCCGCGCCTAGATCACGCTGATACACTATTTTGGATTCCCAAACGTGGTTCAAACAAGGTCTGAAAAATTCAAAACTTGTCCGAAAATACCTACTGACATTCCTGATCATGAATCAACCTAATGATTGATATTTTAAAGTCATAGAGGTCGTGAAATAGCATTGCCAACTTATGAAGGCCAAAATAATACTAAGTCTGAATACTTAGCTAGAATTTTCTAAGTCTGGGACCCCTTAACAAGTTTTTCGGGACTGAGTTAAGCTTGGGATTTTGCGGGGTCTTACATATATTCTCCACCTTTGGAACAGAAAAATATTAGCATTTTGTTGCCCTTCTAGTAATTAATAGTAAGAATATTTTTCTATGTAATCTAGTCTATGAATCATACATACTTTTATGTTACAGAAAATCTGATTCAAAAATACAGTTCTATATTACTAAATAATAAAAAGCACACCTGTGTGGAGGTAGATCACTTGGTGTTAGTGTATTCAAGTAATCTTCTTGATAGTAATTATTGATGTCATTCTCTGCAGAGCGGAAACTAAGAAACGTTCTGCTTTTATCAGGAAATCTGGAAATTAACATTTCATTTAGCTGATCAACGTATTCATTTCTGCTAGCTAGGATAGCCCGTTTTGTCATGTATTTTGCACAAGTTGCATTTTTATCCAGAGACAGAAATATTTGGTCCAGTAAGGCATCTTCACCAGTACTACTCTTATTTTCAATAACCAGTTGTTTTGGAAGATGTACCAAATCATCTTTTATTGTAGGCTCTTCACCATTACCTATACGTAATAAGAATTCACTAAATGATGGATTTTTTTATGCCCTCGTATTTCTTGTTAATTTAATCCTTTCCATCTAATCCCACAAATACGATTTAACCAAACTTGGATTTACCGTTTCAGCCCTGGTAGATTTTGGAATTACTAGCAGTACCTGACAGAAATCGCCTCCAAAAACTACTATTTTTCCATCAAAAGGTTCATTAACGTCAAATATATCTCTAAAGCTCCTATCAACCATTTCAATTGTTCGACGACTAGCTATAGATGCTTCGTCCTAAATAATCAGCGTGGCTTTTTTAATCAATTTAGCTCCACCTCGTATCAGTTGTTTGAAGTGGTATCTCAAATCTAGAATATGTTGTACGACCTCCCGATAAAAGAGTTGCAGCTACACCACTTGTTGTCGTTGGTAAACCTATCATCCCTCTCAATCTGATATTTACAGTATTGCGCGATATAGGAATATTTTTTCAGTCCCGCCAGGTCCATCAATAATGAATAATCCCAATTTTTTAGTATCAACCCTTTCCAATATAATCTTGAATGCTTGCTCTTGTTCAGGATTTAGTTTTATTTGTGCATCCAAATCTTCTAAACGCACTTTATAGATTTCTTTTCCCTTATTTCTCTTCATTCTGATATAATTCCATCATCCAACCTCTGTTAAAGTTTAGGTATGTCATAATTTTCAATTCTTTTCCCATGCTCTCTAAGAAATGATTTATGATTTTCAATGTGCATTGAAGTTAAGCAGTAGGAGAATTGTCATGTGTTCTTTTAAAATCTTCTGACATATCATCGTAATATATATCTCAAAGCTTTCTAACATCCGTAGGATTACAATGAACCAAAATTATTGCAAATAAATTTCTCAAAGCTAATGTCATTTTGAAGATGACTACTTCACGCAGGCATTCAGAAATGTTGTTATCTGATTCCAGTAAAGCTTTTTCTTTTGCATCTTCTTTCAATGTTTCAAATGATCTTCCATTAACATACAATAATGAATCAAATAAAGTTGGTACTCATACGTGATTCAATAATAATCGCAAATAGTACCTTTCATCTTTTGTTGGGTTAGCCGTGACATTAAAGAAAAAGATTGAAATAAATCAAATCTAAACATACACAAATAGTAAGAGTGGTTGTAGTGCTTACCAATAGAAATTCGACCAATAGCTGCTCTTATTTTTCTTGAGGTCCAAATCTTACCCTGCGGGTTCTAAACATAATACTCTGGAAATTCCTTATTTAGGTACTTTCGTGTTTCATTATCCGTCAAACATTTTTGAAAAACCTTGGTGAGCATGGTATGTGAGGCATATTCCCATGCAATAACATTTTTCAAATTTTGATTGTTCTAATAACATACTAAAATGTCAACAACAATATTAAAAAGAAGAATAAATGATGAACAAATATACTTAATTATGAAGGCATTTCTATTAAATTATATTGATTTGGCCTGTAGTGTTTAGAAAATCCAAAGTTGTTCATTAGTAAACTTCTGTGGTAATTTCTTTGGAATATGTTGAGAATTATCTGTCTGGTTTTTCTTTGTGATTACTTGTCAGTACTTACTTTTATTTCTTTTTGCATAATTGATTTTAAAATTTGAACCATTGAGCTTGATGGAAAAAGAATCAAGCTTCAGATATCGAATACATACAGTTGGTCAGGAACAGTTTCAGACCACCACTACTGGTATGTTATAATGGTTATTAATTGATAAGAGTTCTGGTGGTGTTTCATCAAGGTTGTTATGAAGGAGTCTGGTATAAGAGATCGTCATGACTGCGAGAAGTTTTCTCTATTTTTGTTTTCTTAATTGAGTCTTATATAGAGAAGTTCTGTTTGATGATGTTTTTCTCCCCCTTTGTTTATTTCCTACATTTCCATGTGACTGTTTACTCTTGCTCCTATGAAGAGAGTGTATTATATTGATCTTCTCTATCATATTATTTTTGCAAAGTTGGATAAAAAAATTCCATTTAGGCGCGTTTAGGGGTTGGGAAGGTGAGAAGGCTGTAAAGGACTCTATTGCTTTCCTTTTAATGGCTTGAACTTTTTTCTTCTTCTGATGAGTAGCCTTTAGGAATTTATACTTCTGAATATTAAATATCTTTGTTGAAGTACCACGTAAAATTCAATAAAATTACATTTCAAGTGTGGACTTGTTATATGTTAGTTATCATTGAGGAATGGTTTAAATTATATATTGATTTGAATTTATACAATCATTTATTTGTTGTTTTGGTCAAGCATTTGTGCTTCTGTCTCTCTCAATCTACTTGTTTGTCTGGGCTTGTGAAAAATAAGTTCACTTAAACTCTTGGGACATAACTATATCAGTCAGTCCTAAAGTTTCTTATTGTTTTTCGCTTCACATGATATATGATGCACATTTACAAATTGACATAGTAGTTAACAAGCAGATTTAATTCATTATGGATAACTATCACTTTGTTAATCTTCATATGATTATATTCTCCACCTTTTGAACAGGAAAGTAGCTTTTTTTTTCCCTTCTAGTAATTGATAGTAAGAATATCTTTTTATGTAATCCAGTCTATAAATCATACATCCTTTCTTTACTGAACCACCTGATCCTTTCAATATAGTTATTTGATTTTGTGGCAGGTATTTAATGTTATGTTTCATTCAAAGGTAGGGAAGGGAAATATGTTTGGATAGTTGTTCTGAATATTTTTCTTCTCTCCTGATGTTTAATACAACTTGTAGGGAAGTAATGCCATTTAAGTTCTTCATTCTTAATCTGGAAGTTAAAATTAACTCATTTGAGTTTGTTCAGATTGTTTACTCCTCTTAGCCAAATAACTGCTTAGATTTTTGTTGCTTCCTTAAGTTAGAAATGTTTGCTACTTCTTTCATAATATTTTGTGTTTCATGATGCTTTGAATTATAATTCATTTTAGCATTTGTTTCATTGACTATTTTATGAAATCATTATATGTGATTATAATATGTTTATTTAAAAATTATATTTTTATTAGTTAATGAAAATTCAGTTAAGATAGTTTTGTTCCAATATGAATACATAAACTTAAATTATATGAATGATGAATATAAGTAGCCTACCTGATTGTCTATTCGGGACATGCAGTTGAAGGTTAATAACTAAAGGCTGAATTTCACTGAGATTGAATTCATAAAGTCTCCATAGTGCTTCTAGTACAGTGACCCAACGTGCATCTTGAAAGCTTTGAATTTCATCAACAACTTTTTCTCCATCATCTGATTTAATATAAACGGCGTATCTATCATGTCCTTTATATGTGTACTTGTAGAGATACTTTATTGCTTTTACTCCCGCACAAGATTCAACGTTGATGTGGCAATTGTATCTAGTTAGTAAGTAAGAATTATATGGAACGACCCATTGATTGTTCATTGTCATGCCTCAAACTTTTTCCTTCATTCCATTATTTCATCTCTTATAAATAGGATATCCTTCCTTTTCTTGTGTTGATTTATTACTAAATGACCGAGGGTAATGACTCTTGCATTGTCCATCCTTCATGCATGAATTTGCTGGACGATTTTTTTCACATGGCCCATGCATCATATACTTGACAACCAAATCATGTAAGATCGAAAATTCTTCTTTGTCAGGAAGTTCAGCAGAAATAAACTTATCATAATTATCCGGTGAGGTTATCTTTTATCCTTGTTCAAGTATTAACAAAAGGTGTATGTGTGGAAGTCCTCTTTTTTGAGATTCAACCACAAAAACATGTGCTGCAACGGGACCAAATATCTTTTTTTTGAAAATTTGATCTTTTAAGTCCTGTAACTTTAAAGACTCTAGTTACTAAGTCAGGTCTATCTTGAGGAAGTTGTCCTTCTATCGAATTTTCTTTAATCTCCAACCAGTCAGGATTACATGTCATTGTGATAAATAGATCTGGTTTTTCATAATATTGAACCAAAGACATTGCATCCATATATTTGAGACGCATGTCCCTGGACCTTCGATGAATAATGTAGGAAGTATTACTCTCTGACCAACTATAGATCCTCTAATTTCTCCGGCCAGTATACTATCAAATATACCTTGCAATATTTCCCTTCTAAGATTTGATTGCTCCAGCCTAATATATTCAAGTCGTGTTGTTTTCAACTTGATGTATATATCAACTACAAATTATTGGAACAATCTTCCACACAATAGAATTACTGTTCTTTCTCCATCGCGTATTTGCAACGTATAGCAGTAGTACTCTCTACAAGAGACACAATGTTTACCTCCTCGTCGCACACCTAAAGAAAATTAAAACACATTGATATGAGACTTTTAAATAACCAAATCTAAGGGTCTGTGTAATTATGTTTCATAATCATACCTTGCTGGTCATTGTCAAATACCTCATTAGCGAACGCAAATGCTGGAATATTCTGATTGAGGCTTTCAACTTTGATAATGTGTGAATTTTCTTTTATTTTATGATGTTTTTGTATTCCTTGGTGCCAGCCTGGTTCACCATTTGAAAAAAGTAAAGGATACTGAAGTGGTTCATAACAACCATAATAATGTTTGACTTTATGCATATTGCCTGAATGCTCATGAACAATAATCGCTCAATCAAATGGTACATTGGAGTTATTTCTGTCTAACCAAATAGCAACAACTTGATCTGATGGTTTGTTGTAGACACGTTGATCTATTTTAGCATTGAAAGCAATTCGAATCTCTAAATTCTGAAAGCTTGAATAATCCTTTAGCTGGCGAAAGAATTGTGCATACGGATTGACATCCATTATCTGTCTAATTATCGCCACAACTTCTTCGGATAAATTGGATTCTTTGAGTTTTGAAATCCTATTACAGACCTCATTTTCTGTATAAAAAAAGTACAACTGAAAATAACTTGGGAATCAATGGAGGTAGATCATGATATATTTGACCCTGTGCCTTAAACGTATAAACTCCTTGTCTTGAAGATGCTAGATCATTATCGATTTTTACACCAAAAGACGTAAATCCAAATATGTTGTTATATCCTCTAATGTGTTTGAGAAATTTTTTGCTACTGCAGAGTCCAAAAAAAATAACGCATACAGTTGAGCTAGAACTTCAGTAGGTGCAAGTTTAATTGATCCACCATCGCAACAAAATATTGGAGTTTCATATTCAAACCTCAAAGCATGACAATGTTTGCATTTAGAAATATTTTTCAATCTATGAAGAGACGATATTGATGGTATGTAGTCAACTTGACCTAAATTTATGTAGTTATATGTTATAAAACTTAATAAATAATAAATAATGAACGAATAGAGCATAAGTAATTGTAATGAATAAAGTAGTACTGCATTACCTTCAATATCACACATTTCAGATAAAGCTTTCATGAATCAATTTATTCTCTATTTTTTAATTGGACTTCTTCCTTCGACATTGACATTTTTTGTAGATTGAACCCTTTGGCCTGCTGCATTAGAAATAAACATTAGTCGTTTTTCTTTTTACACATAAAAAATATGAAAAGATCAGGATAAACTTAGTTAGATGATTATAATTTCAATAATTATTATTTTAGTAATGTAATGCTTTTGTGAATGTCAGGAGTTGTTGTTGATGTTTTCAGTGCTGATATTGGATAAGTTGTTGCTATAACAGGTATAAAGACATAGCTTAAATCTCTATTTATTCATTAGATTTTAGTGTTAATAGTGTTTTACATTATGATTGAGAGTCAGTTGTTGTAATTTAGGCAATCCTTCAAGTTAAGAAAAACTTACAAAATGATTTGGAGCGAGAACCAACTGATGGTGAAGTGGCTGATGCACCAAGTATGGATGCCTCTGAACTACGGAAAAAGCTGAAAGTTCGCTGAGCTGCTAGAAATAAGTTGATTAAGGTACTTTTCTTTTTTACTTGTCAGAACTTCTAGATGTGCACCTTAGAAGTTTAGTTTATGCCTCAAGCAAAAGAAAACTTGTTTCTGGTTTTATAATTTACATTAAGAAAATGTGTTTTTGGTTTATCCCATTTTCTTTATGTCATCTAACTTTCATATGCATCCATATATTGCATGAGTTTTAGCTTTATACATTACTCACCTTTGCAATGTTATTCTTTTGCAGCACAATCTACGTCTTGTTTTGTTCGTGATGAACAAATATTTTCAAGATTTTGCAAATGGGTCTAGATTCCAAGACCTCTGTCAAGCAGGCGTCAAGGGTCTAATCACAGCTATAGACCGATTTGAGCTTAATAGGAAATTCAGGCTATCAACATGTGGGTTTTTTTATTAGACATGCCATAATATGTTCTATGACAACCTCAAGCTTCACCAAAGTTCTATTCGGGCTTGAATCTGTACGTTTTCTCTATTTTATTACCAGTGTTTTTTCATTTAACTTTTCACCCATCAAAGATTCAATTGCTTCACTTTATTTGGTGAAAAGAAATTTTTTTATCTCTATTTATGAGATATTTTTTTAAAAATAAAATCATTTCTTGTCTTCCAACTAGAGTAATTTGTATAGATAAAATGGCCAATCCCTTAAATTGTTGTAAGTTTCTTTGTGATCCCATTAGGAGTATTATTCTCTTCTTTAAGGAAATGTCTAATCTGAGGTTCTCATTTGCTCATAATTGTCAAATAATCGGTGTAAAGAATTAATGTTCTTTTTTTTATTCAGATCAGAGTAGAAATTTAGAAGGCAAAATTGGAGTTGCTGTTTGAGCTTTAGAGGGTACCAACAGATGAAGAAATAATTGAAAGAGTTGGACTTTCCCCTAAGAGATACCATGAAGTGATGAAAGTATCTAAAGTTGTCTCCTCTCTCCATGCAAGAAACATGACAACCCAAGAAGTACTCATCAATGAAATAACTGATGTTGATGGTGTTGATGGGGATAAGAGAAAGTAGCTTGCTCTACTCAGGCTTGCTCTTGATGATGGGGTAATGTTTTTTACTCTTTGCCTTTCTAAAATTATTTCCATATTTAAGAGTTGTGCTTCTCATTATAAGAATGCCACCATAGAAAATCCGTGAGCTGTGGTGAAATAATGGAGCGATATCTAGAGGCTCGATATTCTAGAAAGAGAGAATAAATTATGTGATGAAGTCACCAGGAATTGGTTTTCTACTCTTTCAGCTTCTTGTTTTTTTGTGTTTTCTACAGCTTTGTAGATAGATTATATTGAAAATTTGTGCATCTTTTGGCCCAAAAATACTATTAATCTATTACATGATCATGAGGAATTGGTTTGCTACTCTTTCAGCTTCTTGTTTATCTATTGGTGGAAAGGATGGTGGAAACGATTAGTGCGTCTGTTATGATTTCTCGGATTGACGGAATATGACTCTCACTAAAATGCCATATAGTATATATTAGCACTTCTTATTAAGTCACTTTTTCACCGTTAGTTTAAATTAAGCTTACTTATTTTCAGGTTTTAAGCATCTCCTTATTGGTAAGCTACCCATATTTGACTTTATTAACTGATTTTGGCCTATGCATAGGGCTCATGATG
The DNA here is from genome assembly GCA_030864215.1 of Capsicum pubescens. Classification (NCBI taxonomy): domain Eukaryota; kingdom Viridiplantae; phylum Streptophyta; class Magnoliopsida; order Solanales; family Solanaceae; genus Capsicum; species Capsicum pubescens. Next base: position 73,541,187 of record CM061545.1, read on the forward strand.
TGCATCTATGTTAAAAAACTATTCTTAGTAAGAACTTTTTTCTTGGATCAGTGAGTTCTTCAGTTTCAGAAAGTTATTATTAATAGAAATTCAGTGTAATGCTTTTGTGAATGCCAGAAGTTGTTACTTATGTTTTAGTCATTGAGGAACTAAGATGCTAGTTGTAGTGTTTTCAGTTTTTCTACAGATATACAGGTTAGTCATTCTGATTCGATTATATTCTCATATATTGTTCAATTTTTTTAGAAAACTACGATCTGGTATAAGATAACAGTAAATAAATGAATAAATTATTCTGAAAAAGCAGCTTTGAACGGTAAGAAAGTACCTAAATTTTTTAGTTCATGAGTATTGTCGATTCCAACATCTAAATTTGTTCTAGTTGCAGAAATATATTTGTTAACCCTTTTAATGGCTTCAACAACTTTGTCTTTATCTATATAGATAAAATTAAAAAAAATAACTAAAGTGGAACACAACAAAAGTTAAAATATAATCTGTTAAATTAATTTTATAGCTACCTCGTGCCATGTTTAATGAATATATATCCTGCGATATAGAATAAGAAATTAATAATGTATTATAAGTAAAAAAAATAGATATTGTATGTTTAGATCAAATTAGAAGTAGACAGTTAGTGAAGGTGAATAAACAATCAATATTATTTGATATGCCAGCAAAAGTTGCTTATTGTGTAAAAAAAACTCAAATAACTAATAACTATCTAGATTCTAGAACTATTTGAATTTAACATAACTAAGCAGTAACTACTACACTTATAAAATTTGTGCTTCTACTTTTCAGACAAAATAGCATCATTGATCCTTATCAAGCTTGACCCTTTTCTGTGGTATTGTGTCATCAGTGTCATTTTCTGTTCTTGTTATCTCTTTAATTGTTGTTTCTGAGGTGATTTCTTCATCTACTATGTTAATTGGAATAGCATGTTGAACTGATTGTACTGGTTGTACTTCATCAACAATAAAGCGTCTTCTTATTCGATCTTCTTTGTTTCGTGCTTTAATTTTGACAAGAAATGTATATTCTTTATCAATACTTTACAGCAAGTTACAATAAAAGGACGATTCTTCTTTCTGTATCAAAGAAAATAATGTATTAGTAAAAAAAAAGTTAGCGGAGAAAAGAACACAATAATAAAATATAAAATATATAATAAATATAAAAGAAGAGTATAATATGACCTTTTCTGATATTGATTGGTTATATGTTGTAACATTACAACCAGTCAAGTATCTTGTGGCTTCAAATAATGTAACAGTGCAATGTACATTGCCAGTGAACACGTCAAGTATTAGACGAAACCTACAGAATTAACAAAAAGTAAACAAATAGCTTATTTATCATTTCTTAAAGAAATAATATAAAACTTTTTGTATGTATTACCTATCGTCATAATGTACATTTTTTGCAAGACAACCAAAATATTTTGTAACAGTACCAAAAAAGTTGACTTTTCTGTAGCAGTTGTTGCAAGATGCATAACATGGATCATCTACATTTAAGAGCCTTGATATTTTCCCAGTAAATTTACAATATTTAACCTACATATATAAACATAGAAAAGCCAAGAATTAAAACTTTTAGAACATGTATAAATGTTTATTATGCTGGTGAAAATAGTACCTCATTATAATCGAACGAACCACGTGCTATATCCCATTTTTCAGTTCTTAAGACTTTTTTATTTGTAAAGATGGTAGCATAGTATAATCTGCGTGTTTCTTCTTCTTTAAAAAAGTCTTGCATGTTATTTAGGCAGAGAAGTAAAATAACTATATTATACTATTCATTATTTTGAATATGAAAATATATACTACCATTCTTGGAGAGAAATTGCTTTTTCAAAAGTGGGATTTATCCACATACTACTAATAGATGTAGAAGCTATTTCAAAATTCCCTGCAAAGATTTAACAAAAATAGTTAGTACAAAAGGAAAAAGAACAGAATTTACTATAAATACAACTTCTATTACTACAAACACAACTTCTAACATAGTACCTAGTAATAGATTAGTCTTAACATCACAGAATGCAATAATAGATTTTTCGTCATCAAGGCTTTCCAGGAGTTCATCTTGTATTTATGAGAAGTTGCCCCACAATGTTATAGTTTTTTTATCACACCTGAATTTTTCAATCAAATAAATAAGGTTAAATTATGAAATTGTACTGAAGTAGGTGAACAATAGAAACCAAACAGACATTTTTAAAAAGTAAGTTCAACTTACTTCTCATTCATAAGTATGAGCTCTCGATGTTTTTTGCCTTTTGTGAAGATCTTAGAAGATATGAAGATTCCAAAAATATCTACGAAATATTAAGTATGAATTATTAGGTAATAGAAATAAAATATTGAATTTATACGAAATATTGAATTAGGCAACAAAATCTAAAGGAATTACCTAAAACTGTTCCCGCAGTATACAACTTTTTATCCTCGAACGAAATAAAACTGTTTGAAAAACAAAGTGTAGAGAAGGGGCTCTTGCATTCTTGAACTATAGTGGAATCGCTAAATCCAACCTCAATGTTCTTATTGACTGAAAGGAAATTAGAATTGGGAGGAGTAATGCGGCTATTCATTATATATCAGAATTTACCTTGACGTAAAAGCTTTTTCCATATTGTAATATGTCCATTGAAAAGAGTGGTATTAACTTTTTTGCCTTGAAAATAAAGGAAAAGGAAAAAAAAATGAATAAAGAAAAGGGGCTAAAGGGATGTTGAAAAAACAAAGATGAATAAAAGACAAAGTGATTTTACAACATAGATGTTCTTGATAAGAAGAATAGTAGAAGAAGAAAATTAGTTATAAATAAGTGCAGTGATTGATGAAGTAAGTACATCTTCATCGGCGAATGTGAAACTTTTTCGACTACCACTTATTGTTTGAGCAAATTCTTTTGTTGCTTGACACCCTATGACCATGATTTTTATTATGGAGGTACGATCGTGGAGCTTGAATGTGCTAAGAGAAACAACTTCGGTAATGGAGTCTGTTAATTCTGTAGGTGCAACCATTGAGTTTGTTGATTTGGTTAGTGAATCCATTTGTTGTATCCAATACAATAATATTCTTAAAAAAGAATTATAATAGCATTAACACATAATTATATAATAAAAAGTATATAATGAGGTGAGAATTTTACCTGAATATGTGAACTTTATTGGTTGATTAGTAGAATAGTAGGGGAGGAATGTTAGGGGATGAATTAAGAATCAAGCAAGCACAAACTAACATAAACAATAATATTCAAAAAAATAAAGATAATAATAGCAGGAAGACATGATTATATAACAAAAAGTATATAATGAGGTGAGAAGCTTACCTGAATATGTGAACTTTATTGGTTGATAAGTAGAATAGTATGAGAGGTATGTTAGGGGATAAAGTAATAATAAAGCAACCACAAACAAACATAAACGAAGCAACTTTTAAGATGGCACAACATGAGCTTAATTAAACAAAGTAACTTTTAAACTGGCATATCAATTAATATTGTGTTTGAATTAATTACTAACATTAATAAAAAAAATAGGAGGAAAAAAGATATGCGAAAAGATGAATTGTCGAGAGAAATTGCATAAAAAGATTTTGGAGAAGAGACAAACTGGAAAAAAATGAGAGAGTAGCAAAAGGAGCAGCGAAAGGAGCAACGAGAAACTGATATGTTGAATGCTACAGAGACAATATCAAATAGAATGGTATTTATAGAAGTTAAATTTGTTGGAACGTGTCTATAATAATTTAGCTAGAATAAGATTTTAATTTGTGTTTGTACTAATTTAGTGAGAATAGGATTAAGTAATTTTTTGTAAATGTAGTGTGTTTCTACTAATTTAATGAGGATAGGATTAATGTTTTTTTGTAAACGTAGTATCGTTTCTTAGAATAGAATAGGATTAGATAATCTTTATTTGTATTGATTTAGTGAGAATAGGATTAGTTATTTTTTGGTAAATATAGTGTCATTTTTTAGCTAGAATAGGATTAGAATAGGGTTGTATTGTGCATTAGCAGTGTCACCTGAAATTTATAATGTTTTATTGGATTTGTAGACAAAATTTATGTTGCTTTATAGGATTTGTAATTTAAATAAAATATGCAAAAAGACGATTTTGTCTAAAGGAAAAACTTTTATTGAAGGAAAAAAAGTTCAAACATGATTTATATGGCCTTTCACACATAAAGATTTAATATTGACCAACCAAAAGCTGAATGGAGTATAAACATTTCATCAAAACATTTTCCTCGGAGGAAAATGACTTCTTTTATGCCAAAAACACTTCATATTTCCTTTTATCTTGCAGAGATGAATATTGTCCTTTTATTTGGTCAACAAACCAATACATTATTTGTTCACATACCCATCAAAATTACATCCAACTTGACACCAATAAAATACAAACAAAAAAAGGGTAAACAAAACCAAGCAGCATCGCTTATCTACATCTTCCTATAATTCATCACTTCTCAGTTATCAATTCCTGTAAGTATATCATCTATCCACTTCCTATCTTTACACTTCTTCTTTCTATTTAGTAACTCTGCAATCTTATATTTGCACTCCATTTGGATCTGCTTGCATACCGTTTCCAGTCTAGGGACTTTTTTAATTCCACACGGCGTCATTGCGAGCCTTCCATATATGGTTGATAGTCGCAACTGTAACTGCCAAGAGAAATGCCCTGCTCACCTTACCTTTAGACCCTCTTGCAATTTTTATCCACTAGCCGTGTAGCATTTGATTTCTAAATGTAATTTAGAGCCACTGCAATACCCTTGTCAGACAAGTACATTGATGTCTTCATTTCATATTCCACACATTGCACAAATCTCATTCGTAATCAATCCCATCTTCTTTAATTTGTTATTAGTCAATAGCCTACGATGCGTTGTTAACCAACAGATGAACTGGTGTTTAGGTATGCTACCGGAGTTCCATACCCCGCTCTAGTGTTGCCAGGTCTCTCCATTTCCCATGTTCCATGCGTAGACCCATTCACTTTAATCCAACCATTCGACACATAGCTTGCTGTAAATATTTGTCTTTAGATCACAAAGTTTCTTCCAATACCAACATGAATCCTTGGGGGCAGTATATTGCCACCAGTTTGAAGTTTTCAGGTACACGTGATTGACCTACACGCCCATAGGTTGCCCGTTTTACAAGCTATATGCCATACATACTTAGCCATCACCACTTCATTCCAAGTGACACCTTCAGTTACACCCAAACCACCTTCAATCTTTGATCTACACACCAAGTCCGATGCTACCAATGGAACTTTAGTTGTGTGTACTTGGCCATCCCATACAAAATTTTGATATATTATTGATAGTTGCTTCACGAAACTCTTTGGCAATACGACCATAGACCGCCAATAGAAATACACTTGTAACAAGACAGAGTTCACAAATTAACCCCTACCTGCGTATGAAAGATTCCTTTCATTACGGTATTTCTGAACAAGTTCCTGGATAAGAAGACTAAAGGTTTTCTTCTTGATGAGATCGATATTGATGATAGTGACGATATTGATGATAGTGACAATCTTGATGTTAGTGACGATATCGATCGTGACCTTGATACAGAGCTGGAACTGCTAACTAGGATGAATGGGCTAGCTGTGGATATAATGCCGGAAATAGATCGATTTTATATCACCATCTTGTCGACCAGCACTTCACAATCCATGGTAGATAATTTCTTTGCTGATATTAGGATTCCTAGATATTTGAAAGGGAGTTGGCCTCTCTCATACCCTGTTACTTCACATATATCCTCTGTCACACGAAGGGAGGGAAGAACAGGAAAACAACAAGCTGAAACAACAACAAAATGAAGCTGTAAATTGCTGCCAGAAAACAAACTATAGAGAAAAATAACTGAAACTTGTATTAGTACTCTTGTTTTTCTCTTAATTGAACATTACATAGAATACACACACATATATATAGTGTGTGTGTGAGGATTACAAACCACAAAATAAGCAAAAATATCTTCCTACTAGGAGTTTCTAGACAAATCCAAAAATATCTTCTAACTAGGAGTTTCTAAACAAATCCAAAAATATCTACTAACTAGGAGTTTCTAGACAAATCCGAAAATATCTACTAACTAGGAGTTTCTATACAAATCCAAAAATATCTACTAACTAGGAGTTTCTGGACAAATCTTAATTTCCTAACACTCCTACTTAAGATTTTTCATTGAAACTCCCTACAATGTCCTTTGGAACTTAAACTTGTTGGTGGGACGAGCCTTGGTTAGAATATAGGCTTGTTGTTCTTCACTTCTGCAATGCACCAACTTAACTTCGCCATTCTTCTCGGCATCTTGCAAAGCATAAAATCTAATGTTGATATGCTTCGTCCTTCCATGTTGCACTGGATTTTTAGCCATAGCAGTGGCTGATTTATTGTCCACATAGATCACTGTTGGTTCTTCTGGCAAAATATCCAATTCAAACAAGATTTTCTTCAACCAAATTCCTTGATTTGTAGAAGATACAACAGCCACATACTCGGCTTCAGCTGAAGATTGAGCTATGATATCCTGCTTCTTTGTGCTCCAAGAAAAAATACTTGAACCAAATAAAAAAGAGTAACCAGATGTGCTTTTGTAATCGTCCAAACATCCACCCCAATCACTATCTGAATAGTCCATTATCCACACTTTTGTACCAAATGCCATAATCAGTTGTCCCTCTAATATACCTTAACACCCTTTTAGCAGCTCCAAAATGCTTGGTGCTGGGACATTGCATATATCGGGACAGTAGACTAACAGAAAACATCATATCTGGCCTGGTAGCAGTCAGATACAACAAGCTTCTAATAAGACTCCTATAAAGTTTTGAATCTGCACGCTCTTCTCCATCATCTTTCATTAAATTTTCATTCACAACAATTGGATTTGCAACAGGTTTGCACTTATCAAGTTTGAATCTTTTTAAGAGATTCAAGGCATACCTCTTTTGGGATAAGAAAATTTCTTCAGAAGATTGAAAAATCTCCATTCCCAAGAAGAACTTCATCTGCCTAGATCAGACATTTCAAAAACTTTTAGCATTGTATTTTTAATTTCTTGAACCGTAAGAGAATCTTCACCTGTGATAATCAAATCATCAACATAAACAGATATCACAATCAACCTCCTATCAGCTTGCCTTTTGAAGTATAAAGTAGGCTCATTTAGGCTTCTGTTAAAGCCTTGAGACAGCAAAGAGAGCCTTTTTAAAGCCATAGAAAGCCTTTTTAAGCTTGTACACCTTGTCTTCTTCACCTGCAACTATAAAACCTTCAGGTTGTTCAACATAAATATCTTCTTCAAGAAATCCATTTAGAAATGCAGATTTGACATCTAAATGGTAGATTTTCCACTTGTATTGTGCTGCAAGAGCGACTAGAAATCTTACTATCTCATGCCTCACGACAGGAGAAGACGTATCTCCAAAGTCAACTACAGGATGCTGGGAATAGCCTTTAACTACAAGTCTGTCTTTATGTTTGAAGATGGAGCCATCTGGATTGAACTTCATTCTATAGACCCATTTGACATCGATGATGTTTTTTTAGTCGGGCCTATCAACCAACTCCCAAGTATCATTTTTATTAATCATAGCAAGCTCCTCCTCCATTGCAGAAATCCAAGCTTCATGTCTTGCTGCTTCTTCAAAAGAAGATGGTTTCACAAGAGAAAAATTTCATTGCTCATAAACTTTAGCTAGTGACCTGGTCTTCAAAACTGGAGGATCTGAAGTTAATTCAACATTTGAATTGTTCTCTTTTTCAATAATAGGACTGGAAGAAACATTACTCATCTGCAGATTTAGAGCTGCAACTGAAGTACTCTCTTCTTGGTTCTTTACAACAATATCTCAATCCCAATCATAGTGGCTAGACTCGTCCACCACAAGATCTCTACTGATAAGCACCTTCTTCGTACTAACATTATACACTTTGTACCCTTTTGCAATTGTGCTATAGCCTAAAAAAATACAGAGTTTTGCCTTGTTGTCCAATTTTCTTCTTTTAGCATCTGGAATATGGGCATAGCACACCGAACCAAATATTTTCAAGTGTCTCGCAGATGGCTTTATACCCCTCCATGCTTCAAATGGTGTCATGTCTTGGAGTGCTCTAGTTGGTAACCTATTCAGCAGATAGACAGCGATATTGATTGCCTCAGCCCAAAAATATTTAGGCATCTTCTTTTCTGCCAACATGCATCTCGCCATCTCCATCACTGTTCTGTTCTTTCTCTAGGAAACCACGTTCTGTTTTGGAGTGTAGCTAATAGTGAATTATTGTTGAATACCCAAGTCTTTACAATATTTGCTGAACTGATGTGAAGTATATTCAGTTCCATTATCTGACCTGATATACTTCAACCGACATCTACTCTCCCTTTCTACCATAGCCTTGAATTTTTTAAAAACAAAAAACACTTGAACTTTGCTACTTAAAAAATAGACCCATGACATTCGAGTTAGATCATCTATGAAGAGAATAAAATACTTATTCCCACTCAAAGAAGATGTCCTCATTGGTCCACATATATCTGTATGAAACAACTCTAGTTTTTCCTTCTCCCTTCAAAGACTTCCTTAGGAAAGGATCGTCTATGCAATTTACCAAATTGACATGACTCACAAACATCTTGGCACATGTTAATTTTGGTTACATCAAACACCATACCTTTAGATTGCATATAAACCAATGAACTAAGGTTGTAATAACCTAATCTTTTGTGCCAAATCCAGTATCACTCATTTCAACATTGAAAGAGCAACTTTCAGCAGAATAGTATGAAATTGGAAAGGAATTACCAATCATGCTAATTTTAGCTACTTCACAACTTTTAGGATCATAAATGACACATTTTTTATCCTTAAAAGTAAGTGAATAACTATTGTGAAGCAACTGAGAAACACTCAACAAGTTTTGAGTCAAGCTTAGCACATAAAGAACATCGTTTATGATTTTCATACCTTCGTCCGTAAGGAATTTTATTGATCTTCTTCCTTGATCTTGCACTAGTGTACCATCTCTAAGCTTTACTTTGGTCCTATCAGACCTATCCAAGCTAACAAACAGATTTTCATCAATCGCCATGTGCCTTGTACATGCACTATCGACATACCAATTATATTGATCAACATGTGATGTGTGCGAAGCCATGAATACCTCCTCCTCTGATTTTTCAACTTGGTGATCTTCCGCAAAATTTACTTGTTGGGAAGACTGACCACTTTGAGCTTGCTTTTGCCTGCAATACTTCTCAATGTGTCCATACTTCTTATAATATCTACATTGAATAGGGGACCTCTTGAACTTCTGGCAACAATTCTTCTCCAAGTGGTTTGTCTTTTTACAAACACCACAAGGTGGAAATTTTCCTTTCTTCGGCGATTCACCTTGGTATCCACCAAATTTCTCCTCTCCATAGTGGTCTAAAGAGACTTTTTTGCCTTCCTTTTGTTGTTTGAATTTATGCCTTACTTGAAAGGCATCTTTGATTGTCCCTTCACTTCTCATGGTCACTCATTGCTCTTGAATTTGCAATTTCGAGATCAGCTCAGCTATTGAAAGGGCAGTCAAGTCACAAGACTCTTCAATAGCTGAGATTTTTTATTCAAACTTGTTCGGAAGGCTGACCATAATCTTCTCTACAACTTTCTGATCTGGAAAGTTTTCACCAAGTATCCTTATTTGGTTCACAATATCCATCAGCTTGGAAGAGTATTCCTTCACAGTATCTGAATCCTTCATCTTCAAGAGCTCAAACTCCCTCTTCAAAGCTAAGACCTTAACAGACTTAACTTTGTTACTGCCTTCAAACTCCTCGTTTAGCTTATCCCAGGCTTTCTTGGCTATCTCACAAGACATAATCCTTGTAAATATCACTTCCATAAGACTTGAATATATGCAAGTGAGAGCTATTGGAGATCTAGTCACCAACTCATCATATTTCATTGAGAGTTGTGTTATCTCTCAATGCCTGGACAGCAGGTTCTCCTCTCTCAATGACATCTCACAGGTTGAGATCCTTTAAATAAGCCTTCATTTTAATGGCCCAAATATGGTAATTCTCCCCCGATAAAATCGGAGGACCTGTTGTTGGTTGATTTTCCGGTACCATGTTTTCAGAAAATAGATCCAAGAAATGGAGTTTAAAATAAGATGAGTTAATCAAGGAAAACAGATTCAGATCCCGTAAGAAATAGGCTCTAATACCATGTCACACGAAGGGGAGTAAGAACAGGGAAATAACAAGCTGAAACAATAACAAAATGAAGTTGTAAATTGCTGCTAGAAAACAAACTATAGAGAAGAAGAACTGAAACTTGTTTTAGTACTCTTGTTTTTTTCTTAATTGAACATTACATAAACTACACACACATATATATAGTGTGTGTGTGAAGATTACAAACCACAAAACAAGCAAAAATATCTACTTACTAGGAGTTTCTAGACAAATTCGAAAATATCTTCTAACTGGGAGTTTCTAGACAAATCCGAAAATATCTACTAACTAGGAGTTTCTAGACAAATTCAAAAATATCTACTAACTAGGAGTTTCTGGACAAATCTTAATTTCCTAACATCCTCTGAGTCTGCCTTAGCCATATTAGCTAAATAAATGCTATCTTGGCAGCATTTGTAGTCAGCCCAGATGCTTGAGAAAAGGTTTTAAGAGCCCTTTAGCATTAGCATCACCGAATTAAGCTGTCCATTTGCTGAAAAAAACCATGTCATCACCAAAACACTAGTGATTAAGCTGCAAACCTTTATACTATGTATGAAATCAAAAACCTGGTTTCTTAGCCACCCATTGCATTAGCTGAGTAAAGTACTCCATACAAATCACAAATAGTAAAAGGGAGATTCAGTCCCCTTGCATCAACCCCTTTGCACCCTTGATACTACCATACACACCACCATTTAAAGCTATGCAATACTGTGTGGTTGACACACACTCCATGATCCACTTAATGTAAATGTAAGGGAAGTTAAACTATATAGCATTTCTTCAACAGACTCCCACTCAATAGAGTCGTGGGCCTTTTTCATATCTATTTTGATCAAGTGACTTTGGTTGTGTTCTTCCTATTATACAACCTGACTAAATTTTGACAAATCAGAATGTTTTGGGCAATAGCTGTCCCTTGCACAAAAGCAGTCTGATTTGCTGAGATTATATCAGGCAGCACTAGCTTCAGCCTATTGCACAACATTGTTTAGATGACTTTGTACATTGTATTGCAACAAGAAATGGGTTTATAATCCCCAACTTCATTAGTATGTAAGCTCTTGGAAATGAGAGTAATCATTGTGGAGTTTATACTTCTCAGCATCTTGGTGGTCTTGAAGAAATCCAACACCTGTTTAGTTAGATCAGAACCCACAATATCCCAAGTGTCTTTAAAAAATTAACCCTCACAGATATCAAGACCTTCAATTGCCCACGAGGCATCTTTAACCTCTTTATCAGTGAAGTCCTACTACAGCTTGCTTGATGATAGTCAGATACAAGTGATCCTTGTAGAATAACAGTGCTACTGACATGAGTTCTAGTCTCTAATTTAGTTCCCACCAACTCAGCATAAAAATTAGTAAAAGCTCGGGCTATACCTTATAGATTCTTCCTCTCAGTACCGTTCTTTGTTGGGTTCATTATGAATGAAAAAGGTATGAATGGAAAATAAAGGGAAATAACCTTTGAGAAAAAGACATATTGTTTTGGAAAAGGAGTGACTATTCATATAGTTGTGTCTGTTCAGAAAAAGACACAATATTTCGAATGAACAGACATGACTTTTCCAAAGAATATACCTTTTCAGATGAACCATTTCCACCTTTGGGAAGGGGAACTTGATGGCTATATAAACCTGCATTTATCCACAGGTTTAGGTATGAAAAGTTTTCTTAATATACAAACTCTTCTTGTCTTCAAAACATTCCATGTGATCAATCAAATCGTTGAGTGAGTTCGAAGAGATTTCAATTGTTTGAGGTACTACTACAGTTGGTTTGTTTGGCCATTTTATCCTGGGAGGAAAATTTTACAACCTCGGGTACTTGAGGGAAATTATTTCCTTAAGGACACTACGTGAATTTGGAGGACTTGGCCATTTCTGTTTCATCTTAATTTCTGAAAAATAAAACACACTTCTTTGAAAGATTATTTTGATCTTGTGTTGAGGGTGTTGTTGTACTTCATAGTGTTCTTGTTTTAAACTTGAACTAGTGTTGAAGTAGTGTAGTGTTGCGAAAATACAAATTGTGTGTACCCAAAAAACTACAATCTTAAGGAAATAATTTTGAAAAAAGAAAGAAAAAAATAATTTTTTTTTGCTTGTTTGGTAAAATTTTCTTTTCACTAAATTTTTTTTCCAGGATTTGTCTTACTTGTTTTTGGAGATTAAAGTTTTAAGCTTTCTACTCTGTTTGAACTTAACTGGTGATTTGAAGACATAAAATCTTCATCATAAGTTAAAGATCACTCGGTTGACGATTGAAAGTCATAAAAACTTCATCGTTAACTAGAAACAAGAAGAAGAGTTTAAAGTTGCATAACTTTATAAGTAGTATTCTGAAAATACTAAATTTTATTGTCTTGTGGTGACAGAAAAAATGACTAATGAAAGTCAAATGCAAGATGCGGCTACGACTGTGGGGGCAACTAGTATTGCCTCAACAAGTCGAGCAAATGCTCCACAACGAATGGCACCTGCGGAGAAGCCCGAAAAATTTACCGTCATTGACTTTAAGCGATGGCAGCAGAAGATGTTCTTCTACCTCACAACACTATGTCTTCAAAGGTTCACTAGTGAGGATGATCCTGAGGTGCCCGAGGGAACCTCGGACAAAGAGCGTTTCATAATTGTAGAGGCTTGGAAACACTCGGACTTCCTTTGCAGGAATTATATATTGAGTGGTCTCCAAGACGACCTCTACAATGTTTACAGTGAAACTAAGACATCGAACGAATTGTGGGGGACACTAGAACGAAAATATAAGACAGAGGATGCGGGAATTAAGAAGTTCTTTGTTGCAAGGTTCCTGGACTTTAAAATGATAGATAGCAAATCGGTTGTGTCTCAAGTGCAGGAATTGTAAGTAATCATCCACGATCTCCTAGTGAAAGGTATATCTTTGAAAAATACCTTAGTTTAACAAATTGAAAATGTTCTAAGTACTCACATAAACTATTTTGTAGGTTTGATTATGAATGATGCATTTTAAGTAGCAACGATAATTGAGAAGCTACCTCCTATGTGGAAAGACTTCAAAAACTACTTGAAGCACAAATGCAAGGAGATGACTGTCGAAGATCTTATTATTCGACTGCATATTGAAGAGGATAATAAAGCTACCGAGAGAAGGTCAAAAGGTAATTCTACAATTAATGAAGCACATATTGTAGAAGATTACCAAAACAATTCTAAGAAAAGGAAGAAAGTTAAACAAGGAAGCAATCAACCCAAGAAAAAATTCAAGGAAAAGTGCTTCAACTATGACAAGATTGGCATAAGTCCACGGATTGTCGTGCCCCTAAGAAAGGCAAGAAAAAGGACCAAGCAAATATGATTGAGTCCAACAAAGAATGTGATGAGCTGTGTGCTATATTTTCAGAATGCAACTTGGTGGGGAATCCTCGCGAGTGGTGGATGGATTATGGTGCCACCCACCATATTTGTGCCAACAAAGAGTTGTTTTTGTCATTCTCTCTCGCTCAAGTAGAAGAAATAATCTACATGGCTAACTCCGCTACGGCTAAGGTAGAAGGAACAGGAAAAGTGGGCTTGAAAATGACTTCAGGAAAGGTCTTGACACTTAACAATGTATTGTACGTTCTGGAGTTACGTAGGAACTTGATTTTTGTTTCACTTCTAGACAAGAACGGATTCAAATGTGTAACCATTTCTAGAAAAATTATAATTAGCAAAGGAGAAGTGTATGTAGGAAAAAGCTATCTCACCGAGGGACTTTATAAGATGAATGTAATGAATGTTGAAATCAATAAAAGTTCAAATTCTTCTTACTTGCTTGAGTCTTATAATTTGTGGCATGAACGTTTAGGCCATGTTAATTACAAAACATTACAAAAAACTGATTAACTTAGAGGTTTTGCCAAACTTTGAGTGCAATAAATCAAAGTGTCAAACGTGTGTGGAATCAAAGTATGCAAAGCATCCTTATAAGTCCATTGAAAGGAATTCCAATCCCTTAGACTTAATACACACTGACATTTGTGATATGAAGTCAATACCATCACGTGGTGGAAAAAAGTATTTCATAACTTTTATTGATGATTGCACTAGATATTGTTATGTATACTTGCTAAATAGTAAGGATGAAGCAATAGATGCATTTAGGCAATACAAAACTGAAGTAGAAAATCAGTTAGAGAAAAAGATAAAAATGATAAGAAGTGATAGGGGCGGAGAATATGAATCTTCCTTCGCCGAAATATGTGTAGAGAATGGAATCGTCCATCAAACTACGACCCCATATTCACCTCATCTAACGGAATTGCGAAAAGAAAAATTCAAACATTGAAGGAAATGATGAATGCCTTACTTATAAGTTCCGGTTTACCGCAAAACTTGTGGGGGAGAGGCTATCCTTACAAACAATCATAAACTCAATAGAGTTCCCCACAGTAAGATAAAATCAATTCCTTATGAAAAATGGAAAGAAATGAAACCCAACTTGAAATATTTCAAAGTGTGGGGGTGTCTAGCAAAGGTCCAAGTTCCTATACCTCAAAAGGGTTAAGATAGGACCTAAGACTGTGGACTGTGTATTCATAGGATATGCTAAAAGCAGTAAAGTATGTCGGTTTTTGGTTCATAAATTCGAACATTCGGATATAAATGAAAATACGATAATTTAATCAGATAATGCTGAATTCTTTGAAAATATTTACCCATATAAAATTAGACATGAACAGTCTAGTGGAGGATCTAAATGACCTCGAGATGAACCAAGTGAGAATGTACATAATGAAGAGAATCCAAGACGTAGTACACATCAAAGAACGTCTACTTCATTTGGATCAGATTTTGTAACATTTCTCCTAGAAAATGGGCCTCAAATATTTAAAGAAGTGATGTCGTCGTCAGACTCATTTTTTTGGAAAGAGACAATCAACAGTGAGATTGATTCAATCTTAAGAAACCATACGTGAGAATTGGTTGATCTTCCTCCAGGAAATAAACCTTTAGGTTCTAAATGGATCTTCAAAAGGAAAATGAAGGCGGATGGTACTATTGACAAATACAAGGCAAAACTTGTAGTAAAAGGCTTCAAACAAAAAGGTCTTGATTACTTTGATACATACTCGCCAGTAACAAGGATAACATTGATTCGAATGTTAATTGCCTTGGCGGCGGTATATGATCTTGAAATCCATCAAATGGATGTGAAAACCGCATTCCTAATTGGAGAATTGGAGGGAAAAATTTACATGGAACATCCTGAGGGTTTTGTGGTTCCAGGAAAGAAGAATAAGGTGTGGAAACTTATTAAGTCGTTGTATAGACTAAAGAAAGCACCTAAATAATGGCATGCAAAGTTTGACCATACCATGTTGCCAAACGGGTTCAAGATAAATAAATGTGATAAATATGTTTATATTAAAGATACTCCGAATCACCAAGTCATTGTTTGTTTATATATGGATGATATGTTGATCATCAGTAGAGACATTTATGACATAAATGCAACGAAACGAATGCTCGATAGCAAGTTCGATATGAAAGACCTTGGAGTTGCGGATGTGATCTTAGGAATAAGAATCCATAGAAGTCCACAAGGGTTGGCATTGTTACAGTCTCACTATATCAAAAATGTACTTGACAAATTCAAGTATATGGAATTCGATATTTCCAAGACTCCATTAGATGTGAGCTTTGCACTTCAAAAAAATGAAGGTGAAAGTGACTCACAATTGGAGTACGCAAGAGTATTGGGATGTTTAATGTATATAATGAACTGTACACGACCAGAAATAGCATGTGCTATTAGTAAATTGAGTAGGTACACAAGTAATCCCAACAAAACTCATTGGATGGCAATGAAAAGAGTTTTGGGGTATCTTAAATACACTTAAAACTATGCCTTGCATTATAATAAATATCACGTGGTACTCAAAGGATATAGTGATGCAAATTGGATCACCGGATCGAACGAATTAAAATTCACAAGTGGATATGTATTTACTATCGGAGGAGGAGCAGTCTCTTGGAAATCATCCAAATAGACTTGTATTGCTCGCTCTACAATGGAATCTGAATTTATCGGATTGGATAAAATCGGTGAAGAAGTAGAATGGCTCCGGAATTTCTTGAAAGATATTCCTTATTGTCCCAAACCAGTGGCACCAGTATGTATACACTGTGATAACCAAGCGGCAATAGATAGGGTAGGGAGCATGATGTACAACGGTAAATCTCGTTACATACGACGGAGATATAATATCGTTAGGGAACTTCTCTCTAGTGGAATTATCACTATTGACTATGTAAAGTCAAAGGATAATGTGTCGGATCCACTTACAAAATGCCTATCTAGATAATGAGCGGAAAGGACATCCAAGGGAATGGGTTTAAGGCCTAGGACAAGTCAGCATAGCGGTAACTCTACCTAGAAGACTGGAGATCCCAAGAGCTAGGTTCAAGGAGATCAAACAAAGTTGTGTCTGACAGGTTCAACATTGTCAATTACCCAACTCATTCTCATAATGTAGACAATGTTTAGTAAACAAGGATAAGACTTAAGGTGAAAAGTCTTTTAATGATTATCTAAATTTGGCAGATTTGACCAAATAGTTTAGTCTATGGGATTGAAAGTTTAGAAATCACCTATATGAGGGCGAAGTGGAAGCCTCTTCAAGGAGAATGTTAGTAAAGGCCTATTCTCTAAGCTCTCATGAATCCGGAACGTGTTCATGGTTGAAAGGAACAAAACCGTGAGAACCATAAACGGTAAAAGGATGGTTGTGTGACATGTCTAGGTGTACATTAAAGCTCGACGGTTCAAAGATATCAAATCTACTGATTGACCGAGTGCATCCGATGCATGTTCACTAGGAAAGTTCAAAGGGAAACCCACTTATCCAGATGCAATCAGTCTTTGCTTGATGATCACATACTTGTCCATAAAATTTTACGAAAAAATAGTCATTCTCCATTCATGTGGGGGATCTTTGGGTTCAATATGTATGAAAAAGGTGTGAATGGAAAATGGAGGGACACAACCTTTGAGGAAAAGACATTGTTTTGGAAAAGGAGTGACTATTCAGCTAGTTGTGTCTGTTCAGAAAAAATACAATGTTTTGAATGAACAGATATGACTCTTCCAAAGGATACACCTTTTCAGATGAACCATTGCCACCTTTGGGTAGGGGCACTTGATGGCTATATAAACCTACATTTATCCACAGGTTTAGGTATGAAAAATTTTCTGAATATACAAACTCTTCTTGTCTTCAAAACATTCCATGTGATCAATCATATCGTTGAGTGAGTTCGAAGAGATTCCAATTGTTTGAGGTACCGCTACAGTTGGTTTGTTTGGCCATTTTATCTTGAGAAGAAAATTCCACAACCTTGGGTACTTGAGGGGAATTATTTCCTTAAGGACACTCCGTGAATTCGGAGGACTTGGCCATTTCTGTTTCATCTTAATTTCTGAAAAATAAAACACACTTCTCTGAAAGATTATTTTGATCTTGTGTTGAGGATGTTGTTGTACTTCATAGTGTTCTTGTTTTAAACTTGAACTAGTGTTGAAGTAGTGTTGCGAAAATACAAATTGTGTGTACTCGAAAAACTACATCCATGTCTTTGGTGATATGGATATTGTCCTTGCAGATAATTAAGAAAATAAGTTGGTGATAGGTTTTGCCGTTGAAACTGAATTATTATCTGATCAATGGAAGTCGCAATTTCTTCCTAGTATACAAGTTCAGAGTTGCAGTTATGAACAACTTCTAATGACATGGCAAAATAAAAAAGGGGGAAAGGCCAAATTGGATCAATTTTATCCTCCATTACGTTTTGGCTAAAAAATGCCCTCCAGCTAGCTAAATAGCTCAAAAATACTCTTCGTACTAACTGTACTGTTTCGAATAGTTCAAGGGCAAAGTTGGCCAATTTTTCCATATTTTGGAGCAACTGTTAGTTCAGTGTATAGTTGTCCCTTAATATGATGGATACTTAATATGAAACTTGCACATTGAACGTTACATGCAGGGAATCAGGAGACCTTGGAGAGGAGTTCTTATGTTTGGTCCTCCTAGCACATGGAAAACACACTTGGCTAAACCTGTTGCTACAGAGCGTGGGACAACATTTATGAATATTTCTTGTAGTTCGTTATGTGGAAAATCGCACGGGGAGAGTGCACGATTGACGCTGCTTATTTGAACTTGCCCGTGCTCATGCTCCAACTACAATTTTCATTGATGAGATTGATGCTCTTTGTAGTGCCAGAGGGTAAATAGTCTCTTCTTTCTAAACAAATGTTGTCTTGTAAGATTTATGGAAATAAATTCGACTTCTAGGCGTAGATATATGTTACACGCCCTATAAACGTATCTAGACTGCAATCATTTTATAGTGTCTAAACAATGCAATTAGTTTAAACTGTTTTTTGCTAGACCATATCTATAGCATGTCGTTATTATCTATATTAGGTCTGTAATTAATGTTTTATCATAAAGATTTTTTAATTTATACTATTATAAAGAGCCTTAGCGTAAGTGCATAAACCTTAAATAATATTCTGTCCTTCACATCAACTTTAGCACAAAAAGTTCTTTAGGGTGTAATTGAACTTATAATTTTTTTTTATTTTCAATTGTAATATTTTGAAGCTGTTTCTCAGGTCTTCTGCAGAGACTGAAACATCCCGAAGGGTGAAGTCTGAACTTCTAGTTCAGATTGATGGATTAAAAAACCACTAATAATACATCTGGTAAACCTGTGACACTTTTGGCGGCAACAACTTTCCCCGGGAGTCTTGACAGTGCACTAAGGTTAATTTTACTCCTTAATTAATTAATTACCATGTCAATATTTTTCTCTTGCTACTCTGGTTTCGTCTGTTTAATTGGTGATCCACTGTAGGAGGCGGCTAGAAAAGCGGATATACATCCCGCTTCCTGATTTTAAGAGCCGTAAGGAGCTTATAGAGATAGACTTAGAATCAATCGAGGTAAACTATCATTGTAAGATGTTCTTCTGCTATATTATCTTGTGCTAAAATTTTGTGGCATGCAGTTAGCTGCTGGGCTGGATATTGAGCAAGTGGCGCGAAGAACAGAAGGTTACAGTGGATACGATCTAACGAACATCTGCAGAGATGCTTCTTTAGATGGCATGAGACCAAAGATAGCAGGGAAAACCACAGACGAGGTTAAGAACATATCCAAGTCTGATTTTGAAAATTCCAGTTACGATGGATGATTTCCCAGAAGTTTTAGATAAAATAAAGCCTACAGTTTCTGCAGGGGACGTTCAACAATGTGAAAAATGGTATTCAGAGTTTGGATCGACATAGAATTGATCAGTAATTGCAAGTCTAGGAATAATTGTGAACACCAAATTGACCTTTGTGGACAAACAAACCAGGGGCATTTAGTTAAAAGTGACAAAACAGTTTGAAAATGAGGTGCAGGTGAAGATGACAATTACTTTATTATGGATTAAGAAAATTGGAAAAGTTTGAAAATAGCTCACAAGTTTTTAAATTTATACTTTGATTCAAATATTAGTTAATATAACAGGAAACGAAAGGGGAAAAAAGTGTGTTTCTCTCTCTTCTCATCCGTTGTTGTTTTCTCTCTCTTCACTATTTTTGTTGTTCATTGTTGTTGCTGCTTTATTTATCATCTTTTGTTTCATTATCATCATCATCTACTTCATTAACATCTTCATCTTCTTCTTGTCGACCATTGTTGTTGTTTTCATCACTACTGCTGCTACTTGAACAATTTTTTAGATCTAATTTTATTTCGTACATCACTTTGGCATTACTTCATAGGTGACTTTGGTAAGTAAAATTATGATCTTTAGTTGAATTTATCACTTGGGTACACTGCTACTGCTGTTTTTTCAACAATGGATAGAACTCATTCATGAATTCAACATAAGAGTCATCTTCTTAAACAAATCACACAGATCAGATGTGTCATCGGTTGCAATAGAAGACTCATATGTTAGATTCATGTTTATGGTCCTATATAGTGTCTGTAACATAAATTGAATAGATGAGTCATTTGTTGCAACAGATGAGTTATCTGTTGCAATAGACTAGTTATCTGTTGCATCAGACTAGTTATCTGTTGTAACAGATGCGTTATCTGTTGCAACAGATGAGTAATCTATTACAACAGATGAGTAATCCATTTGGAACAATACAAAATAACTCCTGCCACAAACCCAGCAGATAACCAATATGTTTCAACAGATAGTCCATCTGTTGAAAGAACTCAAAACTCTTGTCATTGCTATTGTATTACAAATTGTTCCTTAAATTCAATCGTCGACATGTTTGTTGAGAAGAATAAATAGATATAAACATAAATTTTTCATTAAACAAAAACAAAATACTTTAGGTAGGTAGATCGGATATAAATAAAAATACATACGCTAAAAGAAAAAACATAACCTAATTATTATTATTATCATCATTATTATTATTATTATTATTGTCAGCCGATCAATCGTCAATCAGCAGCAGCAGGGTCCTCCTCGACCTGTAAATCTCTCGGAGCATCCTTGCTCTCACGGCGCCCAACTCCCACTACAGATCATTAACCTGACTTTGAAGTTCACACACGATGTTGCGCAGAATAGCAATGTCCCAAACAAGATCAGTCGTATCTAGAACAAGCATGAATTAAAAAAAATGTGTAAAAACACAAGTAAAGAAAAGAGTCTGAATGTAAAACAACGTATACTACCAATTAGGTAGATTTACACAAAAAGAAAAAAAAAACTTACCTGAGTCAGGGAAAAGGTATCTGGTCTTTGAAGAGAAAGTGGTTGAAGATGTAATATGAAAGACAAGATACAAGAAATAAATAGAATGTAGTAGAATAAACGAGTAAAGGGTAACCTATTTATAGAGGATTGAATTTGAATGAGTTAGGTAAAAAGGCGCGACTGTTCAGCTCTATTTTATTAATTACATTCAAACTGATGACTTTTTTATTACTGAGAAAAGTTATGACTTAATTAAATCAAGATGATGACTTTTTTATTATTGTGATAAGTCATGACTTTTCAGCTTATTATTATTCATTAGTTCTTAAATTTAAATAATATTTTTCTCAATTAAATAATTGAAGACTTATCACCTTTTCAATAACCGTTTATTTTAATAGTAATCATTTTTATTGAGTTGTGGCAACAAATTGTATATTTGTTACATCAGATAACCTATCTATGGCAATAAATATACTATTTGTTGCAATAACTCGACTATCTGTTGCAACAAATAGATAACCATTATATACTTCCATTAATCCAAATTGGTGATTTTTTTATTATATAAATTAAAAAAAAATTAGATTTAAAACTAAAAAATGGTGAAAAGTCACTACTTGTCGCCTATTTAATATTAACATCAATTATTCAAATTAAATAACCACTTTTTACGGTTATAAATTATGTTTATCATTTATTTTCTTACTGTTTTCTGTGAATAGAAATGACTTAATTAAATCAAGCTGATGAGTATTTTATTATTGTGACAAGTCATGACTTTTCGACTTATTATTATTAATTAGTTCTTAAGTTAAAATAACCTTTTTCTCAATTAAATAATTGAAGACTTGTCACGTTTTCAATAACCGTCTCTTTTAATAAAATAATAACCATTTTTATTGAGTTGTGGAAATAAATTGTATATTTATTGCATCAGATAACCCATCTGTGGCAACAGATATACCATCTGTTGCAACAAATTGACCATCTGTTGAAGGAGCTTTTTTTATTTCTTCTAACGGCTGATTCATCAGTCGCAACAGATGGGGAATTTGATTCATCAGCTATTTTGAATGTGTTAGACAAAAAGTCATGACTGTTCACCTATTTTTTAACAATCATCATATACCTTAATTAATTCAAAGTGGTGACTTTTTTATTATATAATAATAAAAAAAAAAATTAAAAACAAAAAATGATGAAAAGTCCCTACTTGTTGCCTATTTAATATTAACACCAGTTATTAAAATTAAATAACCATTTTTTACTGTTATAAATTGTGTTTATCATTTATTTCCTTATTATTTATGTACGAACTATTTTTCATATTAAATAATCAAAAAGTCATGAATTTTCACTCTCTCCATAATAATAATCCTTTTTTATTAACAACCGTCTGTTGTAACATATGATCTATCTGTTGCAGCATATTAACCATCTATTGTAATATATGGTCCATCTGTTGCCACAAACACTCAATCCCCACCTCCAACCATCGACATGTTGAGAATAAGGAATAGACAAAATGAAAATTAAATATTAAATAAGAATTAAAAATTCAAAGTCGACCAAACATAAATTTTTAAATCCATTATATACAAATATATAATAAAAACAAAACATATATTAGGTTCCACCCTTAGGTAGATCCGATATAATAAAAGAAAATACATACGCTAAAAGAAAAAAAATATAACCTAATTATTATTATTATTATTATTATTATTATTATTATGATTATGATTAATAATAATAATAATAATAATATTGTCAATCGGTTAATCGTAATCCGGCAGCTGCAGGGCCCTCCCCAGCCTTGCTCTCATGTCGTCCAACTCCCACGGGAGTTCATGAATCTGCCTTTCAAGTTTTCGCAAGGAGTTGCGCAGAATCACCTTGTCCAAATTCGGATCAAACACATCTAGAAGTGGAGTACACTGAACGAGTAAAGAGGGACCTATTTATAAAGGATTGAATTTGAATGGGTTAGTAAAAAAGCCACGATTGTTCACCTCTTTTTTAATAATTACATCCCTTAATTAAATAAAACTGGTGACTTTTTGGATATGTAAATTAAGAAAATAGATCTAAATACAACATTTTATCTTTATTGTATTTCGAAAAGAAAAAATTGATTTAAAATAAATCTAACAGATGGGTAATCTGTTGCAAAATATATTCTACCTGTTTGATAATTTACAACATATAGACAATCTGTTGCAACAGATGTATATATCTGTTTGATTATTTCCGACAGATAAGTCATATATTGCAACAGATTGATCAGCTGTTGTAACAGATATCTATAATTGCTTGATAATTTTAATAGATGTGTCATCTGTTGCAACATGTTAGTCATCTGTTTATTCAAATTAAGCCATTGATGGGCTAGGAAGAATAAGGTATGTGCAGATGGATGGATCCACTTTCATGTATGGGAGTTATGTATTACTGATAAGGTCATAGGGACAACACACATAAAGTACAATGATTTTGTGAATGCAGTTTTAAATCGATGAGGCATTGATCATTCAAACAAGATCCTACATTGTACAGTTAAGTTAGATAGGTTCGAATTGATAAGGCCGAGGGGCCATGAAGATGGTGCCGATACCCTGTTACGAATTAATGACAGTTGTTGCTCATGTTTATTCGTGTCAAGTTTTGATAAGGGATCAATATTTGGTGTCATTGCAGAGATCCAATAGCGATTAGACTAACTTTAAGGGTGCATTGGACTCTGAGACGGCCTTTGAAGTATCTCACTGCAGCAAACAAGAACGAAAAATTAATAGAAATTCCCCTGACCCAAATTTATATGGATAGATTATTCGAGAAGATGATTATACGCCAGAAGGAGTCGTAGGAGAATACCTGTGAGGGAAAGGGGAGTTGATGAAAGACTATATCATCTGAGAGTTAATTGAAGAGGAAACATAGGGTGTGCAAGCAAGGAACTTCTAGCGAATCTGGCAAATGAAATTGACTTAAAACATGAGAAATCCGAATCAAGTGCAAATATGAAAGTGTATCTAGTAATGAAAATTCGTCTGTCGTCTCTCTCAAAGAAAAATACTGCAATTGGACACTTTGCTAAGGAACTGCGACTAGTTAGCTTGGTCGGAATGATCACCTACATAGAAAATAATAGAACACCAAGAAAGCAGTTTTACAGACACCGAGGGCTGAAATGATGTACAGTAAGTCAAGAAAACTTGCGCCAAGAACAACTGAAGTTAAAATAAGGAATCAAGCCAAGGAGGCAATTTCTGAATTTTAAATTGCATCCCATGTCTTCTTGTTTGTGGTTTCGATTAGGTCCATTGCTATTGACCTGATCGAAACCACAAACAAGATTGAAAGGCAGGTTGAGTATAATCACTTCTTTAGCAATATGGATGTAATTGATTGTGTTTTCTTGCCTTACCATGCTTTCAACATATCTTGAAGAAAATCAAATGCTTGATGTAGTATGTGAATCCTATGTAGTTTTCAAAGCTCTTGAAAATTATTAAATGGATGAAAATGTAAATTGCACCAGTGTGTTTGACATATTAGCAGCTAAGCATGAAAAAACACTGGTGCAATGTAAATTCCATGAAATAAGCATCCTTCACTCTCTTCTCTCCTCTTTTTCTCTTCCATTTAAAACCACTGCTAGCTGTCGCTTCGCCCTCACTCTCTCATCTTCCTCACCTAACACCATATGCCGCTCAACTCCAATGGACTCCCTCCGCCTCAACACACACACTCTCTCTCCCCACTTCTCCCTCTCTCTTCCTCTCATAAAATCAGTGCCCGCCTCCACGCACTATCTATGCTACAGACACAGATATAATAGAATATCACTATCCTCTCAACTACTCCCTCTCTCTCAATTTACTCGTCCTGATTTGACATTATACATTGATTAAGAAAAATAATTAATAATGTGACAATTTTACTATAGTATCCCTATTAGATGATGTTTACGTTTTAATTTGAAGAAAAAATAATTAATACTAAGGATAAAAAGGAAAAAAAAATTGTCTTGTCTTGATTAATCGAAAATGGCAAGTAAAATGAAAAATTAAATTAAGAAATTTAGGATGAGTAAAAATAAGACGGAGAAAATATTTTAATATTAAATACATGAAATTGATACAAGATACATGAAATGGATACAGGATACAATTGCTTGTATCTCTCACGGGCATTAAAATATTTAAGGCTTATAGACATTAAAAATATTAAGATGCACAGGCCTTAAAACTTTTATGATACACGAAGCACTTAAATACTCAAGATACAAAAGACTTAGTGGTCGTTTGGTAGAGTGTAACAATAATGCAAAATATGACGAATTAGTAATGCTTGTATTAATAATTCTTGTGTTAGTTATGCTTGCATTAGTTGTGGTTGTATTTTTCTTATGGAGTGTTTGGTTCAATGTATTAAAAATAACATGAATTACATAATTTCTAAAAAAAAATATTTTTTACATAATACCCTCAATATATATGTTGAAAAGGATGCGGAAATTTTTTTGAGGGATAATAGTGTCTTTAAGCATGTTAATGTATGCATTAGATCCATTGCATTACTAATGCCATGGATTTTGAGGTATTAGTAATACATACCTCAATACACAACAGAGTGTATAACTAATGCAAGCATTAGTTATACATAGGGTAAAAAGATATACCAAACAAGGTACTACTAATACACATTAAACTAATGCATGCATTAACTTTTCAATACACTCTATCAAATGACCTCGTAAAGCTTAAGATTCACAGGTATTAAAATATTTAAGGCACATATGCATTAAAAATAGGGGCACTTACAGAAAATAACTTATGTTCCATCAAAACGGGAGTCTCCTAATCTAACTTTCAAAATTATAATTCATAGTCTCTTTTTTTCATTTTTCTTCTTTTTTTTTTCGAAAAAAGGCCAGAAATACCCTTCAAGTATTGAAATTGATTCAAAAATACACTATGTTGAACTATTGGACCAGAAATACCCTTTAAGTATTGAAATTCGTTCAAAAATACCTCTTCATCCACCTTTATGGCTTAAAAATACCCTTGTGACTAACAATTTTTTTAAATCATAATTAAAAAATTGGAAAAGAATTTACCCTTCAAGTATTGAAATTGATTCAAAAATACCCCCCGTTAACCTATTGGGTCAGAATTACTTCTCCATCTACTTCTATGGCTCAAAAATACTTTTGCAACTAACGATTTTTTAAAATCATAATTGAAAATTTTATTAAATGTGGGGGACAATTTTATATTGGTCGAAACCAAATTAATTAAAATGTTAAGTTCAATCCGAACTCAACTAAAACTACCGGATCCAAACCCTACAAAATTAATCATAATTTTGATCGGTAAATGGTGTGAAGTGATCTTGCACAGTGAATGCAGTTGTCCGTGGTGGCAAGACAAAGTGATGTATACAAACAAAAATAATGGCAACTATTTAGTAAAGAATGTTGTATTTTTTTCATACAAACTAAATGTGTCACCTAAAATAAAATGGAGGAAGTAACAAGATAGTGTTGCCTAAGACGAGACATAACCAAGACATCTCAATTAGTTTTGCTAGTTAACACAGAGAAATATACATTACAAAGAAATATCAAACTAACATTATAATTAGAGATGAAAATTCTTCTCAACGTTACATTAGACTGGTAGATTCTAAGTCAACAAAGTTCCTGCACTTGATAGCAAAAATTACTTAAACTATCGGGTAGTTTTAGTTCGAGCAGATCTTCTACGATTTGGGTTGGATAGTTTGAGTGAATTTAACTCTTTAGTTAATTTAGTTTTAACCAATAGAAAGTTGTCACGTATTTAATAATATTTTTAATTATGATTTAAAAAATTGTTTGTTGCAAGTGTATTTTTAAGCCATAAAGGTAGATGTAGGGGTATTTTTGGTCCAATAGGTTAACAGAGAGTATTTTGAACCAATTTCAATAGTTGAAGGGTATTTCCGATCCTTTTTAAAAAAAAATTAATTATGATTTTAAAAATCATTAGTTACAAGGATATTTTTTAGCCATAAAGGTGGATGAAGGGGTATTTTTTAACCATTTTCAATACTTGAAGGATATTTCTGGCCCAATAGGTTAACGGATGGTATTTTTGAATCAATTTTTGTTTGTTCTTTTTTGTTTTTTCTCTCTTCTATGTCCAACCTCAACTTCTCTTTCTTCTTCTTTTTTCTTTTTTTTCTTTTTTTTCTTTTTTTTCTTTTTTTTCTTTTTTTTCTTTTTTTTCTTTTTTTTCTTTTTTTTCTTTTTTTTCTTTTTAGTTTTTTTTTCCTTTTTTTCTTTTTTTTTCACTTTATCATTTTTTTGGTTGTATTTTATATTTTTTTAGTATTTTTGATAAATATGATACGTCGAGTAAAAGCTACGGATGATGATGGAAGCATTATAATCACTCATTGTATTTATATTCACAATCATTTTTCTCTTTTGTCATTTTTTTTACTTATTGATTTTTTTTTCTATTTTCTTTTTCTTTTAGCTTTTTTCAATTCTTTCTTCCCTCTCTTCTATCTCTAACTTCTATTTTTCTTTCTTCTTCATTTTTTCATTTTTCATTTTTTTTTCTCGTTTTTATTGTTTTTCGTGTTTTTCCTCTTTTTTTCCTTTTGGTTTTTTTCTTTCTTTTTCCTATTTTCATTTTGTCCTTTTTTTATTTCTTTCTTTTTTGGTTTTCTTTTTTGTATTTTTTCTTTCTTATTTTTTATTCTGTTTTATATTTTTTGTAGTTTTGAAAAATATGGCTACATCGAGCACAAATGGATGATAACGAAAATACTACAATCACTTATTGTATTTGTATTCACATCATCATTAATATTTTTGTATTTGTTGATACAATTGTATTTGTATTGATATTTTATAGTTCGGATCATTATTTATATTTTATACAATTCGCATTTGTATTTTAAAAAATTATTTTGTATTTGTATTTGTAAGTTGACCATATATTGTATTTATATTTTTAATTTCATTTGTTTGTATTTGAATTTGTAGTTGACAACATCATTTGTATTTTTAAACAGTTAAAAAGGAATATTTATTTTTCTTTATACAAACACTTGTATTTATATTTATTGATACGAATTGTGTTTTATTGATGCAAATTGAATAATACATATACAGATAATAAATTATACAAATACAAATATTAAATTATACAAATAAAAATGTTATATTTGAATCAAATGATACATGTTTATACAACATGAATTATACGTATATAAATGATACTTGTTTATATACAAATACAAATGATAAATTTGACATACAAATACTAATAATGCATGTGCATTAAATGACACATTGAATATTTGTATATTTTAGACTCAAGTAAATACAATTAATTCATATGCTTGTTTGTATACATATAAAAATGATAAATTGTGTATATTCACGACTAAACTATTCAAATACAAATAAGATATTTATTTATAATATATAATATGACATTAATAAATATAAAATAGAAAACACAACAACAAAAACATGAGAAAAAATATTTAAAAAATGAAAAAAAAAAAATACCCAAAAAAAACTGCAAAAAAGAAATAAAAACATGAAAAAAAAGAAATATTAAATAATGGGAAAAATGTGAAAAGAAAAAAAGGAAAAGGAAAAAAGAAGAAAATAATTGGAAAAAAAAAAAGAAAATAAGAAGATGGAGAAAGAGAAAAAATAAAGAAGACAGTCTATGGATTGTATTTAATTGATAAAAAGGGCTATGAATTATAATTAATTGAATTAGGAACTTATGTTTGCTAAGTCGTGTAGTTATTCCTTAAAAATATTAAAATACGTAAGCCTTAAAACTTTTAAGATACACAAAATCTTTAAATATTCAAGATACATAAGACTTACAATATCTAAGATACCACAGCTAAAACTATTTCAGATGCACAAAACTTAAAATGTCATATATACAATTTTAAGATAAATTCTGTAATTTCTGAAACATTAGTGCCTTCAGATAATTAAGGTTTAAAGTCTTAGGGATAAAGTACTCCTAACAAAGCACCTCCACACCCACCATGATTCAAACGGAGACCTTTGATTAATAAATGAAGGGATGCTTTATCACACTTCCATCACAACTCTCTTTGCTTTGTTTTTATTTCTCTTTTGCACTATGTTTCATGTTGAAGTTAAAAGTAATTTTCACGTGCTCACACCTGGCTCTTATTATAGCAATAATTTTTTTGAGCCATTGCAGATAGCAATAAATATTACTGGCAACCAAAATGGTCTATTATCATCCATTCATTTGTGAGGAATCTGCCAAATTATTAGCTTTAGAATGCATACAAATATCCCTAGTGACCTAGTCAAAGTCAATTATTAGATGGTGCCCCTATCGGATGAAGTTGCTCAATAAAGAGCACACAAGTTGTCAAATCATTCAAGTTATCGTTCAATTAATTTTCACCAAACAACTTTATGTAGCCAATTTTCCCTTCTTCCCTTTTTCTCGCTCGTATTTCCGTTACTAGATATCCATGGTTCGTGCTAGAATAAGCTTAACATATATTTTTTTTTATTTCAGTTTATGTGATACAAATAAAATTTACATAATTAATTATTAAAATAATTTAAATTTTTAACTTTTATAATTTATAATATTTTTTCTTCTATTCTAATTTAAGTGACTGATATAATTTCGAGAGTCAGCCATGTATTTTATATCTTTTAAATTTTTAGGTTGTTAATTATGTGATATATAATATTTTTTACATAGTTTTTCAATAAGATATGAATATTTTCTCCGTTCCCGTTTATGTGGCATTATTAATATTTCGACAGCCAATCAATTTTTTTATATTTTCTTATATATTTAATATTAATTCTTAATTAATGTGATTTACAATACTTTTTATCTCGTTTTCAAATAATATATGTTACTTTATGCTTTTCTGTCACATCCCAATTTATGTGGCACTAATATAGTTTCGATATTCAACCAAATTTTTTATGTCGACATATCATTTTGTGTTCATTTTACCTTTTAATGAAATATTATTAATTTTGTAATGCCTAGATAGACATAATAATTAATTAATGGTGATATAGTAAAATCACGATGTATGCAGAGAAGCAAACATGTCTTAAACGACTTATAATATCTAATTAAAAGTGGTATAGAAAATTACAATAAAAATATTTGTGAAGAAATATTTAAGTGGGCCTCATATAAGACGTCAAGTTAATTTAAAACATCAAGATTTAATTTATCATTTTATGTCTATTTTACTTTTTTTAATTAAATATTATTAATTTATAATACTTAGATGATTTATAATACTCCCTCAATTTCAAAAAGAAAGACCTCCTTTGACTTGACATAAAGTTTAAGAAAATAAAGAGGACTTTTGAATCTTGTGGCCTTAAATTAAAGTTGTGTCAAATGTACCAAAATATCATTTAATCTTGTGGTCCTAAACATGTCATGTGTAAAGTTGAAAGTAAAGTATTGCCAAAAAAGGAAAGGGGTCATTCTTTTTAAACGGACTAAAAAGAAAAGTAGGTTATTCTTTTTTAAACGGGGGTTGTTATTAATTAGGGATGATATAGTAAAATTATGGTTGAAGTAGCTGAAGCAGGCATGTCATAAATATTTATTTTATTTTTTTATTAAATATTATTAATTTTCTAATATGTATGACTTATAATAATTAATAAGAGGTGATACAGTAAAATTACGAATTGAAGCAGCAGAAGCACGCAGCACAAGCAGACATGTCGATCCCGTGCCTGCTTCAGCAGGTTAATTCCCTCTTATAAGATAGTAATAGTGTTAAAATTTGTATCCTTCGAAAGTGTGTTTGCAGGCGAACATGGGTTATGGATATAAGCACCAAATAGAGAGTTATTGATATAAGTAGCGGTGGGGTTTTGTGCTCAATTTGAGTGGGTTAAAGTAGGTTG
Source organism: Capsicum pubescens (assembly GCA_030864215.1). Taxonomy (NCBI): domain Eukaryota; kingdom Viridiplantae; phylum Streptophyta; class Magnoliopsida; order Solanales; family Solanaceae; genus Capsicum; species Capsicum pubescens. Next base: position 73,572,185 of record CM061545.1, read on the forward strand.
AATTAGGCTGCATATGTTTTTATTAAGATTGATACGTCTGAATCTGAATGCACATCTGAATGATTAAGATGTTGTCTCTAGATTTGAAAACTGAACAATTAAGACTGTTTTTTTTTCAACCTCAAAATATGCAAAATTTATTTATTTATAAATATAAAAAAATATAATTTAAATAAAAATTAATTATGCATTAAAAAATATTTACTTTAGTACTTTAAAAAAATTATTATTTAACTAAAAATGACATTTATGTTTGTCAATAATAGTGGAGTTGGTTTGTAATGGTGGCGGTGGTGGTAATGATTATTGTTAGTGACTAGTAATAGTGGTGGTGATAGTTGTGATAGTAAAGATAATTGGTATTATAGTGACTATCATGGTTGTGGCGATTGGTGGTGGTTGTGATATATAGTTGGTTCACATTAGTAGTTAGAGCTGTTGATCGTGGTGGCCGAAAAATGTATGCATTATGGTTGACGATATGTAAGTGGTAGTTGAAGCAGTTGTTAGTTGTGATAGTGGAGATGGTTATTAGTAGAGATAGACTATATCAATGGTTGTTATTAATAATGGTTATAAAGTTGGTGACACCAGTGACAATAGTGATGATGGTGACGAAAGAATGTGTGGAGGTTGATGATGTGTTAGTGATAGTTAGCGGTAGTTAGTTGTGGTGTTAGTTGTGATAGATAAGTTGGTTGGTAGTAGGAATTGATCGATAATAGTTGATAGTGGTGGTGGTGGTGGATATAAATAGAATAATAGAGGAGGTAAGTGTGGCAGTGACTGACAGTAGTTATCGTTAGTGATGTTGGTTGTCAATGGTAGTTGTGATTGTGTAGGTGGTTGATAGTGGTGGGTGGTAAGTGGTGGTTGATAACGGTGGTGGAGGAAGAAGTGGTCAATGGTAATGACGAGTGATTCTGGATAGAATAATGGTGAATATTATCCAACACAAGAATACCTGTTAATGATAAGAAAACTTGGCTCCAGGTCTATAAGACCCCGGATTTTCGGTCCTTAAAACTTTCTGAAATTTTTTCCTCACTGCCCAGACTACGACTCCCCTTACGAGTCGTAGAGAGTCTTGACAGGTCTTATGGATCCAATCGTATCCTGGACAGTATGTTGGCCTGGAGTTTCTATCTCGACTACGACTTAGACCCCACGAGTCATAGGGTCTCATAACGAGTTGTATGGTGCCTTTCATAGCCTAACCAATGTGATACCCAATTATTTCTGCTTTGACGACTAGACCATACGAGTCGTAATGACTGAGTACGAGTCGTAAGGTACGACTCATAACAAATTCAGTGTTGGTGGTCCTGGACATTGTTCAGACTATGAGTGGGACCTTATGAGTCATAAGGTGACCCTACGAGTCGTAAGGTCACCTGTAGTGACTAGCGGTGATTTTTTCGTCTTTTTAATAAGGGCATTCTGGTCAATTCCTTTTTCCCTTACTTGAACCCCACGGCCATAAAGCACTTTAAGAGGGTTATTTCTCATTCATAACACAATAAAAACACTCTCAAACTCTCTAAATTCTCTCAAGCAAGATACTTAGGGTTACCAAGAAGTTCATCAATTAGAGCTCTCAAGGTCAAATTCCCTCCATAAATCTTGATATTTCAAACATGTTACTCTTCCCCAATTATTACTTTATGAAAAAACATGTATTTAAATGGTCTAATTGGATGGTTTTGAATATGGGTTTTGATATAATTGAGGGTTTTTATATAGTTGATTCTTAAATTATTTTTCCATAATTTATTATGCATTGTTTATACTTTATTGATGGTTTTGAACTTATGGGGTGCATGAGAATGGTGATTAAACTAGGGGGTCATGGTTCCCCTAAATTGTTATTTTGAAATTGAAATTGGTTTCGAATAATTGTATCTCTTCAACCCGCTTGTGTAAATGGCTTTGAATTGTGAAATTGTCACTTGGTTTGACTTACTCGCCCATGTGAATGCATTGCATAAATGGTAAACTAATGAAAATGGATTTTGAAAGACTTTTTGGCTAAGTTTTGATTAATGAACAAAGGGGGTCAAGGTATCCCCCTCAAGCTAATGTGATTGTTATGGCATAGAGATAAGCTTGCAAGTGTAAAGGTATGACGATATCCATGGTGTACCTTAATGGTTGGTTCTTTGTTTGATAAATAAATTATGTGAAACTTGATTTAATTGGGCTTTAACTGGAGGGAAGGTGTAGTTGTGCCGTGAAAGTGGACATCCTGAGAGACCAATACTGGAAATCACAGTTGCCGATACAAGGGTCTAAATGACTGAGAGGTTCGAGTCCCTCTTATTATATAATTGAGAGGTTCAAGTCCCCCATGTTATTGACAGAGTGCTTGAGTCACTCTTGATATATGTCGGGAGATTCGAGTCCCCCACAGTGCATATAATATATGTAATTAGTCTCTATTTCATGCGGCCACACACATCGAGGCCCCTTTCATCTAAGAAAGAGCTAAACTCATATTGCCTGTGGGTGCCTTGTTATGATGATTATGCTACTCAGTCCAGGTTAATATTTTAAAGAGCATGATAAGTCTTGTTCCCTACCCTAACATCTTAATTGTATAAGTATATGATGATGTTCACATGGTTTTGAATTGGATTTGATTTGGCATTATTTCATCCCCTATCACTGAGTTAAATGCTAATGCTCAATCCACTAACCATCTCTGGACGTTGTATCCCCACAAGATGCAGGCACTGAAGATACTTTTACTTTTTGTATACAGTGTTAAGTGGATTAACTTGGTTCGTCGTTATTGGTGGTGAAGTGGTGAGCTTCCATTCTCCGAAAAAACTTGGTCATTTCATCAATTTCCTTTCATGTACTAGAATTAAAGATTTCATATTAACATTATCACTGTCACAGTTCGGGGCATGTCCCGATATTTTATTGATTTTGATTTTTCTAGAAGGCTTTGTGGATTACTGTAGACTTGGGTAATGTTGGTTGGTTATTTTTGGTCGATTATTGGTTATAGACATGTCTTAAGTTCTTTGGGCTTATCTTATGCTATCTTTTTATATGTTCGAAATTCATTCGTTGTTGGGGTATTGTATTCTGTTTGTCTAGGTGTAGGGGGTGGTCTCCAGTCCTTGTTGTACTTGAGATACCCATCACGGCTAGGACCTAGTTCGGGTTGTGACAAAATTGGTATCAGAGCCTAGGTTTGGTGTGATGGGGTGTCCATAAAGTTGTATTAAGTAGAATCTCTTTTATGAGTGTGCAGCGACCACACTTATAAGCGAGAGGATATGAAGCATTAAGGAATGTTTCCCTTTATTATTGTTCTATTTCGGGCTATAGAGTCTAAGATCTTGAAATCTCCTCTAATTCCCGTATTTTTGCTTTTTAGATCATGTCTCCAAGAAGATCTGATATTCGTGAAAGCTCTTGTATCCCACCTGAGGACAATGTGGAAGGGGCTCATCCTACTCATGGAGTTCACACCTGGTCTAGGGTCATTGGTTTTGATTGCCCTAGTGGATTTCCATCGGTTCCCACTATTCTTTTTCTTGCTAGTAACACTTCTGCTCAGACACCTATAGGATATATTACCAATGATGAGTTTCATCATTCCATTCATCTGTTGATCCAGTTGGTGACATCTCAGTTATGTTAGTCAGGTCCTGCTGGTGCTGATGTGAGTTCTTTTTAGGCCACTACAGTTGGCCAGTTTATGAGGATGAATCCTCCGACCTTTACTGGCTCTAAGTTTGAGGAAGATCCTCAAGGGTTAATAGATGAGATGGAGAAGATTCTTCATGTGATGCATTCTTCTGACTCTTAGGGTGTGGAATTCATTACATACCAGCTGAAGGATATGGCGTATCAGTGGTATGAGAAATGGGACCAGTCTATAGGTGATGATGTAGAGTTGGCATTGTGGGGGGATTTCTCAGGTACTTTTCTTGATTGCTTCTTTTCTCAGGAGTTGAGAGAGGCAAAGGCTGAGGAGTTCGTGAACCTAAAGTAAGGCAAGATGACTATGAAGGAGTATGCATTGAAGTTTCATCAGATGTACCGTTATGCTCCTGAGTTGGTATCTTCTATGAGGGTTTAGATGAGGAAATTTGATTTCGGGTTGTCCCGTGATTTGGTATTAGAATTCAAGGCTGCTCTACTGAACAGTGACATGGATATCTCTAGGATTGTGGTATATATGCAGCAGGTTAAAGATGAAAAGAAGAAACAAGCCAAAATAAGAGAGAAGTAAAGTAACAAATCTCGATTTTCTAAGCAAGGTGGTGGCCAGCAAAATAGTGATAAAGATGTCAGGCAGTAGTCTAAAAGAAGTGGGGAAATTCTAGTTCTTATTCTACGGCTAGTGATCCTTATCCCAAGCTGTTTGGTGATCACCATTTTCAAAATAATAGTGGATTTAAGGCACAAGGTGCACAATCTCAGGACAGTGAGGCCCAGTCAGCTTCATCATATCCCCTTTGTCATTTTTGTGGTCAAGTGCACCATGGGGTTTGTGACCAGGTTAGGAAACGATATTTTAGTTGTGGTCAGATTGGTTACAGACAGTGGGATTGTACCTCTAGGGTTGGTTTTGGATCAAATAAGGTTCATGTTTCTACTTCTTCAACCCCTACACCAAAGGGTGCCACTTCTGGTTTCGGCATTAGTTGGAATTGCCTTTATGCTTTTGCCACCCGCCAGGAATCTGAGGCATCCCCTGATGTTGTAACTGGTATGCTCAAACTTTTTTCTCGTGATGTATATTATCTACTTGATCCCGAGTCTACCCTTTCTTATATGACCCCTTATGTGGCTATTCATTTTGGTTTTCGTCCTGAATATATTCTAGACCTTTTTTTTGTGTCTACCTTTATTGGTGACTCTATTGTGTCTAAGAGATTCTGTAGGGGTTGTGTGGTGTATATCTACCATATGGAGACCTTGATGGACTTGATAGAGTTGGATATGTTAGATTTTAATGTGATTTTATGGATGGATTAGTTGTATTTGTGGTATGCGTCTCTTGATTGTCAGACCCGAAGGGTCAGTTTACAATTCCCTAATGATCAGATGATTAAGTGGGAAGGTAGTTCCCTAGTGCCTAAGGGGAGGTTCATTTCTTATCTTAGAGCCTGGAAATTGACTTCTAAGGGGTGTCTCTACCATTTAGTTGATGCTAAGGATTCGATATTTGAAGGTCTTTTCTTGCAATCTGTCCCTGTGGTTTTTGAGTTTCCCGAGGTATTTCCTAACAATATTCTTAGTATTCCTTCCGATAGGGAAATTGATTTTGGGATTGATCTTCTTTCAAAAACTCATCTTATATCTATCCTTCCTCATAGAATGGCTCTAGCTGAGCTGAAAGAACTCAAGGAGCGGTTAAAAGACCTACTAGATAAGGGTTTTATCTGCCCTAGTATTTATCTCTGAGATGATTCAATTCTTTTCGTGCATAAGAAGGATGGGTCCCTTCGGATGTGTATAGATTATCGCCAGTTGAATTAGGTGACTTTGAAGAATAAATATTCGCTTCCTAGGATTGATGATCTTTTTGATCAGCTTCATGGTGCTAAGTATTTTTTCAAGATTGATCTTCGGTTGAGTTATCATCAGTTGAAAAATAGGGAAGTGGATACCCCTAAGACTGTTTTTTGAACTTGGTATGGTTATTTTGAGTTTTTGGTGATGTCTTTTGGATTGATTAATGCCCCGACAACATTCATGGATCTTATGAACTGGTTTTCCATCAGTTCTTGGATTTGTTCGTAATTATGTTTATTGATGATATTTTAGTATATTCCAAAAGTGAGGCGGATTATGTCGATCACCTCCGCCTTATGTTGTAAACCTTGAAGGATCAGCAGTTGTATGTGAAGTTCTCTAAATATGAGTTCTAGTTAAATGTTGTAATCTATCTAGGCTATGTTGTTTCTAGTAAAGGGATCATGGTGGATTCACAGAAAGTTGCAGTGGTTAAGAAGTGGCCTAGACCCACGACTCCTACCAACATTCGGAGCTTCTTAGGTTTAGCCGATTATTATAGAAGGTTTGTGGAGAGTTTCTCTTCTATTACTTCCCTATTGACTAAGTTTACTCAGAATAAGGTGAAGTTCTTATGGTCTGATGCTTGCGAAGGTAGTTTTGAGAAGTTGAAAGATAAGTTAACTTTGGCTCGGATTTGACTCTACCCGAGGGTAGTGAAAGTTTTGTTATTTATTGTGATGCATCCTGGGTAGGACTGGGTTGTTTGTTGATGCAGTATGGTAAGGTGGTTTCATATGCTTCTAGAAAGTTGAAGGTGCATGAGAAAAACTATCTGACTCATAACTTGGAGTTGTTGGATGTGGTCTTTTCTTTGAAAATTTGGCGCCATTACTTGTATGGGATTTATGTTGACATCTTCTCAAACTATAAGAGCTTACAATATGTGTTTACCCAGAAAGATTTGAATCTCAGGCAAAGGATATGGCTTGAGTTACTCAAGGACCATAATATGAGTCTTCATTATCATTCAGGTAAAGCTAACGTAGTTGTTGATGCTCTTAGCAGGTTGTCCATAGAAATCTTGTCCCATACAGGGGTGGACAAGTGAGAGTTGGTGAAGGATATTCACCGTTTGGCTAATCCTGGAGTTCGTCTCTTGGACTCTGAGAATGGCGGTGTGATGGTGCAAGAGGTGGTGAAGTCATCTCTGTATGTCGAGGCGAAAGAGAAATAGGTTTTGGACCCTATCTTGATGCAGATCAATGCTGATGTGGGTCACCAGAGGGTGATGAATTTTAAGATTGGTAGAGATGGTATCTTAAGGTACCAAGTTAAATTATGTGTTCCTAATGTTGATGGGCTGTGAGAGAGGATATTGGATGAAGCTCATGAGTCGAGGTACATTGTCCACCCTAGTTCCACAAAGATGAACCATGATTTGAGAGAAATTTATTGGTGGAATAACCTGAAGAGGGATGTGGCTAATTTTGTGGTTGAGTGCATGGTTTGTCAACAAGTGAAAGTGGAACACTTGAGACCCAGTGGGTTGTCTCAAGATATTGAATTTCCCGTGTGGATATGGAAAGTGATTAATAGGGTTTCGTTACTGTTCTTCCACGGTCTCTGTGTGCTATAAAAATATAGCACTTTTGATGCTTAAAACGAGAAAAATATGCAAGTTTTTGAGGTTGTTTTATTAGATATTATGCGTTTTGGGTATGTTTTGCAGGAAATCATGTTTTGGATGTAAAGCATGTGAAAAAAGATGACAAAAAGTGATTTGACTACTTATGGGAGTGATTATGGATGTTTGGGACAGTTTTCGGCTCATTCGTGATCAAAACATGTGCAAAAACTGAAAAAGAGCTGAAAAGATGACTCCCGGCACTTGCTAAGTCAATTGTGGACCGTATGTAGTACATGTGGACCACATGTGGGCAAGAAAGTGTCAGAAGTCTAAAATCCTGAGAGCTAACCTGCAGGATTTTTTTGTCCTGGCACTTGCGATCACTACTTGTGCCCACCCTGCAGGCCGCAAGTACTACTGTGCCTAGGATCAGGGCGCAAGTAGGGACCACAAGTATCCACCGACTTTTTTTTTCCTATTTCATTCGGGCTTTGATTTTAGGGTTTCCTCATGTACTATAAATACCCCTTATGTGTTTTTTAGTAGAAGTTATATACTCTTGATACTGACAAACATATTTTGATTGCAAGATTCAATTTTAGTCTTGGAATTCTCTTGTATTGACTTTTGTTGATTAATTCAGTTACAGTTTTGGGTTTTTACATCTTATTATTTTGATTTCATCTTATGTTTTCAATCATGAACGTTGTTGATTACATCACAAGCATGAGCGGCTAAAGACCTATAACTAGGGTTGAGGAAACCCTAGCAGATTGACAAAGTAGGGGAAGTGTTATTGTTGTTCTGAACCGATACCCATGCATGCATTGCATTTCTTCACTTTATTAGTTATTCTAGCAGTTACAAACGTTAAGATCCCGCCTAGATTATTGCTACTTACTCCAAAAGAGGAGTAGTGAATAGGAAAAGATAATGACAACTGTAATTTGGAGTTTAACTGTCGATCCACGCTACTAGGTACAATCTAAGTAAGATAGTTCTATTTCATCTACTAACTAGAGACTCAAAAGGTACTAGTTAACTGGGATCAAGATAAGGGTTAGTAAAGCGACATCCTGAGACTTAAAAGGTAAAGGGTGAAATATGTTTGCTCATCCAAAAGACTGTAGATAGTACATAACTTATCGATTCTGCATCCAAGGTATCGGGTTTGTTCAACATATCATGATAAGCCTACGGAGTTGAGAAGCCAGGGGAAACACAATCCTAGTATTCATTTATGACTGATTACAACCAAAGCTGATATTTGCTACTAGTTTGACATTGATACTCAAATCCCCCATTTTACTTTTTCAGTTTTGCCCGTTGATTACAACAGCTGAGATCCATGATTCTACGTATTCCTTTAGGATTCGACACCAACATTTGTTGGTTTACTATATTTGGCAGGAACCGTATCATCTTCTGAGAGGAGGTGTAGTTTGGCATTACTAAATTTTGGCGCTGTTGTCGGGGAATATGGTGTTGATTTGTGAATTGAAGTTGTTACAGTTTTCAGGTTTTTCATTTTTTCTTTTGTTCTTAGTTGGGTATACACTAGTATATGCCTAGAACTCGGAGTAGAGGGAATCCCTTACTCCTACTAAATTTGAATCTAGAGAGGATCCTACAAACACCTAGTAGGATGACGGAGTTAAAAAAAGATGATTTGCCTCCCTCTCCTCCTGAAGGAGTTCAGGACATTGTTGATTGATGGACTAGTGAGCTTTTATCTCATACTAAAAATGAGAGGAGGGTATTAGAATAAGCTCAACGTATAGCTCGGTAGGCAGAGTTGGCTGAGCAAAGACAAGCAGCAGACCGCCAAGCAGTACTTGATGGAAAGAAGAACAAAATCCGAGGAGGTCAACCTCAAGTGATCCTAGCATACCATTATGTTCATCCATATGAAGATGATGAAGAAGATCTGGGATACGTTGAGCCGACAAATACTGGAGCCATCATTCCTCCTATTTTGCCCCCTGATGTCAAGTTCAATATTTCTAGTGTTAATGATTCAACTCTTATACTTGAAGGGTATATTTGTGGGGTTGCCTACAAACAACGCAAACATGCATCTGGCAAATTTTACAGGAATCTGCATTTCATATACTATAGTTGGGGTAGATCAGGAGGCACTTAGACTGAGGTTGTTCCCCTTCTCGCTTGCTGGAGAAGCATCTTTATGGAGAGGGAAACTTCCAAGAGGATCTAGAACTACATGGAATGAGCTACGCAGATAATTCTTAAACAAGTTCTTTTCTCTATCCAGGGTATTGCAGCTCAAGGATATAATTTCAGGCAGCTGCAATTAGAATCTATATATGAGGCATGGTTCAGGTTCAAGAAAAAGCTTAGCATGGTACCCAACCACCATATTTCATGGAAAAACCTTTTGGAGATATTCTATAGAGCCCTGACTATTAGTTCCAGAGCAATGGTAGACACTATCTCCGAAGGAGCCTTGATGAGATTATGATGGGAGATAGCTTCCAGCATTATGGATCAGATCTCATTAACTAACAGAGGGTAGCAAACTGGAGAAGTTGAGAGAGGTTCTGGCATTTGTGTCATTGGATCTTCCAGTGAGAGGAGAGTAACTAAGGATGATATATCTCAGGAGAATTCATTATTAAGGACTGGTATTAGCGAGTTGGCCAAATAATTCATAATAATAAATTCTGAAAATGTTAATGCGGTAGGGGTACAGGGAGCAGCCGCTAGAGTTCATGAGTTTAAGATAGTAGAGGAGAAAAAGTATGTGGATCGTCAGTTGGAGGGTTTCTGATCCCAAGGGCAAGGGAATCAAGGTTGGATCTGTTATAATGATATAGACAAATAGATTCCACCTAAAAGACGAGATGCAGGATCAAGAATAAAATAAATATTGACTAAGCTGATGAAGGGTCAAGAGAGACAAGAAACTTTCCTTAAAGAACTCAAGGTTAATAATTCAGGATTGACCCAGAAGGTTGAGTCACATTCAACGGCTATCAAGCAATTGGAGCAGTAGAATAGGCAAATCTCTGCCACTTTGGCCCAACGACAGACTAGTACCTTTCCTAGTGACACTGTACAGAATCCTCTAATACTAGTGAGTTGTTTGATCTTAACACTAGGAGTGACTCTCCATATGATGAGAATTTTTTTCCTGCTACTAATGAGCCAAAGAAGGATAATATTGTTATGGATGAGACAGCTGAAGCTGAATTTGAGAAGATGACTTAAAGTGATGATGATTTTGAGAGTGATGATAGTGACGAATGGGTTAAAGAAGAGCTCCAAGATATAGTACAATAGTCTGGCATGAATTTTCATGCACCATCAGTAGAAAGGAGGGTGGAGCCAGAAGTAGTCACCATCCTATATTTTATTGGTCCTTATGATATTAATCAGGCTTTATGTGATTCGGGAGCAGAAATAAATATAATTCCACTGGTGATATACAAGGTGTTGGGGTTAGGAGAGCGCAGGCCTACATCTGCAAGGCTATTGATGGTTGATTCATCTGTAAAAGAGCCAGTGGGTATTGTGCGCAATGTAAGGTAAGGGTGGCATCATTCACCTATCCGACAGATTTCATGATTTTAGATTATGAAGTGGATGCCCAATCTCTGATTATATTGGGTAGACCTTTCTTATCCACTTGTTGGGGGCTGATTGATATGGATCTAGAGGATATCACCTTCAAATGGAACAATGAGCAAATAGTGTTGAATATATGTATGAAAGTTTAGCAGCCTAGTGATATGAGAGTGGTAGCTGTAATAGATGTTGTGGATGAGGATGTGCTTGCAGTGGATGTGCCTATTGAGGAAATACTAGGGGTAGAAACATTAGCAGCAGTGATCATGAACTTTGAGAGTGAAGGTATAGATGAATATGATGAGCTGGTTCATGCACTACATGGCATAGGTTTTTACAAATATGCCCCTAGAAAGTTGGATCTTAATTTAAAGAACATAACCACACCTTCTGAAAAACCATCTATTGAGGAGCCACCGGTATTGGACTTGAAGACCCTCTTATCTCATTTGCAGTATGTATTCTTGAGGGACAACAAAACCTTACCGGTGATCATTGCAACAGATTTGGTAGGAGCACAAGTAGAAGCTTTGACATCAGTATTATAGAAATTCAAGAGAGCTACTAAGTGGACCACTGATGAAATTATGGGGATTCCACCAGTTATATGCACACACAAAATATAACTTGGGTCGGACAATATTCCCAATATTAAACACCAGAGGCGACTGAATCCTCTAATGCAATAGGTGGTGAGAAAGGAGATAATCAAGTGATTATATGTTGGGGTAGTTTTTCCCATTGCAGACAGCAAGTGGGTGAGCTCAGTTCAATGGAATGCCAAATAAAGGGGGAATCACAGTGGTTCTAAATGAAAAGAATTAATTAGTACTAGTGAGGCATGTGACCGATTGGAGAGTCTGCATAGATTACAAAAAGCTGAACAAGTAGACACAAAAGGACCACTTCTCTATGCCATTCATGGATCAGATGCTGGATAGATTAATAGGAATATATTGGTATTATTTTCTTGATGGGTACGAGGGTTACAATTAAATCATGATTTCCCCCAAAGACCAAGAAAAGACTACATTCACCTGCCCCTATGGAACTTTTGCGTTCAAGAGGATGTTGTTCGGGTTATGTAATGTGCCTGCCACTTTTCAGAGATGTATGATGTCCATATTCTTTAATATGGTGTAATACACTATCAAAGTATTCATAGATGACATTTCATTGGTTGGGTACTCATTCAATGACTGTTTGGCCCATTTGGCCAGTGCACTGCAGAGATGTGAAGAGTGCATGTTGGTTCTAAACTGGGAAAATTGCCATTTTATGGTGAAAGTAGGTATCGTGCTAGGGAATAAGATCTCCAAACATAGTATTCAGGTAGAAAAACTGAAGTTTGAGGTTATTGAGAAATAACCACCGCTAGTGTTAGTTAGAGGCATGCGAAGTTTTTGGGGTCATGCAGGCTTTTATAGGAGGTTTATCAAGGACTTCTCTAAAATTTCAAATCCTCTATGTAAGATTTTAGATAAGGAGGTGAAATTTGTGTTTGATGATATATTTCTCAAGGCTTTCACATGCCTAAACGAGAGATTGATTTTGGCTCCTATAATTGTATCTCTTAACTGGTCTGCACCTTTTGAGGTAATGTGTAAGCGGAGTGGCCTTCGAAGCTATTCTAGGCCAACTAAGAGAAATGATACAGCATCCATCTACTATGCCAACAAAGCTTTAAACCCTACACAGAAAAATTATACAATTACAAAACAAAAGTTTCTTGCGGTGGTTTTTGCTTTCAAGAAATTTTGGTCTTATTTGATTGGAATGGAAGTCATAGTTCACACTGACCATGAAGCCTTGAGATATCTGATGGTGAAAAAAGATGTCAAACTAAGATTTATTCGTTGGGTTCTCTTGCTGTAAGAGTTTGACTTTGAAGTAGAAGATCGGAAAAAGATAAAAAATTAGGTTGCAGATCACTTATCCAGGCTTGAGGATGAGGCAACGAACAGATAAGGGGATGATATTGAGATAGAGGATACATTTCCAAATGAGAAGGTTTTAGCAATATTTCAAGACCTAATACCCTGGTTTGCTGATTTTGCCAACCTTTTGGCAAGTGATGTAGTCCCAGAAGATCTTTTCTTCCAGCAACGAAGGATATTCATGCATGAGGTGAGGAAGTTCTTTTGGTACGAGTGGTACCTATTTAGGGTTTGTGATGATGATATGATTCAGAGGTGTATCCCGGAGGTGGAGATGATGAGCATTCTAGAATCTTATCATTCATCGCCAGTTTAGGGTCATCATAGTGGCACACGCACCACCCATAAAATTCTACGGTGTGGGTTTTTTTGGCCTTTAATTTATAAGGATGCTCATGATTTTTCTAAAGCCTGTGACCAATGTCAGCGTCAAGGCAATATTTCACGGATGAACTCTCCATGACACCTATTCTAGAGTTAGAGTTATTTGATGTGTGGGGCATCAATTTCATGGGTCCATTTGTGAGCTTCTATAGCATGAGATACATTCTGGTGGTAGTTGACTACGTTCTAAAATGGGTGAAGGCAGTTGCGCTTCCAGATAATGAAGGTAGAAGGGTACCACCTTTTTGAAGAAAAATATCTTTTCTCAATTTGGGACTCCACGTGCAATTATTAGTGATGGTAGGTCTCACTTTTGCAATCACTTGTTCAAAGCTTTCCTTGATAGATATGGTGTAAGGCACAAAGTGGCGACACCTTACCATTCTCATACTAGTGGACAAGTGGACGTTTTCAATACAGAGATAAAGTCCATATAGCCAAAGACTGTGAATGGTAGCAGGATTAACTGGTCTAGAAAGCTAGACAATGCATTATGGGCCTACCGGATAGCCTATAATACCCCATAGATGCCTCTCCATATCAGTTTGTATACAAAAAAGCATATTATTTACCGGTTGAGCTTGAGCCTAAACCATTATAGGCATTAAAAAAACTAAATTTTGAGTGGCGTGATGCAGTAAACTTAAGGTTTAGCAAGGTGAATGAGTTGGATGAATTTCGACTCCGTTCTTATGAGAGCTCAGCTATATACAAAGAAAGAATAAAGTTGTAGCATGACAGGAAGATTGACAAAAGAGTATGTGTACCTGGTGTTGGTCTTTTATATAATTTAAGACTACGTTTGTTTCCTGGCAAGATGAAATCTAGGTGGACTATACCATTCACTGTGGTTAAGTTATTTCTATATAGTACTATAGAAATAAAGTGTGATGGTGATATCCCATTCAAGGTAAACGAGCAACGAGTGAAGCACTACATGGGAAACTTGGAGGAAGTTAGAGTCTATGTTGATATGCACCTTGGCGAAGTCTGAGTAGACAAGGGAACTGAGTCATGCCACAATGGTAAATCAGGAGCTGCTTGGGAGGAAACCCAAGTTACACGGATGCTTAACGTATCCTAGTTATGTTCTCACTTTTCTTTATTTTATATTATTTTAGCGCATTAGGGACAATGCACAGTTTTTAGTTGGGGGTAGGTTTTAGCATAGTCACCGCAGTTTTTTATTAACATGCTTTTTTTCCTGTCGTTTTCGGTATGGTTGTAGAAACGGCATGTTTAGGATAATTTGTGTTGTATTGTATTTTGTTTCATATTGTGTTGTGTTTTTGTGAAATTAAGAGATTTGTAAGTATTTAGGACAGTAGTCATGTTTTGATTAATTTTTTATACCCCTCCAAAATTTGTGTTTTAGAATTGTGTGCATGTATATATATGTTTGAACGTTGTGAATCTTGTTATGGAATTAGGATTAGAGATAGTATAATCACTTGCTAACAATTACATGAACCGAATAGGTAGTGGCTTGTGATATTGACTTTCTGCCATGTGTGTGAGAGATACTACTTAGTTCCCTTTGTGTATTGAATTCAAAACTTGTCTGATTTGTCTTGCCAAGGTTGAAGTATTGTCGGTTAGGAAAGGATCAAAGGTCGTTTTTTATTTTAGTCCACTTTTAGCCTAAATGACCTTCCATGTGTGAAATAGTATTCCTTGATCCCTGTTTTGAGCCTTATATCCTATTTTTCTTGTTACACCTTTCACCTTTCAATTTGTATTACAATAAACCTATTTTGGCCCTGGTCCTCCTTGGACATTATGCACCTTAACCCAGGCAGATTGACTTAGTTGAGGGTGGCTATCATAGGGGTGCATAGTGTAAAGTGGGTATGTAGAAGGATAAAATAAGAGAAAAAGTTAGTAGGGCTGGGTAGGGTGGCAAAAGAAAAGAAAAGAAAAATTTTGAAAAAAAATGAAGAATAAAAGACCACACCCAACCTCGATGTGCAATAATGAATAAAAAGGGAGAAATAAGGGTGGAATAAAAAAAAATCGGTTAGTAAGTGAGACCCCAATGTTAGTGTAGTGACAAGGAGGCTTAGTCACTTGATATGTCCATATGTACCATACCAACCCCCCAAGCCTACATTAAAAGCCGAGAAAAGTCCTATAGTGATCCTAATTCGACTGTCTGAATGCTAAGGTAAAGAAAATAAGGGCAAGCCTATGGTATTTGATGCACATTGATTGGAACTTCTCATCTGAGTGTGAGTGCCACTTGTTTGTCCCTATATTGACATGCATGATTTTATATGAGTGAGCAGGACTTTTTATTGTGAGTTTTGAGAGCACCTAAGTCATAATTGCTAGCTATTCGCTCATTTCGGGCAGTCTAACTTGTACATATGTGTGGTTGTCTGTTGCTAATGTAATGACATACCTTGATCCCATAGTGTCACATTGTTGTGCTTCATGTTCATACACAGTTAAGATTGGAGGGGGTGTTGAGTTTTGAGCTTAAAGTGTTGATTGAATGCCTTGAATTTCTTAGATTCTCCTCGTTAAGAGTGATTTTTGTTTTGATGTATTTTGTTGCCTGAGGACATACAAATGTTCTAAGTTGAGGGTGTTGATGGTCTATAGAAATATAGCACTTTTGATGCTTAAAATGAGGAAAATATTCAAGTTTCTGAGGTTGTTTTATTAGATATGATTCATTTTGGGTATGTTTTGTAGGAAATCATGTTTTGGATGCTAAGTTCGTGAAAAATATGAAAAAAGGTGTTTTTGGCTACCTATGGGAGCAATTATGGATGTTTGGGATACTTTTCAGCTTATTCATAATCAAAACGTGTGCGGTAACTGAAGAAGAGCTGAAAAGATGACTCCCGACACTTGCTAAGTCAACATACGAACCGCATGTAGTACATGTAGATCGCATGTGGGCAAAGCAAGTGTCAGAAGTCCAAAATCCCAAAAGCTAACCTGCAGGATTTTTTGGTCCCGACACTTGCAGTCACCACTTGCGCCCACCCTGCAGGCCATAAGTACCTCTTGCGCCCAGGGTCAGGGCGCAAGTAGGGACCACAAGTAGCCAATGACTCTTTTTTCTCTAATTTCATTTGGTCTTTGATTTTAGGGTTTCCTCATGTACTGTAAATATTCCTTATGTGATTTTTAGTAGAAGTTACATACTCTTGATACTCACAAACATATTTTGATTCCAACATTCAATTTTAGTCTTGGAATTCTCTTGTATTGACTTTGGTTGATTAATTCAGTTACGGTTTTAGTTTTTTACTTCTTATTATTGTGATTTTATCTTATGCTTTCAATCATGAACATTGTTAATTACATCGCAAGCATGAGCGGCTAAAAACCCATATAGCTAGGGTTATGGAAACCCTAGCGGATTAACGAAGTAGGAAAAGTTCTATTATTGTTCTAAATCAATACCCATGCATGCATTGTATTATCTTTACGTTAATAGTTATTCTAGTGGTTGTAAACGTTAGGATCCCGCCTAGATTATTTCTACTTACTCCAAAAGAGTAGTAGTGACTAGGAAAAATATAATGACAACAGTAATTTGGAGTTTAACTGTCAATCCACGCTAGTAGGTACTATCTAAGTAAGATGGTTAGGTTTCATCTACTAAATAGTGACTCAAAAAGTAATAGTTAACTGGATCAAGATAAGGGTTAGTAAGGCGACATCTAGAGAATCAAAAAGTAAAAGGTGAAATCTGTCTGCTCGTCCAAAAGACTATAGATGGTGCATAACTTATTGATTCTGCATGCAAGGTATCGGGTTGGTTCAATATAGAACGATACGCCTACAGAGTTGAGAAGCCAGGGGGAACACAATCTTTGTATTCACTTATGACTGATTACAACCGAAGTTGATATTTGCTACTAGTTCGACATTGATACTCAAATCCCCCCTTTTACTTTTCCAGTTCTGCCTGTTGATTACAACAGCTGAGACCTATTATTCCACATATTTCCTTGGGATTTGACCCCAATTTTTGTTATGTTACTATATTTGGCAGCAACCATATCATCTTTTGACAGGAGGTGTAGCTTGGACGTCACCAGTCTCGTCATTATTTTGATTCTATTTGTGACATCGTGGATAGGATGACTAAGTCTGCTTATTTCTTGTCAGTGAAGAATAACTATTCGGCAGAATATTATACTAAGTTTTTCATTAGGAAGATCGTAAAGTTGCATGGTGCTTTAATTCCCATCATATCTAATTGGGGTACTCATTTCTCATCTCACTTTTGGAGTTTCTTTCAGAGAGGTTTGGGGACTAAGGTGAACCTTAGCACCGCCTTCCACCCACAGACAGATGGACAGGTGGAAAGGATAATACAGACTTTGGAGGATATGCTAAGGTCCTGTATGATTGATTTGGTGGTAGTAGGGTTGACCATTTGTCTCTCGTCGAGTTTGCTTATAATAATAGTTATCACTCGACTATTGGAATGGCTCCGTTTGAGGATTTTTATGGTAGGAGATATAGGTCCCCTATTAGGTAGTTTGAGGTTGGCGAGAATAGGTTGTACGGTCTCGACTTAGTTCACCAAACTATGGAGAAGGTGAAAGTGATTCGGGATAGGCTTAAGACCGCCCAAAGTCACCAGAAGTCCTATGCAAAAGTAAGGTGAATGGACTTTGAGTTTGATGTGGATGATTTGGTATTCTTGAAGGTGTCTTCCGTGAAGGGAGTGATGCAATTTGGAAAGAAGAGAAAGCTCAGTCCTCATTATGTTGGTCCATATCGTATTTTGAGGAGAGTGGGTAATGTGGCTTATGAGTTGGAATTGCCTTCAAGTTTTGGTTCTATTCATTTGGTCTTCTATGTGTCGATGTTGAGGAAATGTGTGGGTGATCCTTCCTTGGTTGTTTCTTTGGATGGTGTGGGAGTCTTAGATTCCTTATCCTATGAGGAATTCCCAATTAAGATCTTGAATTGACAAGTTACTCGGTTACATGCGAAGGACGTGACTTTGGTAAAGGTTCTATGGAGGAACCAAAAGTTTGAAGAATCTACTTAGGAAGTCAAAGAATACATTAAGTCCAAATACCCATTCTTGTTTACCAATTTGGATAATCGTTCATGAGGTATGTGTATTCTATAAAATCATTATTTTTTGACTTTGTTAAAGAAAATTATGAATTCCTTGATATCTTGTTTTCTATCTTTGTTAAAGGTAAGAGTGAGTATGTTTCTGTGTTAAATCGTGAAAAAGGATACCTTGTCTCATCATTCGAGAATGAATGGTCCTAAGGGGGAGGATGTAACACCATGGATTTTTTGTCCTTGAAACTTTCTGAAATATTATCCTTACTGCCCAGACTAC